>OZ014477.1:30130436-30730436 GCA_963965965.1 Trididemnum nubilum | reverse complement strand
CATTTTACGGGTAAAACAGATTAGTGCTTGGGCTTTATAGGTTGAATTTTTTATTGTTTTAATACTATGGCAATCTACTATGATATTTACTCTAATTCTTTCTTCTCGAGCACTTTTTGAAAACCTTATCAACCATTACTATTGCGGCAAGTTTTTGTTGCACTAAAATTCTGAAAAAGTTGTATTTATTTATTTTTAACGAAATGTGCAGTAAAAAGTTGGATTTAGGCCTATGCATAACGAGACAACATCGTTGGAGCCTTGAGAGGTCCGGAGATAGATCCAGACATTTCTGCAATGGCTCCGCAGCCATGGTTCTGACTTTATGGTACTAGCATAGTCCTAAAGTTGTAGCTTATGAGAACTTTTAAATGCAAACCCACTTTTGCATTATAGATAAGATTGTGACGCAGCCAATCCTTCACGAAGTTCATTATTATGATAAAACTAATAAAGGAAAAGGTGGTTTAAGCACTTAGTGCTTTTGCACCATATTATACCGTTTAATTTAAAGAAAATACTGGAATAAAACTGAAATAGAACTGTAGTTTCAAAGCATAGTTTTCAAATCACACTTTTATATTTTTTGCAAAAATTGATAATAGTATTACAAAAAAGTGGAAGCGAACCCATAATATCCATAGGTTTTAACAGCACTATTTTGCAGGCAATTCGAGGGGCGGATTGGACCACCTGCCGTGAAGATATTAAATGAACAACTTCATTTATGCAAATCTTCTATTCCAGCGGAATTTCTACGAAAACTAAGGCCTCTTAGTGAACTGGCATATTGGAAAGCCAGTGAACTAAGATTGTTTTTGCTATATATTGGAGCAGTTGTTTTACAAAATACATCAATTATGTCAAGGTCCCAATACGAGCATTTTTTACTGTTTTGCGCGGCAATGAGAATATTACTGGCTTCAAAATATGATGATACACTTTGTTCTTCATTGTTGAAAAAGTTTTCTGAAAGGTGGGTGCGTTTGTATGGCAAGGGTTTTGTCACCTATAACGTGCACAGTGTTATGCATTTGTATGAAGATTACAGAAACTTTGGAACCTTAGACCAAATTAACTGTTTCAATTTCGAAAGTTACTTGGGATTGTTGAAAGGCAGCGTCAGATCAGGTTATCAACCGTTCCAACAAGTGTGTTATCGTGCATACTACGAAAACGAAAAGCTTAGGACTTCGACTGCAATAAGAAACTTGTCTCACAAAGTTAACGTCAGTAAAAAATACGACGATCCTTATTATTTGCCCGGTTACAAAGGGGCCACGCATTTCAAAAAAGCTTCTTTAAAAAATGATTGCATCATTCACACGAGTTCTTTTGCGGATTCGATTATCAAGTTTGGCTCTGAAATCGGAAAAGTTCACGACGTATTTTCGTTCAGAAATGCAAACTACTTGGTAGTTCAAAAATTTGATTGTGTAGAGGACTTTTTTCGAAACCCAATTTCTTCATCGTCTGTTGGCATTTTTAAAGTAACCAAACTTTTAGACAACAAAGAAGTTATCATTTTAGATGAAAGTGTTTGCAAATGCATGCTTTTACCACACAAAAATTTTCATGTTGCTATTGAAATTATTCATGCCGTCAGCTAGGATTGAACAATGTTATGCTGCATTCACTTTGGCTACTTTGACCAGCTACAACTCCACTGCAAATTATGCATTTTTTGAGTTTTCTAATTAGCGCATTCGTTGTAAGTCTCTGCGTATTCGTAGTGGAGTGGCCGACGTGAAAAAATTTCAATTCGCAGCGCAGTCTCTGTGGAGTTGTACTGGATTTTCCGTGAGTTCGCCGTAAATTCGCCATCAAACTTAAGTAGACTGCACTGTGAACCCACGGAGACTACAGTGAGGCTGTGGCGAATGCACGTAGACTGCGCTGCGAATCATACCAAATGTAACGGAAATGACGTACTTGATGGTTTTGTAATAAGTTTCATTTTGCAAAACATTGAGGGGGTGGAAAGGTATGGGTAAAATAAATGATTTCGTGAATGTCAGCTTTAAGGCAAAGTCCAAATCCAAAAAAAATTTATATGATTTTCTTAAATGCAATAATAAAGTTGAGATAACTGACTACATATCTCTTGGGAACTTGCAAAATGGGTTTCAGTCATTCAAATAAATCAAAACACTTCTATCTTCAAATGCTGCTTAATTAAAAACATTAGTATAAAGAGTTATTTCTTTCAGTATTTTATATCGCTTGATCCAAAGTTTAATTAACAGTTGAGAGTAATTATGATGCTTTTTTGTACAGCCAATTTTTGCATCAACATTGATGATTTTTGTAAACAATTATCAAAATTGCATTACACTGCAAACTGTGGCAAATATACTTGATTATTCTCATTCTTATTACAGCACATGCTTAAGTGTAGATCTTGTATATTCTCAAACTATTCTTGAATATCATTTATTTCTAGTTTAAACTGAGGATAGAATGTTTGTTTTTGCTTATTGTCTTGCCATTTTTGATAGCACGGTGGCGTGAGTGGTGAGCATGGCAGGCTCTATATCTCTAGTGCAAGTATACCCAGACAGCAAGCTTACGTTGATTTTACGTTTGGTTTTGGTTAGATTGGTAGATTTAACGTTGGGTTTTCGTACTAACGTGAATATAACGTTGTTTTTTGATATATTTTGAAGACTTAGTTATTTTTTTAAAGATGTTTAAAAACCTTTTTAATCTCGTTTTAAAGTGACTATAAAATGTGTCCACATGAAAAATAACTGTTCGTTCCTAAACTTGCAAAAAATGATTTGTTTGCATATTAACGTAATAATAACGTTTATTTTGGGTTTGTTTCTGAAACTTATCTCAGCCAAATTATATGAAGAGTTAGTTTTGGCAGAAATGTTTTAAAGCTCAAAATAAGGTTACAAATTTTTAGCAAAGTTTCTTTTAGAAATTAAGGTTCATTTTGTGTTTAATCTTCCGAAACCCAACCGATAGAATGGTTTGATTTTTGACTTTTGTTAACGTTTTATTTTGGTATAGAAGCAAACCATAATAATTTGCCAGCTACCGTTACTTTTTTGGTTTATATCTACTTTTTGCAGATAAATTATTATTATTTAATTATCATTATCATTCATTTAAGCATTATCATTTATTCTAAAAACCTGTACTTATATTCTTTTTTGAGAAAAAATTAAAAACATGCTTACTTGAAAATGTTGCTTCAACGTTGATAACTAATTTGTTTTTCGCTCAATCATCTGCGAATTTCGGAAAGAAAAATTTTTATTTCAAGAATTTAACATTCGCGCGATTTGGAGGAAGAAAGACTATAGACAGCGTTGCTGTAAGCTCAGTGGCGCAGCTGACAGGAGGAGGGCCTGGGCGATATAAACTGCCCCTTTTGGTTTACCCATATGCTACATCAAGTTTGCAATAGGGCATCAGTTTATTAAAAAATATGATATTGTATTTTGTAAACATTGCTGAGAACTCCCAAAAACGTATTCAGTTTGGTGTATTTTATTGCACATCGGTAAGGATTTTTGCTGGTTCGTAGTTTCCATACTCTCGTATACGCGCTATCAGTGCTCGTAAGCATTCAAATATCGAATTGCTCCCATGGCTAAATGATAGTTTGCCATCCTTAAAAGATTGTAAATATTTGTAATTTTATATTTTATTTCGGGCAACCCTCTTACTCCTGGATTGTGATTGGCTGTGGCTGATTGATTGTTTTTTACAGTTTTAAATTTTAAATTTGCATACCGTATGTCTTGGTCTTATCTAGTCACTGTTTGCAGGAAGTACGGTAAACCAAAAATGTTGTAGGATAGATTATTGGTTTATTATTCTGAAAAAAATGGCATGTAGGTTATAACAGGGTAAGCTGCTAAATTTTGGCTTGAAAAGGAAACTGAATGGATTAACAAAAATGATGAATCGGATGATAAACTGATAGCTCCTAAAAAAAAGGAGAGGAGCGAACAGGAAGATAATTAAGACTTATACTGTCATAGGCTGTCGCAGACCGCTACACTAAACCTAAATAATACCAGTGATAATAAATGTTTCAATAACTTAATAGTCCTAGAATGGAGCAAAAATCGGATTCTAATTTTTCCTCCATTTTGTGAAAGGATATCTGAGAAAATTTAGGTCTCCTAGTTGAATAATGACTACCGGTATACAGTATTGTGCTGAAAGCTAGGCTACTGCAGACCAAGTAGCCTGTTGCGCATAGGCTAGCTAAGCCTACCGTGCTCTTTTAAACAAGCAAATTCATTTGTGCAGATTAGAAATAGTTTGATAGACTAGGCCTACTCTGTCAGCTGATCAGTTTGTACTTAGTTTCTACTACCCACCAGTGCATTTTATTTGCTGCTGTACAGTACGGTATTCATACAACTGATAGGCTTACTAGTACGGTAACTCTACAACTCTACATTCATTCTGCTTGTTGAAAAGCAATTGTAATCAGGGTGTCGAACCGTTTCAAATAACGGTTTGGGTTCAGGTTTAGCTCCTGCTCAAAAATTTTAGCTGTTCAGGTTTGATTCGGGTTCACTTGAGCACCATCTTTGAGGTTCAGGTTTGGTTCAGGTTCACTCAAGTAAAAATATTACCAGTTCAGGTTCAGTTCGGGTTGATTGACTTAAAATTGAGCTGTCGTTACTCGTTTCGTCCCGAAAAAAATCAGTTCAGCAAGTTAACATGAATCCAGAAAAGAAAAGGAGAAATTACTGATCCTGTTGATGATCACCACTGCTCGTATTGTGCGTGTACCAGCGCCAGCGGCATCCGGATATGGAAAAATACATTCTTACTTTGGTTGGGGTTCAGGTTCGGTTTGGGTTCACTTGAGCACAATTTTGAGGGTTCAGGTTTGGTTCAGGTTCACTGAAGTAAAATTTTGCTGGTTCAGGTTCGGTTCGACACCCTGATTGTAATAAGCTACCGGTAGCTTATTTTATACTGCAACAGGCAGTAGCCTAGCTCAGGCTATTCCATCAACAGGCTAGTTGTATAAACTTGCTGGTTGCTGCAGAGTTTTATGTTTAGTTTGCTGTACTCTGGTAGGTTTGATGAGTTACCGGTAGTCTGTAGCAGGCCTAGTCAACAAAAGAAGTATATAACTTGCGGTACTCTGGTAGTAGTAACCTAATCTGCGTAACAGAGCAGAGCAGTAGAAATGTAGCGAGATACCGGTTAGATCTAGTCTTTGCGAGAAGCGATATGTGATATCATTTTGGTATAGGCTCAACAGCTAAAGGTCACTTGCTCAAAGTTTAGTTAGGTTACTGGCATTAATTATTGCTATAGGCCTAGTACAGGCTCATTAAAGTGGTGATAATTGGGGAGGAAAAACTGCTGATGTTTGGAGAGAACTTTCCGCAACCACTGATCTGTGATAAAGATTGGTCTGACAGGTACTCAGTAGGCTCACAAGTTCAGAGTTATGAAGCTGTTATGACAATTGGTAGGGTAGAGTTGGGTAATCTGTCAGGTGGGAAATTGCATCACTTGTAAAGAAATTACATATTGGCATAGGTGGGCACAAGTTCGTTAATCCGTTAATAACAAAGCTAACTTTTTCATTAACTCGTTAATCCGTTAATATTTTTTTTTATGTTAACGGACTAAATTAACTTCCGTTAAGTTCTGTTAATGGACTAAAGTAACTTCATTAAGTTCTGCTTACTTCCGTTGAGGTCTTTATCGTTATATAATATATTGCACCATTTATTCATCATACCGGTACAAATCAGTTTACACTGGTAACACTTGTTGCGTATTAGCACGAGTTTTTGTAGAAGAAACCGAAGAAAGGAGCTCTATTTTGTGGCAAATAATAAGCTGCAGCCTCATTATAGGTCTATTAATTATCGCTGTTTACAGTTTCCAAAGATTTTCCGATCGCAACTTCATTAATGCATTTGAACTTATTTTTTTCTTGAAATTAGATTAGACTGTATAATGTAACTTTCAAAACACAAAAAGACCACCATAGTGATAAATATTTCCTTACAATCAGCTCAACAGCATCAATACGTGTTCTAGAAGCAAGTGAATAAAAAAAATGTAAATTACACGCAAAATGTTAAAAATTAACGGACTTTATTAACTTCCATTAATTAAAGCTGAAAATAACGGATTAACGTTAACGGAGGTGTGAAGTTTGTTAACGGACTAGTGGTTAACGAAGCTAATGTTTTGTATTAACTTGCCCACCTATGCCGATCGGTAACCAGAGGTGGAGTCCTTGAGGACGTCCTTGGCCTCGAGGACACATTTTGAAGTCCTTGGCCTCGAAGCCTCAATTCCTCAAAAGTTGTCCCGTCATCGGTCGAGGACAGCACTATTTTTTTGAAGCTTTGAAATTTTTGTTGGAAAACGCCTCCGGCAGCTGGTGGCTCGGCCCCTAAGCCTTGTCTGTGACACGTTTGAGTTGCACTAATTTGCTCACCACGTCTCCCAATTTTGTTATGTTAGTAAAACTTTTTAATAGACTTAGTTTTTTAGTCTTTTCCCTTTAGCAAATCCTGGTTAAGTGCTAACACAGACCCCCAGCTTTTGATCTTTCATTCTTTGTCCCTTAAAAAGTCTCTTTTTTCGAAAATTTCTGATGATGTCATTGCATGTGATTTACGGTTTAGCCCTCGCCCAATCCAAAATCTTGGCTAGGCCTATGCATTAAACCATGTGCGATATGCTTACCAGATACTGGTTGTTGCATCTTAGTATTGTTGACGCACCTTCACGAGCAGTTGCTTACAACATTGCAAAGATGCAAAGCAGCAAAATATACGTTGCATTGCTTCCAGTCTAAAGTTTCTGTGGTGTGGTAGTATGGAATGGAATATGGAAGAAAATTTTTGTATGGAATGGAAGATTTTTAGTATGGAATGGAAATGGAATGGAAGAAAATTGCCAGCATGGAATATGGAAAAATCGTCTTCCATTCCATGCCATGCCCCGTCAACAGCACAAGTCAAATAAAATAGCTTACAAATAAAACGTAAACTTGGCTGCTTTTTTTTAAACTAAATACAATTAGCTGTTTCATACTGAGCAAGGATGTGGAAGCGGTTAAATTTTTGTTGAAGCGGAGGCAGTTTAATGAAAGAGACTGGAAGTGGAAGCAAACTCGGAAGCGACTATTTCTATCTGGAGCCGACAGTGGAAGCAAAAAATTCCGAAGGTGAGGAAGCGGAAGCGAACTTAGAAGCATAAAACTTCAAGAGGAGCTGGAAGCAGAAGCATTAAAAATTTAACTGCTTCCACATCCCTGCTGGTAATATTATTGGCACCACTGCTTCACCTTTGTTAAGTAAGATGCATGATTGCGGACCTCTGCCATCTGACATGATTCATTGCACTCAGTACAAAAAGATTGACTTAAAAAAGTTTGATGTAGGAATTAACTCTAAAGATCAGTGCATGTTTTTGGATGATAGTATAGTTGTGGTGCGCGATATACTGAAAACTACTTCGTCAGATATAGTATTTGTTTATCAAAATTTCAATCAGATGTCAAATTTTTTTCATTATCCAAATAAGTCTGAACTGTTTAATATCTATGAAGTAACAAATCTGGATCCTGGTTTTTATTGTGCACCACTAACACAAGTGCAAGAAAAGCAGTTTTGATGCCATACAAGAATAAGTTTGTTGTGTTACCTCTTGTTCATTGCCTTTAACAGAGAATTCAACCTTCACACTGCCCTGTCTATTTTTGTTCTTACAGCAAATGGTAATTTAAAAAAAATGTCAGCAAACTCACTCTTTTTAATCGTTTACTGCAGCAGTTACAAATTTTTTTTTTATCTTTTCCTCCAACTTCCAGACGTCTGCGAAACGCGTGTGCAGCTGTAACTTGATATCTACACAATAATGCTGCAGTCTGTATTATCTGCATAAGAAGGTGGTTGCCTATTTCCATCTTTGCCGCCAGAAGCCTAGAAAATGTAAACGGCCGGCAGTAACAATGGTAACCCACATATGCATTTCACATTGTTCAAATGTTGTGAAAAAGGTTGACGACATAATATCAAATTTTGAATGGCCATATCTCAAAAATGGTAGGGTGTAGAAATCTCAAATTTTTGAAATCAGTTTTCATATTTTTCTTGAGTTTTTAGTCACATGTCAAAAACCAGGGTTGACTGTTCTTTTAATATTTGTGTCAATGTGCTTTTCAATATCTGCTAACGTATTTCGATCAACCTAAAGTGTTTTGGATTCATTTCAGTTAATACCAATCTAAAATCTTTTAGGAAAACGTGATATGCAGGAGATTTATTTCATTTTCCTTCCCATCCATTTCCTGGGTTTATAAGCTACTAAATTTAACTTGCATCTTTTTGAAACGCATTGTATTCTAAATTAAACGGTTTATGGCATCGTTTTCAATCTGGGAGGCACGGACTAGTCTAAGGGTAGGTGCAAATGAGAGTCACAATCATTTAAAAATATAGGATTATAGCATAACCATACCCCGTTTAATTGCATAGAAATAAAAGCTATTTATTTGGTTAGCAAAGCTTTAAAAGTACTGCTGTTGTTCGCAACGTCATATTTATCCGAAACAGGATTTTCTGCATTACCTGCAATGAAATCGAAATATCGAGCTTGGTTAGTTGTAAAAAAAGAGCTACCAATAGCTATCTTGTCAATAACACAAACATTCAACAGACTTTGTGCTGATAGACAAGCACATCCATCCCATTGAAAGACAAAAATAAAATATATTTATTTTGTTTTGTTTCATTGTTTGTATAAAATTTTTTTTGTTTTATTATTTTGTAGAATGGGGGAAGGTGTTGTATGATTGAATATTTGTAAAGGAGGTGTAGTAACACAAAGTTTGGAAACCACTGGTATGTAGTATTAATAAATTGCTGCTGGCATATTTGCTTAATAGCTTACAGCAGATGCAATAGTGCCACAAAATACTGGTCTTGTTACTGTATTATTTTGCAGACAATGTTTTTTTGCAGTGCTAGTACTAGGTAGTCATAGTTTTAGCACCATGTATTTTGTTGTTGCATTCCACGACAAAGATGATGACATGGCTATTGTGCCAGATTCTGGGTGCTATGGCACTGATGAAGATAACTTTGAGGTGTTTTGGCTACCATATCAAGATCCTGCCAAGTCAAATAATCTAGTTAAAAAAATGCTTCTATGGTAGGATGGAAGCGGTGTATTGCCTGGAAAATTGCATCATCTGGTATGTGAGACTGTGAGTCATTATGTTGTAATTTTGAAACTCTTGCATAAAATATTACCAGCTAGAATCGCATATTTTCTGTGAATGAACATATGGCGTTCAGTTCCTGGTTTGTTCAAGTGACACTGAGTTGCCAGTGTTGCAACTTTGCAAGCAGCTGTGTTGGCCGGGCTCATTGAGATGGAGGCTTGTTCTGCAAACCCATGGCATGTTTCTGCATGTATAATAATATAGAAAATTGAAAATTGTTGAAAGTCAATCTTCTGAAACAGTGCTTGATGATATACAAAGTAAAATCAGAGCAAAATATAACTATAAAATCACAGTAAAAGGTTAAAAGCACAACAGTCTGTTTCGTCCTAAGGACTTGTCAGGTGCTATTGTAATCTTATTCAAATAGAATGTAATATTCAAATTAAAATTTTATTTGAATAAGATTACAATAGTACCTGACAAGTCCTTAGGACGAAACAGACTGTTGTGCTTTTAACCTTTTACTGTGATTTTATAGTTGTATAATAATATATTTTGATTTAGAGATTGAAATAGCTTTAATAGACTAAACTGCATAACTGTTCACGATTCATATTTTATCATTTCCTTTTTTCTTCACTTGCTTTTCTGTGAAGGTTGCAGGCGCAGCAGCTCAAGATAGAGCTGCCATACCGTACCTTACAGTTTTCCACCACCTTTTTTCCTTTGATAGAACTCAGTTCTAAGTGATTCCATATTCGGTTCTCAATGTACTTTTGCCATCGCAAGGGTAGTTTGGGAATTCTTTTCGTTGGTCTTGTGCTTAATGGCTGAACCATCTACAATGTGATCTTTTATTGTAGAAAAGCAATTCTTCAATATCTAGAGATTTTCAGATCCTGTACGAAGATGGGTCCAGGCCATCTTAGATTCATATTTTATTGTGGCACCCCAATTTTTTATTAATCTGCATCTTCAAATGCTTCTCTCACGCAGTATTCTATTTTATTTCATATCGCTTTTCAAGTCTTATATTCTGCAGTCAATAAAGCAATTTTTGAAATGCTTTTCAGTATCATGTTTTTTAAGAACACCCTCATTTAAACTTTAGATGTCGAAAGATATTTCAGCACTCATTTTCTACGCTTAATAGTGAAAAAGCAAACTTAGCTTTGAGTGTGTTTTATATTACTGATATTTTGCATTAATATACATTTTGTTGTTAAGCCGCTTTAAATTTTTGGTTTCGTGTACCGGTATTCAAAAACTACATCTGGAGCAGATTTTGGAGAACTTTACTTCTGAAACATGAAAAATTTTAGGCACCAAGTTACGGTATTTTAAGTTTTCTAAAATTTACGTTCAATACCCTACATTTTTCAAATGACATCAACTTGTTAGAATATTAAATCATTCAGATTAACATTATATCTCAAACACTTTACTTGGTTAGGTTAAAGTAAGTTTAACATGCTCTTGATTGAATAATTGTAAAAATGTTTTACTATGTTACAGATAATTTTTTGAGAGCCCGAGAAAAACTCTACAAGACTCAATACACATCAAATGTGGATACTCATGACAGTGCTAACGAAGACGAGAATGATGTTGGTACAAATGCAGCACCCAGCATTAGTGCCACAAGTGAAGTTAGTAAAAAAAAGACCAGTTGGTGGAAAAAAGAAGCAAAAAAATAAGAAAAAGCGGTGAGCGTGTAACTGGATTATTCAACACTGATATACCTACCTACTTGATTAAGTACACTAAAATATTTTTTGGTGTAATTCTGATGAGTAATTTGATTCTTAGCCTTGCATAAAAGCAATTTGGAGGGCATTCACCTGGTTCGTGCCATGTTACTTTTCATATCTTTAAACAATTCTAAAGGTTAGTTGTAAAAGATTTTTAGTTAATTTTTGTCATCTTTGTAAAGGCTAATTTACTGTTTTGTAAAATGTAAAATTTCGCACGTTACTACGTAACTATCTTGCTAACTAATGTCCAGTTATGGACCTTTGTGTTAGTGATGGAATGATGCCCATATTTCACCCGATTTCGATTAATTGGGCCGACACCACTTTGCTTTACAATATATAACAAGCTTCTAGTCCGTTTGGTGAAGTCTATAGTCGAACTTTGATTCATGTGCATTGTGCAATAACCTATGATATTCTGCTTATTTTAGACAGGCAACATTTCCCAGCTCTAGCTCGAATAGCGAAGATCAATCTTCGGCATCGAGCGATTTTGCCGCTGCTCCAGAAATCGGGCCTCATAGGCGTGCATCTGCAAGCAATAGCAGTCTTGATCAAAATCGCTCCAGCTTGGTTACCTGTGAGTATGATTTTATCGTACAGTTCGTGATTACTTTTAGCAAACATTAATGTCTAGTTTTTCAAATCAGTATAATAATTTTGAAAAAGTAGTTTAATATATATGATGAATTTTGTCAAGTCGTATTTCAGGCTTTAATTAAAAAATATATACATGTTCATTGAAACAGACTTCAGAGTTAAGCCTTTATTAAAATTGCATCAAAATTTTTGCATATGTAAAATTGCCCCCTAATCGTTAGATCGATAAGTGCTTGGTCCAAATTTTTGGAGTGATGTCTGCAATGCTTGCAAAGAAAGAAATATTATTGCGGCTGAAGGAAAAAGTATACACAATTAAGTTGTTTGCAAGGTGCAATGTTGTATGGCAGCCGCTTATGCATTTTGCTTCAATATGTATTTTGTTTGTGAAGTGCAATGTTGTATGGTAGACCGCATAGCGCGAATGGAACTGAAATGAAAATGGTGTGTTGAATGAGTGGTGTGAGTGTTTGGCAGCGATACTCTAATTCACAACAACGTGAGAAGATGGGGACTGAGCCACTAGGTGTTTTGCGCCGACAAAGAATATGATGGTTTGGAAATGCTTAGGGAAAAGATAATGGAGATTAGGTGTATAGTGTTTTGGTTGAAAAGTCGGTGGTGAAAGAAAAATTAAGGCCAAAAAAAATTGATATAAACTTTGTTGAAGGATATGAGAGGTGTGGTTTGGTAGGAGAGGATGCTCTAGATTGTAAAAAATGGAAAATGCAGTCATGGAGAAAAGCCGGCTAACCTCTGCTTGAGCAGGAATACTGGGGAGGAGGATCGACATGCACTATGTAATTACTAATGTTGTACAGGTTTGTTGAATACTACTACGAGTTTTGCTCATGCTGCATCTGCTGCGCTACTTTGTGATTCAAGATACTGCTCACAAATTATGTTCCATTGTTTTGATGTATGGAAAATTGGTTTTGTTTTTATGTGGCTTTTCATTGCACCACATTGTGATTGTTGATATTGTACAGATCAGTTGAACACTACAACCAGTTTTGCTCCTGATGCATCTTCTACGCCACTTTATAATTCAAGATACAGTTCACGAGGTATGTTCTATTGTTTTGTGTCTGAAAAATTGGTTTTGTTTTTATGTGGCTTTTTATGGCACCACATTGTAATTGTTCCTGCGAGTGTTAGTAACCAGGGATGGAACAAGACCCGAAAACCTGGTTTTAAAAGGATTTTTTTAAACCAAACTTGACACTGAAACTAATTTAGTCATATTTTTGAAAACCTAAAACTGAAAAAAAAAACACCTTTTCAAAAGTCAAAACTAAAACTGTAACCTCTTCGTAATTTCGTAAGGTTTTAGGATTCAAGCTGTCAACATAATTATAAAAACATGCCCACATTTGGTAAAAATTCTTTACTTTTTTGATTACTGAAAGCCTTTCAGCATTCAGTATTGCTTATCACAGACTTCAGTTCTCCATCTGATAATAGGAATTGCGAAAGTGAAAATGGCAAACGCATTCTAATAAAAAAAAGGTTGACAAAAGCAAAGAATTTCAGTTATCAATAGTCATGCAAGGCTAATTTTGTGGCCGAAACCTAAACCAAAACTGAAACCCAATTATACAGTTGCGTTGGCTGAGAAAAGCTAAATTCAAACTGTGATCAATTTTGCAACAACGGTGTAACCAAACCAAAACTAAAACCCTGAATCAGCTCTCCATCACACCGAAACTGAAACTCAAGTTAAGGTAGTCAAGTTTCCACCCTTAATAGTATATAAGTGTAAAGCACAAATCCAATGTTGTTACAGGGTTTCAACGACACGTTATTCAGCAGTTTGCTGAGTTGAGAGCTGCCGTCGGGGAGCTCTCAAAACAGTTAGCTCTCAAAACAGTTAGTTGTACGTTATTCATACGCTTTGCATGTCTTGTTTATCAAACGCAGTTTATACGTCTGCACGCCACTCATGCGCTCAATTAGCGCTAAGGATACGTTACGCGTAGGGTCACACGCTAGAAATTTTTGCGTTCATACGTTACTCGTACGTTCTTCTTATAACACTGTAATAAGAGAAGCAATTGTCAGAATCTTTCATTAGCATTATAAATCCCTTCGAAAGTTCATTCTCAGCAACAATTAAGTGGCGTTTAGAGCATTAATTTAGCGAGCGTACCTTTAATATATTTTATTGTCTTGTTACGTAACGTATAGTTAACTCCAATAATAATTGTGATTGAAAATTTTAACGGCCTTTACCTTTCTGATTTTTTTTTACTGTAAAATTTGTAAGTGATAAAAATAGGGCTGCATGGTTTATTTTAATTTTAAAATTTGTAAGAATGAAAATAGGGAAAATAGACCAAGAACTCAAAATTTTTGTGAGACCGGCATTTGCCGATATTGATACTCCAAAACTTTGGTCTCGAGATTGGTCTATCAAACTATGCTAAAACGTTAATCCAGAGTGGAATCATTTCTTTGCTAATCTGAAGCTGTGGGATCTTATCAAATTTTACGAATTTATAAAGCTGAGTGTGCAATCTTTCAGCTTTTTTTTAAAGTGAATTGTAATTTGATGAGATAATTAAGAGCAATTTTAGATTTAAAGCCGTGATCTAAATGGCTCAAGTTTCGAAACCAGAGCAACGATTGGGTGTGAAAAACAAGACCGAGACCTGAAAATCTTGGTTTGGGGACCGATAGGCTTGATAACTAAAACAGTTCTACCTATTACACAAATTTTTAATTTTAAGATCTTGAGGTGCGAGATAACATAGTCTGTTGCTTGAGCAAATTGACAAGCTATGTTGGCAAAAATCAAAAACAAAATGAAAACATCTACAGTAGATGTCCTAAAGCAGGGCTGCCCAAACCCCGTTTTGTGGGCCGCATGCGGCCCGCGTATGTATGTTTTGCTGCCCGCGAGTTGCTTCGAAATGAACTAGCAGAGAATTTTTTTGCAAGAAACCAAACCAATTTTTTCCTATTCCGTTTGGTCATCATCTAAAATTCTGGCAAAAAAGACATCAAAATACAGTAACGACTTTTTGGGGGGGCTTTAGTTAAATATCTGGCTAATTTCATCAAATCTCACTAGAAGTCGTTTTCACAGCGGCCCGTTTCTCCAAAAGTCAAGTCACTGCGGCCCGTTCATCAAAAAGTCGGGCACCCCTGTCCTAAAGCAAAATATGCTGAAATTAAGTATGAATAAATTTGATTCAAAGTCAATTTGGCTTGCACAAAAAAGCTTTTTTTTTGAAAAAATTCATCACAAAAAAGGATCGCGAGGAGCATTTCTTGACCTCTTTTCTTTTGAAGGCACTCTAAACATAATTTCAATGAAAAACTTGGCAAAATGACGTCGTAAAATCTTTTGATGACATAATCATCTTGACCAAAGCAAGCTGTCATCTGGACGCGAATGATATTACCTTTTTCCGATCTCGGTCTCTAAACCAAGATCTTAAAAAATGCTGGTTTCAGAAAAATGTTGCGGTCTTGGACGAGTCGGTTTCGATAATACAGCCCTGCTATTAGTGTTAAACACATGATATATTTTTAGAGTATTCGTGACCTTGCAAAGAGGGTGGAAGTGCAAGCATCTTTAAGAGCAACTATTCGCACTTTTTTGAAAATTTTTTTGAAGAAAAGTTTGGCCCTGAAATTTTCATGGAGTGGCCTCGGTACAAAACGAAAAAAAACAAAAATTGCCTTTAAAACTCATCGACTTTTTGAAGTTCTGAGAAGTAAGTTGAAGTTTTGGTTTCAGTATTTAACAGGTGTAATTGTGTGAAGTATTGTACGAAGCAGAGGATTTGTTGCATGATCTTGTCGTGTTTTAAGTAGTCGACTATCTGCTGTGGGGTGTATTAAGGTGGTGTCCAAAACAGCGTTGAAGCAATGGTGACGCTACATGTTGGACGAATCTGTCCTCGCTTACGAGTTGCCAAAGTTTCAATTTTTTCCTTAAATTTCGTTAAGCGTTTTATTTACGGAGAAAACAACGGAATGTGGATGCAAGTTGAACCCCAGACATTTCGATCATTCATTGTGGTTGTCGTAAAAGCGATGCCTTAAAAAGGGCATTCAAGTCAAGTTTTTCACTCTTGACCAAAATGTTGGGATATGTCTAAAATGCATTCTCACCAAATTTGAAGGTTCTATGCCTTCCCGTTTTCAAGATATTGCAGTTCAAAATTAGCCGTTTCCACTTATTTTAGTGCTGTCATTTTATCAGTATTGTAACAGAAGATTAACTTTCAGAAATCTGGCTTACATTTATTGAAAAGCAGCTCAATTTACAGTTACCTGCGCTCAGGGGCGGCGCCAGCCCAAAATGAGTGGGGGGGACAAACATGATCGATATTTGAATGCATAGTTCAGGGTTTATAAGATGAGTCCAGCCAAAAGAGGCACCTGAAGTCACTGGCCTTGGAATAAATTCACAACAGTTGGCAGTTTGTGGGCGATTATTTTCAGCTACATTTATTATGTAAGCATCAGAAAAGGCATTGCTATTGCCGCGAATACGCAAAAGTTACGCAGAAAAATTATCATTGCATACACACAAGCAGACGAACGTAAGAACATGTTCGCATCAAAAAACAACTCGTATTTACAAAGAATCAGTCAGTAATGAATATAGCATACATGCAAAGCCATTGTGTGTTGAAAAGTGTCTCATAAACGAAGCGTAGACCAGGGCCGGTGTTCAGCGCCGGAACGATAAAATCACTGAGAGGTTTTGTGCAGAACATTGCGTTTTGCAGTAGCATATACTTCTATAAGTGTAGTAGCATCTACTGAAATTAGTAGGCAGATAGAAGTTAGGAAGAATCCCAGATGGAAACAAGGACCAATCCACCACGAAAAATACTCCACAGTTTCAGTTCACCACGCACTAATAAACGACAGACATATTTACCACTCACCATCACTAGCACGACAACTAGGTTCCATTCCCGGTTCAGACAATCGAAGACAGCCTTTATAAGATGCGACTGCAGTTTTGAAATCATAAGTAAAATAAGAAGGCATCGGTCGATAACTGGGTCGGCCTCAGAGGTTGCCAGAAAAATATAGTCACGTATGAGATGTGAACCCAAGCCCGCACCAGCCGGTGACATAAACCAGGTTTCTGAGGTCGCGGCTGCCCTTAACCAGAGGGATCAAACTTTAACCACTCCTCAACGTGGCACAGTGGACACGTTGGCGGAGTGGTTAAAACCTTTAGAAAATCTGTACTTTTTTCGACCTTGATCTGTTTGAGGAAAGGCTATTGAAGGCCGAATCGGACCATATTGAATTAAAAAAGCTCGATTATCATCGTTAACTTTTTCAAAAGCTGGATCTCTATTCCGATTGCTTGCAGCTTCAGACATCACTATACCTTCACTATATCTTTACGACTGGTTTCATTAAACATTGATTTATCACTGATTATGGCTCACCTCTACTCTTATAAATTAGAACATTAACTATTTCACACTGCAAGCTATTGTACCTTAACATAACATCATTGCTCTCAGCTTTTGATTATGACGTTACAATTGGGAGGAGACAATACGCAACCATAATGATTCAGAGTTGCTTTTTAATCTTTATAGCGCAATAAAAGTAAATTAATCTCGTTAACTATTGAAGCAATAAATTTATAAACAACCTTGCGCAATTGCAGTTTTTAATCATACAAGTGGTTAAAATAGAACAGCCTTGCTTGTGAAAAAACGATCGACTTCGTATTAAGCAAAAATCCAAATATGCTTGATGACGCCACCCCCCATACCGCCAAATTTTTCTCATCGGATTTGGACAATTCACAGAAATGACCTGATAGAGTAGTGGGGGGGACAGTTCCCCCCAGTCCCCCCCGTGGCGCCGCCACTGCCTGCGCTTTGTTTTACAATAACTCTGTCGCAAAATATTTATGGAGAATCAAGAACATGCAGTCAATTTTTGAAATTTTGCTTATAATTGGCAAACCGTGGCAACATTTTTAAGGGGAAAAAACTTTTCTAAAAGGAAATCTAATCTGTTATATCTCCGGAACAGAAGGTCGTAGAAAGCTCAAATTTGGCAAAAAAGATCTTCAGATCTATCAAAATTTTTTGAGAAAAAATCGAGCAAACACATTTCCGACCAGAATGCCCTTTTAACCATCCGGCCACGCTGCTGACGTAAAGGTAATAGTGGATTGACCTGGTTTTGTTGTCCTGTAGCAGCTGAAAATTCTTGAGGTTCAGGTTTAATTCGTACTTCCACCGGAAGAGCTCTAAGCAAGATCGTGTGGATAGGGAAATGGGTTTTTGCTTTTGTACATTTTTCCTTTTCCATAAAGAAGTATGCTCTTTTTCGTCCGCATTTTTATATTTATTTTCGCTCTAACCCTGCTGCTGTCACATACGGGACAAAAGTTTTCCGAAAAAAAAAATTTTTCAAACGGATATAGCCCTAATTTTGAAATATTGCCCTCATCGTTTGACGTTCACGCACAAATTTTGTAAAACAATTTTTTTATCAAAATGTGGCAGTTTGCTTAGTGTGGATATGGGCTTATGAGAATAAAGACGAAAAATATTTTTTCAATGACAAGTAATGGCGTAAACAAAAACGGACAAAAAACGAATGCTGCGCATAATTTACCTCGATGCTCACCCTTACTTTATTCTAAAATCGGTTTTTATTTTTTAGGTGTTTTGCAACACACTGTGTTTGTGAAATCTTCTTATGAAGCTATTGCTCGAGAAACCCAGATTTGTTTTTTTGGGGTTCCGGACTGGGAGGGTGGGAGAGAAAAGAGGGGCAAGGAAACATCTTCAAAGTCTCCGAGAAAAAGAAAACATAATACAGAAAGCGAATCAGGGTCCAATACTGATGAAAGCGATAGTTGATGTTTTCGTTTTTGCTGTACTGTAATTCTTTTACGTGTTTTTTTTTCAATACTGGTAATAAAAGAACAAGTTTGCGAAAACTTTATTGTGGCACATACAGTCTCAGCTTGATACGAATATACAACCAGGTTTAGTTTATTGCAAAACTAAGTACTGTAGAATTACGGCATTATAGTTCATGGCCATGCTTACAGGTTGACTTTCCTGCGCAACCCAAACCTGAAGATCACACTAGAACCAGGGTTGACTTTCTTGCCAGAAGCACACCTAAAATTTATGCTGGGACCAAGATTGACCTTTTTGCATGGCCCATGCATGAAGTTCAAGCTAGGACCACGTTTGACGTTTTGGCACGGCCCATGCATGAAATTCAAGCTAGGACCGCAGTTGACGTTTTGGCATGGCCCATGCATGAAGTTCAAGCTAGGACCACGGTTGACGTTTTGGCATGGCCCATGCATGAAGTTCAAGCTAGGACCATGGTTGACGTTTTGGCATGGGCCATGCATGAAGTTCAAGCAAGGGCCACGGTTGACTTTTTGGCATGACCCATGTATGAAGTTCAAGCTAGGACCATGGTTGACGTTTTGGCATGGCCCATGCATGAAGTTCAAGCTAGGACCATGGTTGACGTTTTGGCATGGCCCATGCCTGAAGTTCCATACCAGGACCTGTGTTACCTACCCAAGCATAAGCATAGGATACTCCTAGCATAAATACTTGGGATATCCTTGATTTCCAATGTAAGGGCCATGCATGAACCTAGGATAAACTATGTATGGCCCATGCATAAATTTTTGACTGGGTCAGCCCTGCTTTTCAGCATTTTGAAACCCAAACGTTCTGGTCTCAGCGATGAACATTTTGAGATGTATCAATGTGTTACGTTGTGTATTTTTGTTGTAACAACAGCAACAGTAGCCACAAGCAGCTTGCGCAGAGACACCACATGAAAATTAGAAAATGAATAGAGAAAGAAATCAGTTAATACTGGTTCCAAAGTACAAAATTAACATTTTCGATGCTTAATTCATTCCTGTAATTAGGTTTATTAAAAGTAACTGCAATTGTAACTGTATCTCTAAACAGTTACTTTTTCAAAATGGTAACTGTAACTTAGTTACTTTTTTTGCCATGCAACTGTAACTGTAACTCAGTTACTTTTACAAAGTAACTTGCCCACCACTGCTACGTCATAATAACAATCCATT
The DNA here is from genome assembly GCA_963965965.1 of Trididemnum nubilum. Taxonomy (NCBI): domain Eukaryota; kingdom Metazoa; phylum Chordata; class Ascidiacea; order Aplousobranchia; family Didemnidae; genus Trididemnum; species Trididemnum nubilum. The sequence goes on along the minus strand of OZ014477.1, from coordinate 30,710,821 downwards.
GTCTATTTTAGTGCAATCAACCTCCATATACACCATTGCATTTTTGCTTTTCTTCATTTCAGTGTAGATTCAAAAAGAGAGTTGCTTGATGATGAAAATGTTCAATCTAAAACAGTCTTTTTCAAGACTATACCCATTACTCAAAGAGAGGAAATCGTAGCTCCGATGCTAATGAAAGCTATTTTGAAATTCTGTGTCTCTTACAAACTTTTTGGATTTCATTTAAAACGTATTGATTTAAAAAATTTCAGCCAAATTTGCGATCTTTCACAATTTGAACATATTTTGGACTTTGACCAGTAAGTGTACGGGGCTGATTGGACTGAGCAATTTGAGTTCTTTCTTTCAAGTCTAAGTAATTCAGCTGTTCCTAATTTCTCTAAAAACATTTAAACCGTCATCCAAATAGCGTTAAAATGGATTTTTTTTTTTGAAAAATTGAAAGAATTGCCCAGTCGCTGGGCGCTTCGCACCAAGGCCCCCATCTTAGTAATATAGCTTTTTCTGATTCTCCAAAAAACGTGCAAAACGTCATCCAAATGGCCCTAAAATGGCTAGTTTTTTCTGAAAAATTGCAACAATTGCCCAACGGCTGGAGGCTTAGCCCCCAGTCCTCCAAAGGAATAACTTGTTATCTTGCACGCAATCTTCACAACTAACAACTTTTAAAATCGTTACTACAAAGTTTTTGAGTAAACAAATGTTGTAACGATGCAACTATTACCGCGAAACCCTGTTTGACTTTAACTGAGTTTACTACAATTGGGTAATGGTTGCTGTTTGAAAAAAATGTCAACCCCCTGTTTAAAAATTTCTTGGTGCGCCCCTGCGTAGGACTAACCCGCTTAAAAATATTCATTACAGCTTACGACATTAAAAAAGTTACTAGGACGTAAAGAATTAATTACCGTGTTGTCGTTAATAATATCTCTCTTAGCGTGCGTTTTAATTTTTCCAATGGACTTCCAACGATTGTAATAAGCTACGCTCTGTGATCGTGCATTAGTTACTGGTCACTGAGAGCTTTGATATTGGTTCAGCATTCCACTGTAAATTCTTGACTATGCCTGCACATGCTGCTAACTATTGCGTAGAACAGGGGTCATCAACCTACGACTTGCGGGCCGAATCCGGCCTGCGATCTCAAAGATCCATCCACGCAGTTAATTTTTGATGAGATCCCTCGATATAACTTCCGGAAATCATATATTGGTCACGCAACCAAACTCTGCTCGGAAACTATCTCAACCTTAAGACTTTTTTTTTTTCTTTTTTTAGGGTCCTCATCAATAAATTAGCCGAAAAGTACGTAAAAAATTAGGTGAATATCTTTTTTTTATTTTTGTTCTTTTAAATGCTTCCAAAAACATGGGAAATGTGATGGTGTAAATGGCGTTAAACGGCTATTTTTTTCCGAAAAATCACAAAAATCGCACATAAAAACACATTGCCTACGCTGGCAGCTGTCCACTCCCAGACTTCTGTATGAAACATGCTTAGTTGCACCAGCTTGCTCAGCGCGTCTTTTAGATAAGATGTTTTGATCAAAATTTTTTTAAATTTGGGTTCATGCACCTTTTCCTTTACCAAAAATCTGGCTGAGCCGTTTTATTTTTGCTCAAATTAACGGTGGTAATATTTTTGAAGTAAAAAAGCAACGCAGAATCATTAAAGAACAGCATTTTCTCCTGAATTGGAGTTTGTTAAAAACAAAATAAAAAAAAACGATGTTTATTCACTTCAAAAAAATTGCAGTTTTTCGCGCATATAAGGTGATGTTGAATAAAAAAAAACTTAAAAAAGTTCTTCATTTTCATCAAACACAAACCGCAATTTTTCGTGGATTTGAGATGAAGACTAATAATCATCCAAAAGGACAAGACTTCAAAAACGTAACGCATAGCAAACCTATTCGAACATGTAATAAATGCATTTGCTCAATACCTCTACACTTAGGAGAAAATAAACAGCATTGGGCAAATACTTTGCAGCTAAATTTACTTTATATCATGACATTCACTGTATCAACAAACGATAGCTCATACAGTTCATGAAAGCCTTTTTTCGTTTTGAAGTTGTAGTGGTTCACGATTACTATTTCATAATGATGGCACAGTCCATTTTGGTAATAGGTCTAACCAACACAAGCACTGCATATAACTGCAATAATTTCAAGACGAATTTTAATACGACAAAGCAAGCAATCAAGAATATTTTTGTTAAACGTTGAGATATTGAAACAAAATTTGCTGGATAGTTGTTACGATACGAATTAAGTATGGACAAACTTTGAATGTTGGACTTTTGGTTCGAACAAAACCTCAACCAAATAACCAAAAATTGCTTAATATGAAAGAAAATTTCCATTTTTTTTCCTTTTCAAACGCATTACTTTGTGACGTCACAAGAAACTGGCGTCCAAATTATAGCCAGTCAAGACTTTAGCTTTGACGGTTCCATCGAGCATAAGCGTAGCCAGGATTTTTGATCGGGGGGGGCCCAAACCACAAATTATATGCTATGACGTCATCAAAAACTTGAAGGGAGGAATTTTTTTGTGGGGGCAAAGATGTCGTAGAATGGAAGATCAGAAGCCGTGTCCTGGTGTTGGCACGTAATTTGGAACTCGTTTAAGGGAGAGGGTTTAAACCAATAGTTAAAATGCGACAATATCTAAATTGGGAGACGCGTTTGGGTAAAGAAGAGTACTGTAATTCAAACGTATTACAGCGGGGGTCTAGGGGTGAAGCCCCCATCCGCTGGGTGATTTTTCGTCATTTTTTTGGAAAAAAAGCTATTTTAATACTATTGGATCACAATTCGCACGTATTCAGAGCCATTTTGAAGTACTAGATTTTTAACATTTGAAAGTCAATTGAAAAAATTAAGTTGTTTAGTCCTGCTTTTGCTTGCAATTTAAGTCCAAAACACGTTTAAAATCTTGCATTTTGGGGTTAAATTTTTTAAGTAATTTGGCCCAGGTGGGGAAAAGTAAAGTGCTTTGACTCCAGCAATATTTTAGCAGTAAATAACTATCCAATCGAATATTTTCCTTAGAGATTATTGTTTTGTCATGAAAACAACCAGTTATAGGAGAACATATACGGCTAGGGGGCCCAGGCCCTCTCAATTCAAAAATTTGTTCAATGAGCATTCCTATTGTAGCAAAAGTTTTTTCAAGCGTATTTTGTAGCATAAAAACTGGCGAGATGGATTTGAATTGTATTGAAAAATGTACTGTAGATAATTACGCCTACAAACCGTGTTATTGCCCGGGCCGGATTTACATTTAGTTGAGCCCCTGGCACTTTAGGATTTTTGCAAAATTTTGCTGGCAAATACAGGTGAAGACCAAAAAAACGTCTTATCTAAGTGCAAAGCTCCTGCCACTGAGACATACGTTAAATCCGTTCCTGGTTAACGGTTAATGCATTATGTTTATAAAAAGTTTAGATGAGGGCCTCAGTTAGCAACTTTTAGGATGAAAACCCCAATATCACGCTGGTTATACGTTTAAATTGGTTGGCAGACATTAAATTGAAGGGGCCCTGGCCCCCTGGAACAATATTATTGTTGGGAGCCCGTTTAAATTGGGGGCATTAAACTATTATTGTATGGGGCATTTTTTAATTGGTTGGCAGACATTAAATTGAAGGGGCCCAGGCCACCTGGATCAATGTTATTGTTGGCAGCCCATTTAATTTGGGGGCATTAAACTATTATTTTATTGGGATTTGTAAAATTGGTTGGTAAAGATTAAATGGAGGGGGCCCGAATACTCTGGATCAATATTATTGTTGGGGGGGCTCATTTAAATTGGGGGCCATTTACATAGTATTGCAATAGGCATTTTTTAATTGGTGGACAAAAATTAAACTGAGGGGGCCCAGGCCCTCTGGTTTAAAATTATGGTTTGGGGCCCCTTTGAATTGGTAGCCAATTAAAATATTATTGCAGAGGGCCTATTTAAATTGGTTGGAAAAATTAAATTGAGGGTGCGCGGGCCCCCTGGATCAATATTAATGTTGGGAGCCCCTTTAAATTGGGGGCATTGAAATATTGATGTAGGAAAAATTTTTAAATTGGTTGGCAGACATTAAATTGAAGGGGCCTGGGCCCCCTGGATCAATATTATTGTTGGTGAGCCCGTTTAAATTGGGGGCCTTTCAAAATGTTGATGTAGGGGGCATTTTTAAATTGGTTGGAAAAAATTAAATTGAGTTGGCCCGGGCCCCCTGGATCAATATTTTTGTTGATAACCCATTTATATTTGGAGCCATTTAAATGGGCCTCCTGGATCAATATTACTCTTGGGGGCCCATTTAAATCGGTTGGGAAAAATCAAAATGCGATGACCCGGGCCCCTGGATTAACATTATTGTTAATTACTGTTGTACGCGTGTACTGTTGTATCCGAAGATGCTGAAAGAAACTGAAACTAAAGTAACGATAGTCTTTTTTGTGACATTTTTATCATTGGTTGCATTGCAGTTGGGGGGACCCCTAGCTACGCTTATGCCATTGAGACTAAATCTAATCTCAAACGAACACTACAAAAAAGCTAGAGCGCGGTATTTTTGGAGTAATGCAAAGGTAAAAATGCTGCTCTCGGGCGTTTAGGGGCTCAAAAAAGGATGAGAACGGTAACGTCTTCAAGCCAAGAAAACACACGTAAAATTTCAATACGATTCCTAGTATTTGGCGTTATCCTTATCAGCTTACCATGCCACGGTCATGACGTCAAACAAAGTGAACCGCGTCACTATAGTTTTTGCATTGAGTAATCTTTAACTGTATGATATTTATACTTATACTGCGCGGAAGCGTAGGGAAGAGCCATCAGAAAGCCGACTACTTTAAACAAAGTTGTCTTTCCACAGGATTCGAACCTGCTGCCTTTAGATTACCGATCCGCTGCTTTATCACTTGAGCTAGAGAAGACGACTTCTTGCCAGCGTAAATTTTGGCTGTTTAACCCAGCAACTTGCTTGTGCTATGATGTTAATAATAATATTAATAATAATATTAGTTAAAGATGTTAAAAATTTCGCCGTGCTAGTGGCTCTTTCCTAGGCTTCCGCGCTGGTAGCCTGTAGGCCAAATAGTACTCCGGTCCCGCTTACGTCAAAACACAACAATTAAACTATTAATCACAATTTTAGCCCAGATAGCATTTTTAGTTTATTTGAAATGTTTTTGGCACATTTTACATTGACCATATTCGGCAATAAAAAAGCTTTGTACTGTAACTTTGAAATTTAGAAATGAAAGATTATCAAAATATTAAGCTATGGACAGTATTCAGAATCTTTTAGGCGCAATCAAACCTTTTATTAACAGCCTAAGACATACTGCTTTGGAATCGACATTCGTCTTTTATTCCTCGTCAGTATAGCTAGAACTACAGGTATGAACTTGAGTGTAGAAAGGCAAGAAATCGCAAATTAACCAGATCATACCACAACTTTTTCCAAAAATATTAAGTAATCACAATATTACAAGAAATAATTATAATAGTTCAATTCAAAAAAATTTCAGTAGCATGCCTTCGACGGCTGTTTTGCCCAATCTCAGGGCTCATTAGTAAGGCTAGCGGACCAAAAGGACAAATATCACCAGTGATAAAAATTTTGAAAGCATACATCTTTACCAATTTATTAATCAATAAATAAATCTTTACCAGTTAAGTTTATAATACATAAATCTTTACCCATCAATCAGTCAATTTTAGCCAAAATAAGTATATCCTAACTAAAACATTATTACCAAATGAAACTAAAGCTATTTATTGAATCTTTACCAAATGAAACTATATGATATAAATCAAATCTTTACCGACTAAAGTGCAAATCTTACTTTACAAATCGCAGCAGAACAAAGGCTAGCTAACTTTCTTCTCTCCTCATAGCTCGCCTTAAATGGCTACGTCTCCAGTAGGCTGTAAGGCTCAAAACTAGTGCCAAAATTCAGACTAGAGCTAAACTAGGCTAACAATCTTTAGAAATAAAACGCTATTAATACCCATTGCTCTCCTCGTAGCTCGCCTAAAATGGCTACGTCTTTAACAGGGGCGACTCGGCTCTAGACTAGAACCAGTGACTCGCAGTAGCATGTACAGAGACTCAGCAATGACAATTTATCAAAAACAATGTTGTAAGAAAATTAATAGTAAACTATAAGCAATATCCAAAGTCCTATAAGTACAATCAAATCTTTGATTAACAGCCCAAGACATACTGCTTCGGAATCGACATTCGCCTTTTGTTCCTCGTCAGTATAGCTAAGACTACAGTCAGGGGTGTAGATCTTTGTTGAGCATTGGGGGAATAATTTGCAGTTTTACCCCAATTTCGCCCTATTTTCAACATTGGGGGGAATGAACCTCGACCACAATTTTTTTTCAGGTGAGCAAATTAAGTGAAGACCAAAAAAAAGGTCTTCACCAAAAAAGGAACACTTTTTTCCCGAATTCAAGTAAAGCCCTGCGCTCAGATGCACTCTGGGGTGGCTCAAAATCGGCTGCTTTTATTGTCTTTGATAAACTGCTTTTAATGTCTTGGCTTTGCCCAACAAAAAAGTATGACTCGCTATCCATTTCTTTCTGTTCTTCATTGTGTCTTCTTTGTTGCACTTTCAAAGCCTTTCCTAGTTTGCGTTTATTTCTATCCAATGTTACTCTGTCCATAGAGGAAACTTCCCCTCTCTACTCCCTCTCATATTGCTTGAAAATTGTAAGCCTTTATTGTTTAATTCTCTCTCGCAATTTGGTTTAGGAGCCCAAAAGGTTTCTCAATATCTGTAAAAAAGAAAAGGCCTTAATTTGGTCTAGTTGTTGCTGGATTGTTTTTGGTCGTTTAGAATCTTTGTGTATATTTAGAATCATGTTAATGAGAATGTAGTCAGCTTTTGTAGAGATACCAGCCTAACGTAGCCACCACTGTCTAATGTTTTCAATTACAACTCGAGTAAAGCTTCCCAAAGTTCTTGTTCCAGTTTCTTTTTCTTGTAGTTAAAGGGCATTCAAGTTAAGTTTTTCACTCACAACCTAAATGTTGGAATAAGCTAGGAAAACATGCTCATCAAATTTAAAGTTTCTCCGCCAAGTCATTTCCAAGATATTGATGTTCAAAATTAGCTTTTTCCTCTCAGTGTAGTGTAGTGTAGCCATTTTGTCAGTATTGTGACAGAAGATTAGCTTTTAAAAAGTTGGCTTAAATTTATTGAACAGCATCTACTTTTGCAGTTCTAAACCTTTCTTTGTTTCGCAATTATAGCTCTACCGCAAAATGTTTATTAAGAATCAAGAACATGAAGCAACTTTTTTAAAATTTTGTTTCTAATTAGCAACCCTGGCAAAATTTTTAAGGTGAAAAGCCTTTCTATAAAACATCTAATCTGTTCACATCTCTCCAAAGGAAGGGTGTAGAAAGCTCAAATTTGGTAAAGTTAGTCTTCAGGTCTGTCAAGTTTTTTTGAAAAGAAATCCAGCAAAAAAATTCAGACCTGAATGCCCTTCCAAAAATGTAAACATCAAAAAAGCAAGCATACTGTTTTGCTTGTTGGCGGTTTAGATCCTCGGGTGGCATATACACAACACATTCATCAAAAGGCTATAACTTTAGCTTTCTTTTTAGTCTTGTCGTCATCTTACTCACGTTAAATCATACGCTTTGTATATGGGCTACTAGTTCAGCAAAAATTTAGCTATTTTCTAAAAAACAAAGTAATTAACAATCTTCTATTTCAAGATTTTTTTAACACCTGTTGGTTGATAAGCTACAAGTTCCGCAAAACTGCTACTCGTTGCCTAACCGCCAGTAGGCTATATCTGAGCTACAGCACAGATTCGTGTCTATCTGTTTTCTGGCTTGCTTGTAGTTAATTTCTCTCTTTCCATATACTGGTAATCGCAGACATCAAGGCCTATTGTCTATAGACCAATTGCTATTCGAAAGATTATCAAAATAAATATCAACTTGCTTGGCAGAGGTGGAGTCGAGGACAAAAGGCTCGAGGCCAAGGACACATCTTTCTAGGGCAGACCCTCTCGAAACCATGGACAGGAATGCTTGAGGCCAAGGATCGAGGACACAACGCGGAAGTGTTCTCCATTACCCCCTCAAAAAAACGTTTTTGCTCAGAAATTCTCAAAATTTTCTCAAAATTCAAGCGTTCTCCCTAAAAAAGGTCTTTAGAATTTTGTTTCGCACATTCTCTGACTTGCTCCGGCTCTAAGATGGAATAACATTGCGCATGACCTTGGCCCATTTTCAACAAGTCAAAAAATAGTGCTATCCTCGGTCCGAGGACAGGGCATTTTCTAAGACTTGCAGACTTTGAGGCCGAGAACTTGACCTTCAAGGACAAGGACTTCAAATTGTGTCCTCGAGGCCAAAGACGTCCTAGAGGACTCCACCTTTGTTGCTCGGTCAATTTTACTAAGCATTTAGCAACTCAATTAAGTGAGCTAAAAATATCGCATTTTACCATGAACCAACCTCAGAATTCATAATAAGTTTTTGATCATTGTGAATGTGCAATTGTGCATAGTAGTTGTAGCTGATAAGCGGGTACACTAGCAGGAAGTACTGCACGTGTATTAAAGTGCTAAAAATGGTTGACTGAAACACACAGCATTGGCTGCAATTAAGCTAAAAAGTGCCTAAAATTCAAAATTTGACGTCGAGTGAACCAGGGTCAAACGTTAAAATTAAGCAAAAAGCTGGTTTACTAACGTTAGTAATCAAAACAGAACATTTTTTTTCAAACTGAAAAAAAATTTTTGTAGGGTCAAGGAAAATGAGCCACCCTAATGCACACAGGGGTCAAATTATTGAGGGAAATACAGTCAAATTATTGGGGGGGGATATATCCCCCCCCCCGGGTTTCGGCACCCCTGACTACAGGTTTGAACATGAGCGTAGAAAGGCAAGGAATCGCAAATTAACCAGATCATACCACAACTTTTTTTCCAAAAATATTAAGTAATCACAATATTACAAGAGATAATTAGCATAGTATAAGTCAAAATAATTTCCGATAGCATGCCTAAGAAAGCTGTTTCGCCCCCTAAAAATTAAAGAAAAAAAAATATTCATCCCCCAAAGAACTGTATTATGATCTGGTTAATTAGCGATTCTTTGCCTTTCTACGCTCAAGTTCATACATGTAGTTCTAAGCTATACTGACGAGGAATAAAAGACGAATGTCGATTCCGAAATAGTATGTCTTAGGCTGTTAATCAAGATTTTGCCTATAAGACTCAGGATAGCGTGTATAGCTTATTTTTTATTTTTTTAGTACATTGTTCTTAATCAAAATATTATCTGCAATGTTACAATACAAACACGGTGCAGCTTTAACTTCATACATTTAATTTTGTGGTGTACACGTTACACCTTTTTCATAATAAAATGAAGCCAAAAAAAAAATTAAAAAAAATTAAAAAAAACAAACAATATTTATTAAAAGTTAAATATTTTATCTTATAAAATTTTAAATTTACAAAGCTAAAAATTTGTTATCTTAAATCAGCAATATTTACTTGATACGTACGTAAAATCTTGGTCGTATTCAATTCTGGTTCCTGCATTGCCCGTGGTGTCATCATAAACAAAAATCTAAAATACGTATGAGCAAATAATTAAGATTTGATAAAATTAGTATTAATGTAGCAATTAAGCCCATGTAACGCATAAAATAGTTTAGACTCAGTTCCTCATTAAAATAAACACTATTTAATAAATGTGCAAAATACCAGTTTAAGCCATCAACAAAATTGATTTTTTTTTAAGTACAAAATAGAATAGTTACAAATAATTGTTGACTATCAATTTCTAAGCAACATCTATCATAAATCACAACAGATTAAGAACTTTTTTTGTCGCAAGTGTCTAGTTTATTCTCATGAATAAACAAATTATTGAATGAATGAATTAATAAGGTAAAGCTGAGGTACAATTGGAAAAAAATTGCGGGAAATGGTTTCTAAACGATTTTTATTACTATTGGATGTGGAGAGTAAAATCTTTGTTGAAAGCTTTTCTTTACTAAGACGTACAAATGTAGTTTGCATCCAGAAAGGAAAGATTGAATAAGCAAAAAAAAAAAAAAATTTACCAAACTGTATTTAATGAATTTAATCAACTGGATTAATACTTATAAAGAATTGAAGTGGCAATAAATACCAAATATATCAAACCTATTTGCATAATTTTTCAATGATAAAACTTGCTTGACTTATATGTTAGATTCACCACAGCTCTAGTCTGAGGTATGATACAACTGCGGTCAATCTACGTAGTGCAAAGAGCCTTTTAATGCAATAGCATGTTTTTTCTTGACATTATGAGGCAACATATTGAGCAATACTTTTAATTATTAAAAATTTTTTGAAAGTGAGAGTTACATAGCAGATTTTAACACAAATTTTTCACAACTGTGAGGCAGCACTTCACACACACAACTGCTTTTCCATTAGGTTAGTATTTTGTCAGCATCTGAATTAACACATAGTTTATCCTAGCAGCCTACTCGAACCTACGACACACGAAAGCAATTTCTGCACCCGCCATTTTACCCTCTTATCAAATTACTCTCATCAAAGTCTGACTACAAAGTCACTAGAAAGTGAATTCTCAACCAGTATCACACTGCACTGAGTTCAACCGCATTGCGCTAGCATCATTGAGCACGGACAGTTGAACACCATATAATTATGTTATCACATAAGCAATTTACAAATGATATCGTACATGGTGTCCATAGTGATGTCATATATGGCGTCCATAGTAATATCATATGGCGTCCATGCTTAACGTTGCTAGCGCAACGCGGTTGAACTAGGCGTAGTGCCAGTGTGATACTGGTCGAGAATCCTCTTTCTGGTGACCTTGTTGTCAGACTTTAATCAGATTAATTTGAGAAGAGAGAGCACGATGGCAAGTGCAGAAATTGCCCTCGCGTGTAATTTGAAAATTCGTTCGGGCTGCCAGGATAGGCTATGTTATGAGCAGTACTTAAATCGTAGGGAAAACACAGGAAAACGTGTCCCCCATCGAGATTTAGCGTCCCCCCATTGAGATTATAGCTCTCGTTGAACAGCTGAAAAAGAATTCAGCACGAATAAATCCGGATAAATTTCAAAACAGGATGTCAATTCCGGCCGGAATTTAGTCCCAAATTGCGGTGAAAATCTTTTTTTTTTCGTCTTCACTCGATTTCGCGGACGGAATTGCATAATTTCCACTAAGGTACTTTCGCATTCCGAATGCGTTTGGTCAAGGCTGCAAAAACGTCCCCCCATTCAAAATTTTACAGTTTAAGTACTGGTTATGTGTGAATTCAGATGCTGATGAAACACTAGCCTAATTGGAAAGCAAATGAATTTGCGTGAGTGAAGTGCTACCATGCAGTTGTAAAAATGTTTTGATTTGCTGTAGTTAAACATTGCTGTCAGTTTGGACTCCTGTAAAAGAGAACTTATCAATTATCATGTACAGTGCAAAGTTGTCATGTACAGTGCAAAGTTGTAATATTGTGATTAAAATCATGTTTTTTTGTTTTTCAGCCCTGCTTTTTCAACATTTGCACTTACCTAGAGGTTTTTACTTGAAGATATGTTTCTAAACTTTCGCATTTCTGCACACCAAAAACACTACAAATTTTTGCTATTTGTGTGATATTGTACTCAATAACATCGCTTGTTAATACCCCTGTTCCAATTAATTTTCCTTTAACACCACAAACTTGAAAAAAATTGTATATTTTGATAGGAAGCAATATAATTGCACTAACTCTATTTTGCACGGACTATATGACCTATGCAGTAGCGTACGCAGGATTTTAAAAAGGGGGGAGGAAGGGCAGGCCAGGAACTTCAGAAAATTTGAGAAAAGAACAGAGTAAGAAATTATTCCATCCGGAAAAAAAAGGTCTTCACTCAAAATTAGCCCTTTCTCTCAGCATTTTACTAATTTTTACAAAAAAATTTTTTGTAGCAATAATCTTGTTTATTATGGTGCATATAAACATGTCACGTGACAACACAACTTTTATGTGACGTCATTACACAAAAATACAGTGTTGTTCTGCAACAACATTATGAAAGTTAGGTTCAAGTCTGTTGCTCATTTTAGATTACCTATAAGCTTCAGGTAGTCGGTTCAATTGTTTTGAACAAGTCCGAACAGATGTTCAGAGTGCGCCAAAAGCTACGCATCAGCTCATTAATCATTACTATACTGTATTATCATCTGCTAACATCGCGCGTTAACAGTTTTATGAATTATTACATCATAATAAATTATATTGTCTATGATTCAGCCATCATTGATGATACAGTATAGTAACGATTAATGAGCTGATTCGACTCAAAAACAACAAAAACAAAACAACTTTTCTTGTTTACTGATTTTCAATCAAAGTGTCAAAACACAGTCATGATCAATTTGACTGTTCATTGTACCTATTTGGTATAAATGCATAAAAGCAATTTCTCTTCTTGACCAAACAGAGTTGGATATTTCATTTGCAGCACCTAATGTGCGAATAGCCTCTCGGGCTAAAGCGGCACCGATTCTGCTTTTTAGTGAATACGGGAAAGTGCCCAACACAATCAAATCGGATATCTTCAACAGGGATAGAAAATGCTGCAGAGTAACGCTCTTGGCGGGAGAAGGACCATTGGGGGTGGATGATGATGAAGGGCAGCCTCGCTTAGAGGTATCCTTTTCCTTGTTGCCCAGAAGAGCATTTGCAACGTTCGATTGAAATTGACACAAATCCATTTGGTCTTTTTTTTGAGCCGTGCTTTTGTTCGAAATATCTCTGATATAGCAACCATCCATTTGTAATGGAGATGCCCATGCAGTAATATACCATGTGCATGTAGTACTTGCACGTTCTCAATCGAATTCTGTACAGGGCAAGCAACATGTAGCAAAGGTCAACGCCCCTTATGGGTGCATTATATTTCTCAACCATGGCCGGACATTCTATTTCTATTGTTATATTTTCCTTTGCAGACCAGCATTTGCTTTTTTTCCTTGCTCATGTCCCATGTAAGTCGATGCAAGCTGTACCCAGGGGTGCCGAAACCTGGGAGGGATGGGGATATATCCCCCCAATAATTTGACTGTGTCCCCCCCAATAGTTTGAGTATGGTCTACATCAGCATCCCCCCAATAATTTGACTTTGGAGTGCATCTGAGTGTAGGTGACCACTAAAATTCGGGGAAAAAAGCGTTCAATTTTTGGTGAAGACCTCCTTTTTTTGGGTCTTCACTTAATTTGCTCACCTGAACAAAATCGTGGTCGAGGTTTATCCTCCCCAAAGTTGAAAATAGGGCAAAGTTGGGGTAAAATTGCAAATTATCCCCCCCAATGCTCAACAAAGATCGGCACCCCTGGCTGCACCACTCTTCTATCGTACTACTGAGTCGCGGTGGTCCCTGTATTGGCATCTACACGCCAGTCTATTCAAGTTCTGCCAAGACTTTTCTGCCAAGACCTTTCAACTGATTTTCTGTTTTCAGCTGTTTGTTGTACCCCAATATGCGATTAGCACGTTTGGTAGATACGCACCATATACCCTATTCAGTGGATACATACACCATATACCCTATATAGTGGATGCACAATAGTAGACACAAAACTTTGCTATCACACGCTATTCAATGCACCCACACCCTCCCTCCCCACAAAAAATTATCAAAAATTAATATAGTTTTTGATTTTTTAACCACAGAGTACTTTCTTAATTTGGCTTGGGTAAAATTTAAACCCATTACCCATATTATAGCAAAATTTCCCAACTATACCACTTTGGCATGGGTAAGGTTTGAACTTAAAATTTCCATTTGAATAAACCTCCGAACTACTGTACGTATTGGTCTTGGCAACTTGCTCTTGGTTATGAATAATATAGTCCTTCTATAATGCACTACAGCTGTTATGCACCTTGCTGAAACTCCAACAGCATTGTTTAAAATAGGTACTGTTTTAGCACCTATCTTTCATAATGTTGTTACTCAACAACAGGTACAAACTAGCTTCCCTGAGTAATTCTTTTTGCTTCTCAACCAATTCACTCAGAAGCAGTGCTAAACACTATACCATCTATCTCGCTATATTTTTTTTTTGTAGCTGGTACCTTCGACAGTCTCCGTTTTGCCCGACTCACTTGCTGCTTTTTGGACATTTACAACCTGGGCTACACCTACTTGCCTTCAGCACCCTGAAATACACTAATTGCACTACTGCTGCTGTTAAGATGACATTTGAGCTTTATATAGTTCGATAAAATCGAATATGATTGGCTGCCGACTAATCACATGACTACAACGTGGTTTATAAAACGGTTGTTGCAGAACAACATTATGAAGGAAAGGGTTAGTTCGATTTTCTGCCCAAACTTAACTCACACGTCTAAAACATAGTCTTTATGTGCTCAAACCTTCTGTCCAACTAACAAAGGGGGGGGGGGGGGCATGCCACAACTTTGCACACTATTCTATGCTAATCCATGGCCCAATGTCCCCCCTAAATGCGCTCCTGGACCTATGCATTTTACACGAGGGCAAAAAAGCTAATATCTAACTCTAAACTAAAACGTCATGAAAACACCAAATTTATATTGGGATTGGTTTTGCTGAATATTTTAGAAAAAGCAGTTTTGAGTTAATAACGTCATTATTGTCATATCATGACTATATTTTCAAAAAATTACGTCAAAGACAATTCAAATTTTGCGATGCCGTCACAGGCAGTTCAAATTTTGCACAAAAGTTTGTGTTTTGATACTGAGTCATAAAATGCTATAGTCGGATTTCTTAAGCCGCTTTTACCGAAAGTCCGTATTTACGCAAACGCGTATAAAAAACGCATATCCGTAAATACGTATGTACGTATTTACGCAGGGAAATTTATTGATATGCGGAAATACGCGTATGTATATTTTAGCAAGCGCATCTCAAAAGCTTGAAATAAATGGCTAATGAATTTGGTATTACCTTTTATTTGATTTTAAAAATGTCGTAGATATATCATCTCAATCGGAAAGTCACATCATCAATTTTAGTCGATAGTCACATGAGGGCGTAAATGGCACTCTGTAGCTACTACAATTTATTAAACAAAAAAATTGTGGCAGACGACTGCTATGATCAAGAATATATTATTATGTTCGAAATTTTCCGCGATAAATTTATAAATTTTATTTTGTTTTTATCTTAAGACCGAAAAATAAAATGGCAGTTGGATAGAATGATACTTCGTTTTTGGATCTATCCCCAGGCCCAGATTGAATGTTTTTTACGGGCCCTGGTTAGGTTTAAACTCTTTTACTCGCACTCTTGCGCTGTTATAGCCACACTTACCATCCATGCCATCAACTCCCATTTCCATGCTATGCATTCCCAAACGTTCTGTAAACGTTGTCCGTCCCCGTGTTTATCGCTTTTGACATTGTAAATGAAAACATGCGGCCGGACCAATTCGACCAACGTGTCTGTTATTTGCTTACTCTATAGCTGCATCTTGCTGGGGTTCTGTTATTTACCATGTAAATTACAGTAAAAATTAAAAATCAATTATAAGCTTAGAAAATACTTTATCTTGCATTAAAAAAAATAGGGTACTTGGTGACTTCAGAAAAATGTAGGGCAGTTAGTTGATAGCGCTGTAGGCCTACTTGAAAACTTACCACGTCACATTTTCAAAGCAGCAAGTTTTGTTAGTAGTACACATAGCAAACCGGTGCAACTGTAATCAAGGCCTACGAAAAAGGGTTCAGGAAGTGCATCGACCCGGGTTTAAGGGGCGGCGGAAGATCTTACCGGTATAAGTTCACGCACTCAATTAGTGGTAGTGATACTTATAGCGTGATCATTCATCATAGCGCTCATGTCCGTTGGAACACAATTGTAATTTTCGGTCTCCGTAAAGGCACTTCTTGACAAAATTTCTCTGTGAGGCCTTGGCTGTAATGGCTCAAGCCATGGTCTCCACTGGCTCAGTGCTCTGCCCTTAAGCCTCCGTAAGTAAACACTTTAGTTGCGTTCAGGAGTGCCCATCTTTGTTGAGCATTAGGGGGAATAATTTGCAATTTTACCCCAATTTTGCGCCATTTTCAACATTGGGGAGAATGAATCTCGACCACGATTTTTTTCAGGTGAGCAAATTAAGTGAAGATCAAAAAAAAACGGTCTGCACCAAAACTGGAACACTTTTTTCCACGAATTCAGGTAAAGATCAAAGCAAAAAAAAAAAACGTCTTCACTGAAAATGAAGCACGTTTTTCCCCGAATTCTAGTGGAGACCTGCGCTCAGACGCACACCAGAGTCAAATTATTGAAGGGTATGCACATGTAGACGATCCTCAAATTATTGAAGGGGATACAGTCAAATTATTGGGGGATAAATCCCCCCCAGATTTCGGCACCCCTAGTTGCATTAATTTGCTCAACAGCCTTGCTCAACTTGGACAGTTTTCATACGAGAAAATTTTGCTTTGGATTTGTAGCGTCAGCTCCAACGTATCAACAAATGGAAGGGCAATTGGATATATGGATTAATAAATCATCCCGGAGAGTAGCTCGATCGGTTGTTCAACTAAGCCGGTCGACCCATTGGGACGCGTCGTTTTGACACGTACGTCACAGATTCAAGTTCTACTTTTTCTTAGCAACCTCGTTGCGCGCCTGACGGCTGAGCACGCCACTAACCTATCGGAAGCTTCAAAGCTGTAGTGTAATGTTACATGTTATAAAAGCTTAGCATAAATCTTTAATCGAATTCGCAGCCTGTAGCCCTTTAGTACTTAAGTTGTATGGGCGACGCGTGCCTCCACCGAGATTTGAGCGCTGAATGATCAGACAAAAAAGTGCCTGTCAGCACGAATAAATCCCTCAAATTCCGGTCGAATATAGTCCCAATTTGCGATGAAAACCTTTTTTTTGGTCTTCACTCAATTTCGGGGACAGAATTACATAATTTCCATTAAAGTACTTTTGCATTCCGAATGCGTTTGGTCAAGGCTGCAAAAGGGTCCCCCATGCAAAATTTTACAGTTTAAGTTTATTAGTTTAAGACATAGGTGGGCAAGTTAATGCAGAACGTTAGCTTCGTTAACCACTATAGTCCGTTAACAAACTTCACACCTCCGTTAACGTTAATCCGTTATTTTCTGCTTTAATTAACGGAAGTTAATAAAGTTCGTTAATCCGTTAACATTTTGCGCGTAATTTACATTTCTTTTTATTCACTCGCTTCTAGAACACGTATTGACGCTGTTGTGCTGATTGTAAGGAAATATTTATTGCTGTGGTGGTCTTTTTGTGTTTTGAAAGTTACATTTTACAGTCTAATCTAATTTCAAGATAAAGACAAGTTTAAATGCACAACGAAGCTGCAAGATACTACCGATAAAAACCTTAACGGAATTTAACAGAACTTAACGGAAGTTACCTTAGTCGATTAACAGCACTTAACGGAAGTTAATTAGTCCGTTAACATGAAAAAACTTTTTAACGAATTAATGAGTTAGTGAAAAAGTTAGCTTCGTTATTAACGGATTAACGATTAACGTACTTGTTTGTGCCCACCTATGGTTTAAGATATATATAACTTTGGTTTTAAGCTTCTAATTTTTAAGGGTTATGCTAGGTCCAAAATTAGGCCTTGGGCCAAACTTTTCTTGGCTTTGGAATTAAACTTACAATGACAAAACCTGAAACTAGCAATAGAATATCTGATCATACTTTTCTTGTTTAATTCTCCCTAAAGTTGCTTCATCCTTATTTCAAATATCTTTTTAACAAATAACCTTTTATTTTCTAAAATTTTATAGAATTGTAAAAAAGTTGTTGTCCTTGGAGGTACTCGAACCTTGAGACCCAAACCAGAGCAATAGTAATATGAGTGCAAAGTGACTTAACCACTCGTTCAATCGACCTACATTTTAGGTGTGAACAATCGCATGTTTTAAATGTTTGCAACAACAAAGGATATTTACGAACGCACTGAGAGCATTTTGTAATGAATTGTGGTTGATTCGTTTGTGGTTCGCTCAACAACTCGTAAAACTTGGAAATGCCTAGTTTGCGGATTGCCGTGAGAGCAACTACCTCATCTGAAAAATCAAAGCAAAACATCGACTGAGTTGCTTCCGTAGGATTCGGTTTGATTTGCTCAGGGTGTTGGAGCATGGCAAATTTTGAAGGTGCTCCAGCTCCTGTTCCGGAGCGCTTCGCTATCCTGTCATTGTTACGGCTCCAGCTCCGGAGCTGATTAAAAAGAGCTGCTCCGCTCCGGCTCCAGCTCCGCGATTATTCAGACTGGTACAGTGATTTAGTTTTACATTGTCATTATAGCCCACCCACATTTTCATCAATTAAAATAAATTTCAAAAAAAATTTGCTCAAAAACACAACAACCAAAACATACGCGTAGCCAGGATTTTTGATTGGGGTGTACCGCAAATCACATGCAGTGACATCATGAGAAATTTTCGAAAAAGCAAGTTTTTGTGGGACAAAAATATCGTAGATTGGATGATGGCCAGTAGCTGTGGTATGATTTACCAACGTTATCGGTTAAAATGTCTCCATTGGGAGATGTGTTGAGAAAACTACTGTAACTCAAACGTATCACAGGCTAGGCCCCCCAAAACTACGCGATTTTTTGGAAAAACAAGCTTTTTTAATGTCATTGATTGGATCACATTCCACATGTGTTTAGATTTGTTCAATCCTCCATTTACTTACAATCTAAGTCCAAAACACGTTTAAAATCTCGCACTTTGGGGTTAAATTTTGTACGTGATTTGGTCCAGATAGGGGGAAGTAAGGTACAATGCATCTTGCAATATTTTAGCAGTAAATAATAAAATAATCCACTCAACGATATTTCTTAGAGATTTTGGTTTGCCATGTCATTAAAATAACCAGTTGTGTACGTGCATATACGGCCAGGGGGCCTAGACTCCTTCAATTCAAATTCAATAGTTTGTTCAATCAGCTAATTTTTTTTTGAAAAGTAAATTGTTGCGTAAAAACTAGCAAGGTAGAGGTGAATTGTTATTGAAAATAATTACAACAGATGGTTACGCTTACTGACGATGTTATTGACCGGACAGAGCCAAATTTACATTGCTCAGAGCTCCTGGCATTTTAGAGACTTTTGCAAACTCTTTTAGCCAAATATAGGTGAAGGCCAAAAAAAGTCATCATTTGAGCACGAGGGCCCGGGCACCGTGCAAAAAGTCTTACCGTTTGAGCACGGGTGCCCTGGCACTGTGCCATATGGTAAATCCGCCCTTGGTTATTGCATTACGTTTATAAAGAAGTTAGATGAAGGCCTGATTAAGCAACCTTCAGAACAAAACCTTTAATTTCACCCGAGTTGCACATATAATTTGGAATGTAAAAATTGAATTAAGGAGCCTGGGCCCCATGGTCGTCAATATTATTGTTAATTACTGTGGTATGTACGTATGTTGTACACGGAAAATGTTAAAAGAAACTGACTCTGAAGAAACAATTAAATTTTTTGCCACATTTTTATCATTGGTAGCATTTCAATTAGGGGGGGGGGGGAACCCGGGCCCCCCTGTCTACGCCTTTGAACCAAAATGCTGCGTACAATATAAGGACATGTAGGTCGTAGGAACTAAACGGTAGCTAATACTAGAAAAAACAGTAATTAAATAATGCATGCAGCGATTTTAAGCATAAAGGCATAATTTTTTTTACAGATGACCCATCCATTTAGGACAAAAAAATCTTTTGATCGCAATAGCTTTGGATGAAAGAACAACAATCAATCTTGTTAGATGCAACGCAAATGGCTACAATTAGAATACCTGATTTTAGTTTTATCCAACAAAAACTCCCTTTAAACTTTTTACAACGCCATTTTCTGACTTTGCATTTTGTAGTTACACTCAAATTAAAAACAGTGATAAAGAAAAGCAATAGGCAACTAAGAAAATCTGGAGCAGGGAGCTATCCTACAGTAACGTTGCTCCGGCTCCAGCTCCGGCTCCACCTGAATTTAAATGTGAGCTCCAGCTCCGGCTCCAACTCCGGCAAAAATGGCCTGCTCCGGGGCTCCGGCTCCGAGCTCCGCCTCAGGCTCCAACACCCTGGATTTGCTAGCAAAAATACTGTAGGCTAGCTGTAGGCTACTAGTAACCTTTCATTGCCAAACAGATGGGCCCGCCAACTCGTTACACGCTTCGGCGTATTACAGCGAGAACGAAAGATAGGATTTGATAGAGAATTAAACATTAAAAGAAAAACTTCGATTAATCAAGTATTTTAGGTCTAGTATTAGAAACTTTGTAAAAATATCGAAACAAAAGATCCGAAAAATGATTGCAAAAAAAAGTCTATTACATTGGTGCAAAAATAAAAGTTTAGAATTTGGTGAGAACCCAACCCATGTTAAAAGTTTGAAAGACAACTACCACAACCGCTACACAAAGCAACCTTGTGACGTCACACCTCGAAAAAATTCTTTATAAATGCATGAAAAATACGCATACCGTGTCCGTATTTTATTCTTTGTCGAGCGTAAAAAAAAACGCATGCGGAAATGCGCATGCGTATATACGCATGTTCGGTAAAAGGCAATATAAAACAAACCAACGAGAGTAAAAGTTTTATACGCATATCCGTATTTTTTTTGCGCATATGCGTAAATACGGACGTTCGGTAAAAGCTGCTTAACTCCGCACAAACGTCTTATGACGTCAATTAAATGAAGTTTATTAGTTCAACTGGTGGGGCAGAAAACTTTTTTGCTAACGTTTCTGCCCCACCAGTTGAACTAATAAACTTCATTTAATTTATATTCCTGGTGACAACAATTGAGATGTCTTATGACGTCATTTAAGTTCAAGATTAGCCAAAAAAAGGCTGGTTTAAATAATTTATAAAAACTTCGAACCATCAAGGTTTGCTTCACAAGATAAATCTTAAAATTACCAGTTAGCATTAAGTTTTAAATAAACTAAAACTCTCTTACCCGGTTTCCACCGTCAAACATGTCATTACCGCCATCAAAAATTTCATTTGGCGTATTACCATAATCATAAGCATGCCAGTCCGGGATAATATCCAAAACTTCATTTGTGAGTTCTGAAATCAGTCGAGAAATGGCCAAACGAGCCAAATTTTCTGAAAGTAAAAACAAAGTAGTTCATTATTGGACCTTTAAAATATCTTTAGAATTAACAAAAATAGCTGGTGTTTTTTTTCTAGACCAGAGTTGTAAGCGGGTGGACAAGTACAGGGCCGAATCCAGTCAGAACCGGAAAAGCGGTTTGAAGCCAAAGCGGCCCGAAAAAGCCCGAAAGTTACTGTAAATTAGATCTAAAAGATGTATAAGATGATCCAGCTTTAACGCGTTCGTCTCTACAGCGGAAGGTCTGAGGACCAATGTTGGGCCGGTCAAATCAAATACAGTGTTTCCAACGGCTGGCCACCGTTGCAACATTTCTTTGAAAGAAGTTGTGCTGCCCGGGCGCAATGCCGCGGAGACAAAAAACTAATTATTATTGTTTGCTTAACAAATTAACTACAATGCTTTAATGACGGCTTTTGAAAACAGTTAAATGATTGCGTTTGAAAACAACCGCTGACGTTCGTCGGTTACGTAAAGCAGATAAAATGATGAAAAAATAAACACCAGTTTAAGGCAGTGGTTCCCAACCTTTTTCTAACCGTGGCCCATTTTCATTATGAAAAATTTTCTATGGCCCTATTATCAAAGTATTGCTCAATTACAATTTTCCACTATCCTGAGCTGTAGCGTAGCCAGGATTTTGCAAAGGAGGGGGGGGGCTTTTTTGGAAGCTTGAAACAACAGTAAACGAACTTGACCCAAATTTTCATCAGTGTTGAATTAGATTGATGCGGTTTTTTTGTCAAAATCAGGTGATTTCCAAAAAAAAGGTCTTCACCAATATTCAAACGGTTTTTCTGCGAGCTTTCAAACCAAATCAATAAATAGCTCCTTGGGCAATTACGACTTTTTCAAACCAAAATGCTCTGTGGCCCACTGCAAAATACTTCTGTGGCCCACAGGTTGAAAACCATTGGTTTAAGGGTTGTGCTTTGTGCGACAACTGAACATTAAAAACAGGAAACGAACTGAAAAAACTTTTTTCAAAACTTGGCTTTCAAAAATTAACTAAAATACTAATCAATCAATGTTATTTCCAAAGCACGAAAATGTTAGCACAGCTTGCAGATTTACGTCTCTGAGCCCGTATGTGCTTGCGCAATTATGCCCTGAACCCTTTTGTCTGCGCCTTATGTCGGGTTTCGTAAAAATCAGCAGTGCGAAAGCATGATTAAACTGTTTGCATAAATGACTTGTGGAAGGTGACTAATGGTAAAACTAAAATTCAAATTTCTTGTTTACAAACTGGTAAATAATAAAATCCTATATTTCAATAAAACTCGCAAGAAGTAATCTATTTCGTCTATATTTTTTAGAGAAAGATAATTTAAAGGAACTAACGGAACGAGGTTTGATAGAAGTAATATGTAATTGACTAGAACTGAATAGCTGCCCTCACCTATTTCTGAGCTTTACAGTATTTTATTTCATTTTTTGATGAACCTTAGCTTTTATGCCGCTTTCACAGTTTGGCCAATTTGACGGCGACTCCACTGCGAATTAATTCGCAGCGCAGTCTCAGCGCATTCGCTGCGCATTCGTAGAGCAGTCTCCGCGCAGTCTCCGTAGAGTCGCAGAGCATGGCGAATCCTCTGCAAATGCGTTGCGAATTGAATTCTACTAATGTAGAAAAAAAAATTATTCATTTTCATGATAAGAAAGTAGGTAAAATTAAAAGAAAAAGACTTTCTTTGGAAGAATAATTATGCATATTACTTCTGATGAAGATATAAATTTTAGTGAAAGCTTTAATTTAGCAGCAAACAAAAAGCACGAACGTTGTTCGAAAAATCAAAATCGAAAAGAAAAAAACTAAAACCGTTAGTCTTCGCGACATAGCTATGATATATTACGGCATACCCGAGCCGGTAGTAATGCGGTATTTTTTCAATGGTACCATTGGTTCACTACCGCGATACTTTACCATTTAAAGGCGTTACTGGTTCTTTATAAAATGCAAAAATTTTATTTAAACCAATGTGAAAAATAAAAGTACTGAATAGACATTGTAATTTGTGGGTAAATTTTAACATCTACGCTCGTAAAAATTCAATAAAATCATTAAAACTTTTTAGCAGCAAAATTTGTTTTGAACCAATCAAATTGTTCCTCTGTTTTCAATGCTTATTGCCGAAACTTAATTTCAAAATCACAAAAGCAATAAAGTGGAGAATAACCTTTGCATTACGGTATAGCTTTATTATAGCGCGTTACTACTGTTTTTTATTTTGTTCAAGTCTTTATTATTTCGTATTATTTCTGTGATTAAAACGCATAAATGCTCAGCAAATGGGCACAGTTTTCGTTAAACAGATTGCCCTCAAAGTCAATTTTGCTAAAATATGCCACTTTAATGTCGTTTGACACTGCTGCTACTTTAATGTTGATTTTGTTGCATGCGTAAAACTTAAATATATCCAGCTTTAGAGCAGAAAAACTGGACCAAGAAATAGTTTTGCAAATATGAAATAGTCAAAGCTGTCTAAAACGTTTTATTTAAGAGACGTTTTAACTTGGTCAATTTATCAATTTGCAAATAACACGCGAAAGGATTAAATGTCCTGCAAAGTGCAAGTTTAACAAAAAAGCAAAATACATCGAAAATTAACTAATTGTTGTTCTACGGTATAAGGCATTATTGCTTTCAAAAACAAGCACAAACCAAACGGGTAAGCTAATAATTTCATTACTATACGTAACAACATTTTACGAACATAAAATTTGGATTTCCAGCTGCATCCGGCTAGACTGGCATTTTACGGCTCAGACAATTCCTAGTAATAAGATGAATTTATTTATTTATTTATTGACGGACTTAAAAAATATCGGTCCAGCAGCACAAAGGCATAGACACAACTACACACTAATTACACCCAAACACACACAAAGCTTTAAGCAAGTAAAATCCAATCGTTTGTTCTAGCGGTATCAGTATATGGTCCATGTAAGGTATTCTGGTGCAAGTTTGCAAAATGATTATTGTATGGATCGGACCTAAAGTCACTTGATCTTACTAACGCACATAATCACACGTTGCAGGAGTTAATACATCGAAGCATGAAATTTGCTGCGTGCTTTCTGATCAAAGCATGAAAAGTAGGCACATTATTTTGGACCAACATGGTAGACATACTTGTGCGCCAAGGAAGATTAAACAATATCCTGTAAGCATTGTTATAACCAGAGCTGGGCGTTTGAAAAACACACCGTATAGCGCAAGCGCAAATTCCGCAACCAAAATTTTTCTAGTGTAAAGCGCAAGCGCAAATTCCGCAACCAAAAATTTTTTAGCTCGAAGCGCAAGCGCAAATTCCGCAACCAAAATTTTTTTAGCTTAAAGCGCAAGCGCAAATTCCGCAACCAAAATTTCTTTAGCTTAAAGCGCAAGCGCAAACTTCCGCAACCATAATTTTTAAGCTTAAAGCGCAAATGCGAATTTCGCAATCAAAATCTTAAAAGCTTAGAGCGCAATTGCAAATTCCGTAACGAAAATTCTAAACGTTTTAAAGCGCAAACATAAATTCCGCAACCAAAAATTGAAAATGGTACAGCGCAACTACGATTTGATTGCTTGAGAAGCGCACACAAATTTCGGTACTTAAACAAGTTTTTGAGTGCAAATTTTTGCATAATCGAAGTTTCAAAAGCGCGCTGCAGACGATGGTGTTAAGTATAAAAATATGAAAGTATGCAAACATTGTACCATCTTCAGCTAAGCTGCCCTGGAATAAACCAACTGCATTGCGTATAGCTTTTATAACTAAAGGCACATATCTAAGACCGAAGAAAGAATTATTTTTATTGTTGAAAAAAAAAACAATTAAACTCTAAAACAAAAACAAAAAATAAAAATAAACTGCAATAAAAATAAATAAACACCAAAACAAAAAACTCCACTCACTCACATTCAGAAATAATGCGTTGACTTTTTTAAACACTTTTCATTCTCATGAAGCAAAACAAACTTTTCAAAATTTTCTTTTGTCATAGACGATCGTTTCGATCGCAAAATATCAGAACCAATAGCAAATAATCTCTCGACGGTGGCCGAACTAGGAATAGCAGAGTTGAATCTTTTGAATTTTTGCAACCACGCATCTTTCTTGCAGGCAAAAAAGCAATCTTTGGTGATTTTGTCATTTGTTCTTCCGGCCCTTTCATCTAATCTTTTTCCTATTGTAGAGGCCAAGTTTTCGGCTACTAATTACAGTACAAAAAGTATTTTGTACTTATTAATTGAGATAGCTTAAACTAAATACAGGGTTCAAAATTAACGCCTGCCCGCTTGCCCGAGGCAAGCTGAAATTGCTGCGGGCAAGTTAGTTTTCAGCTTAACTTCCCCAGTGGCAACTTAACAAAATACAGCGTATTAGACAACTTCAAACAAGATTAGTTAAAGACGCAATTTACTCGGTTTTGTTGCAATAAAGTAAAATTTGTATGTAGAGAAAGCTGTTTCTTGCTTTATTTTAGTAATCACTTGGTAACTATCACAATTAATGCATTGTCTAATAGTACGCACATTATTTATCGCAATTAACACGTCTTAATCGCACGCAGATTTTTCGATTCTTGGACGCGTTTAGCAACTGTTTGGCACAAAATGGTACGTTTTTTTTTCTAGAAAAGTTTTCCGGCGCTTGCCACGCGAACAGCTGTTTCAGATACCACAAATACTATTCTGCGCTGCATGAAGATAACGTCAAGAATTTTGCAAATTTTTTGTTATGATTATTTTGAAGATTTCTTAGCTTTCTAGCTGGTGTAGTTTCCAAAATATTCGCTAATAAAAATACGTTTGCAACAAACCACCACGGTAATTAATAATTATGATCGTTAAATATTAAATGAAATATTTACAATCAAAAAATCAATTTTTGCTGATGCATAATTGGAAAAGTTACTGTTTGCATCACATTAACTTAACGATCGCACACAAAAACTTGATTCTCGAAACTACGCGTATTTTGCAAATTCAGAGCTTTTTTCCAAGCTAACCTCAAAACTTAGAGTGGTACTTTTTTTTTCGGGCAAGTTGAAATTTTCTTGGGCGGATAGACATTTGATAACATTTGCCCGACGGCCAAGTTGTCAAAAAAGTAAATTTCGATCCCTGATATAATTTTAATACATTGCTCTTCGTCTTTCAGCCGTATACAGCATATAGCAGGTCTGCCCAATCTTTTTACTGGTACGGACCACAATTGCGGAGAAAAGTTATTGCGGGCCTCATGCATTTTTACCAAGAGTTTTTACCAAGAAATTCAGGCCTTTTGTTAGCCGCATTGATGGCTAAGACCAACGTTAGACCTTTTTATTTGCTAGAAAATGGTAAGCCTTTCCATGAGAAAATCAAGCGCGCAAAAAGACCTCGCGGGCCACACAAAATAGCTTCGCGGGTCACTTGTGGCCCGCGGGCTACGGGTTGGGCAGCCTTGGAATACAGCTCATCTAAAGCACACGTACTACCACTAGGGATGGGCATTTCAGAAAACTTGGCTATTTCAGAATTATTCCAAATAGCTAAAACCGATATCAAATAGATATCAAACCGATATCAAACCAAATAGCTAATCTGGCTTAAATTAACTTAATTTGCTGAAAAAGTGAACAACCACCACCGATTTTCAGAAAAAATTTGTTAAACGACTGGTTAATTAAAGCAGCGCTTTATTGCAGTGCATGACATTGAGTGCTTTTAAATGTTCACCACTAAGTTGCATTCTGAATTCGCTCGCAGTCAAGTCTGCACTGGAGAAGCACCTTTCGAAAGAAGCTGATGGTGCACGAATGCAAAGATTGCTTCAAATAGGAAAGTTGAAAATTTGTGGACCACCATTTCGTGTATCCATTTTACTGTAAAAGGTTAAAAAGTTTGAGTTTTGGAGAGCCCCGGTTGGGAAAACGTTTTTTTATATTTGCCCATCCTGAAAATTTCATGAGTCCAGTGTGAATGGTTAAAAAGTTTGAATTTTGGAGGGCCCGTTTGGGGCAAACCCCCAATGTGGCACCCCCAATTTTTGTTACGTTTAGTTTATTTTGATTTTTACCCATTTAAAAAATCTAATTCATCTAGCTCTAACGGTTTAAAAGTTCGAAATTTTGGAAAACCCGGTTGAGGGGGATCTCCCAACTCAGAGTTGTAAACGGGCCGATTAGTTCAGGCCCGAACCCGGCCCAAACCCGAAAGCTATTTTGAAGCCCAAATCATGCCCGAAAAAACCCGAAAGTTAGGTTTGGTCTGAAAAATCCAGCAATTTTGCAAGGTTATTTTAATTATATTTTTGTGCACTTAAGACAAAAAGTACGTTTCAGGCCCGAAATAAGTCCGAAAATTTTATCAACTTTAGGCCTGAACCCGACCTTCTGTCACACACAAGTTCTCCTTAATATATTCAATTGCTCAAACTTCAAAAACAGCAGGTTTAGCGGTTTAAAAGCTGATAGCGCAGAAGAAAACAAAACAAGAAAAAAAAGTAGATAACGCTGAAGAAAATAAAACAAGAAAAAAAATCTTTTTATCAGCAATCAGCTTGTATCAATTATTTCGTGATCATGCTTTAAATCTGTAAAATCAAAATTTATTTATTTTTTGACAAGGATATGCAGATCAACATTTAAAAATTATTTTGTGATTGCACATCTTGGAAAAAAATTCACAATTAAAGCGCAACAAATATTAGATTTACCAATTCGCAAACGCAAATTGCGCAAGCGCTGAAAAAACAGGCATAGAGCGCAACGCAAATTTTTCAAGCGCTGAAAAAACAGGCATAGAGCGCAACGCAAATTGCGCAAGTGCCGAAAAAACAGGCATAGAGCGCAACGCAAATTGCGCAATTGCGCAACTTGCGCAATTTGCGCAACTTGCGAAACTTGCGAACTATTTTGCGCAACGCCCACCTCTGATTATAACCTACTCTTAAACGATTAAATGTCGATTTTCAATAAACGCACCAAACAGTACTTCCATAAAGACAATACACAAAAGTACAAAATAAGCAGTTTTTTACAGCTTTAGAGCAACAAAAAAATTTCCTACATAACTTGTTGGCAGAGCCATAAATAGAGCGTAATTGCCTGTTCATGTCATCATCATCTTTTAAGTCAGAGGTTAATACAAAACCTAAATACTTTATATATTTGACACAGTCGATTGAGTTACCGCATACGTAAACTTTGGCTCAAAAGACGGGCTTAGACGATTAGTCTTGAACATCATTAATTAGAAGTTCAATTAAGCATTGGTGGGCACAAGTCCGTTAATCGTTAATCTGTTAATAACAAAGCTAACTTTTTCATTAATTAGTTAATCCGTTAAATGTTTTTTCATGTTAACGGACTAAATTAACTTCCGTTAAGTTCTATTAACTTCCGTTAAGGTTTTTAACGTTAATGTCTTGCACCATTCATTCATCGTACCGGTACAAACCAGTTTGCTTTGGTAACACACGTTGCATATTAGCTCGAGTTTTATAGAAGTAAAGAAAGGAGCTCTTTTTTGTGACAAATAATAAGCTGCAGCCTCATAGATCTACATATTAATTATCGCTGTTCACAATTTCCAAAGATTTTCCGGTCGCAGCTTTGTTAGTGCATTTGAACTTGTCTTTATCTTGAAATTAGATTAGACTGTAAAATGTAACTTCCAAAACACAAAAACACCACCACAGCAATATATATTTTCTTAAAATCAGCACAACAGCGTCAATACGTGTTCTAGAAGCGAGTGAATAAAAAGAAATGTAAATTACACACAAAATATTAACGAATTAACGAACTTTATTAACTTCCGTTAATTAAAGCAGAAAATAACGGATTAACGTTAACGGAGGTGTGAAGTTTGTTAACGGACTAGTGGTTAACGAAGCTAACGTTTTGCATTAACTTGCTCACCTACGCAATTAAGTATAAGTAAAATATAACTAGCCTAGCTTGTAGTAGCCTTGTAATAAGAGAACAGAGTGGTGTTTTTGCATTGGGTTGCAATATGGTTAGAGAAAGTAACCTCTCTACAGAAACTATAAATTTTATGATTGCACTATCACAAATCTCATCAAACAAAACTCATTCATTCAATCTAAAATCATCCACATCCTGATGCCGTCAACTACAATCTACGTTCGATTAAAGACAAAGCGAAAGTCAAGCCAGCCCTACAAAAACCCAAGCAGTCATCCATCAAATGAAATGGATCTCAGCAATCAGTTATCTAGCGTATCACCAGCACTATATTGGCTGTCTACTGACTGTACTGCCAAAATCAAACAGTGGACCCCAATTTCAGACACACTATCTCATCCAAACATAGCTCCACAATAACGTAGACATAGTAGCTGACATTTACGTTGTCAACCGCACCATCTCAGAACTTTTAAAAGAAAATTTGAAAACAAATTCTAAAATCACTAGAATTATTGAAAGTTACAAAATCATAGAAAATATTGACTCCGACTATTGAAAACCTAAGTTTTTGTGCTATCCAATTCCGTATTAACATTTTATTGGAAAGTTTTCCGATTTTATTTATTCTTATCTACTTCATCAATTTTCATCCATTATTTAATAGTTATATTAGCTTCAGGCAAAAATAGTTTAGTTTTAGACCCTGCTTTTGCCTAATAACTGACATTCAAGAAATTGTTTGTTTAACATTACCTTTCCACCAGTTATTATTTCGCAAAATAAAATTTATTATTAAACAATCAACAACGTCATTTCCGTTATACCTAATATGATTCGCAGCGCAGTCTCCGTGCATTCGCCAGAGTCGTCCTGCAGTCTCCATGGGTTCGCAGCGCATTCGCAGCGCAGTCTCCGTCAATTTGATGGCGAATGCATTGCGAACCCACGGATACTGCAGTACGACTCCACGGAGACTGCGCTGTAAATTGAAAAATTTTTGAACTGGTAGAAAAATTTTTGCTTGTAGGCGACTCCACTGCGAATGCGCTGCGAATGCGCTGCGAATGCGCTGAGACTGCGCGGAGACTCTGAAAACTGAAAAATGTTTTAATTCGCAGTGGAGTCGCTGTCAAATTCGCCAAAGTGTGAAAGCGACGTATATAGTCGCCGTGCTGGTGGCTTTTGTTAGATTAGAGAACTTGTGAAAGGTTATTGAAATTAAATTACTCTGGCCACGTAAATACGAAAAACACAATAGTTGAACATAAAGACGACTTCACCTTTTTTATTCTTTATTCTAACGGTTTCAAAAATTATGAGCTTGCTTCAAGACGGCTTTAACTGTGATGCTGGTGCTCAAATAATACTTGAAAATTTTCACTGCTTAAGTTAAAAAATCGTAATGTATAAATAAAATTACAGTAATAGAGTTATGGGCAACATGAGGCCGGAATAAAAAGATTTTGCATCTCGCGAGTGGTTTTCGACATGAACTACCAAAGAAAATTTTTGAGGAGTTAGTTAGGTGGTACAAAACTAGAGAATTGCCTTGATTAAAATGTTCATATTTTCGAAGCTTTTCGTCTGACACTTGTCAAGAAGAATCGTCAGAATGGAGAGCGCAGAAAAATGAGCGGCTATTTACAGGAAAAAGCCGAGCCGTGATTGGCTGGAAAAGGACCGATGAGAAAGCGTCATTAGAGTGCGATCTTTAAGCTGTATTCGAATTGTTTTTGTCGGCAGAGGGTGGAGTTAGAAGTTTTGATGAAAGTGCTTCATGAGCAGATAGATGAAAAGGTGAGCGGCCTTGGGCAAGAATAGAAAATCTGCTGTCATCACAATGTTGAGTGCAGATAGGATTACAGTATGTAAAAGATTAAGTCCAATGGCTGAATCAGAAGCAAGAGACTGGGTATTAGTATGGGTGGAAGATTTGCACCGACGAGCAGGAGATAAGCGTTTTTGGGAAGAAGAGCAAGAACGGATAGATTTGGGGGCATGTTGTTTGATTCTGTCCTGCAGCCTTTGGGAAGTACAGCCTACATCCCGACTGTCACAGTGGCATGAGAATTGCTGAATCACGTTGCTTTTCTGTAAAGCAGGCAGTACATCCTTGTTGGTAGGGGGGAGAAGCTCGTTGGTAGAGTAAACAACACGTGGTTCCACAGCGGAAAAGCACTGTTTGACAGCAGATTTTACTTGCTTTTCAAACCGGGTAGAAACAGAACCGAGCCATGGGAGATGTAAATAGACGGGGAATTTTTCGGGTCCAAATTTGGGCAGAGCGTGAAATTGCTTCATCTTCATAGCCATAAACGACTTGATCACGTGCTCAGGGTATCCATTAGTTAGTAAAATGAACTTGATTTTCTCTACTTCCGATGGCAATCTTTCAGGAGCACAGATGGCGAGAGCCCGGTGAGTTAATGTCAGGATTAGGTTAGTTTTGCGTTTCCGAGGACTGAAGGAATTCCAGCGTAGATACTGACCGGTGAATGTGGGTTTCCGATAGATGGAAGTAATGAACTTAGAAGGGGATTTTTCAACAAGAACATCCAGAAATGGTAGACCCAGGTTGGATTCTTTTTTGAAAGTAAAGCGGAGAGAAGGGTGAAGCGAGTTGAGGCTGTATAAGAAAAGATCGCATTCATCTTCGTTGCTGAATACTACAAAGGTTTCATCCATATAGCGGTAATACATCTCCGGTTTCGAAGTGGTCTGAAAAAGTTTGGATTCGTAGTAGCCAACAAAAATATTGGCAAGGGCTGGTCCAAGAGGTGATCCCATGGTGACTACGTCGATTTGGCGATGCATGATGTCATTGAAGCTAAACTCAACAGAAGAAGTAGCCATCTCCATAAGTTGGATAAAGATTTGCCGTGGAAAAGGTGAAGGAGGGTGTTCCGAACTATAGAGAGCGTCAGCACAGATTTGAATAGTCTCCGCTAGAGGAACATTAGTAAATAAACTTGAAATGTCGAAAAAGCAGAGAAAGACGGAAGAATTTGAAGTTTTAATGATGTCAGCGAAGGTGAAAGAGTCCCGTATGCAGTTGCTCGAATAGAGAGTGAGAACAGTTTCGAGAGGAGAAGAGAGATATTTGGCCAGCTGGTGTTGCACTGAACCGGTCATAGACAGAATGGGTCGGAGTAGCACATCTTTTTTGTGTGTTTTGGGAAGGCCGTACATGCACGGCCGTTGAGAGCTAGTCGGTCGAATAAGGTCATATAAATTTGCAGGGAGCAAATCGTCTTTGTGCAACTGCAGCAGGCGGCGATGTATCCGCGATTCGATCTTTGAAGTGTTGTCCTTTTCACTTCAAGGGCCGAGTGTCAGAAATTTTATTTCGTCTTCAAGAATGGCATTCATTTTTTTTGATGTAGTCGGTTTTGTTCAAAATCACCACGCCGGATCCTTTGTCTGGTTTGGTAATCAGAATATTGCTATTTGATAGCACGGATTTGATAGCACTGAGACATTCCCTGTGCATGAGAAAATCGCCGGCATCAACAGGCGTACTGCAGTAAGCGGGCACCAAATCGCTCAGTTTGGCTTTCAAAGCGGAATGCTTTTCGGGTGATTGAGTACTTCGAACTCGGCAAAAATTCTTTCTGTCTTCGAGTTGTTAGGTGGAAGGCAGAAATTGAGTCTGTGCGAAAGCACAAATTCTTCTGTTGATGAAAGTTTGTAATCAGATAGATTAGTGATGTTTTTTTGGTCCGGGTTTTGTTGCCAAATTGTTGCACCCATGAAGTGAAAAGGACAACACTTCAAAGATCGAATCGCGGATACATCGCCGCCTGCTGCAGTTGCACAAAGACGATTTGCTCCCTGCAAATTTATATGACCTTATTCGACCGACTAGCTCTCAACGGCCGTGCATGTACGGCCTTCCCAAAACACACAAAAAAGATGTGCTACTCCGACCCATTCTGTCTATGACCGGTTCAGTGCAACACCAGCTGGCCAAATATCTCTCTTCTCCTCTCGAAACTGTTCTCACTCTCTATTCGAGCAACTGCATACGGGACTCTTTCACCTTCGCTGACATCATTAAAACTTCAAATTCTTCCGTCTTTCTCTGCTTTTTCGACATTTCAAGTTTATTTACTAATGTTCCTCTAGCGGAGACTATTCAAATCTGTGCTGACGCTCTCTATAGTTCGGAACACCCTCCTTCACCTTTTCCACGGCAAATCTTTATCCAACTTATGGAGATGGCTACTTCTTCTGTTGAGTTTAGCTTCAATGACATCATGCATCGCCAAATCGACGTAGTCACCATGGGATCACCTCTTGGACCAGCCCTTGCCAATATTTTTGTTGGCTACTACGAATCCAAACTTTTTCAGACCACTTCGAAACCGGAGATGTATTACCGCTATATGGATGAAACCTTTGTAGTATTCAGCAACGAAGATGAATGCGATCTTTTCTTATACAGCCTCAACTCGCTTCACCCTTCTCTCCGCTTTACTTTCAAAAAAGAATCCAACCTGGGTCTACCATTTCTGGATGTTCTTGTTGAAAAATCCCCTTCTAAGTTCATTACTTCCATCTATCGGAAACCCACATTCACCGGTCAGTATCTACGCTGGAATTCCTTCAGTCCTCGGAAACGCAAAACTAACCTAATCCTGACATTAACTCACCGGGCTCTCGCCATCTGTGCTCCTGAAAGATTGCCATCGGAAGTAGAGAAAATCAAGTTCATTTTACTAACTAATGGATACCCTGAGCACGTGATCAAGTCGTTTATGGCTATGAAGATGAAGCAATTTCACGCTCTGCCCAAATTTGGACCCGAAAAATTCCCCGTCTATTTACATCTCCCATGGCTCGGTTCTGTTTCTACCCGGTTTGAAAAGCAAGTAAAATCTGCTGTCAAACAGTGCTTTTCCGCTGTGGAACCACGTGTTGTTTACTCTACCAACGAGCTTCTCCCCCCTACCAACAAGGATGTACTGCCTGCTTTACAGAAAAGCAACGTGATTCAGCAATTCTCATGCCACTGTGACAGTCGGGATGTAGGCTGTACTTCCCAAAGGCTGCAGGACAGAATCAAACAACATGCCCCCAAATCTATCCGTTCTTGCTCTTCTTCCCAAAAACGCTTATCTCCTGCTCGTCGGTGCAAATCTTCCACCCATACTAATACCCAGTCTCTTGCTTCTGATTCAGCCATTGGACTTAATCTTTTACATACTGTAATCCTATCTGCACTCAACATTGTGATGACAGCAGATTTTCTATTCTTGCCCAAGGCCGCTCACCTTTTCATCTATCTGCTCATGAAGCCACTTTCATCAAAACTTCTAACTCCACCCTCTGCCGACAAAAACAATTCGAATACAGCTTAAAGATCGCACTCTAATGACGCTTTCTCATCGGTCCTTTTCCAGCCAATCACGGCTCGGCTTTTTCCTGTAAATAGCCGCTCATTTTTCTGCGCTCTCCATTCTGACGATTCTTCTTGACAAGTGTCAGACGAAAAGCTTCGAAAATATGAACATTTTAATCCAAAGAAAATTTTGCAAGTAACGAAAGAAAAAAGGTAAATGCATGCAATTAAATGGCAAGCGTTTTTCGCGCGCAAATATGCGTGATTGTTAAAATCGCTTAAGATTGATAAAATTCGTAAGCTATGGTTTGAGATATCTACAGCATTTCTTGGAAAATTGGTAAATAAAAAAAACGTATTGCAACTTGGATACAATACTAAAGATTAAAGTACTTGTTCTCTGTTGTTTGTATAACAGGCACAATTTGGAATAGTTTGTGGCAGCAAAACAATTGCCTGAGAAAAAGCATTTTTAAATAACTTCAGCCCTTAAAAATCATAAAATTTTTGTGAACAGCGTTGCAATAAAAAAACTTAAAAGTCAAATGCTACCAGTAACGTATTTTAATACACAATTTTAACACCTACAAAATTTTACATAAGCAATTTGTAGCGAAATGCAGTTTTGCCAATGAACTATGTACAAAGCAAATAAAATTTGGCAATCGACAAATCTTGCTTCAAACAACCTGCATCGTACACGTATGCTTCCCGATAGATAACACTTGCCACTACCTAAATTCAACCGTTTAACGTTATTTCATTTAGGGAATGGGTAAACATGCTCTCTTTTTGTTTTTTGCTTTTTTCTTAATAAATCTGAAAAAAAATTCTTTAAACAAACTTACTTTGATAAAATATATTCTCAACTATCTCTTGAAAATTTAAATTTGCTGTAGTTAAGATAAATTTTCCAACATTTTGAGAAGTGTTTCAAAAGAAAAGTTATTTTGCAATATTTGAACCGCCTATGACTTCTTCTCAAAATGATGTTCTTGTTGTCAAATTCAGTCATAAATTCACAAAGATGACGTCATCATCTCAAAACCAAATTTAAAAAAAGCCTATAGTACATGCTAAATTTGATGTTTCCATGACCTCCGGTTTAGGAGTTGGATAGGAGCAATTTTTGCATTCCATCTTGGTAAAAAAAAACGTTTAAAAATGGTTGAAAATCTGTTTAAAGTGGTCCTTTTGTTTTTCCAGTATCAAGACCATTACTAATCTGCCAATGTGGGATTTTGATGATAAGCTTGTTTCGTTAGGTTTGCTTTGCCGGCAGACTGATAACTTAAGCTAAGTCGCTTATGTCTACAAAAGTTTCTGTATGTTACTTAAGTGAAGGGTTTTATGGTTAGCCAAGCAAATCTATTTAGCTAAACTACTGATAAGATAATGAAGTACTGTATTATGAAATCGAAGATTGTTGAAAGACACAAAGACTAATATTTTCCGCTTACGTTGCTGGGCTTGACTGCTTGAAAGATAATTGAAAAAGATTAGTAATGATAAAACAACGTTACAAAATATTACTAATTTCTTCATTATGCTACTTAACAAAAAATTGTTACAGGATGGTAGCTCTAAAAATAAATCATTTTAATTAGTGCAATAGTGTATTTTGCTAATTCAAAAGAAAATCTAAGTGTGCTGCAGCAATCCAAAAAACACCACAATTTTTGAAAAGCAATATCAATTTTTTTCCAAATATGGCAAAATGTGTGTTACTGCAATTCTGCAAGTTTGATATCATTTTGCTTGCTAACCCAATACGTTTCAGCGGGTGAAAAACGTATAACCCTTTAAAATTTAGAGGTTCAGTTGATTGGCCAACCTCTAAAATTTTCACAAAGGATCATATTAAATCCATAAACAAGTTTAACAGACGTATTAAAAGATTTAATCGTTAGTGCGCTTTCTGGCTTTAAGACTACCAGCAAGGAAGCCTTGGGAAGCGCCATCAGAACGGCGACGAGTAAACTCAAGCAATGCGAAGCAATTGTCATGCTATAAGATCCGAATTTGGAACTTTAAATTTTTAAAATATTCCATCAGTAAAGCGTAATAACCGAAAAAAGTTAGGAATATTGGAAAAGTTCTGACGGTCTAGTTCTTGCAGCGTTTACTAAAAAAAATTCTTAATTTTCCTTTAACCCAGCACATATTTTTTGCAGAACAACCGCAGTATTAATGAGCTTACTTGCCTTTATATGTGCTTTCAAAATATTGTATTTATGAAAATCATCTTGTACAGTAAATTATTTTTGAGAGGTAAAACTTTAACATGCAACAATGCTTAGGAGATACTTTAGCAATAGTGGAAATATAATTCTAAAATTGTAGGCCGCACAGAAAGCTGAAATTTGGTCAGAAAACTTTTTTTAATATAATTATAAATGTAGCTGAAAAGGATTGAGAAAAAACAAAATTAAAATGAATCATTTGTGTAGTTTTTGTTTAGATCAGTGCTTGTCAACCTTTTTCGAAATTGTACACACTTTCAACTTTTACTTAAAAGCTTGTACATCCCGGTCTTCACAACACAATACACTGAAATTGCATCAATGTTTATGGAATAAAATAAAAGACCAGAGATGGAAAATATTTATTTATAACTATAAATCATTTCAACAGTCATTCAATGCGAACTTTGCTGTTGAATTTCGTCAGCTAGTTGAGAAAAGTGAGGTCTTGTTTCAAGTCCTCCTCGCATCAACGTATCAACATCTTTGATTGCGTTTCTTTTTGATTTAATTTCAACAAGAGCGGAAAATCTTTGCTCGCAAAAGTATGCCGTAATGCGTGTTGTGTGTCAATTAAAGTTGTAAACGGACCAACTAGTTCAGACCCAAACCCGGCCCGAACCCAAAAACTAATTTGAAGCCCAATTCATGCCCGAAAAAACCCAAAAGTTAAGTTAGGTCTGAAAAATTTAACAATGTTGTCAAGTTATTTTGATTATATTTTTGGACACCTATTACAAAAAGCACGTCTCAAACCTGAATTAAGCCAAAAATTTTGTCAAATTTTGGCCCAAGCCCGACCCGAAAAGCCCCGCCTGACTTATAACTCTTGTGTCAATGCACCACAGCATCTACAATCAGCTTAAAGGCGATTAATTATCCAACCAATTACGGAGGTTTATTATCGCTAAAATTGAACCATAATTTTTGATATTTTTTGTTTTAATTTTGAGCCTGCGGTAGCAAAGATATTCAACAAATGCAAAAAGATTTCCCCCCTAAAAAGTTTTTGAAAAAACTGAGTTTGGTTCTTCCCGCCAAAACCACAGTAAGCCTATAGTTTACAGAGCAGTGGTTTTGGCGGGAAAACCAAAACTCAAAGTTTCCAAAAACTTTGTTCGGGAGATATCTTTTTTGCATTTGCTGAGTATCTATGCAACAGCAGCCCCAAACTTAAAACAAAAAATACAAAAAAATTGTAGTTCAATTCTAACTATTGTAAATTACTGGAATTGGCTGGATGATTCACCGCTTTTAAATTGTCTCTGTGATCACTTGTTTATAGAGGCCCTCTTAACAGTAAAGTTACTCCAGTACAATCTGGTCAGAATCATAGTTCTGTCTATTTATCATGATACAGTGACACCTGGTATGAAAATAAATTTACTGTTTTGTTTTATGGTATGTTGTACACTCCAGTACACCCTATTGTAGTGGTACACCCTTTAAAAATTTTGGTACACCCTAGGTTGTACAATACACCCGATTGAAAAGCACTGGTTTAGATTCCTAAGTAGAAATTTAGTGTGGGTTGTAGAAAAATACTGCCAAAACATAGGTACAGCAAAATTTATTTCGTCTAAAATTAATGCTTTACACACAACATTATTTGCAAAAACTGCACATACTGAACTACTAAGTGTAGCTGTTCTGCATTGCGATGGTTAGCTGCTATGTTTCAGTTCTCTTTAAATTTCTGTTATCTTTACTGTCTAAGGCGGATATAACTGGAAAACGAAAAAATTGAGTGAAACTTAATTAGGAAACTTGTATAGACCAGTGGCGATGACGACACAAATCGCGTTCGATGAGCAAGATCACGCGCCGATTTTAGCGTTAGTTCGAGATAGTCATTAAATAACGCGTAAAATTCAAAAATTTTAAATTGCACTACTATATTTCTGGATGACATGCATAACCCTACAAGTGCATTAGCACTGAACGCGAAGTAACGCAAAGCGATGAATGCCAATAACGCGAGATGTCGTTTCCGTCACTAGTTTAAAGAACGCCGACCAATTAACAACAATTTTGTCTAAGTGAAGTTATAAGCTACCGCTTAAAAAGTTTTCGACCGGTTAAAATATTTCGTAAATTGTCGATGACGTCAAATTTTGGTTCCTTTGCGTCCCTTCGCGTTGCTTTGCTTCCAGTGTAAACGCCTCTTAAGTATTTTAATTTCAATCATACATTTAATGAAGTTGAGCATTATTTCCAAATTATTCGTTCACAAAAGTGCGAAAAAATATTATTGGATCCAAAAGATTGATCGAATTCATGAGGAAATTTGCATTTCAGGTCTATAATTATTCCAGTCCATAAACAAGCATTTAAGTATCTTCGTAGTTGATTCAATTCCATATTTTTTTAGGTAGTTAATATTGCTCTATATTGGTAATGTAAGTACAACCAATTGTATAACTTTCAAACCTATTGAAAAACGAAACAAGCTAATCAATATAATAATAAATTAGAACCGCAAACCGCCGAATATCGATTTCTAATAAGTTTGCTCATTATTCAAACATTAGATCCCAGCAAAACCAAACAGGATATTGGATAGCTATTAATTAAACTTTATCACGCAATAAAATCTCTACAGTAAGAATTGAATGCACTAACGTAGATTTATTGATCAATTATCTATCCTCTCTCACGAGGCAGCTACGGTGGTCTTTTTATTAAGGGCAAATCTTCATTTCTTACCCGCTTATAAGAGATCACCGAATTACAAGCTTTCCGCTTGACGTTTAACTTGGTTCCACGTAAATTTGCTGCTTGTTTAAATCCATCAAGCAAAGACAATCATCCTAAAGCTCCTTATCCATGGACGCAACTATGTGACCAGGGTGCCAGTTGAACCTGGATCATGCAATCAAAGTCATGGTAAAAACGACGCCTTAACACATAATTAGTAGGGCCATTATTATTTTGACCTAAAAAATTTTTTTTGACTTTATTTTAACTAAACTTTGACTTTATTTTGACTTAAACCGTTTTATTGGCCTTATTGAGCTCCTGATTTTGATTAGAAAAAAGTTTTTAATTTGCAATTCAAGAATTGACAAAAGTTTGAAGGCAGCCTTCTTCACTTTATATTAACAACATTTAGAAGTAAATCTCAATCACTCTATCTTGGGAAAGCAACTAAGCGATGCAGAACAAAAACCTAGGAAACTGCACACCTTTCCATGCCAACTACACTTTTTATATAACTAGTAAAATTTGGATTGAAATTGGCTGTTTTTAAATTTTCACGAATTTTCGGCCTCATTTATTTCTAAGTTTTTATTGGAAAACAAATTAACACAGTTTTATTTTAGCTTGATAAAAAGTTGTGCTGTTGTGTAAAAGTTTTGTCGATTGCTAAAACTGTGAAATCAAAACAGTATAATTTCAAAAGATTTCAAAAGTCTGGTTATTTCGTTGTGATATATGGTACTGCAGAGATGGAAACCGGTCGGGTCGACCGGTCGGTCGGGTTGCCGGTCGGGCTGAGATTCTTCGACCTGCCGATCAAGCCGGTTGAAAAACCGGTCAAATTCTCCGTTTTGGCAACTAAAAGACATCTAAGCACCAACCAAAATATACTTATATATTTTATCTTAAATAAAACTTTGTATAAAAAATCAGTATTAACAAACCACACCTTTCGAAAACACTTGTTGAATGGTTTCAAGCTGTGACTAATATGCTGTCACCATTACCACATGCACATCCAGGGACGTATTTAGGGCGGGAGTATTGTGCCATGCCCCCCCACTTTAAGCCACGGCACAAAGCAAAAAAGAGCAAAATACGCGTTAAAATCGCGTAATCAGATTCTAATAAAGTATGCATATGGAAGAGGCTTTCGCTTCCCGGCATTTTAGCATCATTTTAATCAGCTTAAGAGTAGAAGTGGCGCTGATTTTTAGCACATGCTAAAATCTTGCCACTTTGAAAAGCTTTTTGCAACTTAAATTTACCGCACTCTGCACTGGGCAAGAAAGACATAGCTCTAATTTTTTATATACAACTAGGCATGTCTTGTTCTGAAGCAGCAGCATTTCTACAAACTGGTGGGGCGCATCATATTTCGAATGTTTTCTAGCGAATGTCACAACAGCTTAGTGTTTTCAATGAAGATAACAACGCGTTGCGTTCATCAGGATAGTTATTCATAACCACTTCGTACTACCGGTTTGACGTTTCGCTTCCCAAACTGGAAAGCTTCTTCTGAACAACTTGCAGTGCTGCCTTTGCAGTTACAAAAAGATAAATGAGAAAAAAATATCAGCAGAAGATAGATAACAATAAAAACATACGAACATCACAATACTTGTACTATTATACCCAAAAACATTAAAATGATGAAGCAATAACAATACATAATATTGAAAATTGTGTCACTAACAGCGTGAAAAAAGGAATACCGAAAAATTATGTCACTAGCAGCGTGAAAAAAATTAATGATATTCATAACAACTAGGCTGCTTCACTTAGGCCTTGTTACGGTGTCCAAAATTGTGTTGTCTCGTGATACCCATCGAGATACCGCTTGAAAATTTTTTACAAATAGATTTTTAATGCCTGATTAATGATTGAAATGTCTTCGGTTGCAACCAGGAGCTGTTTTTAAGAGATAATGCTTTTAATCGAATGCGGATGAATATTTTTAAATCATACGATTGAATAATTTTTTTTACTAGTAGTGTTGCCGTGAAATAATTCAAAAATTTCAGCAAAGATATTTTTTATCTTTCTTTGAATGCAAAAACTCAAATATGATGAATTTAAACTAAATGATTAATCATGGGTAAGCATTTTGCTAGAAAGTTTGCATATTTAAAGTTTTAGCTTGAGTTTTTTGTGTTGAAGTCTAAAACTTGGAAACATGCTTTGACGTCACGTGACCGTCGACACTTGGCAGCTGATCGTTATGAATGCAAAACTTCAAAACAATTTTTCAAGATAAAATACCGGTAACCATTAAAGAAGAAATTTTTTCTTGCAAAAGGTTGAAAAATAAACGAACTACTTTATGAATTGCACCACGTGTTTGTTATGATGATAGCCTACTCACAAAAAGCAGCCTAATACAATCGCCGGAGTTGAACCAACAAATAACCCAAAATAAGAGATGACTCTCATAAAATTGCTGAAAATGTAGGCCTATTGCTTTATGTTGAAACTGCGAAGTAAAGTACTGTAGTCTTAAAACATTGTAGGTGAATGAATTATTAGAATTGACGATGTGATTTTGTTCGGTTGGAATAAACGTTATGGACTGATGACCGGTATACCCATAGCTACCGACTGCCGTAGGCTATCGATATTCCTCGAAGCAAGCTTTCCGTAGGCTAAGCAAGCTCGAAGCAAGCTTCCGACTGCCGTAGGCTATCGATATTCCTCGACGCAAGCTATTCGATATTCCTCGAAGCAAGCTTTCCGTAGGCTAAGCAAGCTCGAAGCAAGCTTCCGACTGCCGTAGGCTATCGATATTCCTCGAAGCAAGCTTTCCGTAGGCTAAGCAAGCTCGAAGCAAGCTTCGAGGAATATCGATAGCCTACGGCTGTCGGTAGCTATGAGTATACCGGTCATCAGTCCATAACGTTTATTCCAACCGAACAAAATCACATCGTCACTTCTAATAAATCATTCACCTACAATGTTTTAAGACCACAGTAGTTTACTTCGAAGTTTCAACATAAAGCAATAAGCCTACACTTTGGCAAATATTGCAAAATAAGACTTATATAAACTGTTCTCCTTTTCAGCAATTTTATGAGAGTCATCTCTTATTTTGGGTTATTTGTTGGTTCAACTCCGGTGATTGTTTCAAGTGCTTAAGTGTGGCAGAACAGACATTCGAGAGTTAATAAGCCAACCAGCTAGGGCTAGTCTAGTTAGTTTCGAGGAGTGAAAGCCTATCAGTATTTCTCAAAGCAGTTATTGTATTAGGCTACTTTTTGTGGGTAGACTATCATCATAACAGACATGCGGTGTAATTCATGAGGTACTTCATTTGTTTTTCGACTTTTAACGCGAAATAATTTCCTTATTAATTCTTAAGGATACCGGTATTTAATCGCGAAAAATTATTTTAGAGTTTTGTATTCGTAAAGAACTGCAGCCAAGCGACGACGATCACGTGACGTCAACGCAAGTTTCCATGTTTAAAATGCAGCACAAAAAACTCAAGCTAAAACACTGAATATGCAAACTTTTTAACAAAAAACTTACCCTTGATTAATCATTTAGTTCAAAATTATAGTATTTTAAATTTTTACCTTTAAAGAAACATAAAAAATATCCTTGTTGCAGTTTGCGGATTATTTAACGGCAACACCAACAGTAAAAAAGAATTATTTAAGCGTATGATTTTAAAATATTCATCCGCGTTCGATTAAAAGCGGTATTTCTTAAAACGGCTCCTGGTTGCAACCGAAGACATTTCAATCATTAATCAGGCATTAAAAATCTATTTGTAAAAAATTTTTCAAGAGGTATCTTGATGGGTATCACGAGATCTCTTTTCTAGACGTTTTTTCTGCTAGCGTAACAAGGCCTAACTAACAGTTTGAGAAAGTATGAAAAGGATCTATAGCAAAACATTGTGTACTGAAAAAGTTTTTTTTTTTAGCTCGACAGACATTTATATTAATTGTTCCGTCCGTATATCAATCTCTGTGGAGCAAAAAATCTTTTCTAGTACGTAATGTTTTGCAATAGATTCTTTTCATACTTTCTCAAACTGTTAGTGAAGCAGCCGAGTTGTTATGAATATTATTAATTTTTTTCGCGCTGCCAGTGATATAATTTTTCAGTATTTCTTTTTTCACGCTGTTAGTGACATAATTTTTCAATAATCGTTTTTTTCACGCTGTTAGTGACATAATTTTCAATATAATATAATGTTATTGCTCCATCATTTTAATGTTTTTGAATATAATAGGACAAGTATTGTAATGTTCATATGTTTTTACTGTTATCTATCTTCAGCTGTAATTTTTTTCTCAATTATCTTTTTGTAACTGAAAAAGCAGCACCGCCAAAAAAAGTTTATTGCTACTCGGCAAATTGCAAATAACTTGTCACAAAAAGCTAAAAAATTGTAACTTTATTTTTTGGCCTTCGCATAATATGATTAGAAAGAATGTCTAAAAGTTTAGCTTGTGCCCTCCAGTGGTTTTTATGCTTATTTTGTGCACATTTTGCGCTGCTCAAAACAGGTTTTTCAAACCGAAACTTAAATAAAAAGGGTCTTAAAATTGAGTCATTTTTGTAAAAAAAAACAACAATTATTTTTGCGTTTTTTTCTGAGACCCCCGTCCAAAGTCACAAATTTTAGCACCTCACCCATGCCCCCCTCCCCCTTTCCAAAATTTTTCATTAGATACATTAAACAGTTAACAAAAACCTTCTGTGAAAAAAACCGGTCGACCGGGCCGGTCAGGAATCGGTCGACCGGCCGGTCAACCGGCGATGAATTTGAAATTTACCGGTCGGGTCGGGTCGAGAAAATCCTGACCGGTTCGATCTCTGTGGTACTGTACAATAAAAACGGACGTTTTAATTTTTGAATTTGGACACTTACATATGGTGTTCTTATGATAATTATTTTATTCCTGCCAATGCTCGCAATCTTAATTTGTTTTTAATGACAAAAAAATGGGTTTGCGTTATTAGTAAATCATTTTTGTGAAGAAAATAACCCAGGCGATTGTATTGTGACATACTGGTATTGCAACTAATTGCAAAAGTTTGAGCGGCAAAACTTAATTTAAACAAGCATAAAAGTGCTTATAATTTTAATGAAAGAGCTTATAATTTTGATCACA
Source organism: Trididemnum nubilum (assembly GCA_963965965.1). Classification (NCBI taxonomy): domain Eukaryota; kingdom Metazoa; phylum Chordata; class Ascidiacea; order Aplousobranchia; family Didemnidae; genus Trididemnum; species Trididemnum nubilum. The sequence continues at coordinate 30,666,323 of OZ014477.1, read as the reverse complement.
TACAATTTTGACATGTTTTGACCTAACCCAAGATTTTGACTTCATTTTGACCCATAAAATTTAGCTAAACTGGCTTGAAAGCACCCGAAACCGATGTTAGTATACCTTTGATGACATAATAAGAACTTGAAAATTTTTTGACATCATTAACTTTTGCGGGCCCTAATCATTAGCAATTTAGATTGACTTCAATCCGCAAACTAGCAACTTTGTGAAAACAAATAGCTACGTGGCTGGACAAACAGTCACAGATACTTAGCAATTTATGATCACTGTTACTTTTCTGATCTTACTAAATCAATTTATTTATACTGCAATAATTCTAGAGTATAAGTTCAAGAATGCAGATAGTAGAAAAGAACTGGTAATCAGCATATTGATCTTGGTTAGTGCATTTTTCCTTAGCAAGCCTTAGCAATCTGCAGTAAAAACACAACAACACCTGCGTTTCATAGCTGTTTTTAGCAAAGCAGGCGTTGTTCAGGATCTTAGTGGTTTGTTTTATGATGTACCGTATCGCTTCAAACAATGAATGTAACGCTCATCTATTTTTTTATCGCAGTTCGGAACTTTTTTATGGAATGGAAAACATTTAATATTCTTTCACTTACTGCAGGAATTTCTTTCATTCAAGCTAAACATTTCACAAACTCACTTTTCGCCTTATACAGTAACTTAATGTGTTGGAGCAATTTTTGTTTATTATTGAGCTAGGCTGCACTTTTCAAAAAGTTTAAGATCACGTTTAAAGTGCTAAGCAAACAAAAGTTTGCTATTGTTTTTGAAATCTAAGAAGCAATAATGTTTTTGAAATATTCTTGATTTAAGTCAAGTTCCAAACGTGAAATAAAAACCCCAGCAAAAATTTGACCAAAGTTTAGTCAGTTGTATAATAAAAGCGCAAAATAATCAACTAAACGTTCTAATTTTATTTTACGTTTAGTAACTCAACCAAAAAATCAGAAAATCTTACTTTTTTCTATGTAATTTAGCTTAATTTTAGCAATACTTAAATTGCGGTTTCAAAATTAAAACTCATCGGAAGGAAAATACGGTGATTAGTTGCAGATAGAATTTTTATCCAAGCAATAGCTCTTTCGCATATTAATGAAAGTAAGAAAACAAAAACAATGTAAGAAATAAGATTTTGTTAGATTATACTTGAAAAGCAAATTAAACATTAAAAGATTTGCATGAATTGATAATCGTAAGTTTACAAATCATAAGGGAGTTCTCGGAACAAGCATTAAAAGGTATGAAACTGGTTGCTAACCACTGCCCAAGCTTGTAACGATGTTGCTTATAGTACAACGACTATAAAAAGTTTAAATTGTACTGTCGTATCCTGAAATAAAAGCCTTTTTTAAGCAAGCTATACGTCATAATGCCAATTCATTTTCACACCCATTTGAAAATTTGCTGTTTAGTTACTGTCCCAGCCACTGACAAGTAGGAAACAAGCCTGCTCTGAGAAATACGGTACAAAACGCACATCAGCAGTCAGCACACATTGTTCTGACGGTTTGTAAAAAATCAATGCTAAATTAAAATCAAGATTTTTTTTGTTTTTTGTTTACTTTGTATTGTATTTATAAAGTACTAGCATTTAAGGTGATTTGCTTCAAAATCATTTAAAATGCATTATCCAAACTAGAGTTGTAAGTCAAGTAGCGCTTTCCCGGTCGGATTTGAGTTCGGGCCTGAGACGTGCTTTTTTCTTAGGTGCACAAACAAAAATATAATCAAAATAACTTTGCAATGACGCTTACATTTTTCAAACCAAACTTAACTTTCGGGTTTTTCGGATATGATTTGGGCTTCAAATTAGTTTTCGGGTTTGGGCCGGGTTCGGGTTGGGACTAGTCGGCCTATTTACTACTCTGATCTAAACAATGCATACTTCCAAGTAATTCCAGATCCTAAATTATTTTCAAACTTATATCCTTTCAAAAAAAACACAAAAGCAAAAATAGGCACTAATGTCATTCTTTTAAAAAGGAAAAAGAAATAACTAAAAAACTGTCCAGAAATTAAAAGACAGTAAATATGGTATGTTTTTTGACAACACACAAGTGTAACTACTCAAAAAAAAAATCACCCAAAAGAAGTGATTAGTATGAAAGTGAGTCTTCTGAAAAATAAAGCCTTTGTTATTATTGCTGGAGTGTATTGAAAATGTGTTTGATTAATCAGTGCAAGTTTTACGAATGTCAGCTGCAGTTAGTTAAACTGGTGTTTTCTTTGCTTTTATTATTAGAATTCAAATCTGTGTTGTAACTATCACTGCCATTAGTCAATATTTAGTACTTATGAAATGGAGCTCACTTTCAATATTTTTAGGGTATTGTGCGTTTGGAATGCATTGTCTTTGATCGGCAGATTTAGAATATTTTGGAAAAAACTTTTTACTGGTGGCTAGGCAAATTGCTGAACTGTTAAAGTAATTCGAGCTTAACTTTTCTATTGCCAAAATTTTATTTTGTTTTTGTAAGTAATAGTTTCCACAGTGTAGAAGATGAAACATTGATGATCGGCGGATAGGAGTATATCTCCGTTGGTACACACAGCTTTTAGGCATTAAAATTATAATATCATTGCACTGTGTATCAAATGCCATGTTTAGAACTCATTTCATTAAAGGTAATTTACTTAAACAATTTTTACTCGGCATTATTCCAATATACTGTACTTACAGTAATAAAATTATTTAAAACTTGTCCAAAACGATTTATTTTTTTTCCAAATTTGCACGCAACGAAAAGAATTCGTACTAAACATGGGAGAAAATACGATCAGCTTTCAATCATTTGCGTGCTTCTGGCCTATAGGCTACCAGCACGGAAGCCTAAGAAAGAACCACCAGAGCGGCGACTACTTAAAACAAGCAATGCTGAAGTAGTCGCCGTTTTGGTGGTTCTTTCTTTGGCTTCTGCACAGACAGCTTTTAGGCCAGAAGTACGCAAACGATTTAACATTAAAAACCCTGGTACGCAAACGTCAAAAACATCACGATCAGCGTTGCCGTGTAAACCGAACCGCAAACTACCCCAATGCGTATAAAGAGATACAGGACCCACACTTTGTTGTTATTCAATTAAATGATTATTTCTGTGGCATAGGATTTAATTTGGCAGATAATAAAATTTGTACTACAAGTAAACAACCTAAACATTTTCGTAAAAAAAGGTATGTGCAGATTCTATTTGTATCAGACCCCCACTAACAATGAAATTTGAAATCAAATTACTTCCTCAAAAAATAAAGTTTGCATTTTGTTCGTATGAACAAGGCTCTCTCTGTCTGTCTGTCTAACCACACCATAGCAGAAAACCCAAAAAAGGAAAAATAAAGTAGGGCGCATGATTACGCCCAGCCCTTTTTTTTCAAAGCAGCCAGATTTGTTTTTGCCCTATATCTTAAATTAAATATCTCAACTACGTGTTTACTGTAGGCATTTCTTCCAAGTCCTAGCAAGTGCAAAATCGCCAGAGTCACTCCCATCACAAAATTGGACCAAAAGATGACATGAATAATTACCAGCCAACTTTGATACTTACTTGTTTTTTTTTAATCATTGCGAAAATTCTATATGTACGACACTACAAAGTCTTAAAAAACCCTAACGTAATCTACAAAAATAAATATGGTTTTCAAAGTAACATTTCTACCCTGCTTGCAATACTGGTTATTGTCACCTTTTGTTATGATAACGTTAACGAATTTTGTTACACAGCTTTATTTTTTGTTGATTTATGAAAACTTTTCGAAACAGTGTCACATAAAACACTTTTGGTAGAATTGAGCAACTAAGGTAATAGGCGTGTGGCTTATATTTCGATTCACTCATATCTTCACAACAGACAACAGTTTGTATTGCCGCTCTCACACTTTGGCGACTTTGACTGCCACTCCACGGCAAATCAATCCACACTGCAGTCTCAGTGCCGTCTCAGCGCAGTCTCATCGCAGTCCCCATATAGGGTCTCCGTGGAGTCTCCGTAGAATCGCAGAGCATGACGAATCCTCTACAAATGCGTTGAGAATTGATTTCTACTAAAGTAAAACAAAAAAATAATTTATTTTAATGATAGGAAAGCAGGTACAATTAAAGAAAAAATGTTTATTTGGATAATAAATTAGACTTATTTCTTCAGAAAAAGATGTTAATTTCAGTGAAAGTTTTAATTTAGCAGCAAGCAAAAAGCACAAAAGTTGTCACAAAAAATCAAAATCAAAATAAAAGATGACAAAAATTGGTTAGTTTTCGCGGCATATAGCTACCGTATGTATTACGGTATACGTAAGCAGTAACGCGGTATTTTCCCAATGGTACTGTTCGTTCATTAACGCGTTACTCTGCAATTTTAAGGTGCCATCGGTTTTTTTGTAAAAATACAGTAATTTAATTTAAACTAATGTAAAACAAAAACAAATGTTTTGAATTGGCATTGTAAATTATGGATAAATTTTAACTTTTTCGCTATTGAAAAGCTCATAAAAGCTTTCCAAACTTTTTAAAAGCAAACTTTTGACTAAATATGAACCAGTCAAGTTGGTCCCCCTTTTTCAACGTTTTTTGTTGTAACTTACTGTAGTTTCAAAATCACAAAAACAATCAAGTGGTAAATAACTTCGAATTACTGCAGCTTATTATTGTGTATTATTATTTTTTTATTTTTGTTTATGTCTTTATTATTTCGTATTATTCTTGTGGTGAAGAGGATATAATTATGCTCAGCAGATTGATACAGCTTTCGTTAAACAGATTGCACTCAAAGTCAATTTTACTAACTCATGCAACTTTAATATCGTAATACCCTGCTGCTGCTTTAATGTACATTTTGTTGCAAGCATAAAACTTAAGCACATCCAACTTTGTAGCATAAAAATTGGACTTTAGGAATAGTTTCGCCGAGAATAAATTAACCAAAGCTGTCGCAAAACATTTTATTTAAAAGACGTTTGGACTTAGTCATTATCAATTTGCAAATAATAGGCCTACACAAAAATATTTGGCATCCTGCAACGGGCAAGTTCAACAAAAAAACGAAAATATTCAGAAATTATCTAAATGTTCAGCAGTATAAGGCATTGTTGCTGATTTCAAAAACGAGCACAAACCAAAAAAATAGCTAATGATTTTATACCAATATTGCAGCACAACTCTAAAACACCACTGCATTTACAATATCATACTACTCCGTTTTTACAAGCTGTAGGTTGACGTCGTATTTTAATCAAACTCGAACGTTTTTGACGTTATACTGAGCGCCTTCATCAAAAAACTAAAAATATATGGTACTTGAATGAAGTAATAATCAGTAATAGCATTTCCAAATTTAACTCAAATGAGTAACAACATTTTTTGAACATATAATTTGGACTTCCAACTTTACACGACTAGACTGGCGTTTTACGGCTCAGGCAATTTTTGGTAATATGATAGATTAAATTAAAAGTTCAATTAAGTAATTAACTGTATTTAAAACATAAAGCTAGGTTAGCTTGTAATAGCCTTTCAATAAGATAAGTGAAGTGGTGTTAAATTTTTTGGACCTAACTAAATTTTCGGTTTTTTTTCGGACATGTTTTGGGCTTCAAAATAGTTTTCGGGTTTGGGCTGGGTTCGGGTTTATATTTTCGAGTTCGGGCCGGGTTCGGGCCGGAACTAGTTGGCCCATTTACTTTCTGTTGTATAGAGCAATTTGCTTAACTTGCAAGTAGATTAGTTTTGGGGTTCAAAATTTGTCATAGGCATTTACACAGTTGTGTACGTCTGATGATAACAAACAAGTTTGAATTATGCATACGCCGTGCTAGTGTGGTAAATTCCTAAAGTGATGTCATAGCGGTGTACATGCTTAGTGATGCCACCGCAATGCGGTTGAGCTCAGTGGAGTGCTAATGTGATACTGGTTGAGAATCCTCTTTCTGGTGACCTTGTTGTCAGACTTTGATCTGAGTAATCTGAAAAGTGGGTATGATGGCAAGTGCAGAAATTGCCCTCGTGTGTGGTTTGAAGGTTCGGTTGGGCTGCCAGGATAGGTTATGTGTGAATTCAGATGCTAACGAGGCTCTAGCTTAATGAGAAAGCAGATTGTTGTTGTTGTAGCGCATATTTATCCTCCTGTCATCGGACAGCGTTGGACGCTAACTTGTTGGACGATCCGGGCACTTTTCATTACAACGACTACTTCGTGATTGAAGGAATCCGCACCTGCTTAGGAGTTTCCGATGATCTAATGTTCCTGTGAATTTTTTCGAATTCTTGTCCACTAAATTTGCTGCTTGTTCGAAGCCACCAAGCAGAGATAATCATCGTAAAGCGTCTTATCCAAGGACGCAACAACGTGAACAGGGTGTGGGTTAAACTCATGATCATGCGATCAGAGTCGTCGTAAAAACGACGCCTTTACCTTTTCGGCCACGCTGCCGACTATAGATATGTGAAGAAGTGCTACCTCATAGTTGTGAAAAAAGCTTAAGTTCCAAATCTGCTACACAACTTCTAAACCAAAATTAATTCGGAACTACTAAACCTCCAACAATGGTGTTACGTAAAAAAACATTCGATCAACACTATCAAAACCAACATCATAATTATTCCCCTAAACAAACTAAAGCATCAATTTCTCATCTTCACTTGACAAGCAATGGATTTTTTGTACGTATAGTTGATAGCGCTAAATATTTAGAGATTGTGATCGACAACAAACTTAATTTTAAATAGCACATTAGAATAGTGGAGAAAAAGGTGTCTTGCTCAGTTGGAAAGATTATCCAAAGTAAAGCAATTGCTTACCAATATTTGAATTCGTTTGACTACTATAAATTATAGTTTTTAGTGATTGGCATATGTCTGAAGTTTTAATGTGTTCATCAGCAATAAGTTTGAACAAATTTTGTGCATTCTTATTTATCATTTTGTATTTTTTCCTCAAACTAGTCAAAGAGCTTCATGACGTTTGGCCAATTATGTTGGACGTTTGGTCCTACAGCTTACCCTTGAACCAGTCAAGTTGAAAATTAAGATTAAAATCAGAAAACATCTAACACTATAATAATGTCTCCAAAAGGCCGTTTCGCCTTTAGGATCTTTGGAGGGTTTGCTGCAAAATAAGGTCAAATTATTGTCATTCTTTTGAAGCGCCTAATGTCGAAATAGCATGTGAGGAAATATTATTTTAGGTAGCGATTTTACTAATAAAAAAGTAAACAGCTGTGATGTTAAAACCACTTGCTATGAAAAATGGGATTATTTTATCTGCGGTTGAAACAATTAAAAAGGTTTTACATTGATTTACTATTAATTAACAAAGTTTCCGGAAATTTTAAGGTAGGTCTCATAAGAGGAAGTGCTCTATATTGCACATAAAATCATTATACTTCAATGCGTTTGAAAAAACTTTTCATCAAAAAATTTGAAATCTTTGAACTGTTGAAAATCGATATAACCCTATGTTCCTCAACCTTTTACAGGGCATTGACTCCTCAACGGCAGGGCTTCTGAAGCCCACCATGGTTTTTTGATAATAACTTGAAAACTACCCTGGATAGAAATTTCAAAATTTCACTGCATGATAGAGCATTTATTCATCTTTCAATATAGCAAAAACAACTTTAAAATTTATTTCCCGAAAGTTAATGAAATATGCATTTTATTTAAGGTCGTCAAGTTTCTGATCTTAAGCGCTTACTTAATAAGCGTTAAAAGGGATTATAATTTGTGCGCAATTATAGTTGAGCGTGAAATGAGATTATAATTGCTTTGCCGTGAGAAGCGGTAACGTTATTAATTAAGATAATGACGTACACAATATTCTTATTGAAGGTCGACGAAATTGTTCAAGCATCACAAACGTTTCGGACAAATCTAATTATTTGAACTGATCTGATGCTGTGACATAGTTAGATGACAAATGATAAGCTCTATTCATGTGTTGTATGAATTGAAATACATTGCAAAATTGCGTTAAATTTTTTATGAGTATGGACAAAACTGTACCGTAAATTAAAACCCCAGTGTATAATAAATTAATTGAATTACTTTTTGGGTAAACTACTGTACATACAATGATAGCCTCATAAACTTGAAGACAACGTACGTCAGAGTTGTAAATCGGGCCGGGCTTTTTAAGCCGGGTTTGGAACCTAAAGTTGACAAAAATTTTGGGCTAAAGTCCGGTCTAAGGCGTATTGTTTTTTTTTTTTTCGGTGTACCAAAATGTAATCAAAATAACTTGGCGACATTGCTAAATTTTTCAGACCTAACTAAACTTTCGGTTTTTTTGGGCATGATTTAGACTTCAACTTAGTTTTTGGGTTCGGGCTTATATTTTCGGGTTCGGGCCTGAATTAGTCGGCCCGTTTACAACTCTGACGTACGAACAAAAGAGTTGTTGCAAAACCAAATGCACTACTTTTTCATAAAATACAACGATAAGCTGCAAGCTGACCTCGTTTACTTCAATTTTGGTGTGCTGTCATATTGCATTTAATTCAAATCAAATCTCTCATCATACTTGCTGCATTACGCCGAAGCGTGTTACGAGTTGACGGGGCCCATCTTCGCGTCATTGCGCCCAGACAACACGGCTTCATTCGAAGAAATGCCGCAACGGTGGTGAGCCGTTGGCAACATTGTGTCCAATTTGACCGGCCCAGATTTAAACTTCAGTCCTCCCGTTCCAGAAATGAACGCGATTTGTTAAAACTTGAAACTTTTGAAGCAAAATGTTTACAACAACAAACTAACATATTATTTGGATAATAACGGCTATTGCGGTTTAATTTACAGTATTTTACTGTGCTTTTACTCAGTAAAAAAATTAATACAGTTAATGCGGTAAAACTTTTTTTTTATTATACTGTAAGTTGGAAAAATCAAGTTTTTTACTTATCTTTTTAAAATTTGCTAAAACAATTTATACTCATAAAGGATTTATTCTATCATTCATTCCATTTAAATGCAACGGAATTGCTCATATTACCGTATATAAACGAATGATTGTTTTGGATTCTAAAATCATAAGTTTATTTTGATCTCCGTTTTTGGAATCAACCACGAAATTACTCCCAAACGTAATCAAACAAATAAAATCATTTTCATGCAAAACAAGTAGCAATCGTTGACAAAGTTCTTTGATAATGATTTCAACAATAGCGATACTATTTAAAGTCAAACCACAGACAAGAACAATAATTAGAATAAGCGCTAAATAAATAATACGGAATAGCAAGCAGACGTGGGTTTTTACACTCAGTGAGTATTTTCCAGTATTGCTTATCTATCTGTATAACGCAATGCGCATTACACTAATGAATAATATTGTCTTGTTATCGATTTCTAATTTGCCTCACAAAATTGCAGTATAACAATTATTACGTAATAACAGTATTTGTTATAGCTTGCAAAAAAAAAATGGGTGTTTATTCAATAAAAAGTAGAATGCGCTACAAACTGAACGGCATTCCTATTATTTTTTATGATTTTCTAATCATGTGAAACACTTTTTTACAATGTAAAAATACGCCAAAAAAAAAAAAAAAACTTTTGATCGTTCTTGGGGCTTAGTCTTCAAATATCCTAAGACATAGGGGGCACCCAGCAGGGTCTGCGAGAGGGAATAGAAAGTGCATCGTACCCAGGCCTGGGTTTAGGAATCTACGGAAGATCTATAAGTTCACGCGCACTCAATCAGTAGTAGTTCGGTGAGCATGCATGTAAAAGCCGGCCGGATTTCCGGTAGAGATCTTTTTCTTGGTTTTCACGCAATTTTTAACAAAAGCTGGCCGAGTTTGCTATGAAAAGCTTTTTTTTGTCTTTACCCATATAAAAAGCTGTTGTTCTTCCCCCTATTTCCCGCCTTGGTCTTGGCAAAAGAGCTCAATATCAGTTTTCGTACCCTGATAAAATTTCTCTCTGAGGATCTGGTCACCTGGCAAGGCCTAATAAAAGCAAGTTTCGAAGCAGTTTATAAGGTTTATAGGAATTACTGCAATGCGAAATGCAAAAATTTAGAAACTGAAAACTTCTCTGGTGATTATTTACGCTTGAGTAGCAATATCCTTTGATTATTATTAAGTAGCAATAACGTTTTGGTCTCTAGAGAGGGAGGTCTGAGGTTCAAATCTCTGGCCGGTCAAATCGAGCACAGTATTGTGAACGGCTCGCCACCGCTGCGACATTTCTTTGGAGGGAACTGTGATGCCCGGGCGCAATGACGAGAAGATGGGCACCACAAACTCGCTACACCCTACGACGTAATACAGCAAGTTTAATGAAGATTTAATTGATTTAATTTGAACTATTTATCACCTAAAATTAGTTACAGAAACATTGTATTTGTAAAAATCAATGAATAATAAAAAAAACATCAACTTAGGGGCGTGTGATTGAACTAGTTGACGGCTTTATGTGTAGCTAAAATCAAAAACAAAGCTTTTCATTTTCAATTTTGTAAATTGGAAGTAGGGCATTAAAAATAAAGCTAGACTATATTGAGCATTAGTTTATATTTTCCATTGGCCAGTTGATTGAACAGTTACGCAATTGCTAATGGAAAGGGAAGTTAAAAGTCAATTCCCGGGCAGGTCAAATCCGACACAATTTGGTTACGACTCGCAACCACTGCTACATTTATTCAAAAGGAACTGTGCTGTCCAGTGGCCAGTGGCTATGACTCGGAGCTGGGCACCGCAAATCTTGTCATGCGTTTCGACATGATGTTGTTAGTATTGCCCAATGAGGAATTGATTTTGATTTTTTGTATTGGCGTATAGCTAACACAACCTGTAACTGCATTGAATCATGATTTGTTTTCTTCTGCAATATATTGTTTTGTTCGATTGTAGTTTGCAAGGAGTCATGGCATAGCAAGCCAATTGTAACTCTATTCAATCGAAATTAGCGTGGAAACAAAGACAAAAAAACCTAATTTTCGTTTATTGCCTCGGGCGTAGTAGCTTTTCGTTCGCAACGTAGTCACACTAATTATTGTAATCCATCTAATCTGGGACACTAATTTATTCTAATCCTCTTAATCTCTACCAAAAATATTATGCGTGAAATTAAAATTTTACACCGAAAGCTAGAAATTAGCAAAATTTTTAAAAATTTGCCAAAAACCCCCATTTTACGCTTGAACCCCTTATGTTGTGTAAACAAAAACAGTTTCATCCTAATTGGTAACAACAAACAGGAAAAGTCAGAAAAATTCAAGTTTTTATTGCGAACCAAATTTATGTAATTACTGTTTGTAACGAGTGTGGGCTTCAGAAGCCCTACCGTTATAAGCTTTAGAAGCCCTACCGTTGAGTAATAAAGGGTTGAATACCATCGACAAAATGTCATGCTATTTTCTTGTAATCGCGTAAAATGAAAACCAGCTATTTTCCAGCAGCGAAACGCATTATGAAACTTTTATACTTCTTCCTTATGAAACTAAGTGAAAAAATTAAAATAGAAAAGCATGACAAGACAAAACCAACCCGTACGCAAAGTTTGACATTTATACGATTGTAAATGTCAAACTTTGCGTACGGGTTGGGTTTATGGTACAGAAAGATTGCTTCCAACCACGGTTGTGATTGGAATAGAAATATCCTTGATGAAATAAACTTTCTCGTTTCCAAATGCCTTCAACTTTATTTACATTTTTATTCACCAAGATGCCTTGGTCAGAAAACAGCAAAAGGACCTTTTAGTTTATGTTAGCTTCCATCAGCCCACCTGTTTACCACAGACGGTGAAGGCTTTATACTGATTCTTTTGGTGCTGAACGTCAAACAGGAAGCTGTGAATATCAGTTTTTTTAGATTTTGGTTTGACCTCATCAAAAATCGAATCCGAACTTACCGCTTTAGTAGCAGAAGTTCTGTCCACTCGATCATTGATTGATTGAAAGACTACCGATGTTTGAAAAACTTTCCCTGGAAAAAGAGTTTTAGCAGTTTCATATTTTCATGCATTGCCATATTTTTTACTCATTTGACAACAAAAAATGGTAAATCTTTTTCAATGGTTGCTATTTCGTGAATTATGAGAGACCAAACCAATCTTCAACATTTCCTTTGATTTGCTATTAAAATTAAACTACTGATAAGTGAAAAAAAATGTAGGCTGAAAATGCTCCATTTGTAATGCAAGCTAAAAAAGAGTATTGATGCTTATAAAAAACATTGCTTTCTGCCAGACGAAAAGGAAATTAATAAAAACCTAACGCATTATAAACTTTTGTGATTAATTCACAGTTAAGTTCCGGTTTATAATTGAAACTGAACGTCATCAAATATTGCTTAAAATGTCATGGGCTTACTCAATAGGAAATTACAGCATGGCATTGCTGCGGCCGCGTAAAGCAAAAGTAGCAAAAAGGACGATTACACTGCTAAATTTACCGCAGCGTTTAAACAATGTTTTATTTAATGAAATGCCAAGTCACGAAAAAAGGAACATATTTCATTTAATTAAATGCTTAATTGAACGATAGATGTTTAATATTTTGTTGCAGGTCATTTCATGTAAAATATTCATCACTAATGGAAAAAAAAACGAACATACAACCAAGCCATTATTACATGACATGAAGCGTATATAACTGGAACATTTTAAAGCTTAGATGGTTGCAATATAAAGCTTAACTTTAGCGAACACTTTTACTTTTCACGTCCTCACTTTGCTTTATTTCCCTTTTCTATTGGAAATTATGGGTTTATATTCAATTGCTTATGATATGAAATAAATTGTCTTGAAACCTCTCACTAGAGTGTTTGCTGAATTAACTTATGGGTCGTTTTACTTACTAATATTTATCAAGAGTATGCACATTGAACGGTAGATTGATTAACCAATTGTTAACGGTTGCTACATCAGTTAAAATTTATGCAAGCGCACTATCAATCAATTTTTAAACCTTTCGAAGTTTACTTATACCATCCTCAGGGAAACAAGTTGCTGCAATTGCACCAATAGGCTTGATCTTCAACAATAATATATACCACATATACCAACAAAACACTGTCGCGATCGTTGTTACTTGGCTAGAGAACAACCTTTAATCCCTAGAATTGCTCACGTCGGCTAAAACTAGAGAACGACTGAGATGTTAATTGACGAATCAAAAATGGCAGTTGACAGTTCCTTTAGCTTCTTGAATCTCAGAAAGCAGTACACAATCTTAAATTAAAACTTCTATTTAAGATTTAAAACACAAAACCACTTACACACACTCGGCAAAAATGCCCACGAAACTAACATCTAAAAATTATCCACTTTTAGAATATCAGAACAAAATTAGAATCAAAACGATCCGCTTATTATACTAAGGTTAAAGCTATCGAATCTCCCAGAACAATCCATGAAACGTCACAATAGAAAACATATTAGCGATTGCGAAAACACCACGGTAGCGTAATTGTGACGTCACAAACTTCAAGTCTAAATATAGCAATTAAGACATGTAAACAACTAATCATTCCGGTGATTAATAAAAGACAGTAGAAAATACTAGAAAGGAAACATCCAGAATATACTAAATCAAAAAGGCGGCAAAAGTAGTAAATCAGTCACGTACGCATTAAAAGCAGCAAATAATCCTATCTCAGGCATTCAAAATTATTATTTCGTGACAAACACTACTAGAGCTTTGTTTGTGATTGGTAAAAAGAGGTGGGCACGGTACTTTCTAAAAGTACCGAGGTAACGGTACTTGCTTGAAAAAGTCCTGTTAGTACTAGTGCTATTTTTGAAAAGTACCGCGGTAGCAGTATCGGTACTCGGTACCGGTACTTTTTGATGATTCAACTTAATTTTCTTAGAATCTTTGAAGAACGTTAGTTTAAAAAAATTGGTAATTTTTAGTAAAAAAAAGCGCTACAAACCAAAATTATGAGTAAACATTTACTTTGACACAAATCAGATTGTCAATTTGTACCTTAATCCAACTCTTTTGTGTTTCAATCCAATTTTATACGGCAGGCATTTTTGCTCCATTCTTAATTTTTTTGTGATAAATACCGTGAAAAAAACAATTTTTTTTTCAAACTGGGTCAAATTTCATCACAAGTAATTTCTAAAAATTTCAAGTTGTTACGATGAAGAAAAATTTGCAATTTTGAGGTTTCTCAAAGACATTTTCCAAAATCTGAGCATTTTTTGGCCAATTTATATTTTAAACTAAGTTTCGTCATAAGACGTTTTTGAGACGTAATCAATTTGACTTAGGCATTTTATGATTCAGTTTCCAAAACTTAAGTTATGTATAAAATTTAAATCTCTTGTGACTTCATTGCAAAAATGACGCCATTTAAAAAAAATGTGGCCGTGACGTTCAGGCACGTAGCCAGAACGATTTTTTTAAAAAAACAAGCAAAAATTTGGAGTGGCAATGGCTTCACGCTGGGGGTGATCTCAAAAAAAAAGGGTCTTTCGTATGGAAAGCCACCATTTTTTGCGACTTTTATGTATCAAATCAAAAATAATACATTTTTTCTTTCCAACATATAACTCAAGAATTTAAGTGAAATTTATGTGGGGATTTAGAGAATATTTATTTAGCACATCATTCTGAAAGTTTGACAATAGTTAAACTAATTTGTTTTTGAGGCTTTTTATCGACAAAACTTTTAAAAATTTTTATAGCACTGTCTCAGCAAGTGTTGTTGCTTGTTTTGTGTAAAAAATCAAAAAGATTGTCCGAATATTTACTTTCGAATATTTACTTTCGTTCATATCGCTGCTTTATCAGAAGCATTTTGCGCTTCCAATTTCCCTTGTAACAAATTAGTTACTTTGGTTTTGAAAGTTAGTTGCATTCCTTTATACAAAGGTGTTTTATCATTTTCGACTTCAATCGTTATCTAAGATGATACGGAACTGCGGAAGGAGAGGTGTTGCATTGATAGTTGGTAAGAAAACCTTGAATCTTCTCTGGAGTGAACCGTAACGCTATATTTTGGAGTTTAAACTTTATTAGCTCTAATCCAAAGAGAGTGAGAGTTTGATTTTCAATCGAAAACTGATAACAAAAAACTGAAAATACCGAACACTTTTTTTAAAAAATACCGCGGTACCGGTATTTCGGTACCATTTTTGAAAAAATACTGTCAGTACCGGTAACGGTACTAAAAAAGCCCCGCGGTACAGTACCACGCTACTTTTGTACTCAGTACCGCCCACCTTTATTGATAAAAATCTTTTCTAACCAATTCATACTTAAAAAAATTTGATCTGGTGTGGCCTATTCTTTCGATAATTTTAACTCAACTCAAAGCATTTCTAAAACTTCGGAAACGGTTTTTTGATCAGATGACATCTAAAACATTTAACCTTTCTTCTAACAATAAAAACAATATCTAGCTAAACAGTTAATGCTGTGAAGGTTTGTGGTTTTGGAACGTGCTAGTGATAATTTCTCAGAGGTAGAATTAACTAGCAATTATTCACCCACCATACAATTTAAAAAATTTAACTACAGCAAAAGTACCTACACTCCTGACGCATCAAAACAAAAAAACAAGCTTCAAACTACGAAGCAGGAGTAAAAAGACATTACCCTTCTTATGAGGCAAAAGACGAAACAGGCTGTAAAGAATTTTAGTCACTTTTATTTTAATTTTTTTGTTTTACCGTAGTTTTTTTAATTTATGGTCGTGAATAATTTTGAACTAAGCATTTAATTATTGTGGTAATTGATTTATTTCTATTATGGCCAACGCCAACATCATTTAGATTTTAAATGTAACAAGTAATGTAGAATACTATTAATTTGCATTAGGTCATTATACCACATGAAGTACAGGAACACACTATGTTGTAGTTGTAGTGATAAATCCAGCAGAAATTATCAAAAGGCTATTGATGATTTATGCTGTTGAAAGTGATTTTGATTTTAAAGTATTGTAATCACAAAATGACTGTTGTGAATGCATAATTTATTTTTTTCTTTTTGTTTGATTTTGGTTTTGAGTTTTTGTTATTTGAGAAAATGCTAATCATTGAGAAACCATTAAACACAAAGGGAAATAACACTAACCAGCATTGAAGAAAAGAAGAAACTCCGACGACTTCGCATTTAGAAACCAGTAAAATAGTACAGCCACAAGCTTATATAGCACATAATATGAAGTCAATCGCAATCGATATACTATTGCATTTTCAGCGGGGCATCATCAGTTAAGTCTAGTTAATTTTCAATTGTGCTGAGCAATTTCAGGTCTTGTTTATTCATTTTTTTTTTAATTGAGTAGCAGAATAAAATATATTAATTCAGCTGTACACGCCGCAAAAAAAAACACAAATTTCTTTATTTTTTGATATGTTTAGTTTCAGTTTTGATCAAACGCTTTACTTGGTATTGAAATTTAAACAAAACTAATGATAACCTATTTTTAGCAATTTTGATTATGCACTAATAGTACTTGATAATGAAATTCAAGCAGAAAAACGACAAGCTCTAAACCAGTGGTGCCCAAATTGCGGCCAACACAAAGATGTTGTGCAGCCTGTGAGTGTCTTGATTTAAATTGAATTAGAATTCTTACGATTTAAATTGATTTAGAATTTTTAAGATTTAAGTTGATGTAGAACAAAGCGAATTCAAAATAAACTATAACAAAAAATTTGCAAAAAACCAAATCAATATTGATTTGTGTCGTCTGACCGCCGCGCAAAATTCCCCTCAAAAAAAGAAATCAATTCAAAACACGCTGAAGACCTTTCTTTTGGGCTTCACTTGAAAGTTATGACAAGAATCACTTTAAAATGCGGTGAAGACTTATTTTTTGTCTTCACTTAAATTTCTGCCAGATGTCACTACAAAAGAATCAAATCCTACGGCCCGTTCCATAAAGAATTGAGTCTATGCAGCCGTTCCTTAAAAATATTAGGCAACCTGATGTAGACATTACTTAAATTCTTAGGGGCACAATCAAAACAAAACTTTATTTAACAGCCTAAGACTCGCTGTTTTGTAATCGCTTTTTGTCTTGCATTTTTCGTTACTGTACTGTATCCAAAGCTAAAAGTCTAAAACATCAGCGCATATGAAAAGCAAAAAATAATGCAAACAACCACATCATAAAGAGAAATAACACAATCTATGCATAATGAAAAATGCTAATCACAATTACAGCATTACACGAGAGCCCAGTAACAACAATATCAATAACATGGCTACGACAGCAGCTGTTCTAAGTAATTTTATTATTTCTAATGCATTAAATGATCAATAGCTTGCAGAAACATCATCTCAGTAGAATTTTGACATTATTGTCGTTATTAGCTTTAAATTTTCATGTATTATTGATTAGAATTTTGATTCTACAACTGTATTGGCTCTGTAGTTTGGAAGCATTTTCTTGAAAGACCGAAACAGAACAACGATTCAAATGTTTTAAGAGAAGCATTGCAAAGTTGTTTAGTGCAAAACTGCAAAAATTTAGTGAAATTGCGGCAATAATTAACCTTATTTTGATTTTCGGTTTTAACGACTAAGATTACCCACATAGAGTAAGACATCACATACGTAGAAGCTGTATTATAATTTGCTTGTAAAAAATGTGTTCATTTTGAGGCTGCGTTTACGCACAGGTTTGACAATTAGGTTTCGCTCCTGGTTGTCAAACCCGTCGCGTTTACACATGACAAAAAAAGTCGTTAACACATAGGAGTATTGACGACTAGAAACAAAACCTTGCGCATAGGCTATTACTTAGAAGTTCATGCCTTGCGCATTTAGAAACAATAAAAAGTAGCAAAAAACAGTTATCAAACCGTTGCAGCTGTATTTGCTGATGTTACCGCGTCAAACAACTTAATCCCAAAAACACTTTACAAAAATCATGTTATCGAGGTTTTCGTGTCCAAAGCTTTTACGCCAGAAATTTGGCAATTCCACGGCGAAACCCAGGCACGAAAACCGCTCGAAAATGAAATATACGAAACCGGTTTCACGATGAGAAAACTCGTTAACATGTGGTTGAAGTTTCATTCCTTGTTGCAATAACCGCTATGTATACAAGCGGCCCAAGTTTGTAGAATGGCTAAAAATCGAAACTTTCGTTTTGTGTGTGAAGCCAAGAACGCAATGAAAAACATGTCAGACAAAACTGTGGTTTTGAATTCATGACTTCCTATTAAACATCCATTTGGGTTTTTCTTTAGGGCAGAAAAAAGACGAGACGAGCTATTATCACTACATTATTTACACGTGGAACTGTTTTTCTGCAAATTTACTTGCAGCAATAATGAATTTTGGTTCTGCTAGCAATCTTTTGCAAGAAACTTAAAATTCCATTTATACGTGAGTGCAACAATTTTTTTTTTCCTTAAAAATGATGCAGCAATAAAGTTATGGTTTTGTTCTGGAAAACCTAGACAATTTATTGACACATCGTGATTTTAGCACTCATGCAGACAGAGATGGATTACTCGGCTATAATAATCTGAACTATCAATAGACATGCTTCGAAAAAGAAAAGCCGTCGCAGCAATATTAATCAAAAGTTCTTTCAAAAAGGAAAAAACAAAACAAAAAAAAGTAGATTGTGGATATGATCCCAGCTTGCTGGAAATGAAACCGTCATGAGACAGGCAATTTTTAGAAAGGAGCGATTTACAGTCACCTTTCGCTTTCTTGCCATAAGTAAGAAAATATTCTGTGAAACTTCTGCAATTGTGAAATATGAGTTGCGATTTAAATTTTTATTGAGAGACGTTGCAGGAGTCGGCTAATGTCTTCAAACGTTGTTGCGGATTAATTGCGCTGCGCTTTTACTTTTTTTTTGGTAATACCGCATTTTTATACTATTGACTTAATTTGATTCATTTTGATCTAATCTAATGTTTTTAAATGTTGACCTTCTGTCGCAAATTACTTACTCCTTTTCCGTCTAAAATCACAAAAATGCGTAATTTACATAGTCTGCTTTACACTTAATTGCAGAACTTTGGTTGCGCTTTGACTTGGTACGAAAATCTCGTTCCGCATTTGCCAAATTTCGTTACGCTTTTACTGAATCAAATAGCTTATTGCGGAAGTTGCGTTAAACTTTTGAAAATATAAAATTTAAAGTGCTCCTCTTGTTTTGCGCTTTTAATGGTTTAAGTAGTCATTGTGTTTTGTTGCGCTGCGCTTTTTGTAAACTTTTTTTGTGCCCACCTCTGGAAAATACTTTTTTTTTTACCTACAGTATGTTTCTTGAAAAAGAAAAACGCTATAGGTAATGTTGATAATAAAATTCAGGTGGGACTTAACATAATTATCCACATTTTCCTTACGCATTTACAGTAATACTGCTAGAAATTTTTCATATGAAAACCAGCCCCGCGTTGCCTCTCTTTCTCTGCCATTGTTACAACACAAAAGCACTAATATTCGCTAGCAGTTTAATAACAAAGAGTCGCGTACTCGTAAGCACCGTCACCCAAACAAAGCAGCATTCAAAGCATCACAAAATAGTTCAATTGAAGTGCAAACCGAGGTATTGTAAAAACGCAGACAAGTAGAATTTATTGCATTTAAAAGGAACCACTTTAAGCAAAATTGCTAAAACATTGTTAACATCCAGTAATTTATCTACAGCGTACAAACAATGAAATACCGTACTAATATATTTTTGCTCTAAGCAGCGCTTTTTTTCTAGGTCTCTCTTTTCAGGTGTCAATACGTTCCAAATTGCACGGCGAACTTCAAATTCACTTATCAACGCTTCTATTTCATGATGCTGTCCAAATATAGGGATGCTGGTAATGTACAGTAATTGTGCAGAATACAATGCCTTATAGCAGAACATCATAGGTGACTGGATCCACAAACTTGAAGATTCGGAACCGATCTGGATCCCATAAGAAGAGATCCGTATCCGCCACCTTTTAAATTTTAAGATCCGTATCCGCCAGTAAACAACTTCGCTTTGTTCATAACAACGAAAATCAAAAGTAGACCAAACAAAAAAAGGTCTTCACCCAAAAAAAATTTTTTTTTTTTTTGCCAAAATTCGGGTGAAGACACGGATATCCGGGTCCGCTAAGGCCCTCTCGGCATTCGTTACCACCTCTGCAGAACAATGCGATAACGTCTAAAAGTGTCCGAAAAGATAGGCATAACAGTGTTAACAGCATTGTGACGTAAGCACGAGAAGTCAAAAATCTTACAGCAAGTTGAAATGCGGCCGAAGTTATTTCAATATTGCGGAAAGTTTTCCGAAATCTTGGAGAAAGCTATTTACACGTCGCAAGAAAACGCTTCTGCTATACGTTTCGGTAATCGTTGGACAATATTCTTGATAAACCTTTTGCACACAGAAAAACGTTGATCGTTTAGTTTGGTCCTTAAACACAGAGTTCTAAACGGGCCGACTAGTTCAGGCCCAAACCCGCCCGGAACCCGAAAATATAAGCCCGAGCCCGGCCGAACCCGAAAACTAATTTGAAGCCCAAGGCATGCCCGAAAAAACCCGAAAGTTAAAACAGGTCCGAAAAATTTAGCAATGTTGCCAAGTTATTCTAATTATATTTTTGTGCACCAACGACATAAAGCACTTCTCAGGCCCGAATAAAGCCCGAAGTTTTTGTCAACTTTAGGCCCAAACCCGGCCCGAGCCCGAAACCAGCCCGAAAAACCCGACCCGACTTACAACTCTGATTAAATATTTTACTGAAAAGTTTAAATATTACGGGCCGATACGTAATTTTTTTTCTCTTATGATAAGTTAAACTCTATTATGATATTTTTGTTTCAGTGTGAAATGTATCTGTATACCAAAACAACGGCGTTTATTTATTTATTTATTTTGCTTCCGTCGGCCATTCTAACACTTTGTTTACGAAAAAGATTTCATGCTAGTTGTGCCAATGGGGTCCGATCAACCAGAAAAGGATTTGGGCAGAAACATCTCACACAAATAAACAAATGAACATTAATAATTAAAAAACAAAAACATTTAAACACAAAAACAAATAACAAACGCAATGTATACACCTTTTTCCCGGCGGTTATGCAATGATTTGCATGTTCATAAATTTTTTGCTGCTTATTCTCAATCTTTTTTACTTTCATAAAAAAAAATGCAGCAATATTTTTAAATTTTAACAATATTTTATGATTTTAACTCATAAAAGCATGGAAGTCAAACCCGATTTAGTCAGCGCAATGGTTGGTTACACAAATGCCAAAATGCACAATTTTTCAATATTGTGAACCAATGCACACAGTTTTAAAGTGTTTAGACAACTCCAAATAATGCCTACTACCAACTATATTACTTCTAGCCAAATCGGTTAATGATTACATTGTACGCAAATTACCTGCTAATGATCTCGACAAATGTTCTTATTGCAAGTGCTTGTCTACATTTTCGACCTTTGTTTAGTTTGTGTTTTGTTGCGCTGCGCTTTTACTGCTAGAAATTTTCATGCTAGTTGTGCCAATGGGCAAAGGCAAAAAAAAGCAGCTTTTTTTTGCCTTTGTAGGTATTCGGTTGCAGTAGTCCTTTTTCTGTTGCTTGGTGACTGAATTGCACACTTTTTTTCATTGACAAAGCACTTGATATTCCAGTAAGGTCCTTTCATAAGCAAATCAAAAACTTTCTCCTTCTTTCCTTCCTGAAAGGACAGGTTATTGTTTCCAAACAAATGCTGCCATACTACACATGCATTAACAGGGCCAACGTTAAACTTGTTGTAAAATAAGACTACTGGCCATCTTCTAGTTATCCCCTTGCTTATCTATGTTTGAACCTTCCTAACCAAAACATTCGTCAAAGTAATCTATTTTTCTTCTCTTCATCTTTCATCATCTTCACTCTCTTCCAGTCTCTCTAGAATCTCGTCATCTTCCAAGTAGCTTGCAATTCTTGTTCAGTGATGTATTTTCTAACCTGACAGCCCTTTGAATAATGTTTATACCAGCTAAAATTTTATTTATTTCTCCTACCAAATAACACATTACTCCTTTCAAAACAAAATGAGTGTATTAAAAAAAATTTAGCCAGTTCAAACGTAACAACGCAGGTTAGTCATTGGCTTGAGGCGTAGGTGGGCACAAGTCCGTTAATCGTTAATTTGTTAATAACGAAACTAACTTTTTCATTATCTCGTTAATCCGTTAAAAAGTTTTTTCATGTTAACGGACTAAATTAACTTCCGTTAAGTTCTGTTAACTTCCGTTATAGTTTTCATCGTTAATGTCTCGCACCATTCATTTATCGTACCGGTACAAACCAGTTTGCAGTGGTAACACTTGTTGCGTATTAGCACGAGTTTTATACAAGAAAGCGAAGAAAGGAGCTCTTTTTTAAGGCAAATAATGACCTGCAGCCTCATAGGTCGATTAATTATCGCTGTTCACAATTTCCAAACATTTTCCGATCGCAGCTTTATTAGTGCATTTGAACATATTTTTATCTCGAAATTAGATTTAACTATAAAATGTAACTTCCAAAACACAAAAACACCACCACAGCAATAAATATTTCCTTACAATTAGCTCAACAGCGTCAATACATGTTCTAGAAGTGAGTGAATAAAAAGAAACGTAAACTACACGCAAAAATATTAACGAATCAACGAACTTTATTAACTTCCGTTAATCAAAGCAGAAAATAGCGGATTAACGTTAACGGAGGTGTGAAGTTTGTTAACGGACTAGTGGTTAACGAAGCTAACGTTTGGTATTAATTTGCTAACCTATGGCTTGGTGTCTATTTACTCCATGGTATACCATGCCTTTTTTTTTGGTGCCATATCGGTTTGTCTGAGATTTGTGATCCTTTACCTTGTCAAAGATAAACTAAACTCAGAAAAAGTCATGTAACATGGAAGTTAAGGTATGAGTTTTTAGTTATGAATGATCAAATTTTATCGTGGGGTCAATTAAACCCCATGGTAGACAGAAGGTTGATTTGGTCACGAAACATTTTATATTTTGTGGAAATCAAACTGAAGAGCCTAGTTCAAAAACAACCTAAGTCACAAATTAATTGTTCTGATATAATGGAGTTCTTCTTTCTTCATTGCCCGCTTTTCTGTGAGGTTTGCAGGGACAGCAGCTTGAGATTAAGCCGCAACACTTTGCGGTCTTCCACCACATCCATCATTTTGTTTGGGTAAAGTTCGAAGCATTTCCATCCAAGATCCTCAATGTAATTGGTTCATTTAGTTCTAGTTCGTCCTACTGGTCTTATCCCATTTGCTTTTGCAAGTAAAGCTTGTTTGGAAAGTGTTTCCGAAGGCATTCTGCTTACATGGCCAAACCATCTAAACTGGGATCTTTCAATTCGGAGAAGTAACGAATCGACGTTAAAAGATTTTCAAATCTCAGAGCTACACACCTTGTTAAAATGTGTTGCTTCTTCGATTTTTCGAAAAAGCTCATTTCGGACGCTTTTGACCTTGTGATTGCACTCTTTCGGTCATTATCCAAAATTCATGATCATAAGTGAGAATGGGGACCAAAACAATTTTGAAAATTGAGAGCATTGCTTTTTTTGACAATTCTCGTTTTATGACAACCGAGTAGTGCACAGCTCGCTTTACTGCACTCGCCTTGCCAACTGGGGTATCCAGTTCTTCGTCTTGCCTTCTGTCACTCGTGAATGCAACCCCAAGATACTTGAATTTCTCTACCTGCTTTAGTTACGCGCATTTATCAGGGTTTCTTGAAAGATGAAGTACCTCAGTTTTGGCCAGGCTTATTTTCATTCCGGCGGTGTCGCATGCATCTGCAAAGCTATTTAATGCGCGCTGGAGGCCAGATTGCGGAAGAAAGCAGAACCAATTCATCAGCGAATAGCAGACGACTGATTTTGCAAATTCCGATCGTGGCACACTCATCAGCTTGGCTGCATTTGTCGATTCAATTAATGCAAAACAATGAAAAGGAGAGGTGACAAAACGCACCATTGCGGCGTCCCACACCCACATGGAACGGCTTTGACTGCTTGCCATTTAATCGAACACAAACCTCTGGTCGGCAGTAGAATGACTGAATGGCACGTAACAACTGACCATCAACGCCCTACTCCAGCTAAACTATCCAACGTTTATCCTGAGGAACTCGGTCATATGCTTTTTCAAGATCGACAATGCATGCAAAGAGATCTTTGCCATACTCCCGAGATTTCTCAAAGATTTGCTTCAGAGTGAAGATTTGGTCCATGGTACTGCGACCCGGACGAAAACCCTACTGGCCATCCTACAGTTTTGATTCCACTATTTCTCGGCATTTCCTTTCAAGGCATTTGGCATATACTTTTCCTGACAAACTGAGGAGTGATATTCCTCTGTAGTTTGTAGATTGCTTGCAATATCCTTCTTGATCAAACTAATCATATAAAACATAATCAAACCTGTTTGCCAATCTTTTGGAGTTTAGCCATACTTTTACGCAACTTGACACACTCGCGTTACCCAGAGAATTCCTTCTCCAGTAAGCGCTTTCAACATCTCGGATCTGATTTCATCTTCACCAGCAGCTATTTTAAATTTTATCCGTTTAATCGCCTTTGCCACTTCTGTTGCAGTGAAAAATTCTTTTTCCCCTAAATGTGTCACTTCCAGTGTGTCACGAGTCGATGCCTTTACAGGATTCAAAAGATCTTTAAAGTATTCTGTCCATCGTGAAAGGATTTTATTCTCATCCATAAGAATGTTATCTTCAAAATCCTTGATGGCGTATGCGCTACTCGATCTTTTGCCTCGCAAGCGACGGATGGTCTGCCAATATCTTTTTTTGCCGAAAAATAATTGGAATCCGACTGACGACCAAGCTTTTTCCAGGGTTCTCCTTGAATTTCTTTACTGCCGAAGTTGCCGCTTTTCGCACCTCTGTGTACCGGGATTACAAATCGTTTTCTTTTCTAAAATTTTGGAGCGATTAATTTACAACAGACTTCAAGAAATTCTGAAAAAGCGCAGCGCTCATATTGAATATTTATGAAAATCTGTCATAGAACCAACAAATACTTGTACTTTTCTTTGTAAATTTAGCCAATAAAACTTATGACCTTCAGCATAAAGTGTATTAAGTTTCATTATGATCCATCAAGTAGTTTCCGAGATATGGGTATTTAAAATGGGGTAAACCATCTTGGAATATCCTGTACATAAATCACAGTATGGTTACCAAAAAAATATCTTAACTGAATATGCTGTGCTTGACATAGCAACGACGGCCATCGAAAATATTAATCAAAATTTATTAACTAAATTAAGTTTTTTTTTACTTCCGAATGGCTTTCCACACTGTCTTTTATTCTATTTTACTTTCTAAGCTTGATCATTATGGTGTCCGTGGTTCTAAGTCCTTTTTGAACAGAAGACAATACGTTCGGGTTAATTGCACAAGCTCAGATATAGAACTCATCACAAATGGCGTAGCACAGGTTTCAACTCTCGGACCTGTTCTATTCTTACTGTACATTAATGGCTTAAACAATTCAAACAACTGCCTTCCTCCTTTATTTGGTGAATTACACTTGCCTGGTATTACAGCCTTAACCCAAGTAATTTAGAACATATAATGAACAAGAGCTCCGTAATGTCAATAATTGATGTCGTGCAAATAAGCTAAGCTTTAATCCCTCTAAGGCCAAATTCCTAGTTATTCCACCTAGGTTAAGAAAGCCACCTCCCTACATCTCATTGAAGCTTAATAATGTCGAACTTCATCCCTCCGAAAACGTAAATAATTTGGGAGTTCAGCTACATTCCCAGCTAACCTTTAATTTACATATTAGAATGATAGCGAATAAAATATCAAAATCTATAGAAATAATTATAAAACTCAAATCCTTCTTACCCTCCACACCTTTACTTAAATGGTATTACGCATTAGTACATTCTCATCTACTCTGTGGTCTTCTTGTTTGGGGTACAACCTACACATCCTATTTAGTCAAACTCTGTACCAGTACCCCTCAAAATAAGGCAGTCCGACACATTGGCGGTGGCAACTACCGTGAGCATTCAACCTCTTTCTACTCCAATTTGAAGTTTTTAAAACTTTCCGACTTATCAAATCCTGAAACAGCTAAGTTAGTATTTTGTCACCTACAGAATAATTTTCCCGCTCTCATTTCCAGTTTATTCATCAAAACTAACGACAAATTGGTGAGACACACTTGATGTTCAAACCCATCCAACTCGCTCATCTTTACATACCTAAATATCTTTCTGCGAGATTACAAAGGTGCATAGGATATCAGAAAATGAAAGTTTGGAATGACATTCCTTCAGATATTAAAAACAATACCTTTATTTTTCTCAAACACAATTATAAAAAATACCTTTTAAACCAATACTACGACACAAAAAAATGTTTATTTTCTTCTTGAATTAGATTTAATAAGGATGACTTGACTTTACCTGTGGTAGCTCATACATGCTATTTGCTCCTAGTTGATTACAATCTCAGTCTGATTATGGGTGGCCGTTTCACATGAAAACCCAAAGGTTTATTTGCAGCCTCCCTCAGTGGTTGACTAATATTTTCTATTTCTATTTTTATTTGCATGACCCGTTCGTTTGTTGGTTAAGCAGTATAGAATAAACTGAACTGAACTGACGATCTGTCCAGTAGCAAGACCTTGAATGCATTTTGCTTTGCTTGAGTAGCTTCTTTAACGTCTTGGTTCCACCAAAGTGTTCTTTTCTTGCTTTATCGCTCGCCATTCTACGCCGTTTCCCCCACAACTTTCAGCAGCTGATAAAATAATCGCTAATCTGAACAGCACCTATTCCTTCTCGATGTCCTCGGATGCACCAGGATGTTTTCTGAACTTAGACGATAAATTGAATGCAAGCTGTTTTTTTTACTTCTTAGTGATAATAGAGTTAAAATTTTTAATAGAACGGTTAAATCAGACGAAAAGGAATTCGCAAGCAATTTTTTAATTTCTTTTTTAGTTGTAACCTGACGTTTTTTTAAGTACAATATCAAATATTCTTATCCTTATTTGAGCAAAATATCAAAAAACATAGTTTTGGACTCGGGTACTTTTATTCCCAAAGTCGAGAAATTAGGTTCTTTTAGCACAAACTGTTAGACTTATGTACTTTTAACAGAGGTAGAGTTCTTTAGGACGTTCTTGGCCATGGCGTTGAAGCCTACATGTTCTCGAAAACGTCCTGTTCTCGGGTCGAGGACAGGATTATTTTTTGATTGTTTAAAAAAGGAAATAACCAGAAGAAAAATATCCTCAAAGTTTAGCTTGTCAATTCGTTTTCTTTCCTTATTTGAAAAAGTAGTATAATGCCATAGCCAAATCATAGTGAACCTTATTCTAAATTGCATAATTGTGTAAAAGCTTCGATTGATGAATGAGGGAGCAAAAGGCAGTGCACGCAATAATTACCCTTTTCCGACAGAACTCTTCGTGTTTTGCAATGGATGTATTCGTATTTTGCAATGGTAGCAACAACATCTTTCTGTTAAGCTGCAGCAAATAGTTACCCAGCAAAGGTTGAATTTGACAAAATCTAAAACTGACGAAAGCATTGTAATTAAGTGAAATGATTTATCGACTTTAGAACACAAGCTTGATCAAATTTAAAAAAAATTACATGCGCTTGAGAAAAAAGTGGACAACTTTAATACTAGAATATTCAAGTTGGAGAATAAGACAGCAGCTTTTGAACTTGAACTAAAATAGAAAGCGAAGGCGGAAACTCGATATTCTTGATGAAAAAATGAATCATTTCGAAAAGTTTATGTTAGACTATGTAACAAAAGTGTTCATTCAGGCATCATATAACAAACGCCTCAATGCGTTAGTTTACGGCCTCGAAGAAGACAAAAGCAGTGCTTGGAAGAAGTGTGAGGTGACAGTACAAAAGTTCAAAATTTTTTTCAACGGTCGGCTGAATATTAACCTTCACGATGTTGAGCATGTCTATATTCATCGACTACTGCAAAATTCGATAAAGAAGAATGGTAAGACTGTACAAAAGCCTATAATTGTTAAATTGATTAACACTCAAGTCAAAAATCGAATCTTTAGTTTGGCCAAGAATCTCAAAACATTTAACAAAAGGTGACGAAGTTACAATAAAAATTCCCTCTACGTATACGTAACAAAACATCTGCCCGCAAAATTTAAAGAAAAAAGAAAAATTACTCTTGCCTGACTTCAAGGAAGCTAAACTAAAGAAGAAAACTGCTTATTGGAGAGACATTGATGGCAATTATTGCTTGTTTGTCGATAGCACCTAAATTGTCTTACCGGAAAAAACGCCGAAAAATCGTTGATTACATAAACAATAATTGTTCATGTATTACAGCGTACATGTAAACTCGTAACTAATGTATTCAAAATGTAGCTTACATTGTGTTCGCCTAAAATTAGGATAACCTCCTGTAATTTCAAAATTATTTCTTCAATTTTGTCTATCTCAGATTGTGATTTAACTGAGTGAAATTGCTTTTACTTCATAATTTAACTAATTTCTCTCATGGATGCGGTCGAGGTTGGGACGTTGAGCTGTTCACTGAATGTGCTGCGGCCATAAACTCTAGTTTTTTAATAAATTACTGCTTATGTTAGATTTAATTTACTTGTTCTCTTTTGCATGGTAAACTTTGTGAATGAAATTGTAAACAGTATTTAATTTTTCACGACATTATCAAAAAGCATCGAGGGTTGCGATGCAAACGATCTTCTGCAATATCGTTGGGTCAAGAAGCTACTGAATTATCTTCTAATATGCAGACACTTAATAATTTTGCAGATATCATGTCACTTGATCCTAAAAATATTTCATCGTGTAAATATTAGGATGTAAACTTTCAAAACAACAATATCAATTCCTCACAAAGTCTATTTTTGTTGCATCTTTATATCCGATTACTTCAAAAAACCTACGATAACTTTGGTAAACTTTTATACCAACAACCATAGGTGGGCACAAGTCCGGTAATCGTTAATCTGTTAATAACGAAACTAACTTTTTCATTATCTCGTTAATCCGTTAAAAAGTTTTTTCATGTTAACGGACTAAATTAACTTCCGTAACTTCCGTTAAGGTTTTCATCGTTAATATCTCGCACCATTCATTTATCGCACCAGTACAAACCAGTTTGCAGTGGTAACACTTGTTGCGTATTAGCACGAGTTTTATACAAGAAAGCGAAGAAAGGAGCTCTTTTTTAAGGCAAATAATGACCTGCAGCCTCACAAGACTATTAATTATTGCTGTTCACATTTTCCAAACATTTTCCGATCGCAGCTTTGTTGTTGCATTTGAACATATTTTTATCTCGAAATTAGATTCAACTATAAAATGTAACTTCCAAAACACAAAAACACCACCACAGCAATAAATATTTCCTTACAATTAGCTCAACAGCGTCAATACATGTTCTAGAAGTGAGTGAATAAAAAGAAACGTAAACTACACGCAAAAATATTAACGAATCAACGAACTTTATTAGCTTCCGTTAATTAAAGCAGAAAATAACGGATTAACGTTAATGGAGGTGTGAAGTTTGTTAACGGACTATAGTGGTTAACGAAGCTAACGTTTTGTATTAGTTTGCTAACTTATGCCAACTACCATAAGGCCACATTTAGTTGGCCTCTCGGAAACCAAAATAAAACACCAGCCTCCCTAAATATGTCCTTTCCTAACTATAACTTTATTCACGCTGCTTCACCCACATGTGCTGGTGGTGTTGGAATTTATATATCTGTCTGTTTTATCTATGAGACCCAATAGGTAAGTCCACTAAATCTTGGATACGCGCAGCTAGTGCCCTTGCCAGAGCGACAAAAGTGAAGGGGCACTAGCCAAAAGTAAGGGGCACTAAAATAAACTGAACTTTTGCACATAAAACTGATATTTTACGGCTACAATTATGCCCTATTTTAGCAATTTTGAGTTCATGTCTGAAAAAAGAGATGTACAGTTTAAGGTAGGCTGCGTTTCTTCGCTAGTTTTGTATTCGTTCAAAACAATCGCTTTAGAAATCTGTCTGCAGCTGTGAATGCGACCAAATGCGCAAACAGGATTTTGTTAAAAGAAAGGAGGATTGAACCAAAAGCAAATTATTTTTGCACAAAATTTTTCTAATTTAAGCCCCGTGCTGAACAAAGAGATGCCACTCAAGCGTATTACAGAGGGGGTCATTTAGGCAGAGCTTCTAACCGCTGGGTGATTTTTGTAATTTTGCGTCAAATCACATTTCGCACGTTTTTGAAACCATATAAATAATCACAGTAAATTGCTAAAATTCAGAAGTCATTGGAAGAATTAAATTGCCTATCGCCCCTTCTGCTTTCCTTATTCGCCAGGTCAAGTCCAAAACATGTTTAAGCGCTTGTATATTGAGGTTAAATCTTCTAAACGATTTGGCTAAAGGTTGCTGAAGCCCCCTTAGCTCCTTCTATCTGGTTGCGTCACTAACTGCGACCTAAAATAATCTTTAGTGTGCTCTAAAAAAACAAAAACAGCTAGTCTTTCAAAAAGAGTCTTCACGCATTGTTTGAGGTCATAGTCACTAACAAAGTACCGGTAACGATTCTATAAGCTTACATCTCATTCCACGGCACATCCGTAAAGGCGTGGTAATAAGACAGACTATTGCGTTACATTTTTGTTCAGCACTTGGTAGCCAGCAATCTCTCAAACAATTGAGAAAAATTCAAACGAGATTTATGTTTGAACGTTGTTATTCCTTTTTCGATTATTTCTTGTTGTCTTGTTGTTCCGTGATCGTCGCAATGTTTCAAAGGCATACCCTGAGTAAACGAAATGGGGGCACAAGCAGTCATTAGGCGGAGAGGGAACGGCCCTTCTACCCCCCTCCCATAGTGACGGCACTGGCTGCGCGTCTGGGTGCATTCATTGCTGCAAATACATTTTTCAAGCAATTATGGGCCGCAGACGAACCGAGCTAAGGAACGTTACCGGCACTAGTGCCTATCTACACTGTGCGTAAAATACTGAGCGTAACCTTAGTTAGTTTCAACCAACAAACAATTGAATGCTGGTAAGGCGCTATGCTGGTAAGGAGGTACGCCGGACGAACCGAAATTCTGTCTAAAAGAATCTAAGGTCACTCTTGAACTCTCACTATTTTAAGCACAGTGTAAAGCCAAAGTGACTTGGCGCGCAGAACTTGCGCGGTTGAATAAAAAAAGATTTCGGTGACGCCACTCGTATTCGGAAACTTTTATTTTGATTATTACAGTTATAAGTTTGGGTTAGGGTTCAGGTTAGGGTTAGGGCTAGGAATAGGGTTAGAGCTAGGATTAGGGTTAGAGCTTAGGTTCAAGCTTTTTAGCCTTTGTTACGAAATGTCTGAGCACATGAAAAGTGCACCAAGCTTTTTCCGTGTAGACCAGCCTTAATATGTTTCTTTTTTCTATAGGTGAATGTAGAATTTTTCAAAATGCGCGTAATTATCGGCAGTACAATATCAGCTTTTATGTGCAAAAGTTTAGTATCTTTTAGTGCCCCCCCACTTTTGGCTAGTGTCTCCTCATTTCGCTTACTCTGGCAACGGCACTGCTACAAAACCATCTTGGCGGAGCCAGATATAAAGGGAACAAGAGGTTCCAGGATCCCCATCACTTTGGGGCCCCACAAAAAGTGATCTTCACTATAAAGAAAAGTCTTTACGTTGGTAATCGGGGCCTTCAACAAATCTGGGTTCCGAGGATTCTCCACCATCAAATTCGGCCTAACACCCTATTTTTTTGCTAAAAAGACCAAATCCACAATTTGGGACAAAAATGACTAACTCCAAAAGTTCATTTTTTTATAAAACTTTTTTATAAAAGTTGATCGAATAATTTTTGTTTATAATATCTCTTCAGCAACCAATTCCAATTATAAAAATCAGTCAAAACATTATAAATGTGATTGCGCAGTATTTAATTCTTTGCTTAAAACTTCAAATGCTTCTAACTCAAAACTGTTAGTTTGTGACTTAGTTGTTTTTAGTTCTGAACGCTTCATAATTTCATACAGTGGTTTGTGTCAAAAGAAAAACGAGAACATTTGAAAGATATTAGGAATTTAAATGGTATTAAGAGCCAGGGGTGGGCATTTCAGAATGCCGAATTCAGAAGACTCCGAATCCGAAACTATCCGAAATCCAAATTGAGATATAAACCGGATAATTGCAATAGGTTTTGAATCAAAGCAGTTACATTGGTAAATTATGTTTGCTGTTAATTCTCACATAAAAGTGTAGTAAACCATTCG
Organism: Trididemnum nubilum; assembly: GCA_963965965.1. Lineage (NCBI taxonomy): Eukaryota > Metazoa > Chordata > Ascidiacea > Aplousobranchia > Didemnidae > Trididemnum > Trididemnum nubilum. The sequence goes on along the minus strand of OZ014477.1, from coordinate 30,634,117 downwards.
CTCTGTAATTGTGACTTCGCGTGAGAGCGTTATTCCTTGGTTTTTGTTTGCGAATTCTGGCAGATGAGGATTGATTTGCTTATTACTAGCAAACGGTAAAACCTAGAAAGTTGAATTTTGGACTCAACATAAGAATTAATGAAAGCGTCATGTGGTCTAATTTTGGGGATCCTAGGTCATGTGATGGTAAAATGAGACTCAAAAACATAAAAAACGGCGATTTATGTTTTGAAAATTTATTATTTTGCCTACATCTCAAAAATCACTTGACGTGCAAAGCTGAAATTTAAACACAATGTGGGTACTTCTGAATACTTAATGCAAACCGAGTTTGGGGGCGCCTAGTTACGTGACCAAAGTTTTACAGGCCGAAAATTTTCAAAAAGTTGACAAACTTTAAACCGATATATCCGTATCTTAATTACCGATATTGACGAAAAATGACTTGTGATTTTTGAGTACACTATCAATCACCTTTATTTTGGTGATGTTCGTTTACTCCAACTTTAATACTATTTTTCTTGTTCTGCATCTTTTTTCTTGCTTGTTTTTTCTTCTGCCGCTATCTACTTTTAAACCGCTAAACGCCCTGTATTTAAAGTTCAACGATCAAAGATATCAGGTAGGATTTTTAGTGCGACAGAAAATGGGCGTGCCAAATTGGGGGGATTTCCCTCAATTGGGTCCTTAAAATTTTTAAACTTTTAAACCATTAATGCTAGATGGATCAAATTGTCGGAATGGGTAGATATTAAAAATAAACAAAACTTAACAAAAAATGGGGCTGCCACGATGGTGGTTTCTATCCAAACGGACCCTCCAAAATTCAAACTTCTTAACCTTTCCACCTAAATGCATAAAGTTTTAATAAATATAAAGTAAGTAAATATAAAGGAAAGATAAAATTTAACAAAATTTGGGGGAGCCAAAATGAGGGGTAATTGGGGGTATGGTAAAATGGGGATACCAAAATCAAACGGGGCCGCCAAAATTGAAGCTTTTAACCACTCACGCTAGATTGACGAAATTTCCAGAAAAGGCAAATATGAAGAAAGTTTCCCTCAAACGGGGTCCTCCAAAATTCAAATTTCTTAACCTTTTAAGCTGGACACATGAAATGGTGGTCCACAAATTTTCAGCTTCCCCATTTGAAGCAGCTTGCTTTAAAATGCTTTTGCATTCTTGCAACATCACCTTCTTCCGTAAGGTGTTTCTCCATAGTGCAGGCTTGGCTGTGAACGAATTAAGAAAGCAACTAAGAGGTGAATATTTAGAAGCACTCAACGTTCATGTACCGCAATAAAGTGCTGCTTTAATTAAGCAAATCGTTGAATAAATTTTGTCTGGATATCGGTGGTGGTTGACTGGTTGTTCACTTTTTCAGCAAATTAATTTAATTTAAACCAAAATAGGATTCGGTAGTCTGGATTCGGTTTTAGCTATTCGAAATAATTCTGGATTAGCCAACTATTTTGAAATGCCCATCCCTACTAAGAGCTCATTGTCTTTTTAAAAAGACAAAACAAATACAAAGAACAAAAAAACAACATCATTTTCCACTTTCGGCTGAAAAATATTTTTTGTACATCAAAACTGGCCAATAAGAACAATATCATAAAAAAACTTCTATGGGAACGTAATTTGGGCTTGGGCTAAACTGTTTTGCAAGTACGGTCGCTAAAATCGGAATCGATGATCTCAAAATTTAAGAACAAATGAGGCTAAAACCTGGTGAAAAATTAAAAACAACCAGCCTCAACTCAAAATACGGAACCTAAATTACTGTAGCTTGATAATTTAAGATACTGTCCTACCGTAAGTTTTGTAAAACCTGCATTGTCAACTAATCTCACTTCATTTCCATGTGCTCTAATAATTTTTGCCATCGATAGCATCTTCGCAAAAACCAGCGGTGGATTCCCAATGAAATAGCAAGGAAAACCAAAATTATCTCCCCAGTTTTTCAGTGCTTAAAAGTATTTTGAAAAAAATTATCAAACCATGAAAATTGTAATGTAGTTGCCAGCGGCATACTTGCATTATTTCATACTCAACGTTGCAAAAGATTTATATGATTGTGGTTTTTACTTCAGCAATTTATTGATTTAATAGGGTCCTGATTACTGACTATAAATGTCATTTCAAGATCTAAATTATTGCTGCTGGCGAATTAATAAAGCTGTAATGAAGCAACACTATAAAGCTTCTAAATGAGTGTCTCAACTATAGGGGAGACTATGAGGATAATGTTGCCCCTTTCCTCATATTCTTGCCGCTTAGGAAATTTAATCCCAAAATACAAAATTTAGTAATTATTTGCATTTGACCAGATAAACAGATCGTTCCTGTATTAATATAATACTTAAATTCTTTCAAAATGGCCCTAACTGCGTAGGAATTTTTTCACGTTATGTTAAAAGGCTGCAATGGTGCAAGTCAACATAACTGGTGCTGGATTTAGCCGAGTAGCTTTTTTCAAGCCCCTCTCTGAGCATTTTCCTGGCTGCTTGCCTAAACAATAAACATACCGGTATTAACAAAAAGTCTCACAGCAAAAGACAAATCTCTTCTACTGACTAAATAATGTTTGCACATTGCAATCTAAGAGCATTACTTTTAAAATATATGCATTCTTTTCTATTTTCAGATTTGTCCTCTATCAAATATCAATTTGACAATAAGCAATGAAATATCATTGAAAAAGATGCTAAAACAAAAGAACCGATAAATGCTAAAAAGATGATTGGTGGTACAGAACTTGAGAATAGCTTCGATTAAAATATTTTTATCTTCAAAGCTTCTTGTCTGACACTTGTGAAGAAGAATCGTCGGAATGGAGAGCGCAGGAAAAAGGACGGCTATTTATGGGAAAAAACCAAGCCGTGATTGGCTGGAAAAAGACCAATGAGAAAGCGTCAACAATGCACAATCTTTAAGCTGTACACGAATTCTTTTTGTCGATCGAAGGCGGGGGTTGGAAGTTTTGATGAAAGCGGCTTCAAGAGCAGAAAGATGGAAAGAAAAGCGGCCTTGGGCAAGAATAAAAAATCTACTGTCATCATAAGGTTAAGCACAGGTAGGATTATGCAAAAGATGAAGTCCAATGGCTGAATCAGAAGCAAGAGCCTAGTTTGGGTGGAAGATTTGCACCGACTGGCAGGAAGTAAGCGTTTCTGGGAAGAACAGCAAGAAGAAATAGATTTGGAGAAATGATGTTCAATTCTGTTATGCAGCTTTGGAAAGTACGGCCTACATAACAACTGTAACAGTGGCAGGAGAATTGATGAATCACGGTGCTTTTCTGTAAAGCAGGCAATACATCAGTGGCGGCAGCGAAAAGGAAACCCGTGTTACCCGCATTGCTGAGGTTCCTTATCTCTGCGCGCTATTCGTGGCGCGGCTCAGTTGCAGTAAAGACAAAAACGTTAATTTTTGTTAATTGGTATTTTGTTGTTTTGTGTTGTTCTTGGGCCTCATGAGCTGCACGTGCTGGCGTTAGGTTGGCTGATCAGGGTGACGTGACTGAGAGTTGTCTTGCACTGATTGGTGAGGAGTGTCTCAACTCAAAGAGCGACAGAACAAATTTCAGATTTTCAGTTCACTGGGCAACAGGATTTTAATTTTTTTTAGTCTCACCAAAAAAAACGCGTTTACTGGCACGGGAAATATACCCTTTTTTACCTATATAGCAATGTTTAGTATATTCTGACGTCTTTGTCTAAGAGTGTCCCCACCCCACTTTTCCCCCATTTACGTCATAATGACGTCATTTCCACAAAAGTTGGCCAAACTTTTCAGTTTTGTTGACCTTTACTTTATTCATTCTGACTTCTCTTATGATTGAACCTGATATTCCAAACTTGGGTCACTTAACAAATGGGACATGGGCAACCTTCAGATGTCATTATGACATCATACAATTATGATGCCATAATCCAGGATCAAAAATGCTACCAAAATCGTAAAAAATTACTTTTTTGAGTGGTTGTCAACTCCTATAACTTTTGTTATGTTCAATGTAGAACATTGACATTAGTCTTGAAAAAGTGCATGCCTATTAGAAGACACTGCATGAATTTGGTTTACTTTGATCAACATTTTCATACAATAAATTACACTGAAAATACGACACCCATTTGCAATATTTGTCGTATTTCAGCGTTTTGCTTGTCATCCAAGACTAAGTTTATTTTGATAAAAGTATTTGCTTCCATATAGTTCACTTATTTTCCAAAGTTACAAAGTTTTTAACGCATTACAAAGGTAAAAAATTTATGACGTCATATTGATGACGTTATACGTTAGTAAATAATTGCAAAAATCTCCCCAAGTTTGTACTGGTATTATAGATAAGATGATATCAAGTTTTTCACGGACCGCACAAATGACAGCAAAAAAGTGATTACGTCATCATTTATGTCGTCGTGTTTTCGAAAAAAAATTTTTGCAATTATTGCTGTGATTGATAAAGGAAAATTTTGACACAAATTTAAGCAATGTACTATGCAACTTATTTAATTTTATAGAATTTTGATGTTGCAAGTCATGATCTCGCATTTAAATAAAACATTTTATAAGTTTCATAAGTAATAAATAGCCTAATCTCAATACTTTAATTATTTTTATCACAAAGACAAGTAGCTTGACCATCAGTCCGTTGGGAAATTAGCGTTTTATTTCTCTTCAATACAATCTTCGAAATCGTTTAATTCAATAAACACTTCCAGCTGACGTTGTTGTTTTACGCTATCTACAATGTATGCCAAATTAAGCGCTTGCAAGAATGGGTATTACTTCATAAATCGGTTTCAAAACGTTATTTGGGTTTTTGAGCCAACCTTGCTTGCCGTCATAAGGATTTGGTGCTTTTATGAACGGTTCGTCAACTCGATTTTGAAAGGTAAGGCGATAATTAACTCGGTATATGTGAGAGGGAAAATTGCTAAAGCGTGGTGGAAGTCTAGCCAAATCAAATTCAGAATTTGATGTAAGAGTTAGATCGTCTCCAATTATTTTTATTATCATTTTGCTTCGCAAAAAATTTGGTGATTAAGTTTTATTGTCTCCATACGTTAAGCAAGTAAATGATTTCAGATCTTGACATAATTGGTCCAAAACTTCCCACTCATCACCAAGTTTTCTGCAAAACAATATTTTGTATGTTAAGGAATTTGTCTACTCATTTTAACCCTTATTTTACTAGTGTTGCCATATGGCAACAGGGTAGAAAATTAAAAAAATAAGATTTCCACCATGCTTCTTGGATTTCAGAAACTTTTAAGTATTCTACATATAATTGTACCGGTGGTTGAATGTCTACTTACAGAATAAAATAATTCTTCCCATCATTTCAAGTTTTGTCTCCAGCACAAAAAGAAATTTTAAGAAATTAAAAAAAAAGGCTTTATCATTTCAGATTAACTTTTGTATATCTAGTTCTTTTTTGCAAATCATTCTTTGCTGTTTGTTTTATTGTAAGAGCATAACGCGATATTATGACATGTGGCCCAAAACACAAGTCAGAGGATAAAATGGAATGAGGGGCAATAAATTGGAGCGTGTCTTACCAGAATATGGGTACTTTGTTTTTTTTTTGTTAGTTAAAGATTGTTGTCAAAGAATGCTATTTTTTACTAAATATTAAATTATTTAACTTGCGTTATGGCATATTTGATGAAAAATCAGAGGATGTGTATTATCCAGGAATCACTACAAATTTTGGTGACCTTGTTGTTAGACTTTGATCAGCGTCATTTGAGAAGAGGGTACAATGGCAAGTGCAGAAATTCCCCTCGTTTGTGGGTTGAAGGTTCGGGTGGGCGGTCAGGATAAGCTATGTGTGAATTCAGATGCTAATAAAACTCTAGCCTAATGGGAAAGCAGATACGTGAGAAAGTGCTACCTCACAGTTTAAAAAACAAATTTGTTTTGTAAAATAAAATGCTCACGACAACAAAATAAAATATTTAAGAAAGCTTTGGCTCTTCTATTTTACCATTTTATCTTACCAAATAAAAGGTTTATAAAATTTTATTAAATAAAAATATTTTATAAAATGAAATGTTTACTACAGCTTTGGCTCTTTCATTCATAATAAAAATAATGAATGCTATTTTGAAGTTTTACACGTTAGCAGCTGGTGTTGAATATGTACCGTACAGAAGTGTCGTGGCAATGAAACAAGGCCATAGCCAGTGAATTGAAATATAGCTAATATAAACATACAAATGGTCAATTTAATGCCTTAATCTCATCAGTTAGGGTCTCTGCGCAAACGTCCACAGATTATGGATTCCTGCTATCACAGTAGTTTCCTAAATGCAAACCATATTGTTTGGCTGAACGATATCTTTTCACGGAAATTTTTTAATATTATTATCTAACTAGTAGTAATGCTGCAAATGCAGTAAATTTATGTTTTTAAAATAAATTGAGGTACCATACTGGGTATTTTTGTAAGCTCAAGGTTTTGACATTAAAAAAACATGGCTCTGGGGTGAGAGCAAATAAGTTCACGTTATCCATGATGAGCAATTTTAGTAATTTTTTCTTTAGAAAATAATAATTTTTGTGACTTTGATGAAGATTAAAAACTCATTTTCAAAGCAACTTTCGAAGAAACTACCGTAAATGGTATGTGATAAAGCTTCAGTTTTCGCACGATTTCCCAACTCTAATTTTAAGCCAACCTTTTTTTTACATTTTATTATATGAGATGTTTTCTTCATATCTAACATCTGTCAATAAGTGAGTGCAAATGCTCAGGCTGTCAAAAGACTTTTCCGTAAATTTAGCACAAGGTATTTAATTTCAAAAAAATAACTTGAAAATCTCAGCAGAGTAGTATAGAGAAAGAAGGCATTGGAGACATTTGCTACGGACCCCCTTCAAAAGGTTTATAATTGACGAAACAGAAAAAGAATATACCATTAATTTTTTCAAAAAGTGTCGAATGTTTTCGCGGAAGCTTTGCGTCTTCATCTTATAATGACATGGAGTAAAATATTTATTAGGTGCAGCGCGCATCTCTCGCGATATTCGAACAATTATTATTCTGTAGTTATATTTACCTTCTTACTTAATTTATTCATATTTCTTCATGCAATATTTTTTGTGATTCAATAGTTTATTGTTTGGGATTCCTAGCGGCAATTTCCAACACACAAATTGCGTTCAGTGGATGTGGTTTTGCCCCTACCACTTGCCAGATTTTAGAGTTGTTTTTTCTTATCTCAAAACAAGTTCCACACGCTCGCATATTTTCAGAACAAGTTTTCGTTTTCAAGATTATATTATTACAGTTATTGTAGTACAACATCAATATGCCATCCCTGGTAATACTCTATTACACTTCATTTCCACATACTATCTTCTAAATTCACATACGGAATAGGCTCGGTCGTATTTTAGCTTCAGCAAGTCAAAATTGTTTGCCCGGAACCCGGGATTCTTGTTATGGCTGTGGATGGCTTAAGTGTTATGCAGTTTGTACTTCCTGCACCAATAATATTAGCAGAAATAAAAACAACAATTTTCTATAAAGTTTTTAGCCCCCTCATTCTTCAATTAGAGCTCTCACACAACACCATTTTAAATAAATTTCAGTATGACTTTGCCTAGTTGGCTTTTGCATTGCATTATTTTTCAAATAGGGAAAAGACACTAGTTGACAGACCAAAAGTTCATGCTGTCTTTTGTTTGATTATTTTTTCTTTTCAACCAATCAAGAAATAATACTGAGATAGAGCTGAGGACAGAACATTTTTGAAGACATGTAGGCTCGGAGGCCAAGGACTTCAAAATGTTTCATCCAGGCCAAAAATGTCCTCAAAGACTCCACCTCTATAGTACAAAGCGTAAAACAACAACGTCAGCTGGAAGTGTTTATTGAATTAAACGATTTCGAAGATTGTATTGAAGAGAAATAAAACGCTAATTTCCCAACGGACTGATGGTCAAGCTACTTGTCTTTGTGATAAAAATAATTAAAGTATTGAGATTAGGCTATTTATTACTTATGAAACTTATAAAATGTTTTATTTAAATGCGAGATCATGACTTGCAACATCAAAATTCTATAAAATTAAATAAGTTGCATAGTACATTGCTTAAATTTGTGTCAAAATTTTCCTTTATCAATCACAGCAATAATTGCAAAAATTTTTTTTCGAAAACACGACGACATAAATGATGACGTAATCACTTTTTTGCTGTCATTTGTGCGGTCCGTGAAAAACTTGATATCATCTTATCTATAATACCAGTACAAACTTGGGGAGATTTTTGCAATTATTTACTAACGTATAACGTCATCAATATGACGTCATAAATTTTTTACCTTTGTAATGCGTTAAAAACTTTGTAACTTTGGAAAATAAGTGAACTATATGGAAGCAAATACTTTTATCAAAATAAACTTAGTCTTGGATGACAAGCAAAACGCTGAAACACGACAAATATTGCAAATGGGTGTCGTATTTTCAGTGTAATTTATTGTATGAAAATGTTGATCAAAGTAAACCAAATTCATGCAGTGTCTTCTAATAGGCATGCACTTTTTCAAGACTAATGTCAATGTTCTACATTGAACATAACAAAAGTTATAGGAGTTGACAACCACTCAAAAAAGTAATTTTTTACGATTTTGGTAGCATTTTTGATCCTGGATTATGACATCATAATTGTATGATGTCATAATGACATCTGAAGGTTGCCCATGCCCATCTGAAGGTTGCCAATGCCCATTAAGGTTGCCCAGATTGCGTCAAATTCTACTCTGCTGAGATTACTTGTTAAATGGCTCAAATTTGAAAATTCAGTTCCAATCATAAGAGAAGTCAGAATACACCAAGTAAAAGTCAACAAAGCTGAAAAGTTTGGCCAACTTTTGCGGAAGTGACGTCATTATGACGTAAATGGGCAGGAAAAGTGGGGAGGGGGAAAATCCTAGCTAAAAACGTCAGAATATATTGAGCATTGCTATATACGTAAAAAAAGGATATATTTCCCGTGCCCGAAAACGCGTTTTTTGACTAGACTATTTGAAAATAATTTCAAATTACTTCATTTTATATAATGCACTATTTGGTGCAAAAAGTTTTGTTTTTGTTCAAAGCCAAAAGATCTTATTTTACGAATCATAAAGATACAGGACGATTAATTTACAAAGACCAGTTTGTGAGTTGCATCGTTTCTACGGATCAAAGATCGCGACCTAAACGTACTCGACATTGGCGACTGCAACTCATCCTTGTTGGTAACAGAAAAAAGCCGTATGTTTACTGTACCAACGAGCTTTTACCAACACGGATATATTGCCTGCTTTACAATAAAGCAATGTTATTTTACTGATTTATCAATTCTCATACCACAATGACATTCGGTATGTAGGCCGTACTTTCCAATGGCTGCATAACAGAATTGAACATCATTTCTCCAAATCTATTTCTTCTTGCTGTTCTTCCCAGAAACGCTTACTTCCTGCCAGTCGGTGCAAATCTTCCACCCAGACTAGGCTCTTGCTTCTGATTCAGCCACTGGACTTCATCTTTTGCATAATCCTACCTGTGCTTAACCTTATGATGACAGTAGATTTTTTATTCTTGCCCAAGGCCGCTTTTCTTTCCATCTTTCTGCTCTTGAAGCCGCTTTCATCAAAACTTCCAACCCCCGCCTTCGATCGACAAAAAAGATTCGTGTACAGCTTAAAGATTGTGCACTGATGACGCTTTCTCATTAGCCTTTTTCTAGCCAATCACGGCTTGGTTTTTTCCCATAAATAGCCGTCCTTTTTCCTGCGCTCTCCATTCCGACGATTCTTCTTGACAATCGGCAGACAAAAAGCTTCAAAGATATGAACATCTTAATTATAACCGCAAAAATGTTTATAAGAAGTTTCAAAAGAATATAGTATTTCTAGAAATGCCGATTTTTTTCTCTGCTTATAATGATCGTTCTATCAAATTAGATGATTAAGTTAATAATCTGAAGAAGGCATGCAGCAAGAACTTGGCTGAAGCTTGGACCCAAACTTAAGATTTAATTGTTCTAAAAATATATCTCTATAATTAATTAAGTGCCGTACTAAGCAAACTGGTGCGACTATACGCATCACAAACAGGGTTCCGGGAAGGCGAAACCCAAACCCGCTGGACAGTTTTTTAATTTTTCGGAAAAACCAGCCATTTTAGCACCATTTGGATCTAACTTAAGACGTTTTTAAAGTTATTTGAAAGAACTAAATTGTTAACATTGGGAGTTATTTGCAAGAATTAAATTGCCCAGCCCTTTCAGCCCCCCCTTACTTACAAGTGAAGTCCAAACCACGTTTTAACGCGTATATTTTGAGTTAAGTTTTCAGGGTATAACTTGGCTAAAGGGAGGGGAGAGGGTTGAAGCCTTCTAAGCCCCCTCTCTAGGTTGTTCCACTTATCTGAGGTGATAGCAAGATTTCATATTTTGCTCTTGACGAAGTGCCAGATTTACCGTAATTAATATCACAGCATCTGATGACCATAAAATTAAAACGTCAAAATTTGAAATCCGCAATAAGATTATCAGAATATATTTTGTTTAAGTAAAACTGATGGATGCATTTGATGAATTCTTTTTGGATAAGATATCAACCCTTATGATCGCATTTACATGCGAAACAGATAGTTAGGTTTAATAATATTTTATTTTTCAATGTTTTAGTTCTATGGTAACTTGCTTATATATTCAGTTCATACGTCAGTATAGATTGTTTTTGCTTCCTTTTAGTTTAATAAAGCAACTCAGATATGGAAAAAGAATAATTACGTAATTTATTTTAAAGAATACCCTACACCTACTATATTAACTCAAAAAAACGTCTAAATCTCACCGGTTTTTTTTTAGCCTTTAAGTTTTGCATAGGTTTGCAATTTTTCTTGTTTGGGGGCTGCAGCACATCAAAAGTTCCTGATTTTATTATCGCACATAGACTCAGTTTTCCGCATTTGGCTATCAAGAGCTCTGCAGCAATTTTAAAGTGTTTTTGGGCGTAATCCAAAAGAACAAGACGGGGTCTGAGGGCAAAACCCATCAGCGTTTAAAAATTTTGAGAGTTTTGAATAAACATAAATCATTTGTTTAAGTGTATCTTAATTTGAACTTCTGTTTATGAACATACTCTTTTAGCAGATTCAACATTTTAAAAGAAACATGGAACACTCAGAACATTTAATTACCTCTGTTGCTCTGTGGTTATTTTATGGTACTTCATCATAACATAAATCAAAATTCTCACAAGTATTTAGTCAAACTATTTTGAAAGTGAGTGGTAAAGAAGCCGCTTTTTACTTCACTCAAGTCCAGATTAGTTATAATTTTGTTTGTTTTAATAGTTTTTAATGAACTCTACTTTCTTACCATTTTTGGGCAGCCTCTGATGCAAGGAGTATCAGTAACTCCTTGCGGAAACACGTTAACTCATTATTTTCATCAAGCCAAGAACAAAACTCTTCCAACTCTCCTTGAAAAGTCATCAAGAGTTGCCTTTTCAGGTTTATTCCTAACATTTGTATGGTTAATTTTCATGCAATAAACTAAATAAACTTTTAATTAATAGTAAACTTTTATGTAATAAATGTATGAACTTGATGTTAGTATGCAAGATCTTTATTGAAGAAACTTTTTAAAGTTTTTGTCTAACAACGTAATAAGAATAATTCGTGATTAAAATGATGCAATGTGTGAACGTAGCACCAAACACAAGATCAATTTTCGTCGTAAAAGATCATTCGCTAATATTATCCTAAAATTAAGACTTTCGTTTAAATTTAACTCCCTATTCTATAAACTATTTTTTCAAATTTTCTTTTTCTGCCGTACATAATGATTTTGGGGGTTTATGATTTTTCCTCCAATTTTGGCACTAAAACTAAAATTCATCTTTTTTAACTTTCTCAATAGGTTTGAGGTTGCTGTAATATTTTTGCTTGCAAACCTGGGAAGCTCTACTTTGCAACGCGGCTGTTAATAAATGCGTTAAAATATAGGTACTTTGAGCTTTTTCATAATGCCACGTTACATTTCTAACAAAAAACTAAAATTTACAAAGGTGAAAATCTTTAATTTTCTTAAAGTAGCTTCGAAGCAAAATAATACCTATTAACAGTTCTATTCGAAATTTGTTATCTTTTTGCTCCAACGGTTAAATACTTTTTTTGCTCGGTAGCAGTGGTGTAGGCAGAAATTTGAAATGGGAGAAAGGGCATGAGTAAAAGTGTGTAACTCAAATAGGGGGTCGGAGCTCCCAGCCGCCGGAGGCCAATGGAGATCTGGCAGCGAAGCTTCTAGCCTTCGGAGGTAAGATCTTTTGCGATTTTTAATAAATTACTCAATTTTAAGAATACTTTGCTCAAATGTTGGTGTAAAAAATTATTTCATTAGCAGGGCAAACATTCATAAAATAAGCATAAAACCATTGATTGGCACAAGCTATTTAGCTAACCTTTTTTGTGGTACTAACAGTACGGAATTAAGGCCAGGAAAAAAAGGAGATTTTCGTAGCTTTGGTGATGGATTAGTTATGTGGAACTTGTCAAGCAGCAAACGCTGAACTATTATTAATATTGCTGGCAGGAAAATATTTAAAGTATAGCCTGACCCCAGCAGCTGCTTAAAATGCTACTGCATGGGAAAACGTCTTCGTATATATCATAACCCAGATGAAAGAGCTATAAGGTAACGCACAAGGCCTTTCAAAACGTTATATGCAGTCGAAATCGAACTTTTTTAATCTTGGTCTGTATTATAGGGTCCCAATAGAAATGATGTGTCAAAGTTACCTTCCCACTTGAAACGTTATTTATTGGTTATTAAATAGAGGTATATCTTTTTAATGATGTATAGGATGTAGTAATCTTGAGTTGAAAAGCTTTTTAATGTTGCAAAATACTGGCGCGGGCTAAAAAAATTCTGAGTCCGGCACTCACCCTACCCTCGCTAAATTGATTAAAATGATGCCAAAACGGTAGGTTTAAAAAGCTTTTTCCATGTGTGTGCTCCATTTTAATCTAATAGAACGCATATTTTAACGATTCTGTACACGAGCCCTAAAAACACGAGCCCTAAAAACACAAGTCCTAAAGACCCAAGTCCTAATGGACACGAGTCCTAATGGACACGAGTCCTAATGGACACGAGTCTTAATAGACACGAGTCCTAAAAACTCGAGCCCTAAAAACACAAGTCCTAAAGACACAAGTCCTAATGGACACGATTCCTAAAAGACACGAGTCCTAATGGACTCGAGTCCTAAAGGACACAAGTCCTAAGATAAACGAGTCCTAAAAGACACGAGTTCTAAAAGGAACGAGTCCTAAAGGATACGAGTCCTAAACTATGAGTCATAAAACTTACGAGTCATTACTTACACGAGTCCTAAAAAGGCGATCCGTTGGAGATGCGACTGAGTATCAATTTCTCTTGACCAACCAATTCATCTACATATCAAAACATTCGGATGGCTTTGGGGATCAGAGTTCTGTATTTCCTCCAGCAAAGCATGCTATAAGGATGTGAGAAAAAATTTTGCTATTTTTTATTGAAAGTTTTTTTGTGATTGGAGAGTGTCTGCCACCAAAACGGTAGACTAGGGTTCGATTCCCAACAGTTGGACAAACCGAAAAGCTTAAACATGGTGATTACTGTTTTCTACTTCTGAAGTAAGGTCACGGTTTGGTACTAACTAGCTGTTTAGTGCAACAATCATCAATGAGGAAGTGAAATATTTATTTAGGGCATATTATTTTAAAAGACACTGTTCAAGATCGGTTTTATAGAAGCAACCTTAAATCTTGTTCAACACTATTTCTTTTTTTGCGAGAGAACATGTAATCCATTTGACTCCGTACCATCGGCATTCCTGCTTTTCGAAATCTCGTGTCATCATTAAAGCCCTAAATAAATATCTTTATACATCGTTAATTTTTTTACAAATATTTGAACAATTTTGAGGTTATGCTGAATTTGAATATGACTTTCAATAAAGTCGATTTCATTTGCTTTCACAATAAGCTTTTTGGACAGAATTCTTCTGTTGCGATCATTGTCTGGTTTGGGATGTGGTGAGCAGGATCTTTTAAAAAACAAACGTATTAAGGAAAAAAGCACTCTGCAGTAAGGAGAAATGCACTTTGCAGGAAGGAGAAATGCACTCTACAGTAAGAAGAAATGCACTCTGCAGTGAGGAAAAATGCAATTTTAAGGAGATTGCACAATAGTAAGAAGAAACACTTCCTATCCAATGACAGCAGGCTTTGATCTTACCGAATTAGACGTAGAGTGAAAACGAACTGCTTTTGCCAGCACAAATCTGTTTTTTTCCGTGAAATATAAACCGCTTCCAACAAACTCACGTGAAAATGAGTGCAAGCTGTGGTTAAAATTTTAAACCGCAAATCAGAATAGTTGCGTGCACACTGATTGGATTTCAACAAATGTTGACCAATGGCTGAATCGCTCTGTGGTTCGATTTGAGTTTTTCTTTTTGCTTTGCATTTTCTATTTAGTGGGTTCTGGTTGGTTGAGATCGGTGGCTTCAATGTTCCTGAGTAAGAGTGGTTTTTTGTTTTATTGCTTTTGGAACATGTTGCTTGATGCGTTCCTGAATCCTTTGAGTAGTGCAACCTACGTATCGACTATTACAGTGGCACACATATTCATAAATAACCATACTTCTTTGATTGGCAGGTAGCAAATCCTTTTTGGCAGCAGGTAGCATACATTGGCTTGAGAAAATCAAGCGTGGTGACACAGCTCCGTAGCAATATTACACAGCACTTTTAATTTGGTGTTCTAATTGCTGAGAAGCTGAGCCAATTCACGGGGCTTTAAGGTACACTGAACACTTTTCTGGTCCAAAGGGTTTGGTTGCAGAAAATTGCGCAATTTTCTCGGATATGTGCTTGAGTACTACATCTTCAGGGTACCGGTTGTCAAGCAAGATCTGTTTGATAAAATAAGTCTCTTGATTAAGCTTGTTTTTCGTTTCCTATCATAAGTGCTCTGTGTACCAGCGTGGCAATTAGGTTCGTTTTCCGTTTGCGTGGGCTAAAGGATCCCCAGCGGATGTATTAACCAGAAAAAGTGGGCTTTCGGTATACACTGATCTCGAAACCAAGATCAGTTCTTTACGCGTAACGTCAATCATTTACGCACAGAAACAAGGAGAAGAACGCAATTCAGCTCTCACAAGCCCTATGGCGCCCTTAAGATGCTGATGATAACTCAATACTAAGATGCAGTTAAAATTTAAGATCAACTAAAATCACCCACGAAAGCAATGCATATTATGATACAAAATACTAAGAGCTGCACATAAGTAAGTTAAACCTGATCCATAACCCATAACTTTATACAATACAAAACACAAGGAGTGCACTGCACATACTGTATCTATATAAAACAAAATCCGTAAAACTAGCTGATACAAAACACTACTATACTGTATACTAGTGTTGCACATAAACATGTTTAAACAGAAACTATAAAATTAACTGACACAAAACATTAGTACTATAGTTGCACAATGCACAGCAGAAGCCATAATATTAATATAATGCAAACCACTAGTAGTTGCGCAAATACCTTGGGGTTACATTCATGAGTGACAAAAAGCAAGACGAAGAACTAAATAACCAAATTGGCAAGGGTAGTGCAGCATTGCAAGCTTTGCACTATTTGTTTGCCATGAAACGAGAATTATTGTCAAAAAAGGAAAAAGCTCTAAAGTTTTAAAACAGTTTTTGTCCCCATTCTCACTTATGGTCTTCGGCAATGACCGAAAGAGTGCGATAACAAGTGCAAACGTCCGAGCTGAGGTTTTTACGAAGAATCGAAGGAGTTACACAGTTTAACAAGGTGCGTAGCTCTGAGAAACAAAACTTTTTTAACATCGAGCCGTTACTTCTCCGAATTGAAATATTTCAGCTTAGATGGTTTGGCCACGTAGCAAAATGCCTCTGGAAACACTCCCCAAACAAGCTTTACTTGCCAAAGCAAATGGGAGAAGACTAGTAGGACGACCTAGATCTAAATGGATCAATTACATTAAGGATCTTGGATGGAATCGCTAGAGGTTTCACCCAAGCGAAGTGATGAATGTGATGGAAGACCGTGAAGTGTTGCGGCTTAATCTCTAGCTGCTGTCCCGCAACTCTTATGGAAAAGCGGACAATGAAGAAAGAAGACGACAAAACATTAGTATTTGCTTAGCAGAACCGATAAAATTCTGTAATGCAAATATATATATATATGCAACTGCTAGTGCTTTGTATTACAGTAATATAGGGGTATTATCAGATTTTAAACTTTTGATACCAAAAGACAATTCAAACGTAAAGTAGAGCCACGTAGCCACAACCAGTAGTGTAGCCAGGGGGGGGGGGGCTATAGCCCCCCTTCATTGGCATGTCGACCATAACGCAGAATGGGAAAAAAACTACGTTTTTAGCACTTTTGAGACTGTTTTATGCATTGGAGTGGACTAAATAGTGATTTAAAACATCTTTTGAAACATATGTTCAGGGGGGGGGGCTAATTTGTCAAAAATAAAACCAACAAATAAATGAAAACTTTGAAAAATGGTAAGAAATAAGCAATCAAATTTGATCGCAAGTGTAAAAATGCTAAACTGCTAAATATAGGTGTCATCAACAAATATACAACAAACTAAGGAACAGGGGGGAAGGGGCTATTTAGTATTAGTTAATTACCATTTATTTCTCTCAAAAATCTTTTCATTAGCCCCCCCCCCTATTATTTTCTCTATATACGGTATACGAAATAGATTACTCCGTGTGAGTTTTATTGAACTATTCGATTTTATAATTTACCAGCATCTAAACAAGAGAACTAACATTTTGCCATTAGCCACCTCCCAAATAGCCCATTTATGCCAGCAGTTTAATCTTGTTTGCACTGCCAATTTCTAAGCCACGTTTTGCAAGCATTCTTTTTGAATCAAAATAGCCTTAAAATGAAGTTATTTTTGCAAAAAATGCAAAAGTTTCGAGCGCTGGGGGCGGAGGATCTTTGCCCCCAGACCCCCATTGGCCTCCGGCGGCTAGAGGCTCCGCCCCCAGACCCCCCAAACAGCCCCCCCCCATTGCGAATTTCTGGCAACGCGCCTGGCCACAACTAAAGTTTTGCTGACGTTTTCAATAATCTGACCAATAATTTCAATGGTGATAGATAGTATAGGTCACTGGTTAATCAGCATTTATCAAAAAAGGTTCTCATAATCTAAAATCTTTGGATAAATAAACGATTTTTGATTTGTGACATTTTGACATAGAATCAGTCGATTAGACGGTTTTTTTTGGGGGGGAGGGGGGGCGGAGGAAAAGGTGAAAAGGTTTTTCATGTTTTTACAGTCTATCCCAGTAAGCGCTCAAAAATTAATTGCTGATTAGTAGGATACCGTAAGTACAGTAACATATGTAATTTTTTTTCAGTTTTTTTTTGTAGAACGTATATAACTTAGTTGAATAAAATTAGCATATTGAAGTCAATACAGTCAAATAAAATAAAAAACATTTAGTACAGTGGCATTCTGGACGGCTAACATATGGTTTCTATGTTTCTTGCTCGTGTTGCGACTCGTAGTCTGCGGCCTCTTCTAACACTGGTAAGTCACGATCATCTGTCAGAGGTGGATAGCCGTCAGTACCATAAAAATCTTCCAATTGTGGTTTTGAAATAAAACGGCAATAAACGACAGCATTATTATGAAATCAAACTTGACAAAACATTATTACACTTAATATTGTTGCAAATCATACGGCTGAAGTTTTTCTTCTTTGAAATACGAGATAAACCGTAACAAAACAGCAGAACCAAAACAAAAAATATTAAATACTTACAAATATCCAGTAAACTTGAGCACTTAGCAGGTTTTCAACTTCAGTTTGTTTACAATCATTTCTATAGGTTGTTTTATAAATTCTGTTTTTTACGGAATGAGGGGTTATCTCGAGATTAAATTAGCTTTGCCTTCAAGCCAATAAAACGCTGTTTATACACTTTTATTCAAATTTGTAAGAGCCATATAGTTTAAAACTAGCGTCATCCTTCTATCAAAGAAGCAGTCAAGACTTGATACAAGTCTATTGCTATTTTAGAGCCTTTACTAGTGGCAATTTGGTAAAGATACAAAGATTACATTTACAGTATATGGCTAACTGAATTTACATCAACATGATCCAAAATTGGTTTTCTAGGCTAAAAATACGTAACTTATTTGAAATAAAAATTAAAAGTTTAAACTTTGCGTCCTATAAATAGCTAGTAGTGTCTATGTTTTTAATTTACGATACCATTATCGTTAGGTAGGCTTTCCGGACTAGAAATAGGCGCTACGTTTCGGTAAAGAGATGGATTCGTGTTTGTGAATGCATTGGTTTCAGAAAGTTTTTGCTGTCCGTAATCTTTCCCGGCCGCCATTCCGCTATCGGTCGGGTTGACCGTCGAATATTCTGGCTCTTTAAGCAGTATTGGAATTGGTTTTAAATAGCCGTCTTTAGTGGTGGTCGCTTTTCTGTCAACTGAAAAATGAAGTAAATAGCACTAGCATCTTCTTTGTTTTTTAACAATTGTTTAACCCATTAAATCCCAAATTTTGCTTTTTGAATATTTTTCATCTAAAATATTTCAGTCTGCCCTACTGAACACATAACAGATAAAAAAAATCTGAAAAATTGTATATCTTTGTTTGTTTATTGAAAAGTATGTTGGTACCCTATTAGGGTATCGTAGGCACGAATGGCACTATATAAACTTTATCAATTAAGAAATTCAAATAGTCACAATACAACTAAATTCACATAAACTATAATGGCTGTGCAATAATTTTGATAGGGGGGGGCAGTGATAAGAATTATAATGTGACGTCATAATTTAATTTTTGACGTCACAAAAATTACGTGATTTTTTAAACTTTTTTCCATTTATCGTCAATTATGGAAAAATTAAACATTTTTGGATAGCTGGAGTTTTGGCCTCAGTCAATGACTTAAGATAATAAGAATTCGCTTCAATTTTTGCTCCTTTGAGAAAATTCGGAAAGTTCTTTGACTGAAAGTCATTATTTCTTTTGCTAAAGCTCATGCTCTTGTACAGAAAGTGAAAAATATCAATGTAGTTTTAGTTTGTAATCATGAAAACGAAAATAGAAAGCTTGCAACGTATAATTATGCGAATGATAACAAATTATTTGGATGTAAATGGTCACCTACCACAGTTAAAAATATTTGCCTCTTTAAAAATCTAGCAAAAAAAAATCATTTGAATAAGTAAGTGAAGTCCAAAAATCATCAGCAGCTGATGCTGCATCTTTTATCAAGAGGCATCTAGAAATATCTGATAATGGAAATTGAACTCTATTACTGTAGGCAATAATTTCTAAAATGGTTTCAAATATCTTACATCAATAATGATACATTAAGAAGTATTCCAATACTTTATAAGTTTTTGAGTAGTTTTAAAGATATATCCTTTTATGACATGTATCATGACGTTTTTGATTAACCCCATCCTATACAACTATGTCATTATCGTGACCCCCTACACCCCATCATAATTGTGATATTGGAGCGTTTCTGTTATCCAATTGTGACACCGGAAACTTTTATCAAACCATTTCCGTAAAAACTATGTTATATTTCATGTTAGCCTCCAAGCGATTTTGACGTCATTACGAGACCCTCCACAACAACACACCATTACATGGTATTGACGCATTCCTTACTGCAGTTTTGACACCAAACAATTATTCAAGTTAAGTTTATCAACTCATTTCTGTAAAAACAACTATCAAAATTACATACCACACCAAAAATGTTAACATAGGCTTTCGTGCCTACAATACCCTAGTAGGGTATCAAAGCAATATTACCATATTTACTTTCGCTAAACCAATTTTTACTATTTCATCGTTACTTAAGTATCTACAATGATTTTTCTACACGACTAAACTAAAAATTATGTTTTTAATCTAAATTTAACTAAAACAATTACTTATTTATCTTTGCGAGAGTTGCTACTACTCATTTTTCCATCTTCTGTAAGTTAACTGTCTCTAAAACTAAAACTGAGCAAAATTTCGAACTAGCACTTGGCAAGCAGTAATTCAGCTATGTAATCTCCGTTGCTATGTAAACAAGTAGCACTTTCAAGAGTTAAATTATTAGATAATGCAATTTTTGGATGATACCCTAATAGGGTACTGTAGGCATGAATGGGTTAAACCAAAAAATCAAAAAAATTAGTTTGAAATACCACTGCGTTCAACAGGTATTTCAGATTCTTACAAAGTAATCGGCTTAAAACAGAAATGATCAGAATTTTTGATAATTAATTGTTTGCGAGCTATCTAGCCTAAAGGCTACCAGCGCGGAAGCCTAAAGAAGAGTCACCAGAACGGCGACTTCTTAAAAACAAGCAATGCGAAAAAGTTGTCTTGCCGCAGGAATCGAACCTGCAGCCTTCGGATTACCAAAGTTGCTGGGTTTAAAAAGGCAAAATTAAGCATTCGAGGAGACGTCTTCTCTAGCTCAAGTGGTAGAGCAGAGGACCGGTAATCCGAAGGCTGCAGGTTCGATTCCTGCGGCAAGACAACTTTTTCGCATTGCTTGCTTTTAAGAAGTCGCCGTTCTGGTGACTCTTCTTTAGGCTTCCGCGCTGGTAGCCTTTAGGCTAGATAGCTCGCAAACGATTAATTATAAAAGCTCTGGCCAGCAAACGTCAAAACATCACCACTAATTTATTATAAGAATTTTTGATATTGGATTAAATTGGACACTTAAGGGAGCGTGGGTCAACAAAGTCCAGAAATGTCCAAGTAAAAAAAGAAAAATTGCAAGTTTGTCAAAAATTGTCTAGGAAGCCAGAAAAAACCTTAAATTACATTTAAGTCGAAGAAAAGGTTAAAGAAATAATCGCCATTCATAATTTTTGACCGAAATTCAGGTTTTGACGTGGGCTGGATAATTTTTTTTTGCGGCCGCAAATGACCCTGGCTGGACTTTGAACATCTCTGTTACCCAGTTTGGACCAATGCTCCTCTGGGGGAACAATGTATATTTACGCTTAAAAGACCCTCTTAAAAATTTGGTATCTAAAAAATTTTGTTGTAGTACCCTGATTTGGACACTAACAACGCACTTATTGAATTTTGTATGCTTAGCTCTTTTGCTTCCGTTTAAAATATCCACCGGAAAATAGTCACTTTGCGTAATCAAAAACCCTATTGCAAAAAAATGCTGACTCATCAAAAAAATATGAAAATATTTTACTTGCATTTCTTTAAGTAAAAGTCCTTAAAAGTGCACTGCTTTACCGGTTTTAGCAAAATTTTAGCTTTACCGATTTTAGCAAAATTTTGAATATCAAGCAATATTATTTATGTTTACTTTTTTTGTTCCTCTACAGGAACAATGATCTAAAAACACTTTGTCGAGCTAATTTGATCGGAAAAGAGCTTTTATTGTTTTTAACTTCAAAGAAAGCACTTTATGAGGCCAAAAACATTTTACTTAGATTATAAAGCGCGGACGCGAACACAATTAGCAAGTTCATGATATCGTCACTTATGATAATCAAGGAAGCACATGGTATGCCAGCGAGCACCACAATCTTGACATTTTTTTCAGTGTTCTTTTTGCATTTTGCACATCGCCCTTGACTCTCTGCATTGACAGGGTGATGCTGACCAAAACTGTTGTCCATGATCCGTCTACCACTAGGGCCTGAAGACGTAGATCTTCTACTGTTTTTAAACAAACCAACTACAACTGATCGGGTTAAAATCAAGAAAATCTAAACGTGGTGAAATTTGCACCGCTGCATGGAGCCTCCATGCAGCCACAGTTATCATCTGTACACAGTTCAAAAACAGTGGCCAATACCATTTCTTTCCTTGAATTGTTGACCGTTATTGGCTTATAAATCTGTCTACCAGATCGACGCCTTCCATGCCTAGATTGTATAGAGTAGAAGCAAAAAGGTTGAGCACAATCGATCCTCTTCCTCTCTCACTGGCTGTAGCGTTTCACCATTTTGGTGGGCTCAATGTTGCAGAAGTCTGCTTTTGAAACTTCAACAAGAACTGGATTCTATACGATCTATCTTGCAGCAAAATGGCTACCCCAAAGCGATAATCAATTCAACTATTTTCAAGAAAATTGCCCGTTTTTACCAACCTATCAAAGAAGGTCCACAAAAATGTCCTGTCTATCTCAAATTACCCTGGGTTTGCAACATTTCGCTCAAGTTTGAAATGCAAGTCCGATCGAATGTAAAAATTGTTTTTCAGCCGTTGAACCCCGCATTATTTTCCAAACACGCAAAATTCTTCCCTCAGTTCATAAAAATGCTGTGCCTACCACACAACAAAGCTTGGTCGTATATCAATACGTGTGCCGCTGTGATTGTTAGTACGTAGGTCGCAAATCCTTGAAATTACAGGAGAGAATCACTCAACATATTCTCAAATCAATTCGAAACAAAGAAAAGCCAACAAAAATTCTGCCCAGACGAAACTGCAAAACCAAAACTCCTCTAAATCAATTGGAGTGTGATTCGGCCGTTGGACTTCACTTACTTCAAAATCCTGATTGCGCTGCCCACTATCATGACCGACAATTTTCAATTTTGGCAAAGGTAAGGACACAATTTCACTAAGCATCTCTAGAAGCTATTTTTATCAAAACTCAGCAACCAATTTTGTGCCGGCAGAAAGAATTCGTTTACTCTTTTAAAATTTTACAATAGTCAATCATTAGGTGGCGTACATACGAAGTTTGGTAATCATCAAAATTATTCACGTGATATATACTCGTATATATATATATTTTTAGGTGGAAATTTCGAATTCTCGAAAAACTATAAAAGGCTGCATTTTTCTACTTTATTCTCGCGTTGATTCTTGACACGGGCGAGACGAAAACCGTTTGAATCTTTTTTTTTTTTAACAGCCTTTTCAAGGCTACCAAAGTGTTTAAAAGATCGACGATGAATCCGATACTGATCACGGCAATCTTAAAGTTTTGTACCACTAAACAGCTGTTTAAACATTGTGTATTTCTAGCGTTCCTGCAACATCATTCGGAAGCAAATCATTTTCATGACTTACGTCTTTATCTTTTTCTTCCACATCAGTAGCATAAGAATTATCTTGCCCTGGTGGAAAAATTACAATGTCTTCCTCATCTATTTCGGGTGAGTTGGCAACTTCTTCAACTGCCTGCTGTAGAGTCAGATAACGTCTACGCAAGTGACTACGGGCCATAATATAATAAGCATAAGCTGCAATAACTCGTAGCAAATTCACGTCAAATTACAGAAATTCACATCAACAGTATAATTCTTAATGAAATAAGTTCACTAAAATTTTTCTGATAAAGCCGGAGATCTGAATAAAAGTGCCTTTTACTACTGTATTTTGAAGACTTTTTTGAAGAAATTGTGTTTAGTAAAGCTTTGGTTGTATTTTGATCAAACCTGGATCAAAAACCACAGTTTTATTTACACAGGCATTTCAGTGTTTGTACAGTAATTGATCGATGTCCATTGTCTATTTGCGTTTCCTGCTTATGAAGTAAGCAATACCGCATGACAAACGCCCGCCGTGATAATTACATCCAGCTGCGCTTCTGTAGTGGACCATTGTTCCTCTAGAGGAACAACGCGTAACTAGGCAACCATATGCGGGAGGCAAACAATTTTTGCACTGATTTGTTAAGTGGATCAAAGAAAACAAAATATCAAAGAATCAGATGAAAGGCAATTTTATTTTTGGTAGTGGTCATTAATGGGTTAATTAGTTTTCAGTTTATTGGTTATGAAAAATTATTCGTTGTCAGTTGTTTCAAAACTATGAGCAATAGTTTTTATGATCCAAGCAAAATAAAGTAAGCTTTGATACAACCGAAAAGGGCAAAAGAGGCTTCAGCTACCTTTAGATCAGTAATCAGAAAAAAATCACCCAAAAATACAAATGTTGAAGCGTGTTCTGGGCTTGATCTTGCAACAAAGGGGGATGTAGAGTCTAGGCAATTTAGTTCCACAGCTTTCTTCCAAATCTTAGCAATTTAGTTTTTCCAACTGGCTACTAAAAACTGGAAAAATTTCATCCAGACGGCGTTTAAACGGCTACTTATCCAAAAAATCACAAAAAATGTCCAGTGATTGGGGGAACTTCTTAAGTACACGTTTAGTTACATTAGTTTACTCATCAGCCTGATCAATTGAGACATTTTCATAGAAGAAAATTTTGAATTTGTATTCAAGCCCCCCGCTTTAGCAAAATCCTAGTTGCGCGCCTGATAGCAAGTCAAATTTACAAATTGTTGATGGAGATTTTTTATAATAAAATAGAAAGAATTTGTAGAAATGAAATACTTAGAAGTAAAAATAATGCAAAAATTAAACGGGAGAAGCATCCTGCTAAATTTCATAGTTTACAACAGCTAAAATCGAAACATAAATTTTGAAATGTTTTGTTCTCATTTCGGGGCTGCGGTTGCGAAGATATTCAACCAATACGAAAAGATATCCCCCCGAAAAGTTTTTGGAAACTCTGAATCTGTTTTCTCAGCCTGAACTTCCAGAAAAAAGAGAGACTAAACAATAATTACCCTTTTAGTAACATCACAAAACCTATATAATTTTGGTACAACTCTTTTTTTTCGGGAAATTCTCAGGCTAAAATAACAAACTCAAGAGTTTCCAAAAACTTTGTAAGGCAATATCTTTTTGCATTTGCTGATTATCTTTATCACCGCTGCTTCACATTGAAAACAAATAATTTCAAACTGGAAACTTTAATTTTAACTATTATAAATCAACGGAGAATGCTTTACCCACGTAAAGAAACTGAACGTAGAAATCCGCTTCAAAGGCTTTCCCAGGCCATCTAATAGCCCTCGTTATATTTGCTCAACTACTGCAATAGTATAATCTGCAGTTTCGTTTTCAAAACTGTGCGGTATATTGAAACGAATAAATAAATGGAGTGCTGAAACTGAAGTAAAACTATAAACAAAAAGCTAATGAGAGTTTTTTAAACACCTCTGCTGCGGAGCAGCTCAGTTATTGGTTTAAATACAAGGCTCTTTCTTTTAGGCAAGAGCGTGATGTATCAGAATGCCACGTTTTAGAAATACACCAAATTGCTGGAGAACTAGTTAGTTCGCGTTTGGAACAGGAGGTCTGGAATTAAATTCCAAGGCCAAAGTGTTACCAACTGCTTGGAAACAACGTGATATTTCTTGTGAAAGAGAATGATAGACTTTTTATTAGTAAACTGGAAATTGACAGTTATGTCTTTTTTTCTTCACGGTTTATTTGGTTTAAAATATGCCGATTCGTCCGACCAGCGTGACTTTTTCTTCACGGTTCACTCATTCTACGAATGTGTGCAGTCAAATATGCATGACCACAAAAAGTCTTCGCAACAAGACCAAACTTTTTTCTTCAATGTTTTTATCTTTTTCTCCGCGGGTCTGTTTCTATTCCACTAAATACAGAATCAATGGTGAAATAAAGGCAAATAGTCTAACGTACTTTCCTAGACAAAAAAATAAATAAATGTGCTTATTTAAACTTCAGCTTTAACATTGCTTTACCATCAAGATACCCAGAAAAGTGACTCTCTTTAAAGTTACGCATTGTTATTGGCCTGTCTGGAACAGAAGGGCCTATTTTTTTGTAAATTTCCAATGCGTTGCTTACGGTGGATCGTTCGTGCCAGATCTTCGAGTTACTTCGTAGCTTCCTTCTAATCAAATCATGTAAACATGAAAATTTGCTGTGCTATTTTTTTTTTGGTAACAAACAGAATTCCCATTAGCTTTTTTAACACTTTTATGCTCTGAAGTAAGCAAAAAATTTCCCTCCTCTAATTTTTTTTGCGTGATGAACTCTTGCAGTATAAAGTGTTTTTTCAACTAACTTAACCCTATGTTACTCAACCTTTTTCAGGGCATTGACTCCTCAACGGCAGGGCTTTTGAAGCCCACCATGATTTTTTGATAATAACTTGAAAATTACACAAGCTAGAAATTTCAAAGTTTCACTGCATGGTAGAGCATTTATTTATCTTTCGATATAGCAAAAACAACTTTGGAATTTATTCCCGAAAGTTAATGAAATAAGCATTTTATTTAAGGTGGCCAAGTTTCTGATCTTAAACGCTTACTTAATAAGCGTTAAAAGCGATTATAATGGTTGAGCGGAATTATAGTTAAGCGTGAAATGAAATTATGGTTGCTTTGCCGTGAGAAGCGGTAACGGTAGTAATTAAAATAATGACGCACCCAATACGCTTATTACGGTCTACGAAATTGTTCAAGCATCACAAAAGTTTCGGACAGTTTTAATTATTTGAACTGATATAATGATGTAACATAGTTAGATGACATACAATAAGCTTTATTTATGCGTTGTATGAATTGATATATATTGCACCGTTGTATAAAATTCTTCGTGTTTGTGGACAAAATTGTACCTTAAATTAATGTCCCACTGTATAATAAACTAATTGATTTATATTTTTGGGTAAAATACTGTTCGTACAATGATAACCCCGTAAATGTGGAGACAACGGAATTACAACAGAGCTGACACAAAATCAACTACACTACTTTTTCACAAACACGCAATTTCGTTGGCTGAAAGAATACAGTGATGAGCTGCAAGCTTACCTCATTTACTTCAAATCTGGCGTATTGTCATATTGCATCAAATTCAAATCAAATCTCTCATTATACTTGCTGCATTACGCCGAAGCCTGTTACGAGTTGACAAGGCCCATTTCCATATCATTGCGCCCGTGTAACACAGCTTCATTTGAAGAAATGTCGCAGCGGTGGCGAACCGTTAACAACACTGAGTCCAATTTGACCCGTTCAAGATTTAAACCTCAGACCTCCCGTTCCAGAGACGAACGCGATTTTAGTAAGATTTGAAACTTTTTGTAGCATCAAACTAACATATCGTTTGGCTAAAAACGGCTATTGCGGTTTAATTTGCAGTACTTTACTGTGCTTTTACTTTGTAAAAAAAATTGATAAATGCAGTTAAAGTTTTTCTGGCTTTAAGTAGAAATCTCAAGTTTTACTGGAATAATTTATACTAATAATGGATTTAATCTATCATTCAGTACAATTAAATGCAACTGAATTGCTCTTATTATACAAAAGAATGATTGTTTTGGATTCTAAAGTCCTATTATGATCTCCGTTTTAGGGAATCAAGCACGAACTCACTACCAAACGTAATCAAACAAATAAAAACATTTTCATGTAAAACAAGTAGGAATCGTTTACAAAACTGTTTGAAAATGGTTTTAACAATAGAGATACTAATTAAAGTCAAACCACAAACAAAAACAATAATTAAAGTAAACCCTAAATGAACAATACAGAGTAGCAATCAGGAGTTGGTTTTATACTCAACTGAGTGTTTATCAGTATTGCTTATCAATGTACATAAAGTATAGTGCGTTACAATAATGAATAATATGTCATAAAAACGATTTCTAATTTGTCTTACAAAATTGCGATATCACAATAAAAACGTAATTTATTTGCTATAGCTTGCAAAAAAAAACTGAGAGGTTGTTTAATAAAAAGTAGATTGAGCAGCAAAACGATTGGCATTCCTATTAGTTTTTATTCTTTTCTAATCCTATGAAACACTTTCTGCACAATGTAAAAATACAACCAAACCGTAAAAAAATTTTTGATCGTTCTTTGGGCTTAGTCTTCGGAAATCCTGAGGTTTGGGGGTCACCAGGCAGGGCCTGCGAGAGGGTTCTACGGGATAAATTGTACCCGGGCCCGGGTCTAGGGATTCTGGGAGGAGTTATAAGTTCACGCGCACTCAGTTTGTAGTACACCCTTGCGCAAATTAATCTGGGCCGTTCAAAAAAATACACAATCTTCAAACATTTTGCCTTTATTGAGTGTTTCAGCCCAGTCTTTGTTTACCTGTCGTTACCTGGAATCAAACCAATACCTTTGTTATGTTTTGTTGCAGCGTTATTGTTCACCACAACTTCTAATTTTCACATTTACGCGTTGATGCGAGCAGCTCGAAATTTTAGCTTGCTGCGTGGCAAAACTACACCTTATTTACATATTACTTGATCATTCTTTGTTTACGTTACTGCGATTTTTAGTTTTTATTCTATGCTGATAGCAATCTCTACCGAAAGAAATGACTGACCTGACACCTGGTTTTAGTTTCATTCCTCATTTTCAAGCGTATTGTCAACACATGGTAATTTTAGTTTTCTAATTTGTTTCAACTTACCAAACTTCAGTTATTTTTTATGCCGTGTGGAAAGTCTGTTTTTATTCCGTTAAATACAATATCATATTATAGCTGAAAAGTTCTCTGGTTATTTTTGGAAGCAGACCAAACCGGTGAAAGCCTTAGAGTTCCTTTGGGCCACGCGATCGTTTCTTATCATTGAGGAAGTGAAGAACATAAACTTTATTTTCATGGCAATTAATAGTTGATATGTCCATTTTTGCCTGCAGAATTAAAGCTACCCTTTTTTTCATTGATAAAACCAATTTCTTGCAGATATTTTTTATTTCATCGTCGTGAAATCATATGTGTATGACGGACTGAATCAGCTTCATTTTTGTAGTGCAGTCCTGTTTTCTCAAGCGATTTTTCACGATAGAGCACAAGTTTTCTGCAGGATTAAGATCTGGCGAGTTGCCAGGCCATTCTAATACTTCCATTTTCATCTTCTTGAGATTTTGTCTAATAATTTTGGCCTTGTGGCATGGGGCCAAGTCGTGTTGAAAAATGGCTTGATGATGGAGATTAGCCGATTCTCTGGAGACTCTCCTTTCTATTATTGGCGAATGTTCTTCATCTCCTCAATAAGCCCAAGAGCACTTGGGCCAATTGTTGGGATGATGAACTTCAAAACTTATTTTCTAATAATAGAAAGGAGAGTCTCCAGAGAATCGGCTAATCTCCATCATCAAGCCCATTTTAACACGACTTGGTCCCATGCCACAAGGCCAAGATTATTAGACAATATCTCAAGAAGATGAAAATGGAAGTACTAGAATGGCCTGGCAGCTCACCAGACCTTAATCCTGCAGAAAACATGCGGTCTATCGTGAAAAATCGCTTGAGAAAACAGAACTGCACTACAAAAATGAAGCTGATTTAGTCCGTTATATACATATGGTTTCACGACGATGAAATAAAAAAAATGTGTAAAAAGTTGGTGTTATCAATGAAAAACCGGTGAAATTTAATGTTACAGACAAAAGGTGGGCATATAACTATTCATTGCCATAAAAATAAAAAAAAGCAAAATGTTTGAAAATTCTGTGTTTTTTCGAGAGCTCAGATTAATTTCCACAAGGGTGCGGTTCGGTGTGCATGCATACAAAAGCCGGCCAGATTTGCGGTAGAGATCTTTTTTTTTTTTTTTCGGTCTTCACGCAATTTCTTACAAAAGGTGGCCGAATATGCGATGAAGAGTTTTTTAGTCTTTGACCAAATAAAAACCTATTAATCTTCAGCCTATTCCCGCCCTGGTCTTGGCAAAAGAGCTCGATATCAGTTTTGATACCTCCTGATACGATTTTTCTCTGAGGCTCTGGCCACAAGGCAAGGCCTAATAAAAGCAAGTTTCAAAGCAGTTTAGAAGCTAGTAAGGTATTACGGCAATACGAAGTACAAAAATTTAGAATCTGAAAACCTCTCTGACGATTATTTACGCTTGAGTAGCGATATACTGTGATTATTATTATCTAACTAGCGATAACGCCTTCGTCTCTAGAGCCGGAGGTCCGAGGTTCAAATCTCGGGCCGGTCAAATTGGGCAGAGTGTTGCTAACGGCTCGTTTTCGCTGCAACGTTTCTCCGAAAGGAGCTATTTTGCCCGGGCGCGATGACGTGGAGATGGGCCCCGCGAACTCGCTACACGCTTCGGCGTAATACAGCAAATTTAATAAAAATTCAATTGATTAGATTTGAATTATTTGTCACGTAAAATTAATCACAGAAAGATTGTATTTGTAATATAAATAAAAATCAATAAATAATAAAAAAGCATCAATTTCGGGCCGTGTAATTGAACTAGTTGATAGCTTTATGTGTAGGCCACAAACAAGCTTTTCAAACTCAATTTTTTGCAATTTTTGTAAATCGGTTGTAGGGAAAACTAAGGGTATACTACATTGAGCATTAGTTTATATTTTGCTTTTAGTGGCCAGTTGGTTGAACGGTTACGCAATTGCTTATGGAACGAGAAATTAAAAGTCAATTCCCGAGCTGGTCGAAACAGACGCAACTTAGTTACGGCTTGCCACCGCTGCTACATTAATTCAAAGGGAATTGTGCTGCCCAGTAGCTATGACTCGGAGCTGGCACCTTAATCTCATCACGCGTTTTGACATGACTTTGCTAGTTTAGAGCACTGAGGAATTGGTTTTGATTTTTTGTATAGGCGCACAACTAAAACAACCTGTGGTTGCATGGAATCATTATTCGTTTTCTACAGTACTATAATATTGTTTTGTTCGATTGTAGCTTGCGAGGAATTATTGCATTGCAAGCCAACAATAACTTTATTTAATCGAAATTAGCGTGAAAACAAAAAACAAAGGAACCTAATTTTCGTTTATTGCCTCTGGCATTGTAGCTTTTCTTTCGCAACGCAGTCACGCTAATTTTTGCAATCCATCTAATCTCGGACACCAATTTGCTCTAATCCTCTTAATTTTTACCACAAAAATCAAGCGTGAAACTAAAATTTTACACGGAAAACCAGAAATGGGCAAAATTTCAAACATTTGTCAAAAACCCCCATTTTACTCTTGAACCTTTTAAGTTGTATAAACAAAAACCGTATCATCGTAATCGGCAAAAACAAACAGGAAAAGTCAGGAAAATTCAGGTTTTTATTGCAAACCAGATTTAAGTAATTACTGTTTGTAACAAGTGTCGGCTTCAGAAGCCCTATCGTTGAGTAATAAAGAGTTAAGTCAAATTTATTTGCAAATAATCTCTGAAAATTTGAATTTGCATAAGTAAGTTATCCAGTTTTGAGGTTTGCCAAATCCATTTCACTAAACGCAATCATTTTTTGGCTTACGTTTAACTCGAATAAGGTAGTTTCACCAAAACGGCGATTACAGCAGAAAAATTCCGGTCTTAAAGACTTTTCAAAAAAAGTCAGCATCATGTTAAAAAAATTATGTTAAAATTCAATCAGTTTTTAGAATTATTCTTTAAAAAATCACTTTGTGAAAACCTAACTGTTTTTATTGCAGCAGTTCTAATAAAATTTTGGCTAACAATCAGTCATAATTGTCACATATAGTGGATAGAGCTATTTCCACTAAAACGGTTTACTAGAGCGATTCCTGGTTTAATCAAATCAAACACTATAAAATTATAAAAATAATTCACAGCTTTCCTGATTGGCATGAATATAAAAGCAAGCCAAAAAGGAATAAAATAAATTTCATCAATAAAAGAAATCGGGTAAAGCCACTACAGCGTGCAGATGACAATGGCCAGATGACAATTTGGAATAAATATTGAAAGGTTCTTTTTACTGTCTTCTGACAAAGACAATTAATAAAAAATGTAAAATACGATTAGTCTGTGTTTGATATCAGCTTCAAAAAGTGCTCGATAACGAAGAGTTAGAGCAAACATTACAGTAGTTCACTTCGGTATCAAAACATCAAAAATTAAAACTTATAAAACTTAACAGTTGGTTTACCCGTAAATGGGATTGTCAAGAGTAATTTAATTCAACTAGATTATTTTATTGAGATATTTTCGCTTGATGATAAAATTTGAATAAGATTTAACCCTGCTGACCATATTTACGGGTAAAACAGACTGCTGGGTTTATAGGTTTTAATTTTTAAGATTTTAGCAGTGTGGTAATTTACTGTACAGCAATTTACAGTTAAAAAAATTTGATCAGCTAAATGTTAGGTTCTTTACTCTTACAGTATACGAAGAAAAATATTGCATAAATCTTAATTCTGATGCTCCGGCCCATACCTCACAAGGAGTTTATTTTTCTTTAATAAATATATAAGTAAGATCGATAACATTGCAACAAATCCCAGAACAGCAACAACTATTGCGATGTTTGTTGGGAGTAATTCTTCGGATATAGCAAATGTACCAAAATCAAATGTTCCGATGATTTGCCTTGTTGTATTAGGCGATGTATCATTCATATTGCGGAAAAGAGTAACGTTACGAGGTTATAGGGATTCATCAGTCTCTGCATTTTGGATGGTTTCAGTTGTTGCTGGTCTATTACGATCCTTTTGTGACGTATTAAAATTATCTGAAATAAAAGTTTGGAATGACTGTTTCTCCGAAATTTGGAAAATAAAACTTAATCAAATAGATGAATGAAAACAAAAAAATCTTACGCGCATTTTTTCATTTACTTTTTCTAGGGTTAAGATCAGAGTTCGAGTTCACGTTTAGATTAGGTTTAGGGTTAGCTTGAATGTGAAAATTTATGTTTGCAGGATTCAAAATTAACGCTTGCCCGAGGCAAGCTGAAATCTCCTCTGGCAAGTTGTTTTTTGACTTAACTTGCCCGACGGGAAAGCTAGCAAAATACAGCACGTTAAACAGCATCAAACAAGATTATTTAGAGATGCAATCAAAGTCCACTTGTGTTGCAAGAAAATAGAATGTTAGTAAAGAAAGATGTTGCTTGGTTTATTTTAGCACTTTTGCTACCAACCATCACAATGAACACGGTTTTTGTTTAATCATAGTCGTTGGTTGGTTTAATCGTACGCACATAATTAATCGCAATTAACACTTCTTAACCGCACGCCAAATTTTCGATACTCAAACGCACTTTGCAAGTGTTTGGCACGAAGTGCTACGTTTTTTTTTCCAAAAAAATTTTCCCACTCTTACCACGTTTACCGCTGTTTCAAATATCGCAAAAATGCAACTATACCCCGCGCTGCATGAAGACAACTTTTAAACTTTTGTAATTTTTTTGCTGTGATTATTTTGATTTTTGAAGATCTTTTAGCTCTTATAACTGTTGAAAAAATTTCGGCTTTCTAGCAGGTGTAGTTTCCAAAATATTTGCGATTTAAAACGCATTATAATCAAAAAATCAATTTTTGCGTAATGCATTTGGAAAAAGTTCTTTATTAAGTCACATTACCATAACAATCGCGCACAAAAAACTTCGATCTCGAAATGGGATACTCGTACGTTTTTACACGTTCGGTTTAGTCTTTTTGCCTAGAAGTACATTTTATAACTTTTTGCTAAAAGCAAACAGCATCAAAACTTATTGTGCCAATTTTTTTTTCGGGCAAGTTGAAATTTCCTCTGGCAAGTAGACATTTGATAGTACTTGACCGACGGGCAGGTTGTTAAAAAAGTTAATTTTGACCTCTGGAATGGGTTTGATTTTGGGTAAGAATTAATTAAAAACTAAGTAGAAATTTCTGATGAAATAGCATGTTCCCAAAAATATTGCTGAAATAAAAGGAAAGTTTCCAATATATAAATGTTCGGAAAATTTGATATTTTACCTTATAACTTACCTTAAATGACTTTCATGCGACGTTTTGTGTCGCGATCAATTTGACTTAAGCATACAGTAAAATAGTTCAAATTAAAATAAAAAAACTAATCTGAAAATTTAAACCGGACATCGTCATTGAAAAATAGTAACTAATGATGTAATTTTTACCGAAAATTGGCTTTAAAATTGACTTTGACGTCATTAACTCAAAGCCAAATGTTTTAAAAATGGTACTTCCCTAATAGCATCCGGTTTAGAATTAGTTAGGCTGAGGCATTTTGTTCCCTCCCAAAAATGTATAGGACAAATAGCCGATGTAAAGCAAATAGTTTTAAAGAGATTTAAAATTACAGTTTTTTTAGATTATTATAATGAATGATGTCAAAGGTTTTGGCTTTGTGGTACTGAACTGCTTTTCATTGGCTGATTTCAATAGTAGTTCTATTACTTTTACTGTTTATTTTTTGCTTTATTGTTAGACTGGAAAATTCCAGCTTAGCTGGGATTTTTGATTTTACCACGTTTTTATTGGCATAACTTAGGCTGTTCCAATTAAAGAAAGGTAGTTAATGTATAGGTAGAAATATTCTTTAGTGAATGTATTGGTTAAGATAGGTTGCTGCCACAGTCGCAACCGATGATGGAGGGGACTTTCTTAATGAAACCCATAAAGCACCCCCCAGGAAAAAAATTCTTTAAAGCTTGACATAAAAAAAGCAACAACTCTACGGTAATGACTTTTTATATTTATTTCGGTCTACGTAAATTTGACAAAAAAATACAATAAAGTTTTGGTAAAAATCTTTTTTTCCAAATTTGACGGTTAACCCTATTTTACATGGCTATTTGACCAACGCTTTCACGCAGGAGGGGCAAAAATGCCCCCTAATCTAATTCCTAAATCAATGCCAAGAGAGCGCCAAAGTTGTCATGCAGGTTGGTGTTCACCAAAATGTTTTAGAGGCACAACCAATATTATGATAAACAGGCTAAGACACATTGTTTTGAAATCGACCTTCAGTTCTAGCTATGCTGACGGTGGGTATAAAACAAAAGTTGATTACAAAACAGAATGGCATAGGCTGCTAATCATGCTATAACTTCGTTTCGGTAAAGCCTCTCTAAAGGTTATGTATACTATCTGAAGCTTGTCATTTAATTGTACTTTACTGTAGTTGCAATTATCGAAATGACTTTGAGAGTGTTTGACCTGTGTGCTGACTATAAATACATCAATTTTTTTTTGAAATTGCCAAGCTTTAAAATTTGGAGAAATAAAACATTTTACTCCAAAATTTGGGAAAATAATACATTAGAAGATACTTCTCTTACCCTTGCAAAAATCACCATCTTTCGAAAACCCTTCCAAACAAGAGCAAGTGAAACTACCATCAGTGTTGGCGCAATTTGAGTTGAGAGGACAAACATAAGTTTTTTCTCTGCATTCATCAATGTCTGAACAATATTTTGATGATTTATTGGCTGTTGTTTGAAGTTAGTTGTTGTTTCTTTTCAAAAATACTGAAGCTTACTTGAAAAGTTGCAGTCCATCCTATTAAATTCTGCCTTGGTCCCTAATAAAATCCGAATCTCTTGTACGACTATGAAATCCAACTCACTCCGACTAGTTTATTCTCTGCAGTTTAATCAAGCAGGGAAACTGATTCCTGCTTATGTTTTTGGTGCTATCGGGGTGAATTTCAACTTACAACTGAAAAAATCAAAATAAAATACTATTATATCCAGTAGCGTAGCCGAAAGGGGGGAGCAGGGGGGCTATAGCCCCCCCCCCCATTGGCATGTCGACTAAAATGCAGAATGGGAAAAAAAACTAAGTTTTTAGCACTTTTGAGACTGTTTTATTAACTAGAGTCGACTAAATAGTGATTTAAAACATCTTTTGAAACATATGTTCAGGGAAGGGGGGCTAATTTGTGAAAAATAAAATCAACAAATAAATAAAAACTTTGAAAAATGGTCAAAACTAAGCAATCAAATTTTATCGCAAGTGTAAAAATGCTAAACATAGGTGTCATCAACAAATATACTACAAACTAAGGAACAGGGGGGGGGGGGCTATTCAGTATTAGTTAATTACTAATCATTTCTCTCAAATCTCTTTTCATTAGCCCCCCCCCCCGCCCAAGTATTTTTCTGTATAAACTGTATACGAAATAGATTACACCGTGTGAGTTTATTGAACTATTCGATGTTATAATTTACCAGCATCTAAACAAGAGAACTAACATTTTACCATTAGCCATCTCCCAAATAGCCCATTTATGCCACCAGTTTAATCATGTTTACACTGCCAATTTTAATGCCACGTTTTGCAAGCATTCTTTTTGAATCAAAATAGCTTTAAAATGAAGTTATTTTTGCAAAAAGATGCAAAATTTTTAAGCGCTGGGGGCTCCGCCTCCAGACCCCCGTGCTTCCGGCGGCTCGGGGCTTTGGCCCCAAACCCTCAGCCTCTGGCGGTTGGGGGCTTCGCCCCAGACCCCCATTGGCCTCCGGCGGCTGGGGGCTCCGCCCCCAGACCCCCCAAACAGCCCCCCTATTACAAATTCCTGGCTACGCGCCTGATTATACCTGTATATAAAAACTATTGCATCACAAATTGTACCTACATACGAAAAAAAACGTAATAACGAAAATTAGGTGTACTAAAGTTTATGTTGGAATACTATATTTTACTGTTGTCGAAATAAAATACTGTGGTAAAGTTATAGAAGAAATCGGGAAATATGCTGTATAATCTTAACACGCTTAAAACCGCAAGTGTTACGTCACAACGCTATAAAAACTAACTCGAAATACTGTAAAACATTAAGGTTTTACGCTGCTCAGTTTATACTTTCGGCGGTGGCGGCAACGGGACACGAACTCGTCTCTCTTATTAATGCAAGTACAGTATCATCAGCCATCGCAATGAGCATCTTTTCTGTTGTGCACAAATCACATCTTCGTGTCCCGCACATGTAAGCTGGCGCTTTTGCTATGTTTTTCCATTTTATGGAGTATGATTTCCTTTTATCTTTTAGCGACCATACAAGTTTTAATAGCTCAGTTTCCATTTTGTATTTTTTGTGGTTAAAAGATTTAGTGTGGTTTCTATACCGGGTTTTAAAGTCGCCTTCCGTATGTCCGATGTATTTTTGAGTTGTGTCGTCTGTTTCAATTGTTGCTTGATAAACCAGTCCTGATTGTAGACAATTTCCTTTTAAAGGGCATTCTGATTTTTTTCTGCAGTTGCAGGTTTGTTATTTGCATTAAATAGTTATAGTTATTTGCATTAAATAGAAAATTGTAATACCCATTCAGTAGATGTATGATGCATTTGCTTTTTAACAGAGATTTAATGTGCCTAATGATTGTAATAAACATGAAACCAATGGTAGCATATTTTAGCTCATGTTGAATAGTTTCACCTAAATAATAGCTCTGCTTTGGCATCGAGCACTGTTTGTAGGTGCTGTGAAAATCACTTACTCTAGAATCTTACTTGAACATACATTATAATATCTACATCAAATATTTTCAGCCACTAATTATTCTTTACTTATACCAGACTCTTTAGTTAAAACAAGATTGCGGGTTGGAATCACCTAAACTTCAACCAAGCGGGATGCAAAAAATGATAAAAAATCGTGATTTTTTTGAGGATCTATCTAATCTTTTTCTCAATAAACTGTTTGAATTGGTATCAAGCTTAAAAAAAAAAATTGCTAAATTTTAATTTGAACTTACAGCAAAATACTCTACGTCGAAATTAAACTGCAAACTTGATTTGGATTAAACGTGATGAAGTAATAATTTAAATTCTATTTAATTTGATATAAGAATACCGATGTTAATGTAATTCAAGAAACAAAACCCTGATTATTTCGTTAAAACTATGCTGCGTTAAGAGTATTTAACTAAGTAAGAAAAAAATAAATAGAAGAAATATTTAAATCATACTCAAAAAAATGTGAAAAAAAATTTATTGGTCAATTTAACAAAGGGTTTAA
Source organism: Trididemnum nubilum (assembly GCA_963965965.1). NCBI lineage: Eukaryota > Metazoa > Chordata > Ascidiacea > Aplousobranchia > Didemnidae > Trididemnum > Trididemnum nubilum. Next base: position 30,596,503 of record OZ014477.1, on the reverse strand, counting down.
CTCATAGGTGGGCAAGTTAATGCAAAACGTTAGCTTCGTTAACCACTAGTCCGTTAACTAACTTCATACTTCCGTTAACGTTAATCCGTTATTTTCAACTTTAATTAACGAAAGTTAATAAAGTCCGTTAATTCGTTAATATGTTGCGTGTAATTTACGTTTCTTTTTGTTCACTCGCTTCTAGAATACGTATTGACGCTGTTGAGTTGATTGTAAAGAATTATCTATTGCTATGATGATCTTTTTGTGTTTTGAAAGTTACATTTTACAGTCTGATTTAATTTCAAGATAAAAATAAGTTCAAATGCACTAACGGAGCTGCGATCGGAAAATCTTTGGAAATTGCGAACAGCGATAATTAATAGATCTATGAGGCTGCAGCTTATTATTTGCCACAAAAAAAAAGCTCATTTCTTCGCTCTCTTCTATAAAACTCGTGCTAATACGCAACAAGTGTTACCATTGCAAACTGGTTTGTACCGGTACGATGAATGAATGGTGCAAGATATTAACGATAAAAACCGTAACGGAAGTTAACAGAACTTAACAGAAGTTAATTTAGTCCGTTAACATGAAAAAACTATTTAACGGATTAACGAGTTAATGAAAAAGTTAGTTTCGTTATTAACAGATTAACGATTAACGGACTAGTGCCCACCTATGGTTTAACTCATCAGGCTGAAAGGCCTCATAACTAATCAGCCTAGTGGCGGTTACTCTAGGTTTTTTTGTTTAACTGGATTAATTGGTATTTTATTTTATTACCTGCACATTGTGTTCCATTGCCACTATATCCTTCCACACAAGAACATGTAAAACTGCCAGCAGTATTGATGCAGTTAGCGTTACGGTGACAGGAGTGGTTATTGTTGCATCCATTGTCATCTACAAATAATAAAAAATAGTGTCATTGCTTTGCTGTAAAACTTCGAACCCAACAAACTTCTATTTTACTAGCAATCATTCTGTTAATCAAAACATAAAAAAAATTTTAAAAAAGACAAGTTTAAGTACAATTTTGCAAAATTGTTTAAACTATTATAGCGCAATAACACTACTTACTTCGCCAATGTTCACTTTCAATTGAGTAATAGCATTCAACTTTACCCATTGGCTTGTTCGTTAGTTTAACTAAGGGCATTCCGCACATATCTAACCACACCAACACAAATCACTTTTGTTGAAAAAATACAAATACCTTTCTCAGTGCAATAAAAAGGCCAATCTACCTCCGACGTGCTGCTTAAAAGGTCTACTAATATCCCTATTTTACACAGGGTTTTTGACCAAGTCTTTTTACATGGAGGAGGATAGGAGGGCAAAAATGCAACCAATCTAACTTCTAAATCAAAAGTCTTGGGAACACTAAATTTGGCATTAAAGTTGGTGTTGAGCAAAATTAAAAAAAAAAATTTAAAGTGATTGCATCATCATTCTGACATCACAGCCATATTCATGAAAAATGATGATGTCATTTTTGCAATTATGTTTCAGGCGGTTTTGTACATAGGTTTGCTTGTTACTAATGAACCATAAAATGTTTAAGTCAAACTAGTAGCGTGACAAAAATGTCTTATGACGTAATTTAAGTAAATTATTGTCCAAAAATCGCTCAAATTTTGAAAAGTACTTCGGAATACCTCAAAATTTGGGAAACTTTCCGTTACCTTAGCAAATTAAAATTTTCATGAGCTTTTTGTAATGAATTTTAATTCAAATTCATGTTGATTTAAAATTAAAGTGTTTTGTCTGAAGGTATCTATCACAAAATAAACGAGTGGGGGCAAAAATGCTTCCTCCTTTTCTGCCTCCCGTTTAAAAATAGGTTTAAAATGCTCTCTTTAGCTCAGTAAACTTTAAACATTTGCTTTTAGTGTTTTTAAAATGCAAGCAATATAAATACGGCAGATGTGTATATTGAGTTATTAAATTCATTAATCGCTTGGTCATTTCATTTGAAACAAAGTTTTATTGTAGGGCTTTTGACTGATTTTTCTTGCTTGAAGTTTTTGTGATATTTGGCTCACATTTTTATACTCAGCAGCCATCAGTATTATGCACATGATTTGATTCGTTCAAAAATGGTAATTTTGTGACGGCTTTCAGCAATTTTTTCTCCAAATTATTTATCAAATTATTGAGTTTTATGGTTTGATGTTGCAGGGCAATAAAATCTCATTTACCACAACGACCAATAAGGGCCAATAAAAAGTACCGTATAGCTACGGTTTTTGTGTAATTATGCAAGCTGATCGAAGCGTTAAGCCAAATATACGTCTTACCAGAGCATGAAAACCCATCTCCAAAAAATCCTTCCCAGCACGTGCAAGTAAAACTTCCATCAGTATTGGTACAATTTGAGTAGGAAGAGCAAGGGAAAGTTTCTGGCCTGCACTCATCGATGTCTAAAATGTATTTTTTGTTAAATTTTATTTGTAGCAAATTGTTCAATCACGAACTTTAAAACTTTCTCGGATGCTACGAATTTTGCTGAGATCGGGTTTCACGAAAAAGGAAATCGTTGTTCACTTTTTGTAGCCAATCCTATACGTAGATATAATTAAAGCGTATGCAGGCGCGTAGCCAGAAATTCGCAATGGGGGGGGCTGTTTGGGGGTCTGGAGGCTTCGCCCCCAGCTGCCGGAGGCTGGGGGTTTGGGGGCAAAACCCCCAGCTGCCGGAGGCACGGGGCCTGGGGGCGGAGCCCCCAGCGCTCGAAAATTTGGCATTTTTTTGCAAAAATAACTTCATTTTAGGGCTATTTTGATTAAAAAATAATGCTTTTAAAACGTGGCTTAGAAATTGGCAGTGCAAACAATATTAAACTGCTGGCATAAATGGGCTATTTGGGAGGTGGCTAATGGTAAAATGTTAGTTCTTTTGTTTAGATGCTGGTAAATTATAAAATCGAATACTTCAATAAAACTCACACGGAGTAATCTATTTCGTATACAGTTTATAGAGAAAAATAATTGGGGGGGGGGGGGACTAATGAAAAGAGATTTGAGAGAAATGATTGGTAATTAACAAATACTGAATAGCCCCCCCCCTATTCCTTAGTTTATAGTATATTTGTTGATGACACCTATGTTCTGCATTTTTACACTTGCAATCAAATTTGATTGCTTATTTCTTACCATTTATCAAAGGCTTCATTTATTTGTTGGTTTTATTTTTGCCAAATTAGCCCCCCCTAGACATATGTTTCAAAAGATGTTTTAAATCACTATCTAGTCCACTCCAGAGCATAAAACAGTCTCAAAGTGCTAAAAATGTAGTGTTTTATCCATTCTGCTCTTTGGTCGACATGTCAATGGGGGGGCTATAGCCCTCCCGCCCCCCCCCCCTTGGCTACGCTACTGGCTAAAAACGTGGTATTTTCCTAATTCTGCATTTTGGTCGGCAGTTCATTAGCCCCCCCCTAAATAAACGTTTCAAACTATGCTTTAAAGCATTTTTTTAGTCTAATCCAGCGCAAAAAACAGTCTTAGAAATGCTAAAAACGTGGTATTTTCCCTATTTTGCATTTTGGTCGGCAGTCTATTAGCCCCCCCCTAAATAAACATTTCAAGCTATGCTTTAAAGCATTTTTTAGTCTAATTCAGTGCAAAAGAGAGTCTTAGAAGTGCTAAAAACATGATATTTTCCTTATTCTGCATTTTGGTCGGCAGTTCATTAGCCCTCCCCCCTTAAATAAACGTTTCAAAATAGTCTAATCCAGTGCAAAAGACAGTCTTAAAATGCTAAAAACGTGGTATTTTCCCTATTCAGCATTTTGGTCGGCAGTCTATTAGCCCCCCCCCCACCCCAAATAAACGTTTCAAACTATGCTTAAAATCATTTTTTAGTCTGATCCAGTGCAAAAGAGAGTCTTAGAAGTGCTAAAAACGTGGTATTTTCCTTATTCTGCATTTTGGTCGGCAGGCCAATGGGGGGGCTATAGCCCCCCCCCCGCCTCTCCCCTGGCTACGCTACTGAATCAGAGGGAAAAAATTGAAATGAATAAACAAATTCGTTGCTCAAGTTCACCAGTTGAGTAAACTGCCTTTTACGTTGTGAAACAGCTAAGCTTTCTGATTTAGTATGTAGAACATGTAGAAAAAAGATTTTCATCAACTGCACTTTCAAATATCAAATTTTCGTCGAAACTTTTATCATTGTACTGCAATTTGTCGTACCACTATATATTTTTCTTTCGAAATTGGAAATTTTCAAGATCTTTGTGAAACTTTTGCTCATTACTGCAAAACTCTAAATTCCAGAAAAGTCTAAAAGCTTTTTGTTTGATTAGACTACCTTACCATGCTAAAGATGTTTTAAGTGTAGATGAAAAATCAGTTTAGACTTCTTCAAATGTTTTTGAAGGAACATTGAAAGATTTTGTTTAGCATCAGCAACTTGGCTAATACTGTTTATATGTGATTTAAATAATAATTAATTTGTATCAATAATCTTGCTTGCAACCAAATTGGTTTGTCTTAGAGCGCTAAAATTGTTGTAGAGCTGTAAAGATATCGTCAATTCATGATTTAAAGGTTAATACACCTCTCTAATTACTCACCAAAAGTTTTTTTCAGCCGAAATAATCATTTGTGTTTTAGAAGATAAACTACTGCAGGCTTTAGCAAATAATTTTGATTTATTTTTTATTGTAGCTGCGGTAGTTTTTCAAATATGCGTTTTTCGCAGTTTGCATAATGGAACTAACTAGTGTAGATTATTTTGCCAGAAATATCATTTTACAGCGCAAAATTTCTTTTTATAGCAAAACAAAAAAGCGAAGTGGTTTGATTCCATTTAAATAAGATAGAAATTGACTTAAACTCAAACCATAACGTCTCGTAATATTATGATGTCAAATTTTATTTTGGCTGTATTTTTTTCACCATAGCTATTCTTTTTATTAATTTCTTGTTGATTAAATTTGTCATGACTCTAGTGATTTCCATAAATTAGATGCATTTATTATCAACGTTGGTCGTTTTGATAGTTAGCAAACGTTTTGTGCAGCAGCTATATTTTTCGTTTGTTTTGTTGGTATGGTAGCTTACATTGTAATTTTTTTTTGAAATATATCATGATAGAAAACCAACTATCGTCGACAGAACTTCCAGTATGTTTTGGAAAATATTGCAAAAGCTTCCAGTACAGAATTGTTTGATAAGTTTTTTTGATTATCTGCGCAAGTTGTTCCGTTGATTGACTAGTGCAATTAAAACCCCCCATTGCACTGGTGCAATTGGCCACTTCGTCACAATTGTCCAGTTTATCTCTGCATTCGTTAATGTGCGAAAAAAAGTTTATTTTGTTTTCGAAAATTAATTCACAACAAAGTAATAACTAATATATATTTTGAACACATGATTTGTTGCACACCAGAAACAAGTGGAGATCTAGATAAGCCATTGATTGAAATTTCATATATTAAGGTTGATTTGGTTGTCACCGGACAGTGTCAGACGCCCAATATTGGATGATTTGCACTATTTTATTGCAGTAACTAGTTCGTGCTTGGAGGAATCCACACCTGCATAGGAGTTTCCGGTGATCCGATGTTTTGGTGACTTTTTTCAAATGTTTTCTTCTAAGTTTGTTATTCGTTGGAAGCCACCAAGCAGAAATAATCATTGTAAAGTTTTTTACCCAAGGACACATAACGTGATCAGAGTGCGAGTTGAACACAGATCGCGCAATGAGGCTCGTCGTAAAAATGACACCTTCAACCTTTCGGCAAAGCTGCTTGGCTCCTGCCAACGAATAATACTCGTCTTGATATTGCATCGGGCCAAACTTGTTTATGACATTCTTTTAACTCAATCTAGATGAATTAAGAACAGCATGTAGCCTACATATAAAATGCTCAAAACAAGTAATTGTTTTTCGCCACGTTTACGAAATGATGAAAATAGAATGTTATCGTTTAATTCTGCTATTTGCATTTTATTCTATATTTCATGTACGAACATTCGTTTGCACGTTAAGAAAACTATACCATTTTCATCCAATTTTTATGATACCTGAACATACTCCCATTCCTGTAAATCCATCAGGACAAGTTACATTTACGCAAACAAAAGCATCGTTTTCCGTTGTGCAGGTTTGATCAGCCAAACATGCTGAATTCATTGCAGTACATCCATCAATTTCTAAAACAAAAACAAAACTTTTTTAGTTAATAAAACAAAGCTTAGAGAAAAATCTCATGAAAAAACTTTAGGAATAGTAAAGCATTTTTTTCAGTTACTAAATAACCGATCCAATAGCTAAGCTTAGAGATTTGCAAAATTTCAAGTTTATGCTTTGCTCGTTGAAAATGTTTACGTTATATCATCAGTGCATTTGATCGAAAAAGATTTTCAAAGTAGTTTTTAAGAAGTACATTTTATTCACAATCAAGTAACCAGGTCGGGTCTCTACAAAAAGGAAAACAATTTTGTAAGGTGGCCAACATAAGTTTCTTGCTACAGTAGTGCAGTACAAATCTTTTTCAACATCGTCAATAGATTTACAAGCGTTGCCCCAAATTGCAGCAGATTCAGAACTCTGGCTCTTGTCAAAAAGTCATATTTAAATTTCAACCTTGATGTTTCTACTGGATGCTATTTTTTTTTTATTTGCAAGATGTTTGTCACCAAATGAATGAGCATAAAAGTATAAAAAATTTTGTAGATTAAAGTCTTAGAAGCAATATGAAATGAAAAATGACCTGCTCCAAACTATACAATAGTTCTGGAAACGAAATCCAAAATATACAGCTGCATAAGAAAAAAAATGCTGTACCGTAATGCATGAAACAAAAAATAAAAAAGTGAAACAATTTATTAGCGATAGCTTACATTCAGGCACGTAGCCACAAATTCGCAATGGAGGGCTGTTTGGGGGGTCTGAGGCGGAGCACCCAGCCGCCGGGGAAACGCGGGTCTGGGGGCAGAGTTTTGATAAAAATATAATCTGGGCTTTTGATAAAAAAATAATGCTTTTAAAACGTGGCATAGAAATTGACAGTGTAAACACGATTCAACTGGTTGCATAAATTGGCTATTTGGGATAGCTAATGGAAAAAAATTAGTTTTTTTATTTAGACGCTGGTTAATTATAAAATCGTAAAGTTCAATAAAACTTACATGGAGTACAGTAATCTACTTCATCGACACTTCATAGAGAAAAAGAATTGGGGCGGAAGGGGGCTAATGAAAAGAGAGTTGAGAGGAATGATTGGTAATTAACTAATACAGGATAACCCCCCTCTCCCCCCCCTATTCCTAAGTTCATAGTTTATTTGTTGATGACACGTATGTTTAGGATTTTCATGTCAGCAATCAAGTTTGATTGCTTTTTTTGTCCATTTTTCAAAGTTTTTATTTATTTGTGAGTCGTATTTTGACAAATTAACCCCCTCCCCCAAATATATGTTTAAAAAGATGTTTTCAATTACTATTTGGTCCATTTCAGTTCATACAACACTCTCAGAATTGCTTAAAACGTGTTTTTTTTTCTTATTCTACATTTTGGTCGACATGCCAAAAGGGGGCAGTAGCCCCTCCGCCCCCCCCCACCCAGGCTGCGCTACTACTTACACTGGCTATCACTCAGATGTCTACAGTATTATACTGCAATTCAACAAAATATATTGATTATGATGATGTTACTTATAGTAATATAATTTCAATTTATCAGTTTCCGTTACGTCTGAGATATGTTTCTGCAAAGATACAAAAAAGGTTATTTTTATTTTTTTGGAACAATATTACAATTTGGAACAATTATAGTCTTTGCGATATAAAAAAACATTTCAAAAAATTCAAGATTCTATGAAAATTTCTACTAATCGCAGAATGCTAATTGGTGAATTAGAGATGAATTTGTTTTAATATGTCAAAAAATGGAACCTATAACGCGTTGCTGATGACAGATTTTAGAGCAATTGGCTTTGTTTCCAAAAAACTGTCAATTACCAACCAACATAGAGACTGCTAGATTCGAAAACCGAGCGGTACATTTGCAGTCCCTTTGTGCTTTCCTTTTGTATTGTAATTGCTAGTACGGTATGTTTAAGCGTCTTGCATTTTTCATTGGCAGTGTTAGGTTTGGATACTAATCTGAAAATTTGGAGTTGAGTTAAATTAATTGTACTTTTTATGAGAACAACTTTATAAAAACATGCAGCTCATTTTTCTTTAAAATTTAAGAAAAAATTAAAAACAGAACCTGGCTCAGCATGACGCATAAACATAAAAATATGGGACTGTACAACGGAATTGGAAGTAATCAGCAGAGTTTTCTTGGCTTTTTTTGTAATGCTATTGCTGATATGTCAAACAGATAGCCAAAATTTATGATAAAAGACTAAAGAAGCAAAAATAAATTGGTGTCACTTGCTTTTTCAATCAAGTTAAAAACAAATCAAGAACAAAAAAGGCTGAAATTTCGGGAAAGAACAGTCAGCAAAAACTCAAAAGATTATGGTTGCCAGAAAAAAATGTATTCGTGATGATAAACGATTTTACTTTACCCATTTATAACAGGGTCTCTAAATGCTCAAACTTTTTGATAAAATACCAAATGAAATTTTGCAAAAGTGCTCGCAGGCCAATAAATCAGAGCAATACCATTGACCGATATGTAAATAAGTCCAGTGGACAGACGCAGACAAAAAAAATGTAAAAGAAAAGATCATGTTTCTATTTTTGGGTTGCAACAATAGGTTAAGACCAACAAAAAACAAAAAAGGAAAAAAAGCGAAGTCAAGATCTTCTGCCTACTGTAATATGTGTACGCTTTGGGTCGTAAAAAGCTTTTGCTGATTCGTACGCGTAACTGTAGAATATTTTCGGTTAGAAAAAAAGTGACTACTACTTTGCACTAGCCGGTTATAAACTATCGTTTTTTTGGTAAGAAACAAGGATAGTTTTATCACTCGACGTAAATGGCCGGCGGGCCGGATTACAGTGGGCACCCCTGGCTTATAATCTATTCACTGAATACTGTAATCATAAAAGCAGAAAAAATTGCTTTTACGTTATCAATTGGTTTTCAACAAAATTTTTGCAATATGGGTTTCAAGTGGCAATGCCGAGTTGTTAAATAAAAAATCAAATTGATTGTGACTTAAGTGTTTTAGAGCAAATTTGTGTTGAATTCAACATAACACCATTTGAGCTTTGGTGCAAACAGCTTAGTGCTGATGATGAAAATAATTTCCACTAAATTTAAACTACTAAGTTGTTCTTTTCTGTTTTAAACTGGAAATAAATTTTTTCTCCAACTACTACTGCATGATGATTCATTGTAAACCTTGCATTGCGAAACTAAAAGCTTTTAAATGCATTTTGCAGCGTATCTTCTACTCTTCATAGGGATGCTATGGTTTAAAAGAAAGTGACACATGTAATGCAACGAATAAAAGAAACGGTGTGAAGCCAACACTTCGAGTGGACTAAGACTGGTCCTGCCCAAGGCAATTTGGTATTATGAAGATGGTATTACAATTAAAATTGTTTGAGTAAAAATGTCTGTCCTGAGAAAAATCATTGCCTAACCCAACGTATAGGTTTACTTCCAAGCGGCGTGTGTTCGCATGTTTTAAGAGGTGAAGCAAAGCTGGATAATCATATTTGACGTCATGAGCGTGGGCAGATGGATTAATGCGAAATAAAAGAGACTATTTCGAAATTTAATGGGTGTGTCTTAGCGTGACGGCATTACTCCCTTCCCGCTTTTTACCGGCCCTAAACATAAAACGGCAGCATTTTTTGACTGTGCACAACTCTAAGTATACTTTGCTCTAGCTCGTTTTGCGTAATCGTATAAAATAAAAATTAGTGTCATTTAGACCGTTGAAACTCGGTCTTAATTCGTTGTATTTGTGACATGACGTCACATCGTATAGTATCAATAAAATTAAACAAAAACTGGGATTTTTCCTAAACACGCGATCTTTAGATATTTAGCGTTTTGTTCGCGCTGAGGACTCACCACTAAAATTTGGTCCACTTTTGCTCAACATCGATCTTTTGTTGAATGACGTTTTTTGCCCGGTTCTCGTTTTTTTTTCTGAAGTAGTTAAATGATACCCCCGTGTAAAATAAGGTTAAGAAGTTTTCTTATTTTGGACCACCTCGAAGTTGTTCATGTTCTTTTATTATTTCGTTTTCATGTAAAAAAGTTTTAGTGCACATCTTAAAAGTTTATGTTTGTTGTAGCTGTTACTACACTAAAGGCTACCGAATTATTGAAAATAATATAGGTGCCATTTGCCATAAATTTGATTTTTTTTTTGGTTAAATTCTTAAATCGAGTGTACTGGCTACGCCAAACATTTCATTTTGTGCATTCATTGAATTTCTTTAGGTTAGAATTGGGATGGTGTCGCTAAGGTTGTTAACGTCAGGGCTGCCAATAAAAATTTCTAAAGTTTATCATTTTAGTGACCCTTTTGTCGTGTTTGAAGCAAACAACATTGCTAGAACGATTGGGTCAAAAATGACGCAGTCAACGCCTTTCTGGTCTAATGCGGTTGGCCTAACTTTAGATAACCCCATTGATTTTGCTTTTAGTCCTCGTTTAAATAATGTCATAGGACGTTTTTGTGATCCAACCAACTTGACTTGGGCATTTTATAAATCATTATCAAAAAACAAACCTATGAACAAAATTTGAACCGTCTGTGACGTCTCGCAAAAATGACGTCAATTTTCAAACATATAGCTTTACATCACAGTCATAACGTTGTCAACTCAAAACCAATTTTTTCTAAAAAATTTTTGTAAACAACAAACCCGCATGCCAAGTTTGCTGGTGCTTTCATGGCTTTTGGTTTAAAAGTTAGATAAGAGAAAAGCATTTTTGTCCCCTTCTTCCCTTTGTATAAAATGCGTTGTTCAAATGCCCGGTGTAAAATAGGGTTAATGTAAGGATAAAGCTGCTCAAATGACAATAAACAGACAATAAGTACCTTAGCATTTTTATTGCTTTAGTTTATATATTTTTGCATTTTTTGCAAGAACAAAGTATACAAGTCAAAAACTGAAATTTTGCGCTGTAAAAATGATATATGTACTATAACATCCTGCATTCGACCGCTTTTTCAATTCAGTTAAATGTAAGATCATATAAATGGATGAATAATATATTTAATCGTTTTGCGTGCTTCTATAGCCTAAAGGCTACCAGCGCGGAAGCCCAGGGAAGAGCTACCAAAACGGTGGTAGTGGTAGAGCAGTGGACCGGTAATCCAAACGCTGCAGGTTCGAACCTTGATGGAGGATAACTTTTTTGCATTGCTTGTTTTTTAGTGGTCGCGGTTCTGTTGGCTCTTCCCTTGGGTTCCGCACTGGTAGCCTTCATGCCAGAAGCACGCAAAACGATTAAATATTGAAACTCTGGCCAGCAAAAGCAGGAACATCACAATTAAATTTTTATAATGAATAATATAGTAGTACATTTTTCACCTTTTACCGTTTCTGCTTTCACTAATCACTGAAAATTCTTTCCTGAAGCAGCACTGTCTAATGTAAGGGTCATAAACGTATGCTTGCCCGCGGCCTATCTTCTTGCCCGCGGCCTATCTTCTTGCCCGCGGCCTATTTTCAAATTTTGAGAATTTTGTGCCAAATAAAATTAGTTGACTAGCTTTGCAAGCGCAGGCTACGAGTTAAAAGCGAAAACTTACTCCTTGATGTTCCAAAAAATATTTGATTACAAACAATCATGCAAAAGATAATTAGGAATGAACGTTTTGCAGCATGCACTTAGATACGGTGAATTCTGAGCGTAAAATCGTGAGCGTACCAGTGTATTCTTAGTTAGTATTAAACAAAATTCTGTACGGCCTTAGCGTCGTAGCAACTGCCCGGCAGTTGAACAAACTACGAGTACGCTCGTAGGCATACGATCGGTTGGCACAATCACGGAGGGCTAAAAAAGCTTTTGCCCAATTCTTTTGCAAAGTCACTAAAAAAATTTAAACGCGAAATGCAAGCGTTTAAATGTGTTTTGGACTTGCCCTGAAAGTAAAAAAAACTAAGGGGCTGAGCAATTAAATTCTATCTTCAACTGGCTTTCAATTTTTACTCGATTAGTTGTTCTTAATGCTCTAACAACGAACGAAAAGTGATCCAAACGGTGTTCAACTAATTTTTTTTTTTTCGAAAAATAAGCTCTAAAGCTGCAGAGAAAAGCCAAAATTAGCGTTAAATGGTTATTTCTTCTGAGCAATGCTTTGGGGGCCATTAATTGAAGGTTTGGAAGTTGGAGCACCTGATTGAAAAAAAAAAAACGATCTTACAGCTTTTTTTTTTAATCCGAATTGTGTGAAATCTTTTTAACCATTATTTTGCTTCAATATTTTAGTTTTTTCTTTTTTTTTCTATTTTTTTTTGTTGGTTAGCAATGGAGAGCATCAATCGGTAAATTAACACACATCGCTAGTAGTTAACTCAAATCACTTCTTTGGTCACCTCTTCTTTCAGTCTAGCTAATTATATCAGGAAGTGACTATTTCACCAGGAAATTTTAAAGTAAAGAAAGTAAAAAAATAAGGAATATTTACCTGCCAGTTTTTCGTAAGCTTTTTCAAAGACCAAGAATATGATTTGAGTTAGAATGAGATTTGAGTTAGTTTTGCAGTAAGGATTGGAATTTTGGTTAGAATTAAGTCTGAATTTAAGAAACTAAAAATAGAAATTTTTGGTGAAATATAGCCTTCTATTAAATTATACCATTGAGGTAAACATTAACTTTTGAAAATGGCATCACCTCTATAAACTGCATAAAATCCTTGATTACTGACGGTTCTGTCACTTCTGAATGTCAAAATCACAACATTGGACGAAGAAACGAATGTTCTTGGCATCTCTGATCCTCTGAGTCTTACTGCGTGTGAGAGATTACGGGACCCAATTTCAGCTGGCAAACTATTAAAAATCTTAAAAGAAACAAAAATAGTGCAGTGGTGTTGCATTTTAATCAAAAAACAAGAATACCAGAACCATTGTAAACTTTAAGAGTTAACTCTAATCAATTCTATTTTAACTCCAGCATAATAGCGCACAATGCTCACAACTTTGCATAAAAAAATTAAATCATTTATACAGGGTTTGACATCCTCAGAAAATAAGCGCTCAATGAACATCCGGAGTAGAGTGATTCAAATTGCAATAACCTAGAGATACGAAGCCTGTAAAGCTTGTTTCACCCTCACGTAATTTTCAGGAGCTAATCTAAAGGCGAAACGATGAATTACAGCTTTAAACTCTTGCTATTGCCTGTTGTGGCTATGCAATAGAGTGGAGTGAAAATATTTTTTGTTTTTCGTTTGGAACACAATAGTAATAAAAACTTGCTCCGCTCCAATACTTTTAAAATGGTGCAAAAATTAATCAAAAATTTCAAAGTCTTCAGGTGCCCCCAGAGCTGTAAAAAATTGATTTTTTGTTGATTTTTTTCAAACTTTTGCATTAACGGAAATCGTAATAAACGCACTTGCCTCGCGCAGTTTTCGCAAGCAATCACCTTAAAAAGCCTTTTTTGCGATCTTTATTTGCATTAAAAGATTTTCATTCGTAAATCGAAAACTTTCAGGTGTCCAAAAATCACCGGAAATTGGTCATTTTTTCTATATTTTGCATCAATTTTGGTTAAAATTTAACAGTACAATAAAATAAGGATTTTTTTGCAATAAGAGTGTTTACATACTAAGCTTTAAAATGATGCTTTGAAAAACCTTACTGCTTCTAGTCTACCTAAACACTGATGTCCGGTCTACTACACCGAACATAGAGATGTGATTGTATAAAAGGATATTTTTAGTCTATTTTAAGCAATACGTTGGTACGCCAGGCGCACTGCCTTTCACCGTCCAAGCTGTCACTTGGTTAAAATAAGCAAAAGATAAGCTCTGTTAAAATAAATCTTGTATATATTAAGGTCTTTCTGTTGCTTGTCAACCTAAAGAAAAAGATAAAGCAAAAGCAGTTTATTTGTTAGCAAATGATGCGCTAGTCAACGACAAAGAGCCAGTTTCTTGTATTTGGATTACTCCTTTTTTATACTTCAGTATTTACGGTTGTTTAATTGCATCCTAATACTTGATTATAATGCAGTTCAATCAATTTAGATTTCAGTTCTTTGAGTAATTCTTTTCTTGTTCTTTTACTAGAACTATTTTTGGTAGCAATGTGAGTAAAATATGTAGAGCGTGGCTCAAAAACGAAGTGAAATGTGTTCTTTGATAGTAATTGCTGGTCTAACTTGCCAGCGGTTTAATCTTTTTTCACACTATGGTAGAATATTTCCTGCCATCAAAATAATATTTTCCTACAGAAAATGCAGGAAGCTGTCACTGTAACAGGTAAATTCTTCAATATTTTTAAGAGTACGTCGCAAAATACTGTACTTGAAAAATTTTTAAGTTTTTTGTGACGTTCTTTTAAAAATTTAGTTTAACCAATTGGCAGCTTGCACGATGGGAAGGCGGTGCGCTTGACTTCTGACTTTTTGTTCAACACAAAGATCGCCAAACCATTTTTTCTGAGGGGCGGATAACTGCGAGATTAACAGCTTTGCACTGGGTGCAAATTGCAATCAGATGAACAAGTATTCAGATTTTCCATTGAATTGAATTGAGCGCAGTTAAATGTAAATAACAAAATCAGCGGTAGTATAGCAACTTTGTGATGGAAATCGCTTTTAAGTTGATGGAATAGCTTTCCTGCAGCTGTATTGCACTACAAGGGATAATGCTCTTCGAAAACACATTTTACACCTTTTTCAAATTTGGTTCATACTGCCCCAATTTGTGGTAGCTTAATGCTACGAAAACAGCATTTGACAATCTACCTCTGATGTATGACAAACAAAAAACTTGTAGGCTCCCTTTTGAAAAAGAAATATACCAATTCAACAAGCAACAAATCAACAACAAACTAAGACCGAACGATTTTAAGAAAGGAGTTTCTATTATACAAAAAACAAAGCCAAAGACACACCACGTCTAGCGATTTGAATATTTCAACAGATGTTTGCCAAGCGTGCCTAAGGGGAAGTGAGGCTTGAACTAAAAAACAATATAGTTTGTTCAAAAATTGTATCAGGCACAACGCTCAACAAACTGGTGCAACTAAATCATATTACTTTAAAGGAACTGGGGGCGGATCCCTTTCCGCTTGGCAATTTTTATAATTTATTGGGAAAAAGTAGTCAATTTAGCGCCATTTGGAACACATTTCACACGTTTTTGGAGCCATTTGAAAGAACTAAATTACTAAAATTCGAACGTTATTCGAAAAATTAAATTTTCTCAGCTTCCTCCCCCACTTACTTACAGGTCAAGTCCAAATGTAAGCCAAGTATAAAATAGTTTAAATACTAGTATTTTAGGGTTAATTGTTATGCGTGATTTGGCCAGCGCCTCCTGATTACGTCACTGTATTGCGCCGACAAAGATTATACTATTTCAAAACAGCAACACTTTAGTTGCATAACTAGCTGTATTCTCATTGGCTTCCACAAAAATACTGATCTTCCATTTTTTAATAGACACCCGACAATCAGTTTCTATACTTTTCTTTTTTAGCAGTCATTTAAAAAGTACAATATTACAACACAGCCTAAAAGTAAATCATTTATTAGAGCTAGTACTGTCTCAATCATCCTGCTTATGCTTTGAGTCTGCTTAAAACCAGAGATATTGTACTAATGAAACAATGGTGTTTTTAGCAACAAAATTTGCAGTGTCAAAAAAAGAGGTAGAATCAAAAAATTATTAATAGATTGCGGGTGGCTTAAGAACGTCAGTCTTTTTAAAAAAGTTAGTAAACTTTTCCTATTTTTTTTAATTCAGCTTTTATTTGGGCAAGATGTGGCGGGCCGGATAAAATCAGCTTGCGCGCCGTCCGTAGTTTGGTGAACTCTGATTTAAAATGGACTAAAAATATCTTTTTATACAATCACATTTTTATGTCCGGTGTAGTAGACCGGACATCAGTGTTTAGGTAGACTAAAAGCAGTAAGGTTTTTCAAAGCATCATTTTAAAGCTTAGTATGTAAACACTCTTATTGCAAAAAAATCCTTATTTTATTGTACTGTTAAATTTTAACCAAAATTGATGCAAAATATAGAAAAAATGACCAATTTCCGGTGATTTTTGGACACCTGAAAGTTTTCGATTTACGAATGAAAATCTTTTAATGCAAATAAAGATCGCAAAAAAGGCTTTTTAAGGTGATTGCTTGCGAAAACTGCGCGAGGCAAGTGCGTTTATTACGATTTCCGTTAATGCAAAAGTTTGAAAAAAATCAACAAAAAATCAATTTTTTATAGCTCTGGGGGCACCTGAAGACTTTGAAATTTTTGATTAATTTTTATTACTTTATATTACTTTATATTACTTTATATTATATTAAGTTTTTATTACTATTGTGTTCCAAAAGAAAAGCAAAAAATATTTTCACTCCACCCTACTATGCAAGTAGTCTAACTTTCAACCTACATATAAAAAAATTTATCATTTAATTGCCTTTAGATTACCCCCTGAGGATCCCGTAAATGTGAAACAGGCTGTATATGAGATTTTGTACATTTCGGCTAGTGCAATTTGCGTTACAATAAGAATTCAAATCACTATCGGCAGTTTTATTTGTTTCTGGGATAATTCAGAATGTCTGACAAAAGTAAATCATTTGATTTGATTGATCCGTATTTCTCTTCCACTTACAAACAATTGTCGGTGGCGCTTTTACTCGTATTTTGGACGAATCCTCACCAGCAAAACCTAATTAAAAATTAAGATCTACGTAAAAAAATTTCGATTAAAGTTTTTGATCTCTTGATATTTTATTTTAGGATATTTTAATTGACAATGATACTTACATTCAACTCATCGCAGCACGCTTCTGTGGAAAAAATTTCAAAATTTATGTAAACAAACTGTCCAGGTGGCGAAGTAATAATCCATGTACAATTTGCATTGTTAGGATAGTCTCGCGGAAAATATGGTGTCGTAAGTGATTGATTGTGGTCGATGGCATCAAGCTCAAAAAAGCAGGCTAAAAGTATAGTAAAATTATTTAGATTAAGTTTTATTGCTACAATCAAGTAATACCCCAAATATCGTGTTTCATTTTGTTAATCCGCTGCCTTCCAGTCCCTTTGCAGCTTCCCACTCCCCATTCACCATTCCCGTTGATAAATTTGTATGACAATTATCATATACTTTTGGCTCGTTGGTGTTTTTTTTTTGTATTTTTTTGGGGGGTGTTTTGACGTAAGTGCTAAAGAATAAACTCAAATCAAATCTTTCATTATACTCGCTGTAATACGTTGTAAAACGAGGTGGCGGGGCCCATGTCCGCATCATTGCAACCGGGCAACATAGCTCTTTTGAAGAAAGTCGCAGCAGTGGCGAGCCGTTGGCAACACTGTGTTCGATTTGACCGGCCTGAGATTTGAACCTTAAACCCCCGCTCCAGAGACGAACGCGTTACCTCTCGACGAACTGGCCGGTGCAAAAGAATAAACAACCTTTAACTCGTTTCAAAAAATCTTGCTTAAAAAGGCATTTCAGTTCTTGACCATAAGTTCAGCAATTTTATTGAAATACATTTTTATACTTTTGAATTTCATGAAACCGAAACAAACTAATTACGTTTGTCAGTAAACTAGAACTTAACAGTAAAACGCGCTCCTATGATAATCAATATAGCCTAATGTAGACCATGGATAGAGTTCCTTGAAAATAATTCACAATTTTTTTAATTGGCAAAGTTTTGTGAATTTATTTACTGTAAAATCCAGATCGATTTGAATTGATCTTTGGTAACGTTTAAATGCACAGCAACAAATTCATAATAGTCACCCATTTCACAAATAGTTCCATAATATCCATTAAAGCATAAGCATTCAAACGAATTTCTGTTTTCGAGTCCAGCCAAGCAAGATCCTCCATTGAGACAAGGTAAAGGGTCACAAGGATTGACTAAAACATAATGCATGTTTTTTTTTAAGATCAGAAAATTTAATAAAGTTTGTTTTTCTTCATTTTAGTATCAATTTTGAAATGATTATGATGAAAATGATTGCTTTTTTCCTTCAATTCAAATTAGAAGCAACAAATTCAAAATAATCACTCATGTTACATGTACATCCAATATATCCACTAAAGCACAAGCATTGAAAAGAATCGATATCGTCGTCTCCAGGAAAGCACGATTCTCCATTGATACAAGATTAGGATGGGATGAATCGACAGGGATAAAAGCTGCATCGATGATTTTATGCGATTTTTGTTTGGCAAGTAAGTTGTAATACCATGCAGAGAAGAAAAATAAATACGATTCTTTTTGCGATATTTTAAAATCTTCTTGATGCCGTAAAATTGTATAGTTTGCGATTTTTATTGCAATTATCGATGTTTTTGATATTTCGAAATTAAAGTTTATCGTTAAAAACTTAACGCTACATTTACAGGTTAGCAAAGCTTTTATTTAACGATATTTGCTAACCATTGCGATACTTAAAAGAACGCAATGTAACAATGCAAAACAAAACTTGTACTCTCGTTATGAAAACCATTTTATGAATGAATACGAGGCAAATGATCCTAAAAAAATGCATGTTGCAGCTCTGGATATGGTTAATCTACTTTTTTATACGAGCAACTTTATAAGAACACGTGACTCATTTTTGCTTAAAATTTAAGAACAAATTGAAAACATAGTTTCGGCAAAGAGGTCGACTTTTTGTACCAAATAATCGCAATGTACAGCAACCACAAAATTTGGTGCATTTTAGGCTTAGGCCTATCACTTTTATTTATTTACATTATTTACAATTTCTCTAAACGAACGTTTTCGGCACTACCACTGGCCCTCTTCAGGAATATCTAAATAGCAATAATAACTTTAAGAATCCGAATCAAATAATAAACTAATCTTCAAAAGGTTGTTTCGTCATAATTGCTAACTCTTGTCATTTCAATTGTAAATTTGAATCGTTCTTGCTGAGTTTAACGTAGGCTAGTAGACACTAAAAAGTACAGCAATGTTTTAACCTTTTGAAGATTAGTTTATTATTTGATTCGGATTCTTAAAGTTATTATTGCTATTTAGATATTCCTGAAGAGGGCCAGTGGTAGTGCCGAAAACGTTCGTTTAGAGAAATTGTAAATAATGTAAATAAATAAAAGTGATAGGCCTAAGCCTAAAATGCACCAAATTTTGTGGTTGCTGTACATTGCGATAAATTGAAAACAAACACGTAAAACAAGCTGCTGTGCCTCTGCTACACACACTGTCGAGTATTCGTGCGATACTAGTGCACTGCGCTTTAGTATCGTAGGAACACTTAGTGTGTGTAGCAGTGGCGTAGCAGCTTGTTTACATCAACAAGTTTTACGGATTTGCAGCGCTGTCTTACAGCTTGCATAGAAATGTGCCTACTTTCATTTGAGACTTGTTTTTTACATTTTTTACTGTTTTAGATTTTACTTTTTATTGACGATGGACATAGCCATATCCGAACGTTTAAAAATTTTGCAATTTTAAATAAGTCTTTACTGTTTTTAATCAAATTAAATTAAAACCAATGCCAGCATTGGCATAAAAAACATTAAAAACACAAATTATGAAACTGCATTTTTTAAAGTTTTCTTGGCCTTTCTGTAAAGACATTGTTGATTTATCTAAATATTGTTCAAACAAGAAGGACAACAACGTTGTAGCACTAGCAAATATATTCAAGCTAAGTGGGGTACAATAATCATGTATTGAAACCAAATTGAAAAGGGAACACCATTTAAAAGGTGCATTACGAAAGCAATTGAAAAAATATCAAAATTCATAGAAGACATTACTAAAAGTAGTCAATTTTTTTTATGTCTGCTTTTAATAATTTCTCTCTGTGAATTTTGATGTTTGTTTGATTGCTTTCGTAATGTACCTTTTAAATGGTGTTCCCTTTTCAATTTTGTTTTAAATTTTATTTCAAGAAAGAGTATCTAAACCCAAAATACGACAACTTCCATTTACAAATTTGTTTTTAATTTATTTAAACTTTCAACCAAAAATATATTTGTGTCACTTTTTTCTTCAATAGACTATTAAAACAAATCACCCCGAAAATTCTTGAAAATTTAAGAACACCCAGCCATGCCCAAAAGTTTACTTGTTTAAAAAAGTGTGACGTACAAAGGTGGCAACTCACCATCATGCTGGCAGCTTAAAATCATGGTTTAAGTAAAATTTAAAGTTTTTCTAAATTATGCTCGGCAAATGTCTCTTTATTTGAATGCAAAAGTGCCTAAGATATTGCATTTCCTTAAGGTTTTAATAGTAATAATTCGAAGCAAATTGTACCGATTTTGAAAAGATTAAAGACGCCATTTTGAAGTTTCACGCTTTAAGGTGCGTTTACACTGAACGTGAAGCAACGCGAAGCGAAGTTTGGCGACCTTCGCCAACCTTCGCGAGTGGTCGCTTACGTCACTCGCAAAGGTTGCCAACCTTCGCAAGTGGTTGCTAATCTTTGCGACAGGTCGCTTCATAAGCTAATTTTAATAACTTACTTTTAAAATGTATTCAATGAGTAGAGAGCGTTGTGTACTTTATTATTGAAGCACTATTATACTACAGTTGTAATCACAGGTTACGTTTTGTCATAGCGAGTTAGAATTAAAACGAAGATTAAATTTGTATTATGCTATCACGCAATAACCGTGAAGAAGAGTCTAGACTAATAGCCTGCGTAACAAAACAATCTTGAGAAAAAAGCTTGTAAAGTATAAGGGAAAAACGAAGTACAGTAGATCGAATTTGGAAATGAAAAGACAAGTCATTCCTTTAAAAACTTAGTAATACCGTACTTAGCCTATTTACTAGCTACCAATGCTTTGTTTAGATCCTTCCACTGAAAACTTGCCATAATCTGTTTTGACGATAACAGTTCTGGGTTTTGATGCAGAAACGCAAAAAGCTGAAAGCAGATGTCAAAAGTTCTCTTTAGGTGTTTACTCAGTTGACAAATCCTTAAACGCTTTCACCATCCATATCTCACTATGGTACTGGTAGATCTATCTTGTAGAGTGTAGACCAATAGGCTAGTCTACAGGTACACTTAAGGGCCGGTCTACACTGTGCGTAAAATCGTCAGCTTACGCGCGTAACCTTAGTTTATTTTAAAGGAAAATTTCGTAAGCCCAGGCGTAGCACCTTATGGGCGTAGCACCTTACAAGAGTAAAATTGCCAGCGAAAAAAATTTGCTAAGGTTGCGTTTAGACTGGACGCGAAGCAACGCGAAGCGACGCAAAGCAACCAAAATTTGACGTCATCGACAGCTCGCGAAAGGTTGCGACGGCTGGCAACCTTCGCGAGCAGTTGCGCAACAGCGCTTGCTTGCAGGCTGTAGAAAGATAACCAACTAATTCACTGATTGGATTTTTACGATCGCAGTTTGCTAGAAAATAATATAAATAGTTCATTTGTATGGTTTAACGCCTATTTATCAGTCCAAAGAGTAGGCCTAGGTTGTTGGCAAAGTTAGATTCGCGATAGCCCTAGGCTAGCCAAGTTAATTTGGATCTAGACAGCTAAGGCTGTAAATCCTAGAGTGATTTTTCATAGCTATGCTGGATCTCAGAGCTTCATTATAATGAATGCAGCAAAGCAGTAGGCCTAGCCCCACGACATCTAGCTTTTAAACCAAAACTTTTTATTCTGTGCAGCATAGCAGAAGACCAGTCCAGTAGTTCTTTTGGTTGAGCAGCTTTTGCTTTTTTGTCTTAAAGTAAACTTAAACTAACATGATGTTTTTTTTTCAGAATATAAAATAACCCACCAACAGGCTAGTTTTGAGTGTGTTGATAGTGTTTTTACCCATTGTTTGTTAGCTTGTTGTTTTAAAAGTAACCACAATTGAACAAATCCTTGAATACTGGAAAACTCGCAAAAGTTTTTTCACTGCCTTTTTGACCAAGCCAACTTGGTGAATAAAACTGTATTTAGAATTGGTTTCAAGCTACACTGCTAAATACAAGAGCTAGATAGATACAAAAAATCGAAAAATTTCTGTGAACTTTTGGATTGGCCTAATTAGTAGTCACTTCTTTGAATAGCTACAAACATGGAATTTTTTCTTCTGAATGTCCTCTTAAAAGTCTTCTTGTTTCTGAAGGTTTGTGACAGTGATCAAGTTGAACTGGAAGCAATGGTTTTGGACTACCCAAGTTTTATAATTATGAATATTGTAGTCTGGTAGTGATTTTTCACTCCAGTCCTAATTGATGAAAATAGAAGTGTCAAGTGTGTTAAATATTCATTTACTGTGTCTTTGTGTAATATCTGAATTTAGTTGTTTGTGAATTTCAAAATATTTTTAGTGTCTTTTAAAATTTTAACTGCTTTACATGGTGAATAAAGTGACAAAGTAAACAATTTTAAGTCTGAAGTTCAATCATTGCAATTGCAGTCAGTGTATTTAGATGAACTAGAAAGCCAATATATATCTAACCAGGAGAAAGTGACTTCTGTTTTTTTGCTGAGGTTACTATTATTGGTAGAGAAGTACTTGCCAAGCAAGTTCATTACTATTGTTCTATTCTCTAAACTAAACAAAAAACTTGATACAGCAATTATAATAAAAATAATTGGACTGGGGAAGGAAGCGTCAGTTACATAAAAATGTGAGAACTAACAACACTTTTATTCAGATGCTTGAGTAACGATTTTCAAATAAAAAATCTAAATGTTTTTTTTTTTATCAGAACATAACCAAAAACATGCTTAGAGGGGGCTTGACCTTACTGCTATAAATTTGTCTGTATCTTACAAACGGTGGTTTAAAGCGAAGCTCTTTGAGGTAAACGCAACCGTCGCAACGTAGCCTACTGGTACCGCAAGAAAATGAAAACTAATAAAATGCTCTCGATAGCATGTAACTTCGCACTAAACATCAATAAGCGCTCCGCTAGCGAATAAAACACCAAACTTAGTTTTAGAGGCTGACTTTTCCTCAAAGCAACTGCTGGTATCAGGTATCACTGTGCTAAATTCTTGTCCTTCGATGATAGTGTCAAATCATGCAAAAACTGCTATGTTTTTTGCTTTCTCCAGCAAATCAACACAGCAATCCATTGCACAATAAGCAAAAAATCCACTACATAACTGATGACAAATCCAGCTTTCAGTTTCACCCATAGAGTTAACATTGAAAGTCTTCATAAACAGCACTAAATAACACATACAAACAACTGTTTAAGCTTACTACAGGTATCATAACATGTTTGCCTGAAAAAGAAAATTCACATCAAAAAAACAACATAGTTAATGATTTAAATGAACCTGTAGACTAGCCTATTGGTTTACATTCTACAAGATACCGGTAGATCTACCACTACCATAATGAGACATGAATGGTGAAAGCGTTTAAGGATTTGTTAACTGAGTAAACACCTAAAGAGTACTTATGACATCTGCTTTCAGCTTTTTGCGTTTTTGCATTAAAACCCAGAACTGTCATCGTCAAAACAGATTAGGGCAAGTTTTTAGTGGAAGGATCAAAACAAATCATTGATAGCTAGTACATAGGCCAAGTACTACTACGTTTTTGAAGAAATGACTTGTCTTTTCATTTCCAAATTCGATCTACTGTACTTCGTTTTTCACTTAAACTTTACAAAACTTTTTTCTCAAGATTGTTTTGTTACCTGAGCTATTACTCTAGACTCTTCTTCACGGTTATTGCGTGATAACATAATATAAACTCAATCTTCGTTTTACCGGTAATTCCAGCGCGCTATGACAAAACAGAACCTGTGATTACTGTAATAGCGCTTCAATAATAAACTACACAAAGCTTTCTGCTCATTGATTACATTTTAAAAGTAAGTTGTTAAAATTAGCTTATGAAGCGACCAGTCGCGAAGATTAGCAACCACTCGCGAAGACTTGCGAAGGTTGGCAACCTTCGCGAGTGACGTAATCGACCACTCGCGAAGGTCGCCAACCTTCGCTTCGCGTTGCTTCGCGTCCAGTCTAAACGCACCCTAAAAGAGCAAATTTTTTTCGTCGGTACGCTCGTAAGCTCACGATTTGCGTGAAATTCTGAAAACTGGTTTGCCAGGTCTCGGGGTAGGCTAAAATTAGGTTCATAAGTTTTGTCGAAAAAAAGTTGATTTTCAAAAGTGAAAGTATGCGTGTTGGTTTGAAATAGCCTAGTTCAACATGAAAATGGTCAATTTGCGGCTCTATGAGGAAAAACTTGCAAAAAGGAGGCCTAGGTTGATAGGCCCAAAAGTGAATTATATTTTGTTTGTTGTTATGTAACATTTGGTTAGCCTATTCCAAGTAAAGAAATTTGAAAATTAAAACTGATGTGTGGTGTGGCGATGCAGATCACAGTCCTGACCAGGAGGACTACATAGCTTAGGCCAAAACCAGTACATTGGCCTACCAGTATGGTACGGTAGGTCTACGTCTTGGTGGTACTCGTACCTAGGGTGTAGTATACCTCGTTGGTAAAGTAAACTAGTAATCTTAGCCTGATAGCTGCTGTAGGCTAGTTCAAAAGGTTTAACCTACTGGTGCACTTTGCAGGTGCTGTGATGCTGCGTTATATCGGTAAGAGATACTGGTAAACAAGCAACTTAATAGCCTAAGCTACTGTCAGAAAATATGCAAAGTTAAAAAATTAGTTTGCCGATAAAGTCTAGGCTCTGATTTTTTAAATCAATGAAACTCAAAAGTATTAGAGCCTACACTATCAGTTAGCCTGCAGCTACAGTAATAAAAGCAGAATTAAAATGCTATAATCTACCAGTAGGTGTACCCTGGTACTAGCCTACTGATATGATGGGCTGTGCAGTTACAGCTATATAGGCATGTAAAATTATTCTATTTCAAGATGTGCTCACTTATTATTCAGTAACTATCAGGTTTTAGACTTTTACTAAAAGTTGAGTGGAATTGCAGACACTGCCAAGCCAATAGGTTTGGCTTACTGTCATGTCAATAAGACAGCAAAATCAAAAGTTTTTTATTCTGCAATTGCTTTTCAGAATTGTAAATTAAGACTCTATTAGCAAGTATTTATTGTAATGAACAAAATATGGTAACTGTAAGGGTTTGGAATTTAACAAATTTATCAATGATATAGTACTTGGTCCAGACTCTAGGAGACTTATTGATGAATTTATGAAACAATGTTGATCTTTAATGCTCAAAGATTTCAAGAATGATATATAACCAATCTAACAATGGCATTGTCAGGTTTTCAAGGTTAGTTATGTGTATTTCTAGATTAATAATCTTTACCAGTTATTTGAGCTTTTATTAAAAAAAAAACTTCAAGTGTTTTCATAATGAAAATAAAAAAACAAATTTGGAAGTTTTATCTAAATCATTTGCTTTTAGTTAAAATAATCATTTAAAATTAGCAGTGGACCAAAGAAAATTTGTCACTTTTAAAGTTTTTTCTAATGTGATTGTGTGACAAGACAGTATTCACATCACTGCAACTTAACTACACAATTTCAAGTTTCTTGTAACATATGAGTAGCATTGCTTGTTTTTCTTACGTGCAACTAAGATTTTAAAGTGTCATATTTTTTAAACCATAAGGTGCACCAATGATACTTAATATTTTTAAGAAATCCAACTTGTGCCTTATACTCTGATGCATTTAATCTGTACTTCTGGTTATGCTCTCTTACGGCCAGTTGATTAAGTGGTAATGCAGTTGTCTCTGTAGTAGAGGTGTGAGATTTAAATCAGCCTGGTTAAATCAAACACAGCATTGCTAGCGGCTTTGTATCGCTGCGACGTTTCTTTCAAGGCAGCTATGTTGCTCGGGTGCGATGATGCTGTGGTGGGCCCTGCCAACTTTATGCGCTTCAATGTATTACAGCATAAATAATAAAGACTTGATTTGATTCCATAATTTCATTCAGAGTTAAACTATTTAGATTTTAAAAAAGTTGTCTAGAGTTTAATAAATTTAATGTAATGTAGTGCATCTTATAGTTTGGCGCACATTGTGCCTAAAAACAAAAGCTATAGAAGCCATGTGGTGCGCTTTATGCTAGAAAATAATAATTATAGAAGCCATTTATCGATACTACGACAGCGCACCAATTAACAGTTGTATGTTCCAGTTTGCTGCGCTTTATGGTTTAAAAAATGCAGTAGTGATACCTTCGCTATAATTAATTTTGATAGAATAAAGTATTCTTTGTTTAGTTTAAAAAAAAGTTGTTGTTTTTTACTTTAATTTGTTTTTTGCTGTAATAACTACAGAACAAAGCTAACTTGATTTGATAGCTTTGTTCTGTAGTGTAGTATTGGCGTGTTTTTGAGATTTAATGTGACCACTTTGATGCAAGAAAATTTGACACCGCAGCGATATGGTTAGGGTTTTGCGTCAAACATCTATCGGGTCTGGTTCGGACTAAGATTAAAGTTGGCCAAGTCAATCGTCTTGTGTGAGCTGGTTGCCTCTAAAAATTTTGGACTCTTCTCTGAGTGCAACTGTTTTTTGCATAATTGGTCTGTTTTTTTTTTTGATATGTCTACTGCTGATGATGTTTTAGGACACTTAGCAGAATTTTGAACTTTTTTTGGTTGGAGTAATTATTATTTGTTTTACTCTAGGTCCTCCAACGAGTAGAAGATAATTGGAAAATTGTTGGAACTGCATGATTGAAAACCAGAAACAACATGCTTCATGGTCATCACAGCCTACTGGAAATTAATCATGATTTGGGTTAAGCACTGTTGACTAACAGCATGACATTTTCTCCTTTAGCGATAAGAGTGTAAAGCAGAAGTAAAGTCATCAAATTTCATTAATGTTTGTTCTGTATTTCTTCAACATGCCTCATGGTCAACACACCATAATGAAAATTGCTCATGGCTTGGGTTAAGTGTTGTTGGCTGAACTTGTGACATTTTCTTTTCCCACCATGAAATCAATCAAGACATTGGTGATTATTAATGCTTCATAGAGTTGCTGCTTGACTTTTCCAGGATCCAGGCATTACTTATATTCAAGTTTTATAATCAAAATATTGGTCATGTATAATAAAATATCTGCTTTCTGAGACTGATTGGACATTGGCATCCTTTTTAATCCTCTGGTTATTTTTCCTACAAGTTTTGATTAAACCTATGAGACAGCTTTTGCTTTAAGCAAAAACTCTTGATATGAACTTTCCTACAAGTTTTGATTAAATCTCTGAGGTAGCTTATGCTTTACGCTTGTTTATATATCAATACTATCAATAATAATATGTGCTTGTCTAATCTGCGCTGATATCTACGTAAAGCGACAACCAGATGGAGGGTTCCTCACTCCCTCCAAAACATTACAATCGTAAGAGATGCCCGATGTGTTACTTCCTGAAATATTAACTGCTTTGCGCTTAAAATTTTGTACTTTTGCTTGCAACAAATTTAGTTCATTGAGTTTTTGAAAATATTGAATACAGTTGTATTACAAAAGTTGCAATATCTGTCTTATTGGGAGAATTCAAGAGTTCCCCTCGGAGTACGGTAAACTTATTGAATGCTCTAATCGCACAATCAATTTTCTGCAGTTTCAGTGGTAATAATATTACTGCAGTATAGGGTAATTGAAATTTTTTAGATACCATAGTTCGCCCTATTTTCGTTTTGTGTTTTATGAAAGTGCAAGTAGCTGGACATAATGTAAGATTTCTCTCTGTTTTCGGCTAATGCTTGGGTAAGCATTTCTGCGAATAAGTTTAGGTTTAGCGGGTGAGGGATTGAATCCCAAACTTTTATTATCAAATTCTTGTGCGTTACTGTGATACAAAACTACCAGAGTGGTAGTAAAAAAAAGCGTTAAGTAGAAGCGTTTGTGTGAAAAAAGAAAAGATGAGTACTGCAATAATGTATGCTGATGATTTATGCTGCGAGTGCTGGAGGGCTAAAAGATTTGTTAGATGTATGTAGTAATTATGCCAAATTACATGATATTGTTTTTAATTGTAAAAAAACTGTTGGTATGATTTTTTCTTCAAAGGATATGTACACGTTTATGCCTTGAAATATGAATATTGATGGTCAGAAAATTAAATTTGTGAATAATGTGGTATATCTTGGAGTTGGTATTAGCAGTGATTTATGTGATGATACTGATATTGCAAGACAAGCGAGAAATTTATATTGTGCAGCCAATAAGCTCAATCTCGTTTTTTTAAATGTTCAATTGAGGTAAAAAACATTTCATTTCGTGCACACTGCATGTGTTTTTATGCTAGTCAACTATGGTGTAACTACTCCACATCAGCTATAAATCGGTTAAAAGTTGCCTACAATGATGCGTATAGAATTCTGCATGGCATGACTCGCTATCACAGTGCCAGAGCAAGTCAAATATACTAACATTGATTCGTTCTACGTTCTACAGCGTAAAATTACTAATAAATTTGTTAAACGCTATCACTTATCTCAGAACCTTTGGCTTAAAATGTTAATGTCTTCTGATTGCTTCTATGATTCTACTTACTATGATCATTATTGTGGCATTTTGTTTGTGAATGAATAGAAGATGATGTATGTTGCACCATTCAGGAAAAGAACAGCTCCTGCTTTACAGTGTTTCTTTATTTTTTGTGTGTGTGTATAGTGCTTGTATATGGACTTCATGAGTCTGAAATAAACACTGAATAATAATAAGCATGTCAACAAAAATTTTAGTTATGAAATCACGAGTTATAATGCAATTCAATCTGATTGGTTACAAGGAGTTAACTCAAACCGCTTGGGGGGAGGAGTCAATACAATATTGATAAAATGCGTGTTGTTTTTGCAGAAGGGATTAAATGCGGAAAAGATTGTAGTTTAATGTGTTCGCGCACTCAAACTGTTCGACAATTCGAGAGGATAACCTACACCTGCATGCTACGCATCACGCACCGTCTGTTGTGTTTTCAGGGGTGGACTGGATAAAGTTTATACAAAAGCTGAAATGGGAGAGAGGCGAAAGACACTAAACGTTTGGCTTAAACGGACCCGGGACAGAGGTGGAGTTGAGGGCACAAGGCTCGTGGCCAAGGACACAAAAAAATATCCGAGGTCAAAGACAGCCCTTTCGAGTACAGACCCTTTCTAGGGCAAGAACACAGGCGCAAGTGTTCTCCAAAAAATAAAAAAAATAATGTCTTCAAAAATTTTTTTTTAGATGTTCTCAAAAAAACAAAATCAAAAAATCTCCGAAAAAACAAGTTTTTCTACAAACAACAATCTACAAAATTTTAAGGATTCTAAAAATACTGCTGTTCTCGAGCCGAGAACAAGGCAATTTTTGAGGACTTGAAGCTTCGAGGCCAAGGACTTCAAAATGTGTCCTCGAGGACTCCACCTCTGTAAACGAAATGTATCAGTAAAACTGAAAAACAGTTGAAAGCTGAAAACAAAATGTACCCTGCAAAACATAGTGATCAGATCTTTCCACCGAGTCACTCTCCGCTAAAAGGAATTCTAAAGAGGAAGAACCGGACGTTTGAAACCAGCCTCTAGTGCCCATCAGTGCAGGCCCGGCGCCACGAGGGGGCATTCCGGGGCCGTGCCTCGCCAAATGACTGCTTTTGTGCGCCAAGCGAGGACTGTGCTCCGAAGAAATTAACACGCTCGGGGCTACTGGAGTGCAAATCGAGGCCTAAGACTCCCAAATTGGTGCTTATCGCCCTAAAATTTGCAAGCAAGAACTGTTTTTCGTGGTTTTTGTGGACTCGCACATGATTTCATGAAACTTTGGGGACGAAGACCTTTTTTTTGGTCTTCGCTTTAGGATTCGTGAAAAATCGCAAAAATTTGAGATGAAAACCAGAGTTTGTGAAAATTTTTGAACTGAAGACCTTTTTTTTACGTCTTCACCTTTTTTGTTTGATCCCCACTCTTAAAAAATTCACGTAAATAAACTTCTCGTGCTCCCCCAAAATTTATTTCTGCCCCCCTAGTCACGCTATCTTGACGCCGGGCCTGCATTTTTGTAAATTTTTGTAATTTTTGTAATTAATTTTTGTAATTTTGTTGTATTCACCAAGTAGCTCTGGCCAGGAGACAGCAAAGAAACCTTTTAGTCATCGAGTTAAGCTGCCACGTTTTGTCTACCACACACTGTGGAGTCTTCACGGTGTCCCTTTTTATTGCTGAATGCTAAGCAAGGAATCGAACCCAGATCTAGCTTTTTAATAACAGACGCTCGATCACTGATTCGTGGTACGTTATGTTTTTTTGTGAGGAAGGTAGAAAAAAATTCACGTTCAAATTATCAAAAAGACAATACTACTTCTCGTGATGCATAATCTGACTCAAATTTAACCGAAACAACAAAGAATTGTAATAAATCTATGATTTCCGTCATCCAATTCAGCATAATATTATGGCCACCCACAGAATACGCTGTTAAGCTGTTACGCTCGTAAGCGCCGTTTTGTATAGTGTAGACACCCTCGACGTACGAGCGTAAAAAATTTTGAAATTTTGTACGCACAGTGTAGACCGGCCCTAAAGCGTAAACTATGTTGTTTTTTGACGTGATTTTTCTTTTTCAGGCAAACATGTTATGATGCCTGTAGTAAGCTTAAACAGTTGTTTGTATTTGCTATTTAGTGTTGATTATGAAGACTCCTAATGTTGACGCTATGAGTAAATCTGAAAGCTGGATTTGTCATCAGTCATGTTGTGGATTTTTTGCTTATTGTGCAATGGATTGCTGTGTTGATTTGCTGGAGAAAGCAAAAAACATAGCAGTTTATGCATGATTTGACACTATCATCGAAGGACAAGAATTTAGCACAGTAATACCAACAGTTGCTTCGAGGAAAAGTCAGCCTCTAAAACTACGTTTGGTGTTTTATTCGTTAGCGGAGCGCTTATTGATGTTTAGTGCGAAGTTAAATAAATGCTTTCAAGAGCTTTTTAATAGTTTTCATTTTCTTGCGGTACCGGTACGATGCGACGGTTGCGTTTACCTCAGAGGGCTTCGCTCCATACCACCGTTTGTAAGATACAGATAAGTTTATAGCTGTAAGAGCAAGCCCTCTCTTCTTAGCAAGTTTTTGGTTATGCCCCTGATAAAAAAAGAATTTAGATTTTTTTGTGTGAAAGTTGTTACTCAAGCATCTGAATAAAAGTGTTGTTAGTTCTCAAATTATCATGTAACTGACGCTTCCTTCCCCAGTCCAATTGTTATTATAAAAGCTGTACCAAGTTTTTTGCTTAGTGGTGACTAATGAGAATGGAACAATATTAATCAACTTGCTTGGCAAGTACTTCTCTACTAACAACAGTAACCTTAGCAAAAAAGTAGAACTCACTTTTTACTGGTTAGATATGTATTGGCTTTCTAGTTCTATCTGAATTCACTGACTGTAATTGTAATGATTGAACTTTAGACTTAAAATTGTTTACTTTGTCACTTTATTCACCATGTAAAGCAGTTAAAATTTTAAGAGACACTAAAAATATTTTGAAATTCACAAACAACTAAATTCAGATATTACACAAAGACACAGTAAATGAATATTTAACACACTTGACACTTCTATTTTCATCACATAGGACTGGAGTGAAAAATCACTACCAGACTACAATATTCATGATTATAAAACTTGTGGAAGTCCAAAACCATTGCTTCCAGTTCAACTTGATCACTGTCACAAACCTTCAGAAACAAGAAGACTTTTAAGAGGACATTCATCAGAAGAAAAAATTCCATGTTTGTAGCTATTCAAAGAATTAATCACTAATTAGACCAATCCAAAAGTTCACAGAAATTTTTTGTATCCATCTAGCTCTTGTATGTAGCTTGAAACCAATTCAAATACAGTTTTATTCACCAAGTTGGCTAGGCCAAGTAGACAGCGAAATAACTTTTGCAAATTTTCCAGTATTCAAGGAATTGTTCAATTGTGGTTACTTTTAAAACAACAAGCTAACAAACAATGGGTAAAAACACTATCCACACATTCAAAACTACCCTGGAGGTGGGTTATTTTATATTCTGAAAAAAAAACATCCTGTTAGTTTATATTTACTTTAAGACAAAAAAGCAAAAGCTGCTCAGCCAAAAGAACCTCTGGACTGATACAATAGCTTCTGCTATGCTGCACAGAACAAAAAGCTTTGTTTTAAAAGCTAGATGCCGTGGAGCTAGGCCTACTGCTTTGGTGAAATCATTATAATGAAGCTCTGAGATCAAGCATAGTTATGAAAAATCACACTAGAATTAACAGCCTTAGCTGTCTAGATCCAAATTAACTTGGCTAGCCTAGGGCTATCGCGAATCTAACTTTGCCAACAACCTACTCTTTGACTGATAAATAGGCACTAAACCATGCAAATATACTATTTACATTATTTTCTAGCAAACTGCAATCGTAAAAATCCGATCAATAAGTTTAGTAGGTTATCTTACTTCAGCCTGCAAGCAAGCGATGTTGCGCAACTGCTCGCGAAGGTTGTGACCGGTTGCAACCTTTCGCGAGCTGTTGATGACGCCAAAATTTGGTTGCTTCGTGTCGCTTCGCGTCCAGTCTAAACGCACCTTTACCTGCAATGTACTTACTAGTACCTTTAGCTGCAATGTACTTACTACATATGATTATGTACTTACAACATAGCGGTATCATGGTAAAAAAAAAGGCCGTAACTAATTTCTCAAGAATCTCAATTTTTGTGATTCTTTAGAAAAAATTGCCGTTTTACCACCATTCGGATCAAGTTTGTACCTTTGTAGAGCCTTTAAAAAATTTAAATTGGTAAAATTTGAAAGCCATTAGAAGAATTGAATTGCTCAGCCCATTCAAGTTCCCCTTCCTGTCACCTACAGAACAAGTCCAAAATTAGAGAAAAAGTAGTTTCAAAATATTTTATCAAAGTATGGTAAAATTTTTTTATAGGGGTCACATGCAGTAAGTCTATGAGAAATAATAATGTTTGGTAACAAAATGAAATTATTATTTTCAAATTTTTATTTTTTATTTTTTATTTTTTTGACCAAACTGAGTTGAAATTGATTTTTTGCCTTTGTCAATAAACAATTATTTGAAGATGAAATGAAAATATTACTGTAATTTCTTGCCTTATTTTGGGTTCGTCACAATAAAAACGCATGTAGCATAAATTTTTCACTTTCGCTCTGTTTCATGATAATACATCAACTAATAAAATGTTCCAAATCAGTTTATAAATTGCCGACAATATCAACAACTTAAATTTTTTGCATATATGTGATTGAAAAAATGCGGAAATTATGCAATTTTTTCCTTGGAAATCTCACGCTCGCCAGAGATGGGCACGCGCTACTTCAAAAGTAGCGCCGCTACCGCTACCGCTACTTGCCCTAAAAAGTAGCGTCGCTACTGCTACCCGCTACTCGTCTTCAAAAGTAGCGCGCTACCGCTACCGCTACTTTACCACGAAAGTAGCGGCGCTACCCGCTACTTTGAACAACGTGTAAATTTTGTTTCGCAGTTACTTATGAATAATTGGGTATATAATGGGATAATTAAGAAGATAAATTAGGTTATCATCGACTGTCTTTTGAAAAGCGTACCTGAAAAATTATACGTTTTTTGAAATCAGAATATTTTGGGTTTGGGCTGAGTGTTTTTATATTTTTACGTACGGTACTTTCAACCTCATCTGCTCTTAGCCCTGGTTGGAATATAAAGTGACGTAAATTAAATTAGGTATAAAGTGGCATATCTATTTTTGTTTATTTAAAAGTTAACTTTTGTTTTAAAGTAGATCATTGTTATTAATAACCGATCAGTGGTGGAGTAGATAGAGCATATGCTACTGAAGCGGTAGACTCGAATTCGATTCCCGGTCGGGTCAAACCAAAGACTATTAAACGTGGTATTCACAGCTTCCCTGCTTGACGTTCAGCAATTAAAGGGACAGTGTGAAACCTCCGCCAAGTGTGGTAAAACATGAGCAATACACTGAAAACAATTTAATGCAATATGCGCTGCGCTATGGCGACGCGTTTTGACCTTGCTCAAGTCCATAAATGGGCACAAGTCCGTTAATCGTTAATCCGTTAAAAAGTTTTTTCATGTTAAGGGACTAAATTAACTTCCGTTAAGTTCTGTTAACGGACTAAATTAACTTCCGTTAAGTTCTGTTAACTTCCGTCAAGGTTTTTATGGTTGATATCTTGCACAATTTATTCATCGTATGATCGTACCGTTACAAACCAGTTTGCACTGGTAACACTTGTTGCGTAATAGCACGAGTTTTTTAGAAGAAAGCGAAAAAAGGAGCTCTTTTTTGTGGCAAATAATAAGCTGCAGCCTCACGGGTCTATTAATTATCGCTGTTCACAATTTCCAAAGATTTTCCGATCGTAACTTCTTAAGTGCATTTGAACGTATTTTTATCTTGAAATTTGATTGGACTGTAAAATGTAACTTCCAAAACACAAAAAAAACACCATAGCAATAAATATTTCCTTACAATCATGTCAACAGCGTCAAATACGTGTCCTAGAAGCGAGTGAATAAAAAGAAATGTGAATTACACGCAAAATGTTAACGAATTAACGGACTTCATTAACTTCCGTTAATTAAAGCTGAAAATAACGGATTAACGTTAACGGAGGTGTGAAGTTTGTTAACGGACTAGAGGTTAACGAAGCTAACGTTTTGCATTAACTCGCCCACCTATGCTCAAGTCTCATCAGGCGTCAATAACACAATTTATACATCACTTAAAACATAATATACACATTGTGCGATTGAGTTAAAATTCAGGTAGAAAATTACTACAGTATACGTAGGTGGCAGCTTGACTCGAAGACCGAAAGGTCCCTTTGCTATCTCCAGGCCAAAGCAACTAGGTGAATAAAATGTAATCACAGTTAAGCCTATACTGTAAGAAAAATTATTAAAATCAACTATGGCAATATAGAAAAGATCAAGAGAATGCCATTGATTATCTGCAAATGAGTTGAATCAGATAATGCTCTTTAAATTTTTTTTTTCTTCTAAGGCTAGCTTTGCTCCAAATTTTTTTTTTAATTTTGAGCAAAACTGAGTTTCGTGCTCTTATAATTCTAAGTAATATTGTTCTTTCAAAAAAAAGTATCCAATAAATTATTAACGACATTTTTGTGATCAAAAATAGATCGCTTATATTCTTTAGATCACCAGTTCTCAAACCTTTTTTCAAAGCGATCCAAAGTTATTGAAAAAGTCAAATGTGTGACATTAAATGAGCCATTTTTGCGGAAAGTGAGATAAAGACCCAAAAAAAAGGTTTTCACTTCGGGAATCCACATATTTCAGCGGGTTTGCTGAGTCATTTTTTATTATTACTTTTTGGCTTTGTGCATATTTCACCCTTTATGGATGTCTACAAAAAGAAAGCAAGCAACCCAAAAGAATTTTCAGGCGACCCAACTTTGGGTCGAAGCCCATAGGTTAAGAACCATGGATTTAGATTGCTCAAATTACAGCAATGCTTCAAAATTTTTCGTTAATTATATTTTATACTTATTGTTGAAACAAAAACAAACACAAACTCTTAATCAACCCTGAACATTGCTTTGCAAACAAACAAACAAACAAAAAAACGGTTTGACAGCAACAACAAATCACAGTAACAGAATTCCCCAAAATTTTTTTCAAAGTTTATTTTTTTCTTTTGTTTGATTATCAACTAAAATAAACCTTGTTTATTTGTTTAGGCTACTTAAAATTGACGAAAAAAGCTACCGCATTTCGATGAAGACCTTTTTTTGGTTTTCACGTAAAATTAATGAAAAAAATTTCTGCATTTTGTTGTTTTCAAGCCGCACCCCCCAAAAAATCTTTTTTGTGCCCCCTCCTTACAAGCACACTACTCTGTAGCCGGGCCAGCCTCAAACTGTCTAATGCGGCCTAAGCAAGCGCAAGTCTTTAATCCGGTGCCTAACTGCATCTTTGCAATTTTTTAGTTCGCTTTTTGCCAGCAGACCTACTATCAGTTTAAAATAACTAACCTATAGCTGTAGTAGACTTAGGCTATACGCTACTCCTGTTCAGATACAACTGCTATCGAACCACGGCCAAGTGGATATAGACTATAGTTTAGCTCAGACTTTAGATGACAATGATCACCCGTACAAATCTATTGTTGGAAATAGCAAAACGTAATAAATTCATCATTACAACGACACAAACAAAGTTATTTCGGCATTTTCACCCGTTCTAACAATTTTGTAAACCAAATATACCAATTACTAATGTATCTGTTTTTGATTTCATTAAACATATTACAATAAGCACGTGAAATAAGTAGCGGTAGCGGATAGTTCATTTTCTAAAAGTAGCGGCGCTATCGCTACCGCTACTTGCCCTAAAAAGTAGCGTCGCTACCGCTACCCGCTACTCGGTTTGTATAGTAGCGGCGCTACCGCTCCCGCTACTCAAAAAGTAGCGGTAGCGGTAGCGCCGCTACTACAGTCGCGCTACTGCCCACCTCTGACGCTCGCCATAAACGGTCTCAATTTTTGACTAAACTGACTGTCAGATCAAGATTATATAATCTAATGTGAGTAGAATAATATTCACGAAATCAATCATGCATTAAATGAAATTACGGCGTTGTTGATACAGTATTGCGATGTCATTTAATCAAAGAAATCAATTTTGGTCCCCAATAGCTAAAATCTTCGGTAGCTATTTGGTCAAAAAAAAAACAAAAAAACAAAAAAAACGTAAAAATTAAAACCATGCCTAATAAATTGAAAACTTTAAGGCAATATTTCAAACAGAATGCTTTAACTAGAAGAAGATTACAAGGCCTGGAAAAATTTTGGCCGTTAACAGTAATTTAAATATTTCAACATTTTAACAGTTTGTTTTATGCTTTTTCAACAGTAAAAATAAGCACCTTCACAGCGGCATGTATAAAGAAGATGAGTGGAGTCAATTGCCTTTACCTCTTGAGTCACGGCGTACAGCAAACCAGAGTTTGTTTTTGATAACGTTGCAACCAAGGAAAATATACTGGCGGGCATAATCTAGCATTGAAGCAAAAAATCCTTTCAATAACTTTAGCTTTTTCAGCCAATACACAAGTTAAATTTATGGTGCTGTCTCACTTGCAATAATTTTGCTAGTAACAAGACGCAATTTTTTGGTTAAAATATTACACTAAGTTGGTTAAAATATTATACAAAGGAAGAGTAGGGATGCATTCGTAGGCGCACCATTTTTCTTACAGTGTAGACCAGGCTTAACATGTATTGCAATAATTAGAGATACTCATTTAATAAAAATTAAGATTTAACGGCATTATCGCACGATGGCTACATTGTAGCGTAATTGACTAGATCAACCAAATTATGAACAATCACTGGACTAATTTTGTGTCGTTTTGCTAAGTCCGTGCAGTGCCACAAATATGCGATTGTGCTAAACGTTGTCATCGAGAAATATCGCAATGCCGCAGTCGGATAGACTACGCTACTGGTTCTTGAAATTTGTGGCTAAACCTAGGACTATCTGACTTGTCAAAAGGGCAATAATGTTGCATTTGACACAGCCGCAAATACGTGAAAATGCATTCAAAAAAATCACAAAGAAAATTCTCGTCCCCCTGAAATTTGCTTTCTTCAACAAACAAGCAATCGATGTTAATGGCCTCGCATTGCATCGTTAGCACGTTTACACAAGATAAGAACTTGCGTTCCCAGTAGCACAACTTCAACTTGTGTATTGTTATTTTTTATTACCGGTATTCTTTTCATACTTATTTTTAGGCGTCAAACAATGAAAAGTTTTATTTTATAGGTATTCACAAAAGATAACTGGCAAAGCATCACGATTCCACGATTGCCAACTTTAAATACAATCAACCATAAAAAACCATGCTGGCTTATTTTCCCAGCTCTTCTTCTAATTCCTCTGTACAAAAAAAAAAAAAAAAATTCAAAAACAAATTGATGCATTATAGGGTAATTTGGGTGTGCTGAACACGAATCCGAAGTCAGATTCTTGCTATTAGACTAAGATTTTTAAAAAAATTAAATTTTGTAATTTTAAGCTGGGTATAAAAGTATGGTATTGCCCATAGATGTATTGCTATATCATTTACCAGTGCTGGTAAAATAAGCTAATTGGCTGCAAAACGTTCTGTAGGTGAGCCTGCATCTTTAAAAAAGGCATCGGTAATGATCTATTACAGTTTAAAACCGCATTCATCCCCAGAAAATGCAGTAATGAATTTTCCAGAAAATGAGACACAAAGACAAATCTTTTCCATTTACCTTGTTGGGCTTGACTGCTTGAAAGATAATTGCAAAAGATTACTAATAATAAAACAACGTTACAAAATAATTTCAATTTCTTCATTGTGCTACTTAACGAAAGCATATTATTAGCTCTAAAAATAAATTACTTAAATTAGTGCATTTAGTGTATTTTGCTAATTAAAAAAATTTAAGTGTGCTGCAGCGCTCCAAGAAACACCACCACTTTTGAAAGGCAAAATCTATTTTTTTCATAATTTCCAATCATTGAAGAGTGCTTGTTAGTGCATGTTAGCAAGTTTAGTATGATTTTGCTTATAAACCCAACAAATTTCAGCGGGTGGAAAACGTATAATTCTTTTGAATTTAAAGCCTCAGTTGCAGTGCCGTCGCTAGAGCAAACGAAGTGAGGGGGGTACTTACCAAAAACGGGTGGGCACTAAAATAGACTGAACTTTTGCACATAAAAACTGATATTTTACGGCTACCCATTAGGCGCTATTTTAAAAATTTTGTAGTCATGCTTGAAAAAAGAGACGTATAAGGGCGGCAGCGTTTATTAGCTCGTTTCGTATGCCGCCCGTATAATCGCTTGAAGAATCTGTCTGCAGGAGCGAATGCGATTAGAAGCTGAAATCAGAATTTTCCTAGAGGGAAAGGGCTTGAACAAAAAGTAATCTTTTTTTACACTAAAGCAGTCTTAATTTAGGCTCGGTGACAAACAAACCGATGCAACTCAAGAGTATCACAGAGGGGGCCTGGGGGCAGAGCCCCCAGCTTCTGGGTGATTTTTACAATTTTGCGGCAAAAAGTAGCAATTTTAATACCATTTAAATGGCATTTCGCAAATGTTGTAGCCTTATGAATAATTACAGCAAATTGCTAAAATTCAGAAATCACAGAAAGAATTTAATTGCCTAACCTCTTGAGCCCCCCTTATACTTATGATTAAGTCCAAAACACATTTAAACGCTTGTTTTTTGGTTTATGTTTTCTAAATGACTTGGCTAAAGGAGTCTGATGCCTCCGTAGCTCCCTTAGGCCATTTCCCTGGTTGTGCGACAGAATGCAAACTAAATAAAATTTTCAGTGTGCTCTAAGAAAATAAAAACTGCTGGTCTTTAAAAAAATGTTTTCACGTATTGTTTCAGTTCATAATCACTACCGAGTACCGGCAAGGGCGCCAAGATCCAAACGTGGACTTTGGGACAGCTTAAATATTGGGCCCCTTTATACAGTATTTAATTCAACGTAGCGTCTATTACAGCGAGGGGGTGAAAAATTTTAATGAATTGGTTTATTTTTTGATGTTTTGAAGTAATAGTGCTGACATTGTTCTCTCCGGATGTTGATGTGTTCTCAAAAAAAAAGGTCTTCAGGGCATAATGACTTGCTGATTGCTGTTTTTGGTCTATCTCCAATAAGTTTAATAATATTCATGTGGACAGTCCTCCGCCCCCCAACTGAAGACCTATCTGTTAACAGAAAAACCCTGTTTGAGTTAGATCGTTGCTCCAATGTTATGATAATAAGTTATGGACCCCCTGAAATCCATGGACCCAGGGGTCATTGCCCCCCTGCCCCCCCTCTCGGCGGCCCTGAGAACCGGTAACGATTCATAAGCTTACATCCCTAATCCGCGACACATCCGTAAAGGAGTGTTAATAAGACAGATTATTGCGTCACATTTATGTACTGCAGTTGGTGGCCAGCAATTTGACGAAGAATCGAGAAAACTTCAAACGAGAATTATCTTTGAGCGTTATTATTCTTTGTTCCATTATTATCAGTAGTCCAGTCGTTACGAGGTGTTTCAAAAAAGTATTCTGAGTAAACCAAAACGCGGAGGGGGGCACAAGCAGTCGTCAGGGGGGGCACGGCCCCCCCCTGGCCCTCCCGTAGCGACGGCACTGCTCAGTTGATTGGCCACATGGCCAAACTCTAAAATCTTCACTAATGATATATTAAATCGATCCACTAGATTTATAAATAATAATAACTTTTGATTGTGTGTGTGCTTTCTGGCCTTAAGGCTACCAGCGTCGCAGCCTTGGGAAGCGCTTTAAGAACAGCGATCACCTAAAACAAGCAAAGCGAAAACTTGTCCTCCACAGAATTCGAATCTGAAACTTTTATGATATTCCATCAGTAAAGCATAATAACTGGGAAGAGTTACGAATATTGCGAAGTTCTAACGGTTTTGTTCTTGCAGCGTTTACTAAAAAACCTCTTAACTTTCCTTTGACCCTGCACTTGTTTTTTTCTAACATTACTACAGTGTTAATGTGCTTACTTGCCGTTATATATGCTTTCAAAATACTGAATTTATGAAAGTCATTTTGTACAAAGATCATTTTAGACAAGTAAAACTTTAACTGGCAACAATGCAGGGGAGATTTTTCAACAATAATGGAAATATAATTTTCAAGATTAGGCCGAATAGAAAGCTGGAATTTGGTGAGAAAACAGTTTTTAATATAATTATAATTGTAACTGGATGGCATTGAGAAAAAACAAAATTAAGATAAATCATTTGTGTAATTTTCGTTTAGATTCCTAAAAGGATATTTAGTTGGGGCTGCAAATAAATACTGCTTCAACATAGAGCAAAATTTACTGTGTCCAAAATTACGGTAATGCTTTCCACACAATATTATTTGCAAATACTGCACATACTAAACTACTAAGTGCAGCTGATCTGCAATGTAATGCTTAGCTGCTCTGTATCAGTTCTCTTCAAATTTCTGGTATCTTTACTAGCAAAGGCGGATATAACTCGAAAACGAGATCATTGATTGAAAGCTTAATTAGGCAATTCGTATGAACCAGAGACAATGACGACGCAAACCGCGTTCAATGAGTAAGATCACGCGCCGATAGTCCTTAGACAATACTTAAAGTTAATATTTTCAAATTGAAGCGTTTAGAACTAAAAATGACGAAGTCACAAAATAACAGTTTTGAGTTAGAAGCATTTAAAGTTTTTAAGTGAAAATTTAAATACTGCGCAATCACATTTATTATGTTTTAACTGGTTTTTATTATTGGTATTGGTTGCTGAAGAGAAATTATCAACTGTTACAGGAAAACTTGGCCACACACCCAAGTTCACAATTCGAACAGTTCACTATTGACTAAGGTGCACAAAACACCATCACTAGAATCGACGTTTTTCGAATGACAGTTGACACTCGACACTTTGACCTTTGACGCTTTGACGTGAAACTTTAACGGTTTTCAACTATTTCAGACGGTAATGCACAGATTTCGTATCAAGAAATCGACAATCGAACAGTTTCATTTATCTCAAATCTATTTCAACGTTTGAGTCAATTGAAATAATTTGGCATTTTTGCAAGGGCATTTATAGAGAAAAATTATAAAGAATAGAATAAAAACCACATGTAAATTTAAGGGGAAAATGCTATTTTTCGTAAACATTGTCCAAAACAAGTTTTGTTTTGCAATAGTGGGTGAATTATTCATTACCTCCGGCTGGACTGATCATATTGGAAAATACTAAAAAGGACGCAAAAACAGTAATCAACTTATCACTACATTTCCGTTAATACTAGTAAAATCAAAATACGCAAACACAGAAAGTAATTTATTTTTATCCGAATTCGCTCCGCACCATTGGGGGTCAAGAAACAAAAAATTAAACATGACTAAGCAAAACAATTCGCCTACTAAAACGGCTAAAGTAAACATGGCATCTTATCAATGATCGATATTGGTGTGCCTTTTCTCATGTTACAAAAGGTTTTTTCGAATACGCAGTGGTTGGAACCTTGAAAGGCGAAAGGCTTTTCTTTGAATCCAAAGCAAGCTAACTTGCTGTAACATCAACAATAATTATTCGATCAACTTTTATCAAAAATTTGATAAACAAAATATAAACTTTTGGACTTGGTCGTTTTTGGTCCAAATTGTGGACATGGTCATTTTAGCAAAAAAATCAATTACATGGAATACAAAGTGAAAGCGCATTTCAGAGATTTCTCAAACAACATTTTGTTTTATTTTAAAGCTTGCCAGCATCACTTCATTCATTCATTCTTTTTTTATTCTTGACCACCACAACAATAGCAAATGCATGGTAACACAATAATAACACGTAGAGTCAGGAAAAGGAAGTAGCGACACAACGTCAGACTTTAAGACATGCAGAGGATACTGAACACAAAAAAGCGATTTTTATTTGCATGGTTGCTACACCTGTCACACCGGCTCAAAGTACATTGTAGGCCTAATCAATCACAATCATCAACATACACGCAGGCACACAAGATGGAAGTAAAACTAACGGCTGTAGTAGTTGCTCGAATGATTGATAAAGAGAAAAGAGAGGGACAGTGACCAGTGCAAGGCCAGGCACGGTTACGTAGGTGGTCAACGGGTGGCGCAACCGGCCCAAAACTATGTTTAGCTCAACGGAGCATGGTGAGGAAAGAAAAACCACCCTGAAAATGAAACCTCACCGGGTCCGGAAACCCTTTCAAGTAGCAGCTGGTCATAGCATCAAGACAATAAAAATTTGGAATCGATACATATGCATCAAAACAATTATACACAACATATAGCAATATGAGTCACACCATCCACATTGCGTCTAAATAATTAGCTGGTACAAAAAAACAAACTTGTGATCTCTCCGATATCTTAGTCAGAACGAAGGTATACCCACGAGAGGAACTAAATTTGTGTCTATGCAATGTTGATAATGTGCATCTCACACCAGTTAAGGTAGAGTCCGGTGATACTCAACTTAAACGGCAATGGCTTTAGTCACCTTGCTGTGCGATGTACTGGAATTTACCGGCAAGCTGTTAATTGCCTATTTATCATGAAAGCAGTTTTAAGTTTTAGTAAATTATTACCAAGTCATTTCTTACCAAGTCATAAATTATTACCAAGTCATTTCTTCGATTGGAAGAAAATGAGGACAAGGGTGCAGGGCCAGATTTAGGATGGAGTGCCCAAAGATCCTTATTTTGTTGGAAGGACTCCAGAACCAACCAAAAAAATTTCTTGTATTTTTGGGATTGCTTTTTGTGGTACCTCAAATTTATGGGGGCCCTGAAATCCCTTGTTCCTTTTATATCTGGCCCTGCCAGGATAGTTGAGCAATCTTATCACTACTGAAACAACGGATTTCGCGTAGCGTGTTTTTTTGTTTTTACTCAGCCATTTTCAAACTAACGTGTGCAAGTTTCAGACTTTTACGTATAACTCAAGAACGGTTTGTTCTAGCTTCATAAAATTTTTACAGCGATTTGAAATTAATACATTGTATGTTTGTACAAAATTACGAGGCAATATGTTACGTGACTTTGGTTTTAGGACTAAAAAATTGCCCGAAAGTTTGGCGTAAAAATCGGTCTCATTCAAAAACGGCATAAGTACGGAAAAAAATATTTTACATGGGTATATTTCTTCAGATACCCTTTCATCCCTACCAATTCATTTTTGGCCGCGATGACTTTTTTGTTTTGTTTTCTCCCTTTGTTTCCCTTTTTTTTCCTTTTATTTCTTCCTAAATCTTGTATGCTCTTCTCCTAAACCACGAAATATCAAAATAAAATTTTTGTGTAAAGTTGTTGAGCTGCAAACGCAATTTTGTCTCCCAAAATCTTTGGGGGCCGCTCTTTCAGGAACCCCCCTAAACTGGGCCCCCAAAAATCAATTTTTTGAATGGCTCGAGCTAAGGAGCCAGTTTTTTTGATATCAGTAGATAATTATTAAACAGACAAACACCCCCCAATCCCAGAAATCCCCCCAAATGGACACCCCCCATAATCAATTTTTTGAACGGCTTAACTTAGGGTGCCAGTTTTTTTATGATATCAGTAGATATTTAACAGAAAAGTATTTTGACGTAGTTTTGGGGTATCACCCCTTTGGACCCCCCAAATGGATCCAAAATAAATCAGTTTTTTGAACGACTTAACCTATGGCGCCAGTTTTTTTTTTAATATCACTTAGCATTTAAGAGACAAATATTTTGACGTAATATTAGGTTACCACCCTCCCAAAAAAAAACTCTCTAAATGGACCCCAAAAATCACTTTTTTGAACGGTTTAAGCTAGGGTGCCAGAATTGTTTTCATATAAGTAGATTTTTAAAAAACAAATATTTTGGCAAAGTTTGGGGGTACCATCTAGCCGGAAACCTCCAAAGTGGACTCCCCCAAAGCCAATTTTTTGAGCAACTTTAGCTGGGGTGCTACTTTTTTGAAATCAGTAAATATTTGCGTCGGTCGTTCAAAGAGATGGCTCCTCAGCAAGCTTCCATCTAGTTTTTTTTTAATTTCTTATTCTCAACCAAA
Organism: Trididemnum nubilum; assembly: GCA_963965965.1. NCBI lineage: Eukaryota > Metazoa > Chordata > Ascidiacea > Aplousobranchia > Didemnidae > Trididemnum > Trididemnum nubilum. The sequence goes on along the minus strand of OZ014477.1, from coordinate 30,551,919 downwards.
TGGCAATTTAATCACTTCATAAATTCTCTTTTAGCTTTAACTAAGTGGATAGCTTAAAAAGCATTGGCATAGTAAGGTTTGAAATATAGAAAGTTTTTCTATCCCATCCTGTACTACTAATTTTGCATTTTCAAAAAATAGGATAGTACTGATACTTAAAAAGATGTACTATTACATGTGCTGCCCCAATTGTTTTTGTGACTAAGAATAGGAAACCGGAAAAACTTTTGTTTTAAATAAAATACTGTTAGACCTAAATAGTAAACCGTTTGGTACCATCCTTACCGTAGGCTTTAGGCCTACACATCCCTGCTTTAATTAAGAAAAATTAATCAGTTAGACCTCAACACATATTTGTTATAAAATTTAGCTAACTACTCAACAACACTATGCCCCATAACTATAAATCATAGGCCCAATTGCGCAATTGTGCAACAATCTTATCTTTCTAACTTGTGTTTGATTTCTTGATGACTAAGCACAAACTGCTACTGAGTCACATGACTGGGCAATTTTGATTGGTTGATTTGGACGTGGTCATTTTTTCTCCAAAAGAAGTGGACTTGAGTATTTCTAGCTCGAAAAATGTTACTTTCTGAGAAAATGCAACCTCTGATAAATGGACTTAGACAGTTCTTTACAGGAAAATATATAGCAGGGATTGTGAAGAATCCAAAGCAAAATGCATTGCGGGTGAAATCTCAAATTTGATAAAATGTGATTTGGTCATTTTTAGTTCTAAACTCTTCAATTGCACTATTTCTTGATGACATTTTATATGTAATCTAAAAGCGTGTTTACACTGAACGCAATCAACACGAAGCGAAAAATGCCACCTTTCGCAAATGGTCGCTTCCGTCTCTTGCTCAAAGTACGCCAACCAATTAACAATATTTTTGTCAAGGTGCAGTTAAACAACCGCTCGAGTAGTTTTCGACCGGTTAAAATATTTCGTAAGTTGCCGATGACGTCAAATTTCTGTTGCTTTGCGTCGCTTTGCGTTGCTTCTCATCTATAAGTGTAAACGCATCTTAAGTATTTTAATTTCAATTTCAATTCAATAAATTCAATTAAATTCAAATCTTAAATATTTTAAATTCAATTCAAGTAAACGCATTTAGAGAAGTTCAACATTACGTCCAAATTACGCTTTCACGAAAGTTCGCAAAAATATTGTTGAATCCAAAAAATTGATCGAATTCTTGTGGAAACTTGCATTTCAGGTCTTTAGGTATTCAAGTCCACAAAAAAGCATTGAAGTATTTTTGTAGTTGATCTAACTCCATATTTTGTTGGATAGTTGATATTGCTCTATTATATTAATACTGTAACTAAACACAACCGCATAACTTTCAAACCCATCAAAAACAAAGCAAGCTGATGAATACAAAATTAAGTAGGACTGCGAAGAGCCGAACATCGATTTTAACACATTTGCTCATTATTTAGACTTTTGATCTTAGAGAAAACTTCTTCTTCTTCTTTCTTCATTGCCCGCTTTTCCGTGAAGGTTGCGGGGGCAGTAGCTCAAGATTAAGCCGCCACACCTCACGGTCTTCCATCACATCCATCATTTCGCTTGGGCGAAGTCCCAAGCGATTCCATCCAAGATCCTCAATGTAATCGGTCCATCTCGTTTTAGGTCGTCCAACTGGTCTTCTTCCATTTGCTTTGGCAAGTAAAGCTTGTTTGGGGAGTCTTTCCTGAGGCATTCTGCTTACATGGCCAAACCATCTAAGCTGAGATCTTTCAATTCGGAGAAGTAACGGCTCGATGTTAAGAGATTTTCGAATCTCAGAGCTACGCACCTTGTTAAACAGTGTAACTCCTTCGATTCTTCGTAAAAACCTCATTTCGGACGCTCGCACTTGTGATCGCATTCTTTCGGTCATTACCCAAGATTCATAACCATAAGTGAGAATGGGGACAAAAACTGCTTTGAAAATTGAGAGTTTTGCCTTTTTCGACAATTCTCGTTTCATGACAACCGAGTAGTGCAAAGCTCGCATAACTGCACTAGCCTTGCCTATTCGGATATCGAGTTCTTCGTCTTGCCTTCCGTCACTCGTAAATGCAACCCCAAGATACTTGAACTTCTCTACCTGCTTCAGTGACGCTCCGTTCACTTGTAATACGCACTGATCAGGGTTTTTTGAAAGATAAAGAACTCAGTTTTGGTCGTGCTTGTTTTCATTCCGGCGGTGTTGCATGCATCTGCAAAGCTATTTGATGCGCGCTGGAGGCCAGATTCTGTGAAAGAAAGCAGAACAAAATCATCAGCGAATAGCAGACGACTGATTTTGCAATTTCTAATCGTGGCACACTCATCAGCTTGGCTGCATTTGTCGATCCAATTTATGTAAACAATGAAAAAGAGAGGTGACAAAACGCACCCTTGCCGGAGTCCAACGCCCACATGGAACGGCTTTGATTGCTTGCCATTTACCCGAACACAAACCTCCGGTCTGCAGTAGAATGACTTAATAGCGTGTAACAATTAACCATTAACGCCATACTCCTGCAAAACCTTCCAAAGTTTATCCCGAGGAACTCGGTCATATGCTTTTTCAAGATCGGCAATACATGCTAAGAGATCTTTGCTATACTCCCAAGATTTCTCGAAGATTTGCTTCAGAGTGAAGATTTGGTCCGTGGTGCTGCGACCCGGACGAAAACCGCACTGACCATCTTCCAGTTTTGATTCCACTATTTCTCGGCATTTCCATTCAAGACATTTGACATGTACTTTCCCAGGCAAACTAAGGAGTGATATCCCTCTGTATCTCAGCGAAATCAAACAGGACATTGGATGGCTATTAATCAAAGTAGATCACACAAAAAATCACTAAAAATTGAATGCACTAACCTAGATTACTATTGAAGTATAATCCAACGTAAAGGGACAAACCCCGAAACGGCAGGCCGTACAGCGATTGAGAATATAGCTCCTTGATCAGATCTGCAATTTGGTCAGGTCGAACACTCTCGCTGGCTACGAAAGTTACCACGAGTGATAATTTTCGTGCAGGCTTTAAGACTTTGTCTTTCAGCCCACCAATATACTCTCTGTTCGCAGCTTATGAAAGGACAAACCCCGAAACAGCAGGCCGTACAGCGATTGAGTATGCATATAAATATAGCAGATTATTAATCTTTGTCTCACGAGGCAGCGACGGAGAACTTTTTATTGAGACGAATCTTTGTTTATCACCAGCTTAGGAGATGACCGTATTTCAAGCATTCTGGTTGACGTTTAACGTCTTGCCACTTAAATTTTCTGCTAGTTCAAAGCCGTAACGTAAAGACATCCATCTTAAAGCGCCTTATCCATGGACGCAACTATGTGACTAGGGTACGAGTTAAACCAGGATCATGCAATCAGAGTCGTCGTAAAAACAACTCCTTTACACTTCATTAGCACTTTAGATTAACTTCAATTGGAAATTAGCAACTTTATGCAGGCAAAAAGCTGCATAGCTGGACAAACAGTTACAGAAACGAAGCAATATCAGAATTACTGTTACTTCTCCGATCTTACAAAATCAATTTATTTTTATACGGTAATAATACTACAGTTAAAAGTTCAAGAATGTAAGTAAGAGAAAAAAACTGATAATAAGCGTCTTAATCTTTGCTGGTGCATTTTACGTTAGCAATCTGCAGTAAAAACACAACAACACCTGTGTTTCGCAGCTGTTTTCGGCGAAACAGGCGTTGTTCAGGGTCTTGGTGGTTTTGTAGTGCACCGTACCGGTTAAAACGATAAATGTAACACTCATTTATTTTTTGTCGCAGCTGTTAACTTTTCTTTTTATGCAATGAAAAACATTTAATATTCTTTCACATACTGCTGGAATTTCTTTCTTTTAAGTTGAACATTTTCGCCTTAAATTACTGGTATGGAGCACTTTTTGTTTATTATTGAGCTTGGCTTCACTCTTAAAAAATCTTAAGATCATGTTTAATGTGTTAAGCAGACAAAAGTTTGCTGTTGTTTTTGAAGCCTAAGAAGCAATAATGTTTTTGAAGTATTCTTGATTTAAGACAAGATCCAAACGCGAAATAACGCTTTGCATAAATTTGACCAAAGCTTAGTCAGTTGTATAAAAGTGCAAAATAATCAACTAAAACTTTCAATTCTATTTTATGGATATTATAACTCAACCAGAAAATCAGAAAATTTTACAATTTTTTTTGTAATTTGGCTGAATTTTAGCAATACTTAAATTTCGGTTTCAGATTAGAAAATTAAATCTCACAGGAAGAAAAATATGGTAACGTTGCAGATAGAATTTTTATGCAATGCAACAGCATTTTCACATATTAATTAAAGTAAGAAAACAAAACCAATGTAGCAAATAAAATTTTGTTGGATTATACTTCAATAGCAGATTAAACATTAAAAGATGTGCGTGAATTGATAACCGCAAGGTTTCAAATCATTAGGAAGTTTTCGGAACAAATATTAACCGATAAAAAATTGGTTGCCATTCAGTGCTAGCTTGTAACAATGCTGCTTATAGAACAGCAATTCTAAAACAAGAATTTAAAATTTACTGTCGTATGTTGAAATAAACGTCCATTTTTCACTGTTTAAATTTTTGGGTAAGAACGACCCAAAAAAATTGAGTCGCTGCAACCTAAAAAGTTTGGGTCGCTATTACCCAAACAATTTGGGTCGCCACGACCCAAACAATTTGGGTTGCCACGACCCAAACAATTTGGGTCGCTGCGACCCAAAAAGTTTGGGTCACTACGACCCAAATAATTTGGGTCACCACGATCCAAAGATTTTGGGTGGCCACCACCTAAACAATTTGGGTTTCCTCGACCCAAACATTTTGGGTTACCTCGATCCAAACAATTTGGGTCGCCACGACCCAAAAAATTTGGGTCGCTGCTACCCAAAAAGCTTGAGTTGCTACGACCCAAACATTTTGGGTCGCCACAAGCCAACCAATTTGGGTAGCCACGAACCAAATAATTTGGGTTGGCCTGACCCAAACAATTCGATCACCACGACCCATGCAATTTGAGTCTCCACAATCTAAGGACTTTGGGTCACCACCACTCAATCAATTTTGGTCGCCACGACTCAAATTATTTTTGGGATGTAGCAATTCGTTAATTTTCATACCAACACTATGATGTTTTTTTCATAAACAGTTCAATATGCCAGGATATAGCAAAAACACAAAGACTTCACAAAATGGAAATTGTGTTTAAAACAATAAAGTTTAAAACCAGACATCTGGTACAGTTTTATTTCATAAATAGTTTTAAGAATTAAGCACTTCAACATACGTAAAAAAATATACCGTATATTTTCGAGTAAAAATCGCATGCTTGTATTAGTCGCACCCTCATATTTGACATGAAAAACAGGAAAAACATTTTTAAGCATCATTCATTTATTGCAGTTACATCAGTACCTAAATTGTAGGGGGGACGTGGGGAGACGCATCCCTCCATCGAGAGTTAGCGTCCCCCCATTGAGATTTAGCCTCCCCCCCATCGAGATTTAGCATCCCCCCATGGAAGTTTGAGCACTGGTTGAACCAGTAGCGTAGCTGGGGGGGCTAATAGTGCTATAGCCCCCCCATTGGCCTGTTTTTTGCAGTTTTGAGGTTGATTTTTGTTCAAAAAAGGAAAATAGCCCCCCAAACAAAAATAGCCCCCCAAAGTTCGTGAGATGCGAAGTAGAAGTGGGTGTCAGGGCACTTGAAGACCTTTTTTTTCCGTTTGGAGATCACTTGATTTCGGAGATAAAAATGCTCTGAATTTTGGTGAAGACTTTTTTTTCTTTTTTGAAGATCACTTGATCTTGGACAGAAAAACGCTTTGAATTTGCCTAAATCCAATTCAAGACAAATGAAAATTCGGATTAAGTTCGTTTACGGTTGAATCTAACTTCAAAAAAAGGCCCCTCCTTTCCGAAATCCTGGCTACACGAACAAATCTCACAAATTCCGGCCGAATTTAGTCCCAAATGCGGTGAAGACCTTTTTTTTTGTCTTCACTTGATTTCGCTGAAAAAAGCTCTTCAATCTTCGTTGAAGACTTTTTTTTTTTGGTCTTCACTTGATTTCTGGGACGGAAAAACATAATTTCCACTAAAGTACTTTCGGATTTCGAAAGCGTTTGCAAGGCTGCAAAAGTGTCCCCCAAGCAAAATTTTACAGTTTAAGTACTGAGTTACATTACCAAAAATTAAAAAACATTGAAGTCATCACTGCTCAAATAGTCCTCAAATAGTCCCAGTTCACCTCTGGAACATCCCATGAGGGCGACAAGTGATGCAATGTAACGTGACTTATGTGGATAGGCGATAAGTAACGCGATTGTATGAAAGGCTTTAGCGTAGAAAGCAAAGGCATGAAAATATCTCAGAAAAATTTTGTATCTCATGCAATGCACTTCATATATTCTTGTATAAGTCGCACCTGACTTTTTGGGCAATATTTTAGTACAAAAAAGTGTGACTTATACTCAAATAAATACGGTAGGTTTCTGCAGTAAACCATGAGCACGCAATTGAATTGTCTTTTTAAAAAAATAAATACCAAATCAACCAAAGTTAAATAACTGAGTTTAGTAATGATTTTTTGAAACTGAGATCGTACGATTGTGCTACGAATAGAGAAAAACAATATTGCCAAAAATCAGAAAAGCAGTATTGATGGATTGCAGCTACGTCATAGCTTTTTCCCGCCAAAACGATTGGACGTCAAAATGCCATTACAAAGCATTGGTCGTTACCGTAAATCAACGTATAATTCCTTTAGTGGGCATTTAAAAAAAATTTGATTGTAAAGTAACACTTTTGTAGATAGCCTGGCCTTAATTGGTAATTACCAGGAGCAATTTAAGCAGCTTACATTGCTGGCTAAGCGGATCTGAAAAGTTACGCTTTTTGTAAATTCTAATCGTCCATTGCCTGCTATTGTCCACTTTGACCGGCTTTTAGCTTTGGTTCAAATCGTAAATTCGGCCATATCCTAAAATACTTAAAATTCTATGTCACAGCAGTAACACATGGCCGATTAATGTTTAGTTTAAGCACTATTTATAAATAATATTTAACATCACTAGCTCAAGTCGAAATAAATGCAAATTAAGACTCGATCAAAGTTACACCGTTACACTGAGGCCAGTTAAATCTTTAGTTTAAAGTTTAAATGACATATCTTCGAAATAATTCAATGAAAACAACTGCTAATGCATTTTAACTCTTAGCAACCAATAATCATAGCGATAAGCCGCTAATGACTACACGAAATGCAAAAAACCACCAAGATCCTGCAAAATAGACTTCTGAAATCACAAAAGTTTAAAAATGCGCTAATTTTGTCACAAATAAAGGAGATACAACTGTTCCATTATAACGCCATCAATAGTAAGCCCCGAATTTGATTACCAAAACTAGCTACCACCATCCATATTACGTGATTCTAATGGGTTACTTAACAGCAATCCGGATTTACGTCACTGAAAAAAAGCTAACAAAACCGAATTCTTACTAATTAAAATCTTTTTCAGTTGGTACAGGCTTTTGCCTAGCATTTAAAGTTAATGTTACAAAGAATCAACTCTTTTATCAGAGATGGAGTTCTCGAGAGGACGTCCTTGGCCTCGAGGACACATTTTGAAGTCCTTGGCCTTGGCCTCGAAGCCTCAAGTCCTTGGCCTTGGCCTCGAAGTCTCAAGTTCTCGAAAATTGTACTGTCCTCGGCTCGAGGACAGCACTATTTTTTGAACAGTTGAAATTTTGTTGGAAAACGCCAGAAACCTCACGGAAAATTTCCAAACCCCTTTTTTGTTTTCCTCAATTGGAGCATAGGCGTAGGCAAGGGGAGGGAGGCAGGCCCCCCCTAATTGTAATTTCACTAATGACTAAAATGTGACAAAAAAGCCTATTGTTTCTTCAGTTTCAGTTTCTTTCTAGCATTTTTTGCTGACAACAGTATATAACTAATTTACACTATTGAAGACCAGAGGCGCCGGTTCCCCCTCAATTCAATTTTTGCCAGCCAATTTAAACGTGTAACCCGGAGAAAATGGAGAGTTTTTGTCTTAAAAGTTGCTATCTCAGGCCCACATCTAGCCTTTTTGTGAACGTAATGCATTAATCAGGGCCGGATTTACCATAATATGACGCAGTACCAGCTAGCGGCCCCAAGCTAAAATCGTGACTTTTTTTGGTCTTCACCTATATTTGGCAGAAAGATCTTGCGAAAATCTCCAAATTGCCAGGGGCCCAGCGCGATGTAAATCCGGCCCGCAATAACATGGTTAGTAGGCGTAACCATCTATTGTGCCATTTTTTGATAACAATTCAGTAATTCACCTCCACCTTGCCGGTTTTTACGCACACAATACATTAAAAAAAATTAGCCCAGGAAAATGCTGATTGAACAAATCATTGAACTTTAGTTAAGGGGGCCTGGGTCCACTTGCCGAAGATGTACTCCTTTAACTGGCTCTTTTCATGACGAAACAAAAATCTCTCAGGAAAATATTCGAGTCGATTATTATTTACTGCCAAAATGTTGCAAAAGACAATGCACATTACTTCCCCCTACCTGAACAAAACCACTTACAATTAAAATTTAACTCCAAAATGCAAGATGTTAGAAGTGTTTTGGACTTAAATTCCTAGTAAAAGGAGGATTAAACAATCTAATTTTTTTAATTGGCTTTCAATAATATCAAAAATCTAGTGCTTTCAAATGGCTCTGAACACGTGCTAATCGTGATTCAATGGTATTAAAATAACTTTTTTTCCTAAAAATTACAAAAAATTGCCAACGGCTGGGAGCTTCGCCCCTAGACACCTATGGGCTACGGCGGCTGGGGGCCCCGCCCCCAGACCCCCATCTGTGATACGTTTGAGTTACACTTACCTTTTTTAACGCGTTTTCAAAGTTAGATGCTTGTACTTTTCAACTATTACTTTAAGCCTTCTCCCTTTGCAAAATCCTGGTTAAAAGCCAACAAGCAACAATTTCAGATCTTCTATCCTACGATATCTTTGTCCCACAAAAACTTCCTCTTTTGAAAATTTTTGATGACATCATTGCATGAGATTTGTGGTTTAAGCTTCCCCCAATCAAAAATCCTGGGTACTCTTAAGAATTGGAGATTGCTTGAAAAACTTTTTTTGAAGACCTTTTTTTTTTTTTGGAGAACACTTGCGTTTGTGTCCTTGGTCCTTGGCCTCGAGCATTCCTGTCCTTGGCCTCGAGAAGGTTTGTCCTCGGAAAGGCTGTCCGTGGCTTTGGCCTTGGCCTCGGATTTTTTTTGTGTCCTTGGCCTTCAACCTTGCGTCCTTGACTCTACCTCTGCTTCAAATATTTGCGCTTTTGCTCGCTCTGATTGTTAAGTTTGTTTATTTATTCGTGCGCATGATCCAAGCGTTTTACTTTTGTTTTGCTACAGTACACCAACCTTCAATAGTACGTTTTTTGGTTTTATGTGCAAGTCATTTGTCAGGCTGGGCTATCGCATAGGATGGAAAACTGTTTGAACCCAATAGAAATTGCGTTAGTGCCTTTCCAAGACCAGTTTAGAAATTGAAATGGGAGCTAGCAACATTTTAATCACTAGTTTGACGCTTGACCAGTAATGGTATTTGGTATAGGTTTTACATTAGTTTTTCTTCTATTGCGCTGACTAAAGTAAACAGACGTACATACTTCCAGTTTAAAGTTATCAATCTTGTTGGATTTCAACTGCACCGTGATTATTTACTTTTTGTCTGTTGCAGATAATTCCGGGGTAGTGTAAATCATGAGCTCAAATGTCAAGAGAATTTAACCTACATCCAGCATATAGTTCAACAGAACCACAATTACTGTATGGTTCTCGACAAAAACACTTACGCAATACCAACAGATCAAGTAAAAGCATGCAAATTTTCTCATCTTGTTTAAATTCTAGCTCATAAAAAGAGTATTTGTCAAATGCTTTTTTGAAGAACAAGGCATAAAATATAGCAATCACAATTATAGAACAGCACCCCGGAAAAAATCTTCTACTTCTGTTAAACCAGTCTCATTGTGCCAAGTACTGAAAATTAAAGCTATTAAAAAAAAAACTTAAAGCAAAGGTAGCTCGTAAAAATTAGCTAGCAAACAAGGCTATTTGATCGCAATGACATAGATCGTAATAAACACGTTAGGAAAAAAATAAACTCTAATTTTAATCAAAAGAATCCTCAAGTTCTGTACCACCAATCAACTTTTAAATTTAAATTGTTATGATATTTGTCTGAATCTGTCACTTTCGTTTAGAGGAAACCACCCCTATACTTCACCAAGGATGAAAGGTATAAATGAAATCGTTATTCATCGATTTGAGAATCCTTTCATGATGTTTGATTGGATCTTTAACCTTTTTTCTCAAGCAAAAATATTTAAAAAAGCAATAAGAGGTGTTAATGACCAAGCGGAAAAGGTACAGTTAAATCAACTTTTTCTACCCTATGTTACAGCTCTCAAAAAAAAATTGATTACTTGTTTTTATCTGAAAAGAGAGACTATGAACTTCAAAAAAAAAAAAGTATTTCATTAGTGCTGCAACCTATGTGTATTTTCTAGCTAAGCCCCAGGTAATGGGTCTATAGCGAGACAGAACAGCATAGCTATGAAGTTTTATTTCGGGCTCCAGATTGCAGGGATATTGTCGAGCAAAGCTTTTTTTTAATTCTGGTCTTCACTCTGTTTTCAATTTTCTTGGATCTGGCAAAGAAAAATAATTTTTTCTTCACTCTGTTCTTTTAGTTTACAGGGACCAAATGTTCTAACATACAAAGTTTTCTCAAGGTCGAGGGCGTAGTTCCGCTTCACCAAAGCCATAATGCGCAAATTTGTGCTTTGCCTGGAAAGACAATAATATGAATCCACTTTTTTTTTTTTAACTGTAGAAATATATTTTGATAGTTTCCAAAATACAAAACAAATTAATCACATATATTTTTGCTTTTATACTGATTTGCTTCACTGGAAACCATTTTTGATTGTGGTATGTATAAAAAAATTAATGATGTCAAATAAATTGTAAACTACGCGTGACCGAAAAAATTGAACTAAATTTACCACTTACTGTATACAGCAAAAGCATGAATATTGCTTCATGATAATTAACTGACAAATGTTTTTGTTTGAGCACGCTTGAACTTCATAGGTGGGCACAAATCGCTAATCCGCTATTCCGGTAATTAGCGAAGCTAACATTTTCATTAGCGCATTAGCGGTTCCGTTAACGTTCAAAAATGATAACGGACTGGTTATCAAAGCTAATTTTTTTAGCGCAATCCGCTAATCCGCTAGAAAAAAATAGTCGCAACTGTGGTTTCAATAAAGTATAGTCTAAACTTTACCACATTTAGCCGCTTTTGCTTGGCAGAGAAATATGTACTTTAAGTATACGATGTAAGCCGCTTCTAAATCAGTAATTATTGTCGAAAAAATTGTTTTTCGGTATGGTAATGCTTTTCTCGCGTTGGTAATCACTCAGTAGCATAGCCAGGGGGGTCTGGGGGCAATAGCCCCCCCATTGGTCTATCAACCAAAACGCAGAAGGGAAATACCATATTTTTAGCTCAACAGAGACTGTTTTTTTTTGCGCTGGAATGAACTAAAATTTAATTTAAAGCAACTTTTGAAACATATATTCAGGTGAGGGGGTTAATTTGTCAAAAATTAAAGTCACAAATCAATAAAAACTTTTAAAAATGCCCAAAATTAAACAACGAAATTTGATCGCTAGTGTAAATAAGCCAAACATAGGTTTTGTCCACATATATATTATAAACTCAAGAATAAAGGGGGGCTATTCAGTGTTAGTTAATTACCAATCACTTCTCTAAAATATCTTTCCGTTAGCCCCTCCTCCTTAATTATTTTTCTATATTAAATATTGACAAAATAGACTACTCCGAGTGAGTTTTATTGAATAATAGGATTTTATGATTTACCAGCATGTAAACAAGAGATCTACAGTGTTATCATTAGCCACCTCCCACATAGCCCATTCATGTAACCTGTTGAATCATGTTGCACTGCCAATTTCTATGCCACGGTTTGAAAACATTATTTTTTACTAAAATAGCCCTAAAATGAAGTTATTTTTGCAAAAAAACGCAAAATTTTCAAGCGCTGGGAGCTCCGCCTTAAAGCGGCTATTATAATAATCTCAAAAACGGCTATTTTAAGGCTTAATTTTCAGAAACAATAGGTTTAGCAAACTTGGCATTATTGTGATTATTGTTGGCATGATATTATATAATCATCATTAATTTTCAAACTAACAGTCCAACAAACACACAGCAACCAGCGAGAATAAAATCGACATAATACAATATATTTCGGGTAAAAAGGCATCTTCAATGTTTTATTGAAATATTATTATTATTATCATTGTTATTGTTTTATTGATGTACTATTATTTTGAGCAGATTATTTCGTTACAGCGCTACGTCTGAGCAAAAAAAGCGTCAAAAAATAAAGGAAACAATGATGAAAAGGAGCAAAACTTAGATTTTGTCGACATTTTGTAGGACACAAAGATACCGCATAAAACTCAACGACGATTTTGTCCCAACCAATACATTAATAAAAACTCAAGGTAAACTTGTACTGCAAACCACAATATTATTGATTATTAAAGAAGTTTATTTTATTTTTTTAAACATTATATCTTAGCTTTAATCAACAATCGAGCACATGCAAAGTTTCATTGTAAACTTTAATTTAATTTGAGGGGCTATCCGATCAACGTATTTTACACGATTGGGAGGGAGGCAAATTTCTTTGTCTATAGATGCGTTTATATAGAACATGAAGCCACCCAGAGCAGCGGTTGGAAATCTTTGTGAGTGGTTGCTCACGTCACTTGCTCACAATAGGCCGACCAATTATTAACAATTTTGTCTAAATTAAAGGTAAGCAACTGCTCGGTTGAAACCGTCCGCAAGTTGTCGATGTAATCAAATTTTTGTTGTTTCGTTTGCGGTGTAAGCGCATCTTTATTCCCAAACCAAAAGTTATGGAAATACCTTACTTGGCATGCAGGTTGGTCTTCGCAAAATTTTTCAGAAAAACTGGTTTTGAGGTGATGAGGTCATCATCGTGACGTTAGAGTATTTGGAAAAATTATGCATTTTTATCAATGACGTCGTAGATAGTTCAAATTTTGTACCGTACATAGATTTGTTTTTTGATGCTGTATCATAAAATGGTATGTCCAAGTAGCAAAAATGTTTTATGACGTAATGCTAGTTAAATATTAGCCAAAAATTGCTCAGGTTTTTGAAAATGACTTTGAACCTGAAAATTGGAAAACCTTTGGTGACTTCAACTTTTCAGGAGTTATTTTTGAATAAATTTGACTTAAAATCAAGTTAGTTTAATTTGTTTTTTTTTTCTGAAGGGATTTACAGTATAAAGCCAAGAGGAGGACAGTTTTTGCCTGCCCTCACCATGTAAAATCGAGTTATTTGACTTGAATTTTTAAACTCTTTTTCGGGATAAAAATAGAAAAGGATTAACAGACGATCAAATTCGAGATGAAGTCAATACATTTTTGCTTGCAGGGCACGACACAACATGCAAATGGTAGCGTTCAAAGTTCAGTCAATTTTATTGACAACGACTTTACTTTATTCCTTGATCTTAATATTAAACTCAGAATCTCTTATATCTCAATTAAATTTAAATTCTTGCCTGCAAAATTCATTCTAAGATGTTTAGTTGTGAAGTGAAATTTTCAAAAAGTTCGAGTTCATTCACGCAAATATTTAAAAAAAAATCTTTCGGTTCCTATTTTTTTTGTGTAAGGCTTAGCGTGGTTACCCTTGCAGGTTTCATGAATTTATTGCTTTTACCCTTAGAGGTTGTCGTTGTAGCGCATATTTATTCTCCTGTCACCAGACAGCGTCGGACGCTAACTTATTGGACGATCCGCAGCCTTTTCATTACAACGACTACTTCGTGATTGGAGGAATCCGCTTCTGCTTACAAGTTTCTGGTGATCCAACGTTCCTGTAGATTTCTTCGAATTCTTGTCCACTGAATTTGCTGCTTGTTCGAAGCCACCAAGCAGAGATAACTATCGTAAAGCGTCTTATCCAAAGGCGCAACAACGTGACTAGGGTGCGGGTTGAACCAAGACCATTCTATCAGGGTCGTCGTAAAAACGACGCCTTTACCCATTCGGCCATGCTGTCGACTGTGATCGTAAGTCAACATTTGGACGGTGAAGGTGATCGTGAGTCAACATTTGGACTTCTCGTAAAACCTTGCGTTAAATAGTGTTTTATGAGAATTTTTTTTTTAATCAATGCATCCTTTGTTCATCCAAATAAAAATTGAACTGATTTTGGTTATACTAATGATGTAAAACTAGAACTGCGTTATAGTGGGAGATTTTATAAGCACCTCGGATTGTTCTACTTTTATAACATAAACATGGAAAACGTTAGTGTACTTAAAATATTGTACCTTAAAATAGAGTACTTTATTCAAGAAAAAGACAGTATTTAAAACACTGTAAAAAGAAAAAAAAATTTTCATCTGCAGCTCTCCAACAAAATGAAATTATTTGGCTCATTTTGTATTAGATGATATTTATCATCTGATTGCTAACTTTAGTGGTTGAGCGTATTACAACTATTCATGAACAAAAGAAGGCCTATTGAACTATTTTAGCTCTTTCGTGGATATTTTATAATTTGGCCAAACACGAAAACATTCAAGAAAAACGCCGAGAAAAAGTTGTGTCGCTTTACAAAAAAACAAAAAAGTTGAATGGTAAGATGAGAAGAATTGACTAGCAAATTTGGTCAAAACTTGCAAAAGTTTTGTCGACGATTTGATTTATAAGTTGTATTTATTTATTTTGCTCATTAATTGGTAAATTTTTTTAAGGATGTATTCAATGTATCTATTTGTGTTTATCGCTGATGTAAACATTCATCTTCAAAATCAAACCAAGCGAACATCGCAAATTCAACAACAATGTGGTTCAGGCGAAAACAAGTAGATGACATAAAGTCTTTTCTCACACAGCGTTTTCGCTAAATAAGTCATCAGCTTCTGCGCCGCAATGATTTTGTTAAATATAAGCGTTTTAGTAATTTCTGGTCTGACTGTAGAAAGAGTAATGTTACCGGAAAGGCTACTCTTGAAGCGATCATTGCGGAAAAATTGTTCTGCCGCAGGATTCAATTTTTTATTTTGCATAATATATGTTGTACGTTCAAATTTCTAGGTGGACAACTTTTTCGCAAAGCTCGTTTTAAAGATTAAGTAGCTCTAGTACCAAACGCTAACGGGATATAATTACTCCAAAGATTCAAAAAAATGGCATTTAATACTTTTTGAAAGTCTGACGTGGCGCAAATGCAGTACTTATCTATGTTCGTCAAAGAAAGTTTAAGATTGAACCCGGCGTTGCTTGCAGTGGCCAGAAAGCTGGATAGAAGTCTATAGATTTCACCAGCCAAAATACTCAAGCTATTGTTCCACCAAGTTCTAACGTAGGAAGATCCGAAGGTAAAATCAATACTGTTTCTCTATCAGGTTTACATCCATATAATAATCTTATTAAGATGATCAACTGCAACATAGAAATTGCATTTTTTGTGCAGTTTTTAAAAACTATAAATTTGTTACGACCGAGTAATCCTTTTCTGTACTGTACAGTTTTGACGTATTTCTAAAGACTTTCATGCCTCTTTCTCATTTCTCTGCTTCATAACTCAATGCCTTAGCACTAAACAGCCATGCGTGACATGTGCGCTGTGTAGCAGTCAAACAGCCACCAACAAGAGAACCATGATGGCTTAAAGGGGCATTGAAGTCTAATTTTTGAATTTTAACACCAAAGTTATACAAAATAATTGATTAGCAAAGTTTTTGTCCCGGTTTTTTATTGTTTGAGGTTAAATAGTTCTAAGGGAAAAGATTTTGAAATAAGGAAAAAAAATTTGCAGGGGCAACACTATATCAAATTTGCATAAGCGATTTCAAAACCAACTTTACCAAATTATAGGTCTGGAAGTGACGATGTGCCTTTGGCAAGTTTTCTGCTGTGGCTTCGGTACTTTGATGAGTTTTTAAAACTGGAATTCATCTTAGTAGTTTAAATTTACATCTTTTAGCACAAGCATATTTGATTTAGTGCACTTAAAAGAAAAAATGAAAAGTAGACCTATTTTTGGCCTAGTTTTTCTTTGTGATTATTAGGGTTAACCAACCTGTATAAATTGCTGTTGGTTAGACTAGACTTTACTGTTTTTTATAATTTCTTAATAGGCTAGGCTTACATACCGTAAGTAATGATTAATGTCAGCTAGCGTATAGTAGCCCTAGTAACAGCAACGGCGAAACCAAACGTTGACAAATTTTTTAAAAAATTGAAAGAAATTCTGATACAAAATGAGGGAAAATATAAATGCAATAATCTTTTGATGTAGTTATCGTAGAATTCTGAAGTTGAGCTCAAAAATTATTTTAAAAATACAAATTTTGTTTCAAATGCAATAAATCAATAAAAGTTAGGCTTCAATGCCCCTTTAAGAGTATTTAAATCATATTCAGATTATCTCGTTTAACTACGCAATCAACAATGGTCCCAATTTCTCACAATAACACTATTACAGGGCAACCAGTGTAGGGAGATAAGAGACTGCAAAGCAATTAGTTAGGTATAAGTGCCTGATTTTTTTCCTGATATATCTTCTTTTAAAGCTTGTTTTGAAACTTAACAAGTAAGTTTCAATCTAATAGGACAAAAACTTCCTTTTTTGTACTTAATTATTTTTTTTAATCACTCTACAGTAAATACATTTGAAACTTTACCGTTAAAAGCATTGCTACCTGGAGTACTAGCTGTTTAGGTGTACTTCAAATGCCTCTTTATATTAGACTCTTGCAATTGTTGTATGCATTTCAGTGGTTATTAAAAGCAAAGCTGTTGAGAGATTGACATACTTTTGTCAAATTACGTGTCCCTCCACCCTACTCAAAAAAAAAAAAAACGTTTTCTTTCCACAGGCTTGATTCCAAAATTCTATGTCAAAATTACAAATTACGTTCTCTGCACTCTAAAGCAGTAATTATTGCTTCCAAAAGTTTGGTCAAATCAAATCAACTCTTTCATTATATTCTTTCATTATATTAACAACCTAATGCTTGTTCTATGATCTTCCCTAGGCTTCCGCGCTGGTAGCCTTTAGGCCAGATACCACGCAAACAATTAAATATTAAAAACTCTGGCCAGCAAACGTCAAAACATCACTACTAAATCATTTTTAAAATCAAAAGATGTTCTACAAGAAGTGGTATGCGTTTACAATGCGGGGTGCCCAAGTGGTACGGGGTCGTAAAAAGGTTGGGAACCACTGATATAAAGCAAAGGCACAACCATGTTCTTACCTTCTGCAAACAAAAATCGGACGCGGAGCAGCGACAAAATGCAATGTAGAACTTTCCGGTTCAAAGTACCAAAACCAATCACAAAAAAAAAAAATAGCCAATAAGGCTGTCACTGCAAAACTTACTTCTTTTAGTATAGGATTCAAAATTCCTTGCAACGACATGACGCTACTAATAACAAGAAACCGTGTGATTATGTGAAAAAGCGTTTGTGAAAAAGACCACGGCTCGAAGTAAACCACGCAACTACAAACTTGAGATAACCGTAGTTCGTGCTCCTGCTAGGACGCACACTAAGATTTAAGTATTTTACACTTTTTAAAAAAAATACGATATTGACAATTTTCCCACATAGGAACTTTAAACAAAAATATTTTTAGAAATTGCATCGGTCAAAATTTTCCAACGAATGAGAATAAAGAGGTGCTTTGCCAAGTGTTGTTGCTGTTGTGCATATTTATCCTTTTGCCACCAGACAGCGTCAGACGCTAAATATCGGACGATCTGTACCCTTTTCATTACAATGATATACCATGATTTATTTCGCTACGGTACTCAGTTTTTGAAACAATTATTCTCGTAAAATAATTAACACATTTAAGTGTAGCGACAAGATGGATGCGAATGGACTGGGAAGTCATTTGGTCGAGCATCCACTTGGATAGCTACACTGCAGTCTAAATAAATTGCGCAATGAGGTAAAAAAATCAGAAAAAAAACATAATAAAAAAACAAATGACTGAAAAAATCAAACACGAAAACAATAACAACAACAAAAAAGCGGTGATAAATTTGACTGAGCAACGAGCTAAGTTTGCACAAGTAGTGGAAAAGCGATACTCAAAAGCTTAAATCTGTTATTAAAATGTCTTAAATCTTTTTAAAGTTTTTGAAACAAGTATTTTTCAATCAAAATCGTAATTGAGTTCCAAATTTGAGCATCACTATATTAAATAGATTTTTGGATTTTTTTGTGTTTAGAAAAATGGAATTGTTAATTGATTATTGCAAGAGGCTCGTGTCCTCCTGGAATACACCTTTTAATTAAAGTAAAATAATTCAAAAAACTTGCCGGTAATTTGGACTTATCGTGTTGGTAAACAAATCTAAATGAACCCAATATGGTAATATAATATTTAGTTATTCATAGAGCGGATCTGCGTAATCATTCCAATTTTCCCAGTTGCAATTTTAATAGCTTTGTTTTGCAATTTATTTAATTTAGTTAAATGGAACGGAAAAGTGTTACCTCACACAAGAATTCTATAAATAAGATTAAAATGTACCAGAGCATAATAAAGATTTAGCTTTGCACTTTCCGGTAGTACCGTAAATATTTTAGCTTGAATAATATGCCAACTGCAGGAACAATTTAAGTTTCCAGAGATTTCAATTGTTGTCGAAAGTTCAGGTTGCAATCCAAAATCACTCCCAGGTATTTAGCTTGGTAAACTGATCGAATAGTTTCAGCTTTGCAATTGATACTTAGTTTATATTGAGAAACATTTCGTTTTGGGTTTATAATTACAGCATTAGATTGGATTTAGAAATCTTTAGAGTCAATTTGTTTGGTATCATCCAATCACATACTCTATTAATTTTAGATTCCAGATTTTTTCCAAATGTTTGAAAGTAGGAGCCTCAATCATAAGACACGTGTCATCCGCAAATAGTCTTGGAGTATTTATTCAATTTTGGTAAATCGTTGACTACTTCGTGTTTGGAGTAATCCGCCACTGCTTAGGAGTAGTATCAAGTGATGTTCTTGTAAATTTCTTCCAATTCTTGTCCCTTGAATTTGCTGCTTGTTCAAAGCCTCCAAGCAGAGAAAATCACCGTAAAGCGTCTTATCCAAGGACGCAAGAATGGGACCAGGGTGCGAGTTGAAAACAGATCATGTGATCTGAGTAGTAGTA
The DNA here is from genome assembly GCA_963965965.1 of Trididemnum nubilum. Classification (NCBI taxonomy): domain Eukaryota; kingdom Metazoa; phylum Chordata; class Ascidiacea; order Aplousobranchia; family Didemnidae; genus Trididemnum; species Trididemnum nubilum. The sequence goes on along the minus strand of OZ014477.1, from coordinate 30,532,565 downwards.
AAAACGACGCCTTTACCCACTCGGTTCCGCTGCCGACCAGGTGCTCAGAAGATGTTGCGTCTCTCTCGACCCTGAATAACCACTTCCTAAAAAGGAAAACAAAAACGGAATTTTCATGAAACTTGAGAACTTAGAATAAGCTGCAAGACCTATCTTACTGGCTTACACAGAGTTTTATAGTCCAATACCTTAAAACAATTTCCCGATGATAAGTCAAGTTGAATTTGAAAGTTGAAATTACCTTAAAAAATTGATAATAAAACAACCATATTTAAAAAAACTATACGGTACCAAAATTCCCAGTTTGACTTAGCAGTGCCAAGAAAGTACAGTAATATGTGTATAGTAGCTGTAATTTTTAAAAAATCGAAAAATGCGTTAATCTAAAAATAAAAGAAGACAATACGTACAAAATGAGCAATAACAAAGCGAATTGGTTCTATAGACCACAAAAATTATCCTATTCTTGCGGTAAACGACAAGACCATTGTTATTTACTGAAAGTGAACAGAAATTTGTCAGCTCAGCATGGAAATGACGTCATCGCTAAGATACAGCACTATTTTGAATATTGTTTGGACTATACATCTATGTCATAGTTTGATTTTCAAAAAGAAGGGAAATTTTGAAACGGATCTACACTGTACAGTAACTGCGCTGCATTTTTCATAATTTTGTTGACCTCAAAGTAAACTAACTACGTACTACATAGCAGTAGCAAATTATGTGAGTTGAGCTTTATCAAATTCAAAACGCGCTTTCAAAAAAACAATGATTAAAATCATAAGAGTAATTAATGATTTGCGTTTTATGACATGAAAATTACGTTTCCAATTTTTTTCTTTTTTGTATTCAAAAACAGTAATTCTGTTTGAACTCTTCGTGAAAAAACCATTCATGGTATTGAGTGAAACTTTTAAAAGCGGTTTCATTAGAAAGGATGTGGTGCAAGAAGAATTGTGATGTCACAAAGCAGCTAATTCAAGGATTACTCTTATAATTTTACTCAGATATTGTATTTTTTTAGAAGATGTTTTGAATTTGAGAACACTCAGTTTATAGCATAGGCCTACTTTGTAAAAGTGCTGATAAATTTTACTGTTACTGTTTGTAAAATTTCGACAAATACGATTTTATTGGCAGCGAGAAAACTCTGGAAAAGATCTGTTTTTGTTTTCTGCCACACGTAATATCAGCAGTATAATAGCATCATGGAATTTATTTAAAAAACCAACTATACTTAATCCCCAGTCAAGTTTGCTTTCAAAGTTTGTGGTTTTGAAACTGACAACGGTGCTTCTCGTTCTTGCTGATGCTGTAGCGCACATTTATCCTCTTGTTACCGAACAGCGGCAGACGCTAAATACTGGATGATCCGCGTACTTTTTATTGCACTGAGTATTTCGTGGTAGGAAGAATCCGCGCCTACTTAGGGGTTTCCAATGATCCAATCTTCCAGTGAATTTTTCAAAATATTGTCTACTGAATTTGCTGCTGGTTCAAAGCCACCAAGCAGAGATAATCATCGCGAAGCGTCTTATCTAGGGACGCAACAACGTGAGTATAGGGGTGCTGGTTGAAGCCAGATCATGCTATCAGAGTTTTCGTAAAAACGACGCCTTTACCCTCTTGGCCATGTTGCCGATCGACATATCGACCAATATTTTTCCACCAACAAATCGATTTAATATTAAACGTTTAGGGAGTGAAATGAAAATTGTTTTCGATCTTCTTTGAAAGCGCTCAATATGATGACAAGATCAAAGCATTATAATTTATATTCTAAATTAGCATAAAAATACGTCGACATTGTATATTGTAGTTCATGCTATCTCAATTACCAACTTGTCTTGTTTAAATATAATTATTAATCTTTAAAAGATTTTTCATACCGTAATACGTTAGGGTAAGCTCTTTCATTTCTTTTTAGCAAGGATGGCAGCACGGTACGTTCAAAATCTGAACATGACATGCTTCAAAAATTCACCCTACCATACTAACGTAACGGACAAAAAAAAAATGTTGAATGCGTAGTGTACTTTTACGTAGTTTTCATCGGATGGTACGCTATAAACGTATTTAAAAGGTTAAAAGTCCTCAAAAAATGATACTTAAAACAGTTAAAAGGGGCAGAAAGGTCAATCAATGCTCATAACGCACCGTACTTGAGAGGTGTGCTACGTAGGTAAAAAAATTGCTAAGGTTTTCTCGTTTTCCGCACTTTAAAAAAAGATTTATCTGCTTATATATTCTAAACTAGAATTTATGAACATCAGTTTTGCCAAGTTTGGAGCTTTTTGACTCATGTGACGCCCTTTGGGCTTAATTCTTGGGGAAGAAGGATAGGAAAACAAACAACCAGAAGTCAGAACACATGTCATAAATAATTAATTTACAGACGCGTAACAGTGCATCGTATTACCACAATTACGGTACGTAGCATTGCCAGCGAGTTGCAAATGTTGTTACGTAACATACTTGCATGGTACGGTACCTTAGTACCAGTGGAGGATCCAGAAAATTTTGGTGGGGGGGATGATAAAAATTTTAAGCACAAAACCTCAAAAATTCGGATGTGTTGTAACCAGGCGCATAGCCAGAAATTCGCAATTGAGCGGCTAATTTAGGGGTCTGAGGGCGGAGCCCCCAGCGCTCAAAAATTTTGCATTTTTTTGCAAAAATAATTTAATTTCAGAGCTAGTGTGATGAAATAAAGCTTTTAAAGTGCGGCATAGAAATTGGCAGTGCAAATATGATTCAACTGGTTGCATAAATAGCCTATGTGAGAGGTGGTTAATGGTATTTATATTTTTAAAAAAACTTTAAATTATAAATTATAAAACTTTAGTTCTTTTGTTTGGATGCTGGTAAATCATAAGCACAAAATCTTATAGTTTAATAAAACTCACACGGAGTAATTTGTTTCATCTATATTTTATAGAGAAAAATAATTGGAGAGGGGCTAATGGAAAGACAATTGAGACAAGTGATTGGTAATTAACTCTACACCCCACTTCTGAGTTTAGGCCTATAACATATTTGCTGATGAAACCCGTGTTCAAGTTTTTTACACTAGCGATCAAATTTTATTGCTTATTTTTGGTCATTTTTAATTTTTTTTTTGATTTGTGAGTTTTATTTTTGACAAATTTGCCCCTCCTAAGCATATGTTTTAAAAAAATGCTTTAAATCGCTTTTTGGTCAACTTCAGTGCGAAGAACAGTCTCAGAAGTGCTAAACACGTGATATTTTTTATTTTTGCGTTTTGGTTGACAGGCCAATGGAGGGACTATAGCCCCCCTCCCCCCCACCCCTCTGGCTACACTACTGCTTAGGATTAATGATCTTGACCTCGTTTAATGCTCACGTTTTACAAGCCTAATATGTCACTTAAGAAATGATTTGCATTGTGTAGGTTTTATCGCTGAAAAGTGCAAGTTGTAAATTATGCTGATTCGGTGCTTTCAAATCAATCGGACCCGTTAAAGACTAATTTCTGTTTTGTAAAAACTTCGCTGTAAAAATTACATTTTTCGATCCCTCCCCTCACAGGGCTTTAGAAATTATATCACAGTCACACGGACTATCGAAAATTCATTGATTGCTTTTTTTCAAATAAGTTTAATATTCCTATTCACGTTATGTTTACGATGGTGGGGGATGTATTCCCCATCCGCCCCCATAACTCCGCCACTGGTTGTGCTCCTATGCCTTTATCGCTGAAAAGTGCAAGTTGTGAGTTTTGCTGATTTGGTGCCTTCAAATCAATCGGACCTGTAAAAGACTAATTTCTGTTTTGTAAAAACTTCGCTGCACAAATACTATTTTCTTGCACCCCCCCTCCCCTTGGCTTTTGAAGTTATATCACAGTCACACGGGCTAACGACTATTCACTGATTCCTTTTTTTAAATAAGTTAAGTATTATCCATATGCACGTTGTGTTTAGGCTGGTGGGGAGGATGCATCCCCCCCTAAATCCGCCACTGCTTAGTACGTTTAGTGCGCACATTTAAACAGTGAACCTAAGTACCGTACCAGTATTTTCACCAAAAGCGCGTACCGTACTTTTTAGCAAAAAGGGGGCTTACCCTACCGTATTTACGTACCGTACTGCCATCCTTGCTTTTTAGACATGAAAAAGATTAATAAAGGTTACAGAAACCAAATTATTTCACCACAATGGGATAGTGATATAATAAGAGCCGCAAGCTTATTGGGCGTATATACAGATCAAAAAAGAAAATGATGGCTGTGTTATGTTTCTGATCCCTAAACGCGAAATTGACGGAGTTTCATTTTTTATTGTTGATGAATTTCGTCCAAAACATGGCCTCTAACAACAAAATAAAATAACGCGATAGCATTGGCTAACTTGCTATATATATAAAAATTTGGAATTTTGAGAAAGGCTACGACAAGGGTCATTGTCAAGAAATTCCTAAACCGAGAGTGCTCAAACCACTAACACGGTGAGCGTAAATCAAACTCAGTTAAGGAGGTTCAGGACAAGAGCACTTGGGACATTGTTTCACAAAATGAATAATGATCTAATGACAATATGACAATAAATGAATTTGAGCTGTAGCGACGCGTTTCGTCCTTGCTCAAGGGACTCTTCAGGCGACAAGGTCAATTTTGTTTTATTGGCCAAAAAAAAAACCTTTTTTAACTGGAATCGCCTCCCGTTACCGTCTCTAGGCTATATCTATCTTCCTATGCAATATGGCTACTCCGTTCCAGTTGAAAAAGGTTTTTTTGGCCATTAAAACAAAATTGACCTTGTCGCGTGAAGAGTCCCTTAAGCAAGGACGAAACGGGTCGCGACAGCTCAAATTCATTTATTGTCATATTGTCATTAAATCATTATTCATTTTGTGAAACAATGTCCCAAATGCTCTTGTCCTGAACCCTCTTAACTGAATTTGATTTTATATATATGTATATATATATATATATACAAAAGAAGCAACATTATGACCCAACAAGCTACCATTTTACTATATCACTGCGTAAAGGGCTGATTACACGACATTAAGTGTTCATGAGTAACTATTCCAGATGCAAGGATGGCAGTACGGTACGGTACGTAGGTAAGGTAAGGTACGCTTCAATTTTTGCTCAGAAGTACGGTACGCTGGTACGGTACGCCTTTTTTGTAATGGTACGGGTACGGTACGTTGGTACGGTACGCCTTGTTTGTAAAGATACGGTACGTTGGTACGCTGTTTGAACTAAAAATCCCAGACTTTTCGCACAAAGCGCCGGCTTTTTGTACGCAGAGGCAAAAGACAGCTGAAGCCGACGCTAAATGTTTGAATTGAGATCGCTGATTTATAAGCTAGTGATTTCGAAGTCAGTTAAAGTTGCAAGTAGTTAAAAGCAAGGATAGCAGTTCGGTACGGTACGTAAGTACGGTACGCTTCAATTTTTGCTAAGAAGTACGGTACGCCTTTTTTGTAAAGGTACGGGTACGGTAAGCTTCAAAAATTGAACTGAAGTACGGTACGCTGGTACGGTACGGTTCAAGATGCGAGGTATGTAGTACGCAAATTCTGAACGTACCGTACCTTTTCGTACTGCAATCCTTGCCCAGATGTACTACACATCACACTAAGTAAACACAAAATCTTATTTAGCATTGTTAAATATACAATAGTTGTTTATTGTGACAGACAAAGCCCATAGCGGAATGAATACTTTATAAGCTAAAATACGCTTTAAAAAGCGTGAACTAACTGTGTCGTTTGTTTTGTTCAGTAGTGCTTATCACAGTCTGAGCCAGGGTGTCGAACCGTACCTGAACCCGAACCGTAAACCCGAATGAACCGTTTCATTTTGGTGAACCCGAACCGAACCTGAACCAGCAAAATTTTACTTCAGTGAACCTGAACCAAACCTGAAATCTCAAAATTGTGCTCAAGTGAACCCAAACCGAACCTGAACCCCTAACAAAAGTAACAATATATTTTTCCATATCCGGATGCCGCTGCTGGCGCTGGTACACGCACAATAAGAGCAGTGGTGATCATCAACAGGATCAGCAATTTCTCCTTTTCTTCTTTACGAAAAGATTAACGACAGTTAAATTTTAAGTCAATGAACCCGAACCGAACCTGAGCCAGTAATATTTTACTTGAGTGAACCTGAATCAAACCTGAACCTCGAAAATGGTGCTCAAGTAAACCCGAACCAAACCTGAACCGCTAAAATATTTTGAGCAGGAGCTAAACCTGAACCCGAACCGTTATTTGAAACGGTTCGACACCCTGGTCTGAGCAGCCACGATTGCGAAATAAATGTGATTAAGAAATACAATCCAGCAAATTGCTAAAGAATAGAGAAAATACGAGGCAATCAGAAAATGCATCGTAGAACGTTCAGCCAGCCACCAATTACGTATAAATAAGTTTCTTGTCGGCTTACAACCTTTAAAGGCCACCTAAAGTCCGCAAAGCAACGCCCTTAAAATGTTATTAAAAAATGTTACTAATCGAACGCTGTAAACCCAGTTTTGAATACACGTTCTCAGTTTCAAGAAAATGGATAGCCATTATTTACTCGGGATTACCTTTTGCATTTTTGAAAAATGACATGACATTATCAGACCCAGAAGTTTGGTGCGATTGGCTTGTTTATCATTGCAGAAGACACGCGATTTTGCAAAGGCATGTGATAACAGCTTACTAGTCAAAAAGTGGTGCACAAAAAAAGGCGTAATTAATTCAAAGTAGTTCCATCGCTAAGTTCAGAAGTGAATTACCCGCAGCAATCAGCTTTTATAATCAGTATTGAACAGCAGTTTTACAACCAGCAATGACTCTATCACCCTAAAAACTCCAACAGTACAAAAGTTTTCGTATTCTATCTGGCATATTCGTACCCAATACCGGTAGGCTACGATAGTGTAAAAAAAAATTTAGACACAACGAGAAACTATTGAAAGCTTATTATAATCGTGTCAAAATATTTTACCCTCTTCTAATAACAGTAGGCTACTGTAGTTTACTGCGTAGGATTAGGAATATACCGGTACCGCACGATACAAATGGTACAGGTACCAGTATCAGATCAGTAGCATGGTTTGGTTTGTGTTTCAGGGATTAATCATGTAGAACAGCAGAAAAAGCAATGACCTAGTCAGATTGCTGGACGCTTGGGGAGCAAATTACCGGTAGATGGGTAATAGGAAGGAGTATTGGTACGATAGACTAATAATTGCGAGGAAGTAAGTACCGTCTGTACCGGTATGTTACATTGATACGATAAGTAAAACTATTGCAGGCAGTATTTTAGTGCTACAATTTCATTGCAGGCTTACTATTGCAGGCAGTATTTTTGTGCTACAATTTCATATTCATGACTCTGGTACTTGTAATAAGTTACCTGCGCTCACTAATAGTTGTCTGGCTGTGCAGATCTGAGATACCAGTACACTGATTTGATACCGGTAGCTTAGTCCGGTACTGCTAAACTATGGTACCCTTGCATATTAGTCGAGCCTAATATATTGCCGGGAGTAAAATATTTACTGAAACACAAACCAAACCATGCTACTGATCTAATACTGGTACCATTTTTACTGAACATATCCGTACCGATATATTTTTAATCCTTCGCAGTAAACTACAGTAGCCTACTGGCAGTGGCGGATCTAGAAAATTTTGGTGGGGGGGATTTTAAGCACAAAACCTCAAAAATTCGGATGTCTTCACCGAAAATGAATGTGATTTTTCGGCCAAAATCGGAAATTCAAGCGTTTTTTTCGCCCAAAATTACCAAAATTGAGAGTGACTTTTCGGCCGAAATCGGAAATTCAAGCGTTTTTTCGCCCAAAATTAGGTGGTCTCCAAAAAGAAAAAGAAAAAAAAAAAAAAAAAAAGGTCTTCACCAAAATTGAGAGTGATTTTTCTGCCGGGTTCGTTAGGTTTAGGTTGGTGGGGGGGATGCATCCCTAACTGGAGCCAAATTATTCGAAATAGAGGCTGATTTTTCGGCCAAAATCGTTACTTTTAGGCTGGTGGGGGGGGATGCATCCCCCCCATCCCCCCCCTAAATCCGCCACTGCCTACTGGGTATTAGAAGAGGGTAAAATATTTTTACATGATTATAGTATAAGCTTTCAATAGTTTCTGGTTGAGTCTAAAATTTTTTTTACACTATGGTAGCCTACCGGTATTGCGTACGGATATGCCAGATAGATACGAAAACTTTTGTACTGTTGGAGTTTTTGAATAATAGAGTCATTACTGGTAGTAAAACTGCGGTTCAATACTGATAGTAAAAGCTGATTGCTACGGGTAATTCACCTCTGAACTTAGCAATGGAACTACTTTGAATTAATTACGCCTTTTTTGAGCCACATTTTTGACTAGTAAGCTGCTCTCACATGTCTTTATAAAATCGCGTGTCTTCTGCAATGATAAACAAGCCAATCGCACCAAACTCCTGGGTCTAGTGATGTCATGTCATTTTTCAAAAATGCAAAAGGTAATCCCAAGTAAATAATGGCTATTCATTTTCTTGAAACTGAGAACGTGTATCTAAACCGGGTTCTCCACATTCACTCAATGATATTTCTTAATAACATTTTAAGGGCGTTGCTTTGCAGACATTAGGTGGCCTTCAACGTTGGTATTGTTGCTTAACTTTGAAGTTCCAGATTTCGAAGTAGTTTCATAAAATTGTAAAACTACTTAAATAAACAATTTTGAGGTAACGCAAAATTTAAATAGCAGTCAAAAGCAGCAAAAAATAGTGCCGCAACAGCTATATCAGGCTGTTTTGCAGTCAAGTAAGCTTTTTAAAGGCCTGTCAATATTGCGTAAGAATAAGGAGCATTGTTTTAACGCAAACAGCACAGTAATTGTATATTTTCTAGACTCCTATTTTTGCTTACTTAGTAATTTTGAATTTAAATATGAATTCTTATTTTCTTGAATTTTTTATCTACTCTGGAACTGGATTTGTTTTTTCTCGTTTGCTAGCTGATGTTTTAGTGCTGTTATTACTACTGCACTTCATCCGCGAAGTAGCGTTACCAGTCATTAAAAATTACCGTTTAGCTTTGTACCTTGATCGAATATGCGGATCCGAACGCAGGCATTGGTTGTATGGTCATTTGCTAAAGGTAAGTTTGTTTCATCTTCTCTTTTGCTCAAATTTTAAGGCCAAGAGTAGACTGGAGAGGGGACATTGTGGAATGACTCCCTCTTATTATGTGGTGTTTGTCCATTTTAGTTTTTTTTGTTTTCTGCGACCTTTGTGTCCTTGCCGAGTCTAGAACTCCGATTGTTAGTAATGCCAATTCGGTGGCTATCTATTGCGTCATAATAGCGCGCACTCTTTTGATTTGATCCGGCTCTCGGTTTAGTTTCTGCTTGATGTGCTACTAATTTGCATTTTAGATTAACCACAGTTCAAATTTTGCAGCTCTCAAAGCTAGAACTTGCTAAAATCACTCAGCAAGAATTTCTGTAGAGGGCAGAGGCACGTTTGTGAAGAAACGGGTCAGCAAGCGAAGTATTTGAAGTTATAGTTATTTTAGGACGGAAAATTGTCCGTAGTCTAAAAGCCTTTTTGACAGTGCAAAATTGTCCATATTTTAGAGCTTTGGCCTTTGAGCTCAGTTTAGTTTGGAGCCATTGCCCATTTTTGGTGCTTGTTAGCATCTCCTTCGCTTTAGCTTACTCCCTCTCTCCCCCTTTTTTTGGTTAGTCAGACATTTTGATTTGCCGTTCCAAGTTCAAGCTAACAACTTTGGTCCAATTAGCAAAGTTATTGCGTCTTCATTTTGAAAACTCATTGGTAAGTGAAGTGCTCGATGTTTTACTTCTACAGTTATAATCCTATTGTTTAATACACTAACACTAAACATAATTATTGAGAAAGTCTTAAATGATGCTATATTAGGAGGTTCCACTACATAAATACACGCTATGTAAATAAATTTCTGTGGGTTCAAACATCGTTAACTGTAATTAACTCCATAACTAATTGCACATTGTTACGATGCAAGAGTAGAAACGTCACTTTCCAGTATGAATTTTACGTGTTTTCATGTTGGAAAATTGAATTGCGTTTTCAGAAATCGCTTATCAGTACTCCGTTTTCACCGCTTCGGTTATCATCGTTTGTTTGAATCGTTTCGTTTCATCATACATCGAAGTTGGAATAAAAATTTGAATTTTGTTAAACGCGTTATTGATTGAGGAGCAGATGCAATTAAAACCAATCATTTAACATGTGGCAACCCTAAATCGTATTCCGCGAATAAGTAGCGTAATCCTCTCCATTTTGGAAGTAAACTTTTAACAAAAGTTAAATACAGCGTAAACAGCTAGAAATTGCGGTTCGCATGAGTTGTACATTCATTCGATCTTCACCTCAAATCCGGTAAAAGGATAAAGATCTTTTTTTTTTGTTTCGGAAGAAGCCCCACCCTCCACCTTGCAAAAGCTTGCCTACTCCATTGCTTATGCCACATTGCTATAGGGTAAGGACAGTACCAATACTGTTGAAAAACAAAGTTTACACGTATGTTTGAACTAAAAAGCTAAATTTTTTCCAGCAAAAACATGATGCGAAATACTTCTTTTTGAGTGCAACCAATAAACATTGAATCTTTATAAGTGATGATAAAAAAAATTAATAAAATTTTAAAACATTGTGGACAACGGGAAAAAACGATCTTTGCTGTTTATTTTAGGAGTTCCATTTTAAACGATTTCTTGATCTTCAACGATTTTTGTTTAGTAAAATTTTTTAAACGGTATACACCATACTAACCAGTGATTGGATGAATAGAGCGTCTACAACTGAAGCAGTAGTTTTGGGTTCGATTCCCGAAACACTGTACTATTGGCATTCACAGCTTTCTTGCTTGTCGCTCTGCTCTTAAGGAAGCAGCGTAAGCCTCCACCGTGTGTGGTAGACAGGTGCACTGGTGGCAGCTTGATACAAAAATGCGTCACAATAAAAACTGGGTAAAAAAAATGTAATCACAAAGGGCATATCAGCAGAAATTTATTTCCGATAGCATTTTTATTTTATTGGAAAGGTTTTCAGCGCATTTTCTAAATAGCCCTCTTCAGCAAATTAAAATGCAGTTCACAGTAACTTTGAAAATTTAGAAATAAAAGGTTATAACTATAAAATCACGGTAAAAGGTTAAAAGCACAACAGCCTGTTTCGTCGTAAGGACTCATCAGGTGCTATTGTAATTTGTAAAAGAATCATTTTAACCTGAAACGTGAGCAAAACTGCATAATATTGAAGAACCTACCGAGCCAAAACACTACTACAGACTGCATTAAGTTGCAGCGTTGTCGCATTGAAATGAAAGGTTATCAAAATATTATCTGCAAAACACAAATGTCATAACATAACAACCACTATAACTTCATACATTTGGTATTGTGACGTATACTTTACACTATTTCCATAGTAAAATCAAGTCAGAAATAAAAGAAAAATCAAGCAACACTGCAAAATAACATTATTGAATATTGTACCCTGTTGACAACAGACACACACAAAAAAACTTTAAAACACATTTAAAAGAAAAGAGCAACATTGGCGTATAATAGTGAATTCAATCGTGGTGTTAGCTTTTTTATCAATAATGCCTCCTGTATTTCGGTTTCATATTCATTGTCACAGTTTCTAATTACTTTAAATGAACTTACATCCAAATCACAGTTTTGACAACTTTGGCTAGAAGAAATGCGTTGACTTGTGGCACTTTTGGCGGAGTTGAAGTTACGATGCAAGTGTTCTCTGGCCCTAGTCACCAAGTGGCTTGTTGACATACCAATATATGTCGTGTTCACATCATGTGAAAATGTAAATTTAAACACCACATTGGATTTTGAAGCAGCAAAATTTTTAGATTTCAGATTAAAATATGACCCAGTTTCTAGCTGAGTAAAAATTCAAACATTAAATCTTTGCTTTAGTAAGGTAGACAATTGGGATGCAAATTTACGCGATGGTTTTCCAAAATACGGCAAGCCAAGTATGTGCGCATAATCATCAACTTCTGTATCTTGTAAGTCTGGTTTGATGTTATTTTCAAATTTTTTCAAGCATTTATTTGTGCAAAACAATGCGCAGAACACGTCTCAAATCAAATAAAAATGCTATCGGGAATTAAATTTCTGCTGATATGTGCTTTGTGGTTTAGAATAATTTACATCTCTTTACCGACATTTCATAGTAAAAATGAAATCGCAATCGAAATTTAATTAACAAAAATTGAATTAAATTATGTCTAACGCATAGGGTATTGTTTTGTAAATAAGTTTCTTGCATTATATCCGAAAATTGTATAGAGCAAAGCATTTATAGCAAGTAACTTTTTCATAAGACATTGGCGTGTGACTAAAAATAACAAAATTGTTCCAGGCTTAGAATAGCAAATTCATTTATTTCTGCCTGGTAATCTTTTATGCGAAGTTAAACTAGCACGCTGTTAGTAACTCGTGCTGTAAAGTGTTAAATAGTAGTTATAAATTGATATTTAAATTAGACTGGAGTTTTAATCAAAAACTTGCTTGCAAAGGAATTAGAATTCGTATTTGTCTTTTTTTGTATTTTTCTTGTGTAATAATAACTTAAAAAGTACTGCAGTATTATTTTATTTCCAAGCTTTTTACTTCCTATTTTTTTCGTGTATCGTTGCTGTACAAATTCAAAAAATTGTTGATATTTCTAACAATATTGTAGAAGTGTTATGACAGCTTAATGTGCTGTAAAAACGTACCAAAATTTATGAAGTCAACGGAAAAATTAAGCTCGTCTGTAGGTCGTGGCTAAAAGTACCGTACGAGTCTGACTGGTATCACAGAATCGATTCCTCTAAACTAATCCTTTGTAGTAATTTTCTTGCTGCACAGCAGTTACACATCAGGTTTGCAAAAGTTTTTTTGACTCGAAGATTCAGCAAAAGTCTTTTTAATTACATATTTTCCGTTTCTATCAAAATACGATTAGTTGCGTCAGCCTGCGCAACCTTGCCGGCAGGGCATGGTATGGAATGGAAAATGAAATGGAATGGAACAGAAATTTTGGTATGAAATATGGAAGATGCCAGAATGGAATGGAACGGAAGATTTCAAGAATGGAATGGAAGACAATCTTCCATACCAATTCCAAACTAGATTTCGTACATGGCATTTACAGAAAAATATATGCGGATAACGATAACTAAAAATGTGTGAAAGCGTTTTGCAGCTAATCATCTGCGACAAATTAATAAGGTAATATGTTCGTGAGCATTGCGAAAACAAGCATTGCATCATCAGATCATAGAATACGTTTATTGCAATTTGCAGCTGCAGTGATGTTGACAGGTTTAATATTTATTTTAGAATGACAATTTGACAAGTGACTAAATTTTTCCATCGTTGCAAAAATTTGTGTTTAGGCCTACTTTTATCTCCTCGATTAAGTTTAATTGTTTGTTGTTACTTTTCTCGTTTTGCGTTTAAGCTTTTTTTGGTATGTTTTTAAAATGTTTTTGGCAGTTTGGCTATGCCAAATTTTATAGTTGGTGTGATTGCAAACTTGCAATCATTAAACCATGAGAATACGGGTATACCTACTGTCTATTTACTAAGTAGTTGATATAGGCGTAGCCATGGGGCCTGCCCCCCAATTGAAATGCTACCCATGATTTAAAAAAAAGACCAAGCTTACTGTTTCTTCAGTTTCACTTTATTTTAGTATTTTCGAGTACAACAGTAATACTTAACCATAATATTAATATTGACGACCTGGGGGCCCCCTCAATTCAAATGCTTGCCAACCAATTTAAACACATAACCCGGAAGAAGTTCATGATTTTGTCCTAAAATTTTCAATCTCAGACCCCTATCTAAGCGTTTTATGAATGTAATGCACTAACATGATTACTAACTCAATTTCTGGCGTTCTTCCGGTGAGGCCATAGTTCTTCCGGTGAAGAACGCCAGAAATTGAGTTATTTTACTTATGCCCGGTGAACATCAAACCTTTAGGCCGTAAAGGCAGACTAAACATTTGGAACTTTTTAATTGGCTTTCAAATTTTAAGAATGTGGTTCTTTTGAATGGTCTAAAACCGTGCGAGATGTGATCCAAATGGCATTACTATTTAAAGAGCTATTTTTCCGAAGCGTTACATAAGATCGTCCAACGGCTGGGGGCTTCGCACCCAGATCCCCATAGTCTCCTGTGGCTGGGTACTCTGCCCCGAAACCCCTGTCTGCGACATGTTTTAGTTACACAAGTCAGCGTACCACGTCTACCAATTTAGACAGTTTGGGAAAACTTCAAACTTGTGGCTGAAGATCTCTCCTTTTAGCAAAATCATGGCTATGTGCCACACACACAGGCCTCGGTTCTGACCTTCCATTCTACGGTATCTCTGTCCCATGAAAATCCTACCATTTCAAAATATCTAATGTCGCCATTGCATGTGATCTGCGCTTTTGCCCCCCCCCCCCCCGCCCCAATAAAAAATCTTGGTTACCCCAATGGTTGATATATTTATGCTGAGTGAATTTTTATGATAGGTCATTTCGATAGCGCTTCTAATATCGGATGAGATGCACTGCACCACACTGCTTACCATCGTGAGCGACTACTTGCAGAAGTACGCTAAACGTTGCAAAAGTGCAATACAAATTACTCGTTGATTCCGGTCTAAACTTACCTTGGTATGGCAGTATGGAATGGAATATGGAAGAAAATTTTAGTATGCAATGGATTACGGAATGGAAAATTTTTAGTATGGAATGGAAGGGGAATGGAAAAAAATTGCCAGTATGGATAATGGGAAAATCGTCTTCTATTCCATTCCATACCATGTCCTGCTTGCCGGAAACAATTAAATTCTTAGGTTTGGGAAAACAAGCATAGAATTTTGATTCTTTTAATGGTATTGCTTTCTTTTTTAAATTTCAGCATTTCGCGCTGTCCTTTTCAAAAAGGAAAATATTGCAGAAATTTTATTAATACAGCTGTGTTACGGATTCGGTTTAAATCTACGTCTGCTAGGAACGGAATTTGTAACACGCGACTTGGTTCAAAATACTATCTTTTTTGTCCGAGGTCAGCGGTTTCTAGAAAAACCAAACGTTTCAGTAACCCAAAAAACACAAGAAATAATTTACGAAAAGTTTAAAGTTAAAAAGTTGTACACTTTCACGAAGCAAATAGACTATATCGCTGTAACAAAAACAAAATAATAACCTTTGCACATAACTCGTTATCTCGTCGATACAATTTATAACAAGAATTTACACTAGTATCGTACATTTATTTCACTTACCGATGAATTTGCTTTGCAGACGTAGCACGTAAACAATAATTGACAATTTGACAGTAAAATCCAATGTTGATTTGGAAGCTGAGACTTGGTATGAATCGAAAATTTAACTTCAGCACTAATGGGTAGCGTAAAAGAAATATTGGGGTAGAGTAAGTCGGTTGGATAACATTCAACATATGACAACGGGCACTTGAGCAACGGCTCAATGCTAACAATTAAACTTGTCTTTTAAACATGCTGCAAAGGCAGCGATAACTTGGCTTCAACATGAAAATTCCCTTTTACCGACTACTCCTTGGTCACAGAAAACAAAAATGTAGCCTCTGCTCTCCGCAGACACTAAACTGAAATGTGGCTCAACACCGCAAAATCTCGGCTTGCGAACTCCAAAAATTTGCATACAACACAGAGGTTGAAAACGATTAATCAAAAATTTCTTACGTCATTAAACAATAAACAAACAAGTACTTACGACACAACCGGATTTGTCAAGTTTCAAAGTCTGCGAATTTTAGATAATTTGCTTGTGGCCTTTTTGAATCAAAAGATAAATAAAGATAGTGAGCCATGGCGTTGAGTGCGAAATGGACAAATGAAAAAACAAGGGTTCGAAACTATACTAAGATAAAAGAAACAAAACGGCGCTACAGCTGCTAAGGATAAAATAGTGCTTGTTACAGCTATAGCACACTTTCCTCTTCTTCCTTCTATATCTAGGTTTTCTTCTACTACATCTAGGTTTTAGAACATCTAGCATTGTAATAATACGTTAACACTCTAGTATAATCAGCATGCTTAATTTTAGTACACTCTTGATGAAAAAGGAATGAGAGCAATGATAGAACGATCGTGGAGGTTCCCATACATTTGCAATAGCTGGGTTGGACCGATTTTGACTCAAGTTATGGTTCATCATCCTGAATCAATTAAAGCTGTGCTGTCATCTAACAGTGAGCACCCTTCATTTCTTTAGTATAGCCTACCAAAGTTTTTAAAAACTTAAAAACACTGTTACGGAAAACACGTCTATCATCACTGGTTAAAACCGATAATAATTAAATATAATCAAAATTAAAATCAATGTATAAAAATACATAACTATTAAATGAATATACAGCAAATAAACCTGCAAAGAACGCAAATAGATCAATTTTTACAAATGAAAAATTTTTTCTATTGCTGGTTTCTTTCGTTTGGTGTTCTTTGTATGATAATTTCGATAATTTGCAATTTTCAACAACTTTATTATTTTTCAATATTTGCAACTTAACAGAAAACATTAATAGAAAATGCTGCAATCAGTTAATTATTTTTCTTCAAAAGGAATGATAAATGTTGCAGTATCGTTTTAGTTCCTAAAACTGACATGCTGTATCGATTCATGAGACCTTGGATAGGAGATGGATTGCTGACATCATATGGAAAAAAATGGCAAAGAAACAGACGGCTGCTAACTCCGGCCTTTCATTACAACGTCCTTAAATCGTAAGTTCATAATTGTTACGCAGTAAACAATGCAAATTTAGAAAGAGAATAAAAATTCTCAAGCTTTAGGCGTTTATATTTTTATGTCTTATAGGCATAAAATATGTAGATTAACTTCCATTTAAAAATTAGATGTAATAATTCTTCTTCAAGCAAAGAGAAATAGAAGGTTCGAAATTTTTAATACTGTTAAAAAAACACCGACTTTGAGTCTAGGTTTTTATTGTCTCCATGCACATTGCACACATGATTTAAAATTTGTGTCCACTTCTTTACGCACAGATCCTAACACAAGCACTTGAACTCTGCTCTGCTAACTGTGAATTAATGTTGCGAAGCGTTCATTAGGAGAAAGAAAACTAACCATTTACATTAATAGAAAATGACTGCTTGCTGTAATCATAAATATAGCACAGCATATGAGAAGATATAAATACAAACACTGCAGTTGACATTAAGAACAAATGATCTCGGACAAGGGTGTCATTGCGTTTGCTTTCTCTGAAATTGGAATTGCGCCTACAAAATAAAACAGCTTATTCTTGCACAGGATAAACATAAAATGTAAACCATAATATTTTAAAAAAAGTATTATTTCTTGTTTTTTGGCAGATATGTCAAAGTTTACAATCGCTGCGCAAAGGTTTTTCTTGATAACTTGAAATCTGACGTTGGCAACCCTGTTGAGGTGACAAGCAACCTGAGATTGATGACTTTGGATGTGATTTTACAATGCACTATGTCATTTGAAACAGATTGTCAAAATACTAAGTTAGTGACTACAGTCCTTTAATCTGCAATAAATTCAATGCTTTGATATCTTGCATAGATGGGCACAAGTCCGTTAATCGTTAATCCGTTAATAACGAAGCTAATTTTTTCATTAACTCGTTAATCCGTTAAAAAGTTTTTTCATGTTAACGGACTAAATTAAGTTCTGTTAACGGACTAAATTAACTTCCGTTAAGCTCTGTTAACTTCCGTTAAGGTTTTTATCGTTAATATCTTGCACCATTCATTCATCGGACCGGTACAAACCAATTTGCACTGGTAGCACTTGTTGAGTATTAGCACGAGTTTTACAGAAGAAAGCGAAGAAAGGAGTTATTTTTTGTGGCAAATAATAAGCTGCAGCCTTATAGGTCTATTAATTATCGTTGTTCACAATTTCCAAACATTTTCCGATCGCAGCTTCGTTGTGCATTTGAACTTATTTTTATCTTGAAATTAGATTAGACTGTAAAATGTAACTTCCAAAACACAAAAAGACCACCATAACGATAAATATTTTCCTTACAATCAGCTCAACAGCGTCAATACGTGTTCTCGAAGCGAGTGAATAGAAAGAAATGTAAATTACACGCAAAATATTAAAAGATTAACGGACTTTATGAACTTCCGTTAATTAAAGCTGAAAATAACGGATTAACGTTAACGGAGGTGTGAATTTTGTTAATGGACTAGTGGTTAACGAAGCTAACGTTTTGCATTAACTTGCCCACCTATGATATCTTGTATCAAAAGCAAATGTATGCTTACGAAAAACAAACAAATTTTTTGCTTCAAAATTTCTTGGTTTTGTGACAAACTTTGTTGTCATATTGGCAAGCTGAGATATTGGGTTATTTTAAGCAGTGGTTTGAAGTTGTAGCTCATTATGGCGCTTGTGGCACGGTACAGCAGGCTTAGCGTTCATTGCTTAAAGGATGTGAAGCATCCAGCTGGGATTGTGGGCAAAAATTAAAGAAACATCTAAAACACTTCTTTGCTAAATTTCAGTTTTCTACGATTTATCGTTTTTGAGATATTTCATTTCAAAGTTGGGATATCTCACCGACAGTGTTGCCAGCTGAAATCCAAGTTTCTAGGAATTGGGATATACTATTTAAATTTAGAAGTATTTCTGTTGTAACACTAATTCATGCATAAGTCTGGCATTTAGGAGCTTTCAAGCCAATGTGAAAGATTACAATAAACATTATTTTAAGAAAAATGAAATTTTAACTGGCAATACTGTTGGGGAGATCTCCTTACTTTGAAATCAAATATCTCAGAAACGCTAAGACATAAACTGGCGAACTTGGTGAAGATATGTTCGAGAATATTCGGTATTTTTTGCAGATAATCCCTGCTGGATGCTTCACCCCCTTTAAGTTCAGATCGGTGAAGATCAGTTTACGGCTTGGTACCTAAACTAATTAAGTCATACATTTTGCCCATATCTCAAAAGAAATGTCAAATTGACCGAAATGCTGTCAGCGTTGCATTAGGGTGCTAGAACACACCACGCTTGATGTTTGCGTGGTTAGGATATGTTAAGTACCGTAATGAGTTTCATTCTTGGTATATTCCATGGATTTGAGATAAATACAAAATTTGTAATTTAGGAAAAACATTTTAACTGCGCACTGGAAATCCAAATTGTAAGTATACAACAACAGTAAAAAAGCTGCCAACGCGTAGTTCATGATGGCAAGCCGTTAGCGCTGTTTTTGAAACTGAACTCAGCCACTTTTGCCAATCTAAAGATTGTGTGCTAATCGACCGATTGGTCTATAATTTGTCTGACAAATACAAACTTACAGGTCAGTTTTAAAAAAATGTGTAAAGTCAAGTTTAATTGCAGAGGTAAGCATCCTTATATTGTGGCTATGAGAGAAATGGGTGAAATCACCATGTATCGATGGGAGCACCCAATCATGACAATTGACTGGATCTTCAATGTGTTTTCTTTGGGAAAGAGATTAAAAAAAGCTGTAAAAGTTGCTCATGGCCAAGCAAAAAAAGTAAGCGTACCCTTCACTTTTGTGACCTATTTAACTTTTGTAGAAGTAGATTTTTGATTTTCAAAGGAGTTTTTTTTAAAAGTCGCTTCTTATACAATTATTGTACTACACAGAGTGCCTATTGTTGTTTGTTAAAACTAAGAAGTATTATACGCGAAAGACAACGCGGCAAGCTCTCTATTCGTTTTAAGCAAAAGTAGCAAAACCTTAAATTTAACGGATTTACATGATTTTTTTCGAGTTTTGTGTACATTTTCTCTATTTTACGCCGAGAGGAGCATTTTTGTCTTTCTTGGTTTTTTGTGATAAAAAATTACTTTACAAATAACGTCTAAAAATTTGAAGCTGCTAAAGAAACGGAAAGTTTTCAAAGTCATTTTCCAAAATTTGAAAATTGTACTAGCTTGATGTCCTTTGTGGTCGACTCCTGGGAAGTCAGAAAAACTTTCACTGGCAGTGGCTAGATCAACCACCAACTCTGCAGCCGCTAGCAGCTTCAGTCATTAATGCACAGAGCTGGACAGCGCTGTTTTGAGCTTTTATCTCTCATCAGCAGCCCTCTGCCACAGTATAAAAATATATCAGTAGGTTCACTTCAAGCAAAAACCATTGCGACGTGTGTCCGCATATTTTTAGAGCCAAGCAAAACTTTGGAGTCAAATGACGTCGTAATAGTGACATCGATAGTGGAATCGAATTATACCAATAATAGCAATTGTTCTGAAATTTTACGAATTTTGTCTCCATCTAATGGAGTTAAGTCCTTTCCCATTTTCTACGGCCTTAAACATTGATAAGCTGGATTTTTCACACCTGTCATGCTCTTGAAGTTACTTGCGTAGCTTTCGTTGCACTTTTCGTATCGAAATAAAATTGGTACCAAAAAATCCGTTTGCGCTCGGGCTTTGCATCGCTCCATTTGTTGCGTCACTTGTGTATGACGCCACAAAGTCACAAGCGTAAAACTAACCTAAAATTGGAACTTTTTGTTCTTTCGGTGACTTTAGCTATAAGGGATTTTGCTCGCGTTTGACACTCAACAGTTTTGTTTTGTCCGAAACTTGCTCTGTATCGTCAACTAGCTGTCCTGCAATTTTCTTTTTAATTGCTCAAAGATTTACAGAAATATCATTGGTTGTTTCATGACATGGTAAAGTAATAAAGATAAATACAGCATTTAAAGTCTTTGTGCTTTAACTGATATAATTTCATTGTCACGTCATTGTCATTAATAAGCGACTTGATTGATGTCTTATAGTCCAAAACAACATCGTCTTTTAGTCCGAAATATTACGAGCACTGCAGCTGTATTGCAACACTGTCTGTGTGAACAGGTTATAGTGGATTTTCGTACAGCCATGTTGAAATTATTCTTGAAGAAAGAGATGCATTTTTGACTCCAAAGTTGGTTTTAATTGTATTCTTTTAATTTTATATCATCATCATCATCATATTTATTTATTTACCAAGTGACGTCATATCACTAGAAAAAAACTGCAACTTCCTCTTGGTCTATCACCAAAGCATTGAAACATGCAATTCCTTCAAAACCAACACACAAACTTACAGAGTCAAAGCGATAATTAATCACTTGGTGAGGAGACAGCGAAGGACCGAAAGGTTATCTAAGTCTACTGCCACCTCACCAAGTTAAGGTTAAATAAGCAGCTTTTAGCTTTTCTCAGTCTGCTACTTTCTATGATGAAAAGTTCTAAGCAAAATTAAAACAAAGTGTTCCCAAAGATATGTACACTTTGTATAGTAGCACAAAACTCACAGTCAACATGTAAAGAAATGCTAGGCAACATTAGAATCGTTCTAACTCTGAGCATACTAAAAAAAATAAAATAACATAAATAAAATAAAATAAAAATAATACTGTAACTACAGATTGGATAGAAAATAAATCAATAAAGTTCATTATGCTTATTTATGTTTTATTGGATTTAAAGTGGGCAATTGAAGTGAAAAAAAAACTCCTTTGTTTGTTTTGTATCGTTTGCCAATATGTCATCAGTACCGGTACAATTTTCGATACCAGTATATAGCAACCTCAGTCAGTTACAGCAAAATCACTTATAATTGAGAGGCACATCAAACTGAGAGATGACGTATTGTATAAATGTGTGATGCATGAATGCACCAGCTCCGCCATTCAATCAATAGAATAGGTTATTGTTAAACTCAAGCAGAAATATGCAACTATGTTTATAGTAATTACTACTGCATTGCTGATAGAAAGTTGTTATTCTAGCTTTTATCGGCTTCATAGGTTGATAAAAAATGAGCTTTAACAGCTTTTTTAAATCTGTAGAATGAAACTTCTTTTAAACTGCTTGGGATTTCATTCCAAATTTTAATTCCTGCGTATGATAGAGACTTTTGCCCTAATCTTGTTCTAGTTCTAAAAAGAAAGAAGTTGTTTTTGTGGCTCAATCTTGTCTTATGTCCATAACAGTTTTTTATCAGGTTAAACTTATCTAAATTTGCAAAAGATAATACATTATTGTGAATTTTGTACGTTTGCTTTGCAGTTTAAAGAGAGTAAATCCTTGAGTTTTAAGCATTTAGCTCGATAAAACAAAGGATTAGTATGCTCTTGATATCCACTTCCAGTTAACAATCTGATGTTTCTTTTTTGCAGAATGAAGAGAGGTGCTAATGTTGATTTTGAAGCAGTCCCCCAACTACTAATGCAATATTGTAGATGAGAGTATATGAGGCAGTGGTAAACAGATCTTAGTGTTTGCTCATCTATAAAGTGTTTTAATCGATTTAGGGCCCAAGATCCCCTTGCTACCAAGTACTTTTGAACATTGTTCCTTGATTTGTTGTTTCCAGTTTAGATTGTCGTCTATGAGAACACCTAGATACTTTATGTGATTTGATTGCTTGATTGGATTATTATCTATTGATACTTTAAGTTTAGGTTTATTTTGTTTTGTTGTCACTACCATAAACTCAGTTTTATTAAAGTTAATTGATAATTTATTCAACATGAACTAATTGCTTACATTGACTAATTCATTATTAATATTTTGTTGCAATGTTGAAACATTGGAATGGGAGAGAGTAAGGTTTGTATCATCTGCAAAAAGGTGAATTGTGGAATTTGAGTCGAGCGGAAAATGATTGATATAAACATTAAATAACAACTGTCCTAGGAATACCGCAAATAACATCTCTTGACATAGATTTATATTGATTTACAATTGTATACTGTTGCCAGTTAGTCAGGTAACTTGCTAGTAACTGCTACGGTAATCCTCTAATTCCATACTTTTCTAGTTTTTTGATCAGTAATGTCTGATTGATAGTATCATATGCTTTTCATCTAAGAAAAGAAAACATGTAATGAGCTTTTTATCCATATTGTCAAGTAGCTTATTGTAAATTTCTACAACAGCTTCATTTGTTGAGCAATTTTTCTTGAAATTATACTGGTTTGGACTAATCAAATTATTGCTCACGAAATAATTATTTAGCTGATCAAGCAGGCACTTTTCAAATAGTTTGGCAAAAGGATTTAAAATAGAAATAGGGCGATAATTACTGCATAATTATAGACTTTGCCGGTACACACAACAGCAAAATAGAAGCGGTGGAGTCTTCAAATTTGAGAAATAAAATAATTAAAATTCTATACTTATTTTTAAGCTGCCGAAAGATGTTGAATTGGGCTATAAGACATCAATCAAGTTGCTAATTAATGACAATGACGTGACAAGGAAATTATATCAGTTAAAGCACAAAGACTTTAAATGCTGTATTTATCTTTATTACTTTACCATGTCATGAAACAACCAATGATATTTCTGTAAATCCTTGAGCAATTAAAAAGAAAATTGCAGGACAGCTAGTTGACGATACAGAGCAAGTTTCGGACAAAACAAAACTGTTGAGTGTCAAACGCGAGCAAAATCCCTTATAGCTACAGTCACTGAAAGAACGAAAAGTTCCAATTTTAGGTTAGTTTTACGCTTGTGACTTTGTGGCGTCATACACAAGTGACGCAACAAATGGAGCGATGCAAAGCCCGAGCGCAAACGAATTTTTTGGTACCAATTTTATTTCGATACAAAAAGTGCAACGATCCAGCTTATCAATGTTTAGGGCCGTAGAAAATGGGAAAGGACTCAACTCCATAAGGTGGAGACAAAATTCGTAAAATTTTAAGATTTGGTATAATCCGATTCGACTATCAATGTCACTATTACGACGTCAATTGACTCCAAAGTTTTGCTTGGCTCTAAAAATTATGCGGACACACGCCATAATCGAGTGAACCTATTGCTGTATTCTTTTACTGTGCCTCAGCATATCTAACCAAAGGAATTCCCCAATTGGACAAACTTTTTGGCCTAACTGTACTAACCTTGCAGGATACTGCAGTGGCAGAAGGTTTGTAGGGAATAAACAGTTTTTCACTTGTGGTACTTTACAAAACAAGTGAAAAATTGCTGTACTCGTCTACTAAAAGCTAAAAGCTCGAAACAGCGCTGTCCAGCTCTCTGTGCATCTGAAAATTGTTTCGCCAATACTTTGCTTAAATGATGTCAAGAGACTTTTTTTAACGTAGCAAACTTGACTTTGGTATTTTGTGATTCAGCATCAAAAAAGAATCTGTGTAGAAAATTTGAACTGCATGTTACACCATTACAAAAATGACGTAATTTTTAAAACTATGGCCGTGACGTCGTAATGATAGCTCCAACAACTCAAAACCAACTTTTGAAAAACTTTTGGTGAACACCGATCCGCACGCCAAACATCAAACAGAAGGCATTTTCGCCCCTCTCTCGTGTAAAATGCATTGTCAAATATCACGTGTAAAACAGAGTTAAGTAATATCGATGCTGACGAATGAAGAGAAGTATGAAACTTTTATATATGGATTCAAACTTAAACGTTTGTTTGCGGTTTCTAACTCAAAAATACCAAAAATTTTTTTTTCATTTTACATGAAATTTAATTGCCAAATCAAACAGCATTGTTTGTCGTACAGTCGTAACTATAAAAGTGTAAGTTTTCAGTAAAGTTAAAAATCATTCAATAACGGATTATAATGCAATGGGACTGAACATTAGTAAAATTTACTGCACTTTTGATCAGCTAATATCTACTGCTCGGCATGTAAGTAGCCTAGTATTAATCAATTCTAGTATTAAATCAATTCTGTGATTATTCTCGCTGAATTACACCGAAGCGTGTAACAAGTTTACAGGTCTCGTCTACGCGTCATTGCACCCGGGCGACCAGCTTTTTCAAAAAACGTCGCTGCGGTGGCAAGCCTTTGGCAACACTGTGTCCGATTTGACCGGCCCAAGATTTGAACTTTAACCATACCTCCCGCTTCCAAGACAAACGCGTATCCGTTCCAAATAATTTTAATGCATTTTAAGTATTTGCAGGTTATCGCACAACGACGCAACGTCTTAGATGATGCTCAACAGAAAGACACAAACGATGAAAAGAAAAGATTAGACTTTCTCGACATCTTGCTGGAGACAAAGGTAGTTTGATTCAAGTCTTGTATGTTCGTTTTAGATTTTCTTGAAGCAGTTGTTTTAATTTATGTATTGTAAGTTATGCAATGAATAAACATATTTTTTGAGTTAAATTGTTGTGCACTTTTAATGACCCTCATTTTAACCACTAATTTCATTCAATTGATTTGATAATTTGTTAAAAGGATTCTCTAAGAAATTTAACTATACTTTGCTTTATTTGTAACCAAATTCTATGTGAATAACAAGCTTAAAACATTAAAAACCCTTCCGTCTTTTTCACTCGTAACAGAATATTCAAAATATTCATATTCAAAACTGGAATATTCAGAATATTTAAATGGGTTAGCTTGTTCAAAATTTGGTTCTATTTTATAGAATCAAATAGTTATTGAGCACTTTTTAAGAACACTGAAGCACAAAGCAGTTAGATTGAGCATGCAGTAATTATTGGACGTATTTTTAAAAAAGCGCTTTTTAATCAAAGGCAAATAAATAACAACAGCAGTCCTTTGTTATTACAACATGAAACTTTGTATTCTTACTATCTTTTGTTCCTTTTCTGTATATTGTTTTAGATATGCATGACTTTAGCACAAGCCTACAAAAGCTTTGATAAAGGGAGGTCTGCCAAGTTGACTAAATAAAACCTTGAAATTGATAAAAAAATTTTACATCAGTAATAACAAAATAGTTAAAGGTTACATTACTTCATACGCGAAAAGGTATTGCTGCATAAAACGAAAATTAAACCTTGAATGACAACGTCGAACTTTTTAACATTTTTGTTTAGGGCTTTGGAAAAGTAAAAATTTTAATAACAAAATTAATTAACCCATTTGCGCCAAATTGTAGATAACAAAAATTTCTTTTTGACTATTTTAATATTGCTAAACTTCCACCTAAATAACTTTTTGTTGCACTTTTTTTCGCTCATGTAAGTATGTGCTTTTACAGATACAGACTGTCTTACATATGCTGTAAAACACTTGCCAAATTCGTAATCGAAATTCGCTAAAAAGAGTAAGAGCGGATTGTGAATGCGGCGTGCTTAATGTTAAAACTCATAAAAAATTGTTTCATTCTACAACCTAGATCAGCTAATATTTTTGCTTTCATCGAATTGAAAGTTTGTAAAAAAAAAATGCTAAAAACACTTTTACCTGTAATTGGTTTTGCTGGCGGAGCCATTTCTTTATTGAGTAAATTTTGAACAAAAAACACTCATACACCTACACAAAACTAAAATAAAACCAAATCCAAAATTACACAATGCCGGGTGTTTTTCTTTCGTTTGCAACACTTCATGGTATTTTTTGTACTCTCATGAAAATACCCAGTTCTTATTATTGCTACCAATACTTGAAATTTTACGTTATCAGTTTAAGTTAAATAAAGCAATGCTTGATTTTCTAGCAAGAAATTGTACAAATGAAAATAACATATACGCCGAATTACGTCAAAGTTGTGACAAAACGGAGGGCCCATCTGTGCGCCGTTGTGTTTGCGGGCAACACAGTTTTTTTCCAAAAAATTTTGGACGATCCTTTGGCAACACTGTTTTTAATTTGACTGGACCGGAAATTAAACTAAGACTTCCTGTGCTAAAAGCGAACGCGTTACCATTCGATTAATTACCAGGTTAAAAACTACGCTTTTTTAATTTATTACCTTACAGGATTAAAAAAATTGTTGGATACAAGTTCATTCTTATAAAATGCAAGATAACTCAATGGTGGAGCTATGCTTTTTCGTATAACACTGTTTTTATCATAGGCTTAAACCTCGCCGTCATAGTCATGAGAACTGGTACAAAAAATGCGTAAGATCCCACGATTATGTACTGTAATTATAAGGCCTATAATTGCTTTTATGAAAAAAATTCTAAATTCAGCGTCTCAATATTTGTGATTATAATTTAAAGGCAAACTCATTTTCGGTAAAAATACCACAAAACAGTATTTCATTTTCTAGCAATTGTTGCTTATCATAAAGCGTGGAAATTGCGGCTAAATACTGGCAAATTGAACTCAAACAGCGCCGTGATGTCTTGCAATAGTATTTTGCTATTGTTTTACTGTGTTTAGAATATGTTGTCAAAAACTGTTCAATCAAAACTGCAATACAGTTAGTTATAGGCAGACAACAAAAATAACTGATTACAACAAAACAAATTTTTTCAAAATCAATTTTAAATGCATGGATTCCATCGTGTGCAAGATTCTCGTAAAGAGATAATCGTAAGTAAGAGATAGGATTAATTCATGAATTTGATTTATATGCAGGATGAAGATGGAAAAGGACTAACAGACGACGAAATACGAGATGAAGTCAACACTTTTCTGTTTGCGGGACATGATACAACTTCAAGCGGTAACAATAGTTGGATCTGGTTACAGACATACAGTTTTTGTGTATTTTTCAAAAATTACTAAAATTTTGCATTTATGTTAATATGCAGTAGCAACGGTGCATTTCAAAACTGAACGTTTGTTGTGCTCAATTTCTCGTACTACTGTATGTTTAACTTTAAGCCATTTAGAAAAATTAAGAGATCTAAAACAAAAGTTGCGGGTTACGTTTTGAGTTTCTGTCTGAGAGAAGTTGGTTATACTTGAGCTTGAAAGCATTTGACTCATTTCAGAGCTTAGTTGGTTGTATCAACGCAGATTACAAACATTATTTTCCAAACCTTTAATTATAGTTCTTTACTGCTTTTAGAAAAATTGAAATACAAACTCATAAAAAAATAATTACTTAAAGATTGCTCTTTAACGATGTGCGTTGATTATAGGGTTGTATTGCTTTTATGATGACCTTGTTTTTTAGCCTAGAGCAACTTCAGTATGAAAAGTTGCTAATTTTTTTCCTTGGCTACGAAAGAAGCAAACGCAAAACAAGCAAAAGCAAATTTGTATAGCATTTTACAATTAAATTTCTTCCACAAGGATTTTTCACACAAAACACTTACTACAAGCTGCATCTACAGTACGGTACTGCTGTAAATTCTTTGCTTTGCTTTTACCGTCGTCAATGATGTTTTAGCTCTGTCGTGGATGTTTTACAACTTGGCCAAACATCCAGATATCCAAGAAAAATGTCGAGAGGAAGTTGTTCCTTTGCTGCAGAAACGAGAAGAGGTTGAATGGTAGGAAATAAATGTTAAATGAATAGTTGAAATCTGGAATGCTTTTTGATTGGAGGAATCCGCCATTGCCTAGGAATTTCCAGTCATCCAAATGTTCCTTGGGATTTGGTCAAATTTTTGTCCACTAAATTTGCTGCTTGTTCGAAGCCACCTAGTAGAGATAATCATCGTAAAGCTTCTTATCCAAGGACCCAACAACGTGACCACAGACCAGAATGCGGGTTGAACTCAGATCATGCGATCAGGGTTGTCATGAAAACAACAACTTTACCCTTTTGGCCACGCTGCCAACTACAACAAGCTTATTATCAATTAAAGCATTAGTGCATCTGCACACAAAACTAATGAGGCTTGCAAATCAGCGCAATGCTATTATGTTTTATTTGCTACAGCAAAATTCTTCTTGATTCAAAATTTTCAGAAATCTTCTACCTCAAACAGATCTTCATATTCTTTTATTTTTGGATAACATTTATAATTTTGATGGGCGACACTGACGTTAGTATTACTGCGTATGATCTATCGTTTAATTAAAGCATCTTCAAAATTGTCAATGATACGCTAGAGTAAAGTCGGGTTGTGTTACACGATAGAACATTTCTGAAACAATTGTGCCAAGGCTAATATACAGTAGATCAAATGAAAATGCAATCTGACAGAATTTATTGCACTGAATTTTCTAAACCCCTTTGGTGTTTTCATGTTAGTAGTGCTTTTTTCAATGTTGCAGTTATGACATTTTTCTGTGAATATGGGTAATTCTTAACCAACTTTAAAAGAGAAACAATCTCTTTTATGTATAACTTCTATCGTAGAAAGAAAAAGCTTATACTACAAACTAAAATGACTCGACTTTTAATCCCATAACTCTAGAAAAAACAATCAACGTAATCAGATAAAAAATAACTCCAAACTTACGTTTCTCCACGCCACTTCAATATGTTGTTAAAAATGTTTTGATGGCGTCAACCCTTTAACCTAAAAATTGTGTGATTTGGGTAAATATCTGAAACATTTACAATAGAATGCCATCACATTTGAAAAAAAACTAGAAGCTTGGTAACTAAGGTAATATCGTCTGTTCAAAACTAAAACAACAAATATGTTAAATGTCAGTGTTTCGATGACTTACGGTTGAAGAAACAGATGAGGAAGAAAGTTTTAAGTATATCTCGAAACCACTTTTTTCATTAACAGTTCCTACGGCAAAAATTATAGGATGCTATAATTGCATTTACTCCTTTAATTCTCTATGTTCATTATGCAATATTTTTTTAATTTACTGCATTTATTGATGAATTGCATTAATTTGTTGCTTGAAATGCATTAATTTATTGCCTGAATGCCTAGAAACTGAGATGAACTAGTTGTTTTTTCTTTGCTGCTTTGATATTAATAGCTACTAAAAGAAACACGTACCATAACATGAGACTCAAGATGTTTTTCCAAATAAGGTTTGTTCTTAAATTTAAATTAAGATAGAGTTTGGCTTTCTGTCAACCTTTTTACATTAGGTTTTGCAATAGTGTTGATGAAAAATTTCTACACCATTTATCATAAATATTGGCACTTGCATCACAGAAACTTGTATCACGAGTAGTATTATCATATGTCGTGTAAATCTACGCCAAAATAAGGCCTAAGCTGGAAAAAATTGCAAGAAATGGTTTTTCAACAATTTTTAGTGCTGCGTGATGTGGAGAATAACATACAAAAAATCTACCAAAATCCACCTATCAGAAAGTTAAAAAAATTGGGAGTGAAAAAAGGGGGTTTCACCAAATATGGATAGTGTTCGAAAATATGCCGAGTAACATCGTTGCTTTTTGCAAAAGAATAGAAGAATAATTTTTGGCTTGGAGTGATTCTATATTCTTAAGTTTTCAAAAATAGTAAAATACAAACGATGACGTCACGTTTTATCCTATGACGCACTTATGAGGTAAAAAGATAGTGATTTGAGTAAAATAATGGTGGTAGAAGGCAAGTAAAGGCAAAAACTTAGCTAGGAGCGCCACCACAAAATGCTCTTTTGATTTTTCAGTACGCTGAAGATGTAACTTACGCACACTAATGTATGGCGCAGCCTGCTTTAAACTGCTATGTTTTGTAAATCAAATCGCAAATGTTTAAACTTTGAAACAAATCTCTAACTCATAACTTCATGACGTCCACTTCATGTGCTGCATTACCGCAACAAGCATTAATGTTTCAAATTTGCAAAGCAATAGTGAGATGATTTTATAAAAGCTACTCCAAATTAAGTGCTTTAGTATCAATAAATGAACCAGCAAATTTCGATTATTTTTAAGAATTTAAATTTGACATCATGGCGGCTTTTTTTCATTTTTCATCGTAATGCAAAATCTTTTAAATTTTTAATACTCTGCGTTGCTGATTTGCTTGAAACTTTATATGGTGTATTTTGTACAAAATGTTGTCATAAAAGCAACACTATGACATAGCTACGTTTTACTATTTTTCGAAAAGTTTCGAAAACATGAGATAATGGCGGATATTTTATGGGTTATTCCACCATACCAACTCTTGATCTAAATTTAAAATACAATCTTGCCTAGCTAAGCAAGCAGCATTAGGTGACAAAACATGGTCGAAATGTTTTATCAGCAACGTCATTAATTAAAGGCCACCTAATGTCCGCAAAGCAACGCCCTTAAAATGTTATTAAAAAATATTACTAATCTAATGCTGTAAATACACATTCTCAGTTTCAAGAAAATGAATAGCCATTATTTACTTGGGATTGCCTTTCGCATTTTTGAAAAATGACATGACGTCATCAAACCCAGAAGTTTGGTGCGTTTGGCTTGTTTATCATTGCAGAGGACGGGCAATTTTGCAAAGGCATGTGATAGCAGCTTACTAGTCAAAAAGTGGTGCATAAAAAAAGGCGTAATTAACACAAAGTAGTTCCATTGCTAAGTTCAGAAGTGAATTACCCGTTGCAATCAGCTTTTATTATCAGTATTGAACCGCAGATTTACTACCAGCAATGACTCTATCACCCTAAAAACTCCAACAGTACAAAAGTTTTCGTATTCTATCTGGCATATCCGTACCCAAAACCGGTAGGCTACCATAGTGTAAAAAAAAATTTAGACGCAACCAGAAACTATTGAAAGCTTATTATAATCGTGTCAAAATATTTTACCCTCTTCTAATAACAGTAGGCTACTGTAGTTTACTGCGTAAGATTAGGAATATACCGGTACCGTACGATACAAATGGTACAGGTACCAGCATCAGATCAGTAGCATGGTTTGGTTTGTGTTTCAGGAATTAATCATGTAGAACAGCAGAAAAAGCAATGACCTAGTCAGATTGCTGGACGCTTGGGGAGCAAATTACCGGTAGATGGGTAATAGGAAGGAGTATTGGTACGATAGACTAATAATGGCAAGGAAGTAAGTACCGTCTGTACCGGTATGTTACATTGATACGATAGGTAAAAATGTTACTATTGCAGGCAGTATTTTTGTGCTACAATTTCATATTCATAACACTGGTACTTGTAATAAGTTACCTGCACTCACTGGTAGTTGTCTGGCTGTGCAGATCTGAGATACCAGTACACTGATCTGATACCGGTAGCCTAGTCCGGTACCGCTAAACTATGGTACCCTTGCATATTAGTCGAGCCTAATATATTGCCGAGAGTAAAATATTTACTGAAACACAAACCAAACCATGCTACTGATCTAATACTGGTACCATTTTTACTGTACATATTCATACCGATAAATTTCTAATCCTAGCAGCAAACTACAGTAGCCTACTGATGTTAGAAGGGTAAAATATTTTTACATAATTACAGTATAAGCTTTCAATAATTTCTGGTTGAGTCTAAAATTTTTTTACACTGTGGTAGCCTACCGGTATTGGGTACGGATATGCCAGATATATACGATAAGTTTTTGTACAATTGGAATTTTTGAATGATAGAGTCGTTACTGGTAGTAAAACTGCGGTTCAATACTGATAATAAAAGCTGATTGCTACGGGTAATTCACTTCTGAACTTAGCAATGGAACTACTTTGAGTTAATTACGCCTTTTTTGAGCAACATTTTTGACTAGTAAGCTGCTATCACATGCCTGTCAGCAGCATGGCCGAGCGGAACTGAGAGCTGATTATTACTTAAGCAATACTACGACCCGAGTTCGATTACGGCTGCAGGCCGCCTGCTTCGACACATACGCGGATAGCTAGAGTCTCGAAGAGCGCGAGCTCACTTCCCAGTCACCCTCATCTCTCCGTTCTTATTAAGTTCGTTGAATTGTGAATCCTCAGTTGATTTGCAAAATCGCCTGTCTTCTGCAATGATAAACAAGCCAATCGCACAAACTTCGGGGTCTGATGATGTCATGTCATTTTTCAAAAATGCAAAAGGTAATCCCGAGTAAATAATGGCTATCCAGTTTCTTGAAACTGAGAACGTGTATCTAAACCGGGCTTTCCACATTCAGTTAATGATATTTCTTAATAACATTTTAAGGGCGTTGGTTTGCAGACATTAGGTGGCCTTTAAAGATAACAAAATTTTTGATCCTTTAAAGGTTTTGCGAAACATGACGTCATGCCAGCTATTTTCAAAGCTATATTAAGAAATCAAATGCTGCATTTTATTATACTCGCTATATTACGACGAAGTGTGAAAAGAGTTTGCGGAGCCCATCTTCGCGCCATAGCGCGCGGGTAACACAGCGTCTTTCGAAGAAAATGTCGCAGCGGCGGCGAGCTGTTGGCAACTGTGTGTTACAGAGGTGGAGTCCTCGAGGACGTCCTTGGCCTTGAAGCCTCAAGTCCTTGGCCTTGAAGCCTCAAGTCCTTGGCCTTGACCTCGAAGCCTCAAATCCTCGAAAATTTGCCTGTACTCGGCTCGAGGACAGCGCTATTTTTTAAACCGTTGAAATTTTGTTGGAAACGCCAGAAACTTCGCGGAAAATTTGCGAACACCTTTTTTATTTTCCTAAATCAGAGCATAGGCGTAGCCAAGAGAAAGGGGGAGGGGGAGTGTACCAGGGAACCCGCCTCTACCATCCAATTGAATTTTTACCAATGACAAAAATGTTCCAAAAAGCCTACTTTTCTTCAGTTTCAGTTTCTTTTTAGCAATTTTCGTTTGCAACAGTACCTAACAACAATTTAGAAGACCAGGGGCCCCGGGCCCCCCTGAAATCAGTTTTTGCTTGCCAATATAAACGTATAATCCGG
The DNA here is from genome assembly GCA_963965965.1 of Trididemnum nubilum. Lineage (NCBI taxonomy): Eukaryota > Metazoa > Chordata > Ascidiacea > Aplousobranchia > Didemnidae > Trididemnum > Trididemnum nubilum. The sequence continues at coordinate 30,499,094 of OZ014477.1, read as the reverse complement.
TAGAAATGAAGAATTTTTGTCCTAAAAGTTGCTATCTCAGACCCTCATATAGCCTTTTCATGAACATAATGCATTAACCAGGGCCGGATTTACCATAACATGGCGCAGTACCAGCTAGGGGCTCCTCGCTCAAATCGTAAGACTTTGTTTGGTCTTTGCCTATATTTGGCTGAAAGTTCTTGCAAAAATCCCCAAAGTGCAAGGGGCTCAGCGCGATATAAATTCGGCCCGGCAATAACATGGTTAGTAGGCGTAACCTTCTATTGTAAGTTTTTTCAATAACAATTCAGTAATTCACCTCCAACTTCCAGTTTTTACGCACAAAATGCTTTGAAAAAATTAGCTATTGAAAATATTCATTGAACAAATCATTGACTTCAATTGAGGGGCCTGGGCCCCCTCGCCGAACATATAGTTCTATAACCATAGGTGGGCAAGTTAATGCAAAACGTCAGCTTCGTTAACCACTAGTCCGTTAACAAAATTCACTCCTCCGTTAACGTTAATCCGTTATTTTCAGCTTCAATTAACGGAAGTTAATAAAGTCCGTTAATCCGTTAACATTTTGCGTTTAATTTACATTTCCTTTTATTCACTCGCTTCGAGAACACGTATTGACGCTGTTGAGCTAATTGTAAGGAAATATTTATTGCTATGGTGGTCTTTTTGTGTTTTGAAAGATACATTTTACAGTCTAATATAATTTCAAGATAAAATAAGTTCAAATGCACAACGAAGCTGCAAGATATTAACGATAAAAACCTTAATGGAAGTTAACAGAACTTAACGGAAGTTACTTTAGTCCGTTAACAGCACTTAACGGAAGTTAATTTAGTCCGTTAACATGAAAAAACTTTTTAACGGATAAACGAGTTAATGAAAAAGTTAGCTTGGTTATTAGCGGATTAACGATTAACGGACTTGTACCCACCTATGTCTATAACTGGTTATTTTCATGACAAAAAAAATCTCTAAGAAAAATCTTCGAGCGGATGATCATTTACTGCTAAAATGTAGTCAGAGACAAAGCACCTTACTTCTCCCTACCAGGACCAAATTACTTACAATTAAAATTTAACTCAAAAATGCAAGATGTTAAACATGTTTTGGACTTAAAATGAAAGTAAAAGGAACATTAAACAATTTAATTTTTTCAATTGGCTTTCAAATTTCAAAAATCTAGTGCTTTCAAATGGCTCTGAATACGTGCGAAACGTGTGATTCAATGGGATTAAAATAGCTTTTTTTTCCAAAAAATTTCAGACCCCAAAGCCTCCGGCGGCTGGGGGCCCGCCTCCCGTCTGTGATGCCTTTGAGTTACACAAGCTTTCTCAACACGTCTCCAAAGTTTGATATTTGCACTTTTTAACTATTCGTTTAAGTGCTCTTTCTTTGCAAAATCCTGGTTAAGTGCCAAAAGGCAACAATTTCAGATCTTGCATCCTACGATATCTTTGTCCCACAAACAGTTCCTCTTTTGAAAATTTTTGATGACGTCATTGCAAGTGATTTGTGGTTTGGGCCCTTCCTCTAATCAAAACTCTGGCTTCGCCTAGAAATTGGAGAATGCCTGAAAAACTTTTTGGAGACCTTTTTTTTTTTTGAGAACACTTGCAACTGTGTCCTTGGTCCTTGGCCTTGGCTTCGAGCCTTGTGTCCTCGACTCCACCTCTGGTGTGTTGATATGACTGGTGCGAGATTTGAACCTCAAACCTCCCACTCCAGAGACAAACGCGCTACCTAGAACTCGACCAACCCGCACCAAAAATTGCTTCAATTTTGGCTGTGAAATATTAGTTGAGTGGAAGAATATGGAGCATAACCTTTGGAACCACTTGAGTACGAGAAGAGAAATTAAATTTAAAAAATTTAAAAATAATTTTAGAATGTTTTATTTCTATGTGACGTCATGGCAGCTATTTTTGGGTCGCGCAATATTTTATAGCGCAATGATTGAAGTGTTGATGAGCAAGAAATACTGAATAATTTTGCAGTAAATTTTGTCTCAATTGCTCTTACAAGATCAAAATTAAACAGAAAAAAACAAACTTTTTTTTCACAGTTAACAAAATTTAACATATTGACGTCATTCTTGCGGAAGTTATTAGAATCGAAAATTAACGTGTTATATCAATACATGTCCGAAAGCCTAGAAATTAGTTATTTTTTTCCGTTAGGCAAACTGATATGACACAAAAAATTAAAGCAATTGATTTTGCTGAATATTAGATGGTTTAGAATGTGTTTGTGATCATGAAAATGTTGACAAAAGTTAACAAAACTTATGCAAGGTGCATGCAAACCACTTAAAAATGCATACCAGTACTACAATTTCAAGCTACTTCATCAGTACACCGAACAAAGCAAAAGTTTTAAGATTTGTGTTCACTGAATATGACTATTTTTTTGGCACTTGTAAATGCTATAAAGTGATGGATTATGGCGCCATCGCGATATAACGCCATAGATCTCCCCAAACATTGCCAAATTACAGATACAACTTTACTTCAGTTTCAAAATTCAATATCAAATCCAAATGGCATCGCAATCTAAGCATGTATAGCTTATTATATAAACAAAAAATTATAATAATGTATTTTGCAAAAATGACATCATTATGATATCTTGCATCCATGATGTTATGCTTTTTTGTCAAAACTTGATAATACTTTTCTTAAACCTTATTGGTAAAAATAATGCATCAATTTTGAGCTTTAGCTTTTTAAATTGTCGATTCTATCTGCATCCAATAACGATATTTTTTCTTCAAAACAAGCAATTTTTGCTAATAAATGACGTCACTAGCTCAAATGTGATGTATTCACTTTTAATTTGGTATTTTTAAAAACTTCATTGTACAGAATGACTCGGTGAAAAAAATAATTTTTCTGGCTCTTAACAAACAGTAGTTTTGTTGTAAAATCCCACTTTTTGTCCCTCCCATCAATTTACCAACTTTTTGATGAATGCACTTTGGTAGACTTTTAGCATGCTATTCTCCACACCCAATAACACCAAAAACCGTTGAGAAACCATTTCTTGCAATTTTTTCCAATTTTGACAGTAGTTTTACCTGACTAATATAAATGTATTCATAACAGCAGTGATATCTTTCCTGACAAAATGGTTTAATTTTTTTCGCGATCATCATTGCAAAGCCTTATGTAAAAAGGTTGTGTTACACTACTAATGCTTTCAAATTGAATGAGATTGGCTTAGAGTGCACGTGATGGAATTGTTGTTGGCGATTCCCAATTTTGTGACTGATCTCATCTATTTTTAATGAATTTTTTAGAGCTATTCTATAATTGGTATATATATATATATATTTTTTTTTTTTTGTACAGGTCCGATTTATCACAACTTCAGTATTTGACTATGTTTATTAAAGAAAGTTTAAGACTAAACCCTCCCGTACCAGCAGTGGGGCGAAACTTAAATAAAGCCTTGGATATTGCTGACAGCTCCTCATCTAACGTCACTATTCCAACTAATGTTAACGTGGGTCCATTGATCTTTGTTGTTCACAGACACCCGGATATCTGGGAACATCCAGAGGTATAAATTCATCTTATTTAGTTACAACTTGCATTGTAATAATTCTTTAAATTTTTAGGTTGCAATTTTCGATTGTTGCCAATGACTATTTATATATTTTTAGTCTAAATTGTATGGTATTTTTAGGAAATTAAACTCCGAAATAAAGAATTAATTTAAAGAAATTACTTTACTGTCACAAGTAGTTTTTTGTCAAGTGGCCGTTTTTCGCCAATCTGTCCGTTATTATAATAGTTCTTTTTTTGTATTTCTCTGTAAGCTTAGTAGTTTACTGCACAGCAATTAAACAATGTCCGTCCATAAATTACAGTATGTTAATGTTAGAGTACATATTTATTCTCCTGTCACCAGACAGCGTCAGACGCTGTCTAAGAGACGATCCGAACACTTTTCATTGCTATGACTACGTCGTGTTTAAAGAAATACGCACTTGCTTAGCGATACAATGTTCTTTTGGATTTCTTCAAATTCTGGCCCACTTAGTTTGCTGCTTTTGCGAAGCCACCAAGTAGAGATAATCATTGTACAAGCGCCTTATCAAAGGTCGTAACAACGTGATGACGATCAACGTGATTACGGTGCGGGTTGAACCCAAATCACGCACCTGGTTCAGTGTAACGACGCTTTAACACTTGAAGCCACGCTGCCAACTCTCGAAACAGGGCCATTACACTTGAAGTGCAGTAACTGTAGTAAAGCATTTTTTACTCTTTAATTTCAAAAAGTGTTTTTGTGATGAACTTGATCTGCTTGTATTAAATTCTCAAAATATTTTTAATTCAATCTTGTTTTTATTGAAAATACTTATTGAGTAATCTATTGTAATAGTCTGGATTGATGTAGTTTTAACACGAAACAATTTCTTCAGCGATTCGATCCAGATCGGTTTACATTGGAAAATATTTCAAAAAGACCAGTGCACTCCTTTATTCCATTTTCTGCTGGACCAAGGTGACTAGAATACAGATTTTTTATCGCATTTTGTTTGAAACTTTGAATGCTGATATTAAGTTGAACTACGGTAGTGATAGCATGCGTTTTACTAATTTTTCGTACTGAAAATATTGACGTCTGGCATTTTATTTTTACTACAGCCCGTTTAGAAATAGCTTTACTGTCCAGCAATTTACTGATAATTTTGTTTCATTTTGAAAATAAATTACCGTACAGTACTGTATATACAGTTGTAGCTTAATCTTTTACATTATTTCTTCACAATAATGATAGCATTATTGTTAAAGCAGAAGTGGGACGAATTTCGCCATTTGGAAATTTTATTCGTTAATATTTATCGTTTACGGTGAAATCAAGAATTTCCATAGTTATTAGCAATTTTGTTACCATGCTATAAAAGTTTTAAAGTTTCCTAATATTTCAGCATTCTCGTTGAAAGTTGTAGTCATCTCTTACTTTTAGTAATTATTTGAGAAAATGGTCAGTGCTCACTTAGCGCAGCCAAAAATAAGAAAGCGGTTGTTTTCGGACGCTATTTACAGTACTGTTCAATGTTAGTATGGATACCTTACATTTAACGTATTGTAGATGATGAAATTTGGTAAAAAAAGCTGGTTAGTGGGTATATTAATACAGAACTGTTTCATTTTTGTCTCCAATCTGTGAGTAATTAAGCTGCTGGTTTACAGCACTTGATTAGGCCTTGTCAGTGGTTTTCAAACTTTTTTTTTATTTCGTAAATGAAATTTCAAACCTCAAAGTTAAAGGGAGCCGCAATCAAATGACCGAAAAATTTCAATTAGTTTTGTGCAGCTGCTGTAGATTTTTATTTTTTTAAGTTATTGAAATATTTCACCAGCCAATAGTAGCTGGCTTTATCAGGGCATTACATTAAGCTAAAAACAAAAAATGAAATATCACTAAAATGTATAGAAACAAAAATTATGTTACAGCATTGGCCCAGGCGTGTAACGGGATTTTGAAAAAGGGGAAAAGGGGGACTTGAACTCAAAGCTAAAATTTGTTTGCGTCTCACACAGACGGAAATCTGGGGTTGAAGCCGCTGGGCGATTTTTGTGATATTTTGGAAAAATAGCCATTACGTAAGTTTGATTACATTTTGGACGTTTTGTAGAGTCATTTGAAAGAACTGATTGCTAAGATTTGAAAGCCTTTTGACGGAATTAAATTGCTTTGCCACTTCAGCGCACTTACTTTCCGTTCAAGTTCAAAACACGTTTAAAAGCATGCATATAATTTCAAGTGACTTGGTTAAAGGAAAACTTCAGTCCCTTTAGATCCCCGTGGTTTTGCTATTGCATTAGTTGATAACATTTTGCAACTTTAGTACTGCAACCGTGCTGCAACCTATCGAAAGACTAAACTAGGAATCACTCTCTTCCGATCTATCTAAATCAGATTACTGTAAAACTTCAAATTGGGAATAAGAATCAAGCTTATCGGAATGGAAACTAAGAATTCAAGCTAATGTGCTAATACTAACATCCAATAACTTCCAACTAGAACTGTGGAATATTATTCTCGAGTGATAACCAACCAGTAAAATGCGTTGGTTAAATGGCGTGCCCGTGTACAACTGGGTTATATTTTCAACCAAACCGAATATCATGTTGTAATGAAACAAATGATCATGTGTTATGTGTTTAGGAATTGCATTGGTCAGAACTTTGCCATGAATGAGATAAAAGTGGTCCTTTGTCGTCTGCTCAAAAGATATCGTCTCTATCTTGACAGCGAAACGCCACCCCCTATCATTAAACTGAAAATTGTCATGGAAAGTGAAAATGGAGTTTTTATAAAATTTGCGGAATTGAAATGAGCTACATGTTAGTATCATAATTTGTTGCTGGCATTTGTGAATATTTTGTTTATTGCTTCAAAACGTTTATTTCCTGTCAAGTTACTTGCTTTGACGTCAATTGAAATATATCCAGTGGTGCTATTCAAATTTTGCTGGAACCGGATTTCCGGTTCTCTAAACTTGTAACCGGTTCTCTAAACTTGTAACCGGGTCTTTAAAATTGCAGCCGGTTTTTTAAAATTCGTAACCGGTTCTCTAAAATTCGCACCCAGTTCTTTAAACTTGGCAACCGTTTTGTTTGACCGTAAATGATGCAGTAGTTATTAGCAAGCAATGTTTAGCAACCTATCTGGAACTCACTATCTGGAACTCACTATCAAAATCTGGAACTCACTATCAGAAGAATTAAAAATTTTATCGTTCAATCAATTCAAAGTAAAATATAAACAAAAATTATTGTCAAAATATAAATGATAAATTGCATAATAATATTTTTGAACAAAACTAAGCCAGAGGAAACATATTGCAAAAAAAAAATTTATTTTTTAAACAGTCAGTACGCCTTGAAATCTACGAATGCTAATATAAAGGTGGCTACTCGACTCGATGACCGTGAGGTCCCCTCGCAGCCTCCTGTTGCAATTCAAGTGACTGCTTTTTGAATAATATATTGCCTTGCTTACTTGTTTATTTGTGCCTTAATTGCATTTATCTTGAATTGTAAATAAATAAATGTTAATATTCTCGAAATTTAGTAACCGGTTACCGCAAGCCGGTTGAATATGACCACTGGAAATGTTTCCAAGGCTCAAAAAAGTATAACATTATTTGCACACTGTAATATCCATTGAATTGAAACTGAAGTAGACAATTACTCCTGCAATAAATAAACATCAGGTTCAATTTGTGATTTGTAAAACAAAATATTACATTGATATTAAAAATTCATGCTGCACAAAGAATCATGACAAAAAGCTCTGTAAATAAAACGAAAAATTATATACGACAAGAAAAAAAAGTTGACTCTGGCTAGTGGAAATCGGAAAAAATTTTAATATTATTTTATGAGTTTGCATAAAATTTTGAATGCAAATACAGCTACATTTACAACCAATAAAAACTCTTTGGTATGAAAAACGAATGTACTGCAAACCACCTGTTACTGCTGGATTCCAAAAGTGATAAAATCGTTTTTTATTGTGATTGAAAATGATTTTTGTGCTGCAGATACTGGCACAACCTACAAATTTTTTACATAGCTAAATAAAAAAGTGTAGTAGTGTATACCCGTGCGTAAAGTCGTAAGCGCATAAGCGTATCCTTAGTTTGTTTTGAACAGGATTTCTATACATTCGGACTACCGCCTTGCCAGCGTATAAGTTGCCCGTTAGTTAGAACAAACTAAGGATTAGCTCGTACGCTCAAGAATTTACGCTCAGGGTAGACCGAGCCTAACAGTTGACATCGTAGAAAGTAATAAAAGCACAGCCAAAGCTATGATAAACAACCAAATACTATCATTACTGACGATTCTGAAAGAGTGCGTCTTAGGCTGCGATAAATAATCGTCGTTTTGGTCGTTCTTAGAATGTTCGCTTTTTTGTTTGGTCGATGGTTTGAGCATCTTGCCAAATAAATGATTGTGCAGATTTCTTGAAGCCAGCTGGTTGTGTCATCAATCGGGACTTTGCTAAGGGGTTGGGCTTTAAAAACTCAAAGTTAAAATTTGGTTTTTTGAAAATTGCCTTTAATTGATCGGCAGAGTGAGTTAGACGCTTGGTAATGTTTTATTTTTTAATAGCCCTTTTAACGCCATTTGCATCACATTTCGCTGGTTTTTTGAGCCATTTGAAGAACAAAAATTGCAAGTTAGTAAAAAAAATTCAATTACAGAGCACCTTTAGCCCCCCTAACTTTCAGGTGAAGTCCAAACCACGTCCGAAAGCTTGTATTTTTAAAAAACATAGTTTGAATGACCTAGTTTGGAAAGGCTGCAGCCCCTTTAGACAACCCTGGTTGCGCCACTGTCCTTAAACAAACGAACCAATCCATCTAGCGTATCCTGTCAAGTGAAGAGTATAGCAGACACTCTGTTGTAGCGTGTTTTGTTTGGTTCTTAGCGCCGCACTGATATGCCGTATTGCAACTACAGTATGCTCCTTCCCCGTTTGAGTAGAAAAAAACAAAAGCGTCAAGCACCAGTACGTATAAGGTTTAACTGGACTCAGACACGTCTTGGAAACTGCATTCCTGACGGCATACCATCAATGTTGGGGATAACTGATAGAGTCTGATGTTGCGATTGATCCATTCAGTATTGCAGGAATGCTACTCGCAGGCTGATGCCTTGACGTCTAATTGATCAAGGTCTGCCAAAAAATCCTTTGCAGCAAGCACAAAGGGTTGTCTTGATTATAAACCTCGAGTACCATATGCCATTGTTCGAGGCCAATAATTTTGCTGTGAAGCATGTGTCCCGGCTCCATAGCATAATTGCGGAGCTATAGAGAGATTGTTACTTGGCTGCGGCGGATTCTTGCTTGATGTAAATTAAAAACACAAAGCTTGCTTTTAAAAAAATAAACACTTTTTTTGCATGTTTTTTTTTGTCTCAAAAAATACATTGTTTTTTGTGTTGCTTTTAAATGTTATTTTTAAATAATATCGGATTGTTGTTTTGTAGCACCCTTTATTTAGCAAGCCTATTCTGAACACCGTGAAAGTCTTTAACAGGTTGAAAGCCTGAAAAAAGACATCAAATCAAAGTTTTCCTGACACTCGCTGTTCTACGCGGAAGCGTAATCCAGCGAGTATAAGAAAATTTTTGATTTGATGTCTTTACGGTTTAACAACAATAATTGTTAAAAAGTATATTTTAGGCTATCTAAACTCCTATTAGCTAGACCACAAGCTGTAGGCTACTCGCTTATCAACGCAACTAACGGTTAGTCATACTCAAACAATGGCAAGAATATATCGGTAAAAAATTATTAGCTTACAGTATTTAGTATTGCTGGCAATCCAAACTGACAAGTTAATCCTAATGACCCAATTTGCTCTAATATCAACCACTAAATTATGGGATTACTTAAGATAAAATACTGGCTTGTTCTACTTCCGTTGAAAGCTGACGAAAAGACTTAATAGTTAAAGCGAAGAAAAAATCCGCCGGAAAAGACAAATACAGAGCTTCCAATTCAAAAAGATATTCCAAACTTTAAATTTGGAAGGTAGTTCATCGTACAGTCACTGATGCTCAATTTTGAATGCTTTATTCAAAATCTTAAGTTGAATAGAGATGGAAAGCTTTCAAGATACAAATCTGAAAAATTTTTGAATCCGGAGTTCGGATTGCCAGTGGCGTCGCTACTAGGAGAGGAGGGGGGAGGGCTCGCTCCGGGTGTAACCATTTTATGATACCAATTGATCAAAAGAGGAAACAACAATATGTTTAGTATTATGGGAAATGTTCAGCACACTAGAATAGACTAAAAAATGATTTAAAGCATCTTTTGAAACATTTATTTAGAGGAGGGGTGCTAATTAGGGTGTATGGTTTTTGAATTTTTTTTTTCAAAATCTAGATGGCTACTGATAAAAAGTGGCACATGCATGAAAAAATGGCGTGTGCAAAATTTTAGCGAAATTGGGGGTACTTTTGAGGTTCCGCCGGGGGGGTAAAAATTCAAATTTTGGCAAAAAAGGGGCAATTTTTAAAGTTAATGTATATAATGCAAACAAAAATATTTTTAATCTGGCTAGAAGCAAAATTGCAGTACTAGATCTGCAAAACATCATTCTGAAACTTATTTTTTATTGGTATGAAGATTTCAGGTCCCGCTTTGGCAGTAGATAAAACCTAAATTTGCTAAAATTTAGGAAATTTAGCATAAAATTGCCTTTTCAGTAGAACATGTTTTCTCATTTTAATAGATTATAAACTTAGCATCGTCATGTTTGCCTATGGCTGATCCTGTTATAAATAGTTTATAAGATATTTTTTTTCAGTTTTATGCTTCAGCTTTGGGGTAAAATTCAACGTTCTTAAAACCTGAAAAAATTTAAGTGTAGCAGCAAGTTTATCACGAAGAATTTATTTTGGCAAGGGAGAAGACAAAAGTGCTACACAGAATGTCGTAGAATTACATTGTTATTCCTGTTCAACGTGTTTTTGCAATCACCATAGTTGGAGTACAATAAACCATGATTACATGGAAAAATTAATTTGGGTAGTTAAATCATGATACTGTATCGTTTGATGTTAAACAAACTCACACAAATAAATATTATGGTATGAATGAAGCTTGGAAAACGAAATACGAAATTAAACACATTAAACAGGGATTGGCTTGAACCGGTAAATGCTGCAAAATGACCAATGTATTCAGATTGTGGTTCTTTAATAAGTGCTGTGCTTTTCTACTACAGGGCGTTCATGCATTATCCCATTGATCAGTTTTTGAGTGATCATTTGGTTTTTTCGACATCAAAGTATAAGCTTTGCAGGTGTTGAGATGTTTTGTTCAAAGCCACACTGTTCATTCTACGTTTCTTTCTTGCTCTATAAATTTTGTTTTTGTCAATAACTGATGATGCATCATTTTCTGTGATGACTCCAACACCCTGCAACATAGATGAAGCAAGAAAAGCTGCCGCACGGTTTGATACACCAGTGCAATCACAAGCTTCAGCAAGAACAGAAAGTCAGGAAGAGGTCGCTTTTGTCTTCTTTTCGGAGTTGCAGGAACATTGTATTCGCTGCTTTCACTGTCACTCATTTCGCTTGCACTTTGGTCTTCACTTAACATCACTGCTTTGCTGGTGCTGCTGGAAGTTTCACTACATAGAGGTAGATGATGAAACTGTTTAGCTCTTTCCAACCTCCGTTTGTTTCTTTTTTATTTAAAATTGTTGCAGCTTTATCTAACTCGGCAATCACCATGCGACAATCCGATCTTTGGTCACGCAAGAAGTCACGCTCAGCATGGGGAACTCGATTTTTTAGTTTGCAAGTACATCGTTCGAAGTCCAGGCATTTGCATGCACTTATATCAAATAAATTCTTACGCGCTGAATCTCGCAATAGTTGAACCTTTTTTTATAGTTATCACTGTTTTTAGATTTAGATTTCAAAAGCTTGTTCATTTTATGTCGATACTGCGGCTACATACTGGTTGTTTTTTTTGTGTGTAAAAAATGTGGAATAGAAGGTTTCTTCCACAATGTTTTTAAACGTTGGGCAACAACAGCAGCAATCGCCTTAAACGATGGATCTTTTCTTTGCTTTATTTGCAGTCTAACATAAATGTAGTACTTCATCACTTGTTTGTAGGTTGGTAAGCATCTCTCGCTGATATTTTTTGGAGAGCCGAAAATTGAACATTCAGATGAACGTCTAGTACCACTACTAATGATGTCAACTGACAAAATAGCAAAATTAAAAAGTCAGTAAAGATGAAACGCTTAGTACTTTTAATTAAACTTCCTGAAAAAAATGAGCGTAATTATTAACATTGCAGTAACCAGAGCCTTCTAAACTGCTTTAACAAACTAATTACTATTAAACCAAGCGGTGGGCAGTAACTAGTTACTGTAACTAGTCCAAATTTTTGCCTCTCGGCCCAAACTTTCGCCCACAAACAGGATCTGTAATTGTAATAACTGCAACTTTCTAAACTATAACTGAGTCACTTTTTTGACCAATTCAAAGATAGGTAGCTGGTGATCTTATTTATATCTTTTCATTATTTGACCAATGGGTTACTTCTAAAAAATAACTTGCCACCACTGATTAAATTTCAGGCTGATCTGGGAATTTCGTTATCTGCTATCAGTAGAAAAGGATATAAAACTAGCTATCTGATGTTCATATTAATGATATTATTATGATGTCCTCACTGTTGCAAATTCAGCGCTTTTCAAGCTCAAGTAATCTGGTGATAACAAACCGCACAAATGGCAAAACTCGATACCAGCGCCACATTGTTGGAATATCAAAGGAGCAGCGCTGAACAAAACTGGAAAATTAACTGGCAGTTCATAAACTTTCTATGTGCCAGTCACTTAATTTGAATGTAGTTGCAGGCCATAGCTTACTGGTTACTAAAAACAGAAAAACATTTAAAAACTATTTGTGGCTAAGAAAGTTACACAGCAACAATAAATACTGTGCTCAGTAATGCAAATAGGTACAAATAAGTATTAGAAAAACCTATTAAAAGACACAAATTTTCTAAATTTTAGCAAATTTAGGGTTTATCTACTGCCAAAGCGGGACCTGAAATCTTCATACTAATACAAAATAAGTTTCAGAATGATGTTTTGCAGACCTAGTACTGCAATTTTGCTTCTAGCCAGGTTAAAAATATTTTTGTTTGCATTATATACATTAACTTTAAAAATTGCCCCTTTTTTGCCAAAATTTGAATTTTTACCCCCCCGGCGGAACCTCAAAAGTACCCCCAATTTCGCTAAAATTTTGCACACGCCGTTTTTTCATGCATGTGCCACTTTTTATCACTAGCCATCTAGATTTTGAAAAAAAAGTCAAAAACGATACACCCTAGTGCTAATGTGTCAAAAAATATAATTCACAAATCAGTAAAAACTTTTAAAAATCTCCAAAACTAAGCAATTAAATTTGATTGCTTGTTGAAACATGCTGAAGGTAGGTTTCATAAAAATAATATATAGTTATACAAGCTCAGGAATAAGGAGGGGGGTGGTTATTCAGCATTAGTTAATTAGTACGAAACCACTTCAACTCAAATATCGTTTCAATAGCCTTCTCCAAACAATATTTTTCTCTGTAAAATATAGGCGAAATGGGTTATTTTTTGTGATTTTCATTGAACTACAAGATTTTATGATTTAACGTACGTAAATCGATTGTAAATTAAACTACTGAAATTTTACCATTAGCCACCTACCACGTATCCATTGCCCATTTACGCAACCAGTTTGATAATGTTTTTTTACCGCTAATTTCTATGCCTCATTTCAAAAGCCATAAGTTTTATCAAAATAGGCCTCAAATCATGTTATTTTGCAAAAAACTACAAAATTATCAAACCCTTGGATTTCCTGGCAATCTTCAGCCTCCAGATCCCCGCAACAGCCTCCAGACATGGCAGATCCCTGGCTATACGCGTCTGATTCTAATTATGTTTTCGCTCATTTCTATGTCACCAGAGTTCTCCGTGATACCACGTTTCAAAAGCGTTAATTTTTATCAAAAAAAGCCTAAAATTACCGGCGGAGCTTCCAGACCCCCAAAGCAGCCTCTCGCCCCATTGCAGATTTTGGTTATGCGTTTGATAATAAACGTGTCCTGCCAAGGTGTTGCTCATACTTCCAAGATATAGAATCTTACAATGAGAAGTAATTGAGCTAGCCAAACAAAAACCACTATCTACAGTAACGAAGTAGTACCGTTATCTTTAAAATATAATATTTTGCAGCCTGCTATATTTTATAATGGGGGACACCACAAAATTTTGCCCTCAGTGTCACCACCCGTAGCTACGCTACTACGGATTGCTGTGAAATATACCAGTCAGTGAGTAAGAAAACAGCAGAGTTTTCACTTCCACAATACCAACCGAAACGTCTGCATTTCATTCTTTCAGCAAGCAATTGTGAGGTCGACGTTGCTCAAAAGAAGCAAAGTACTTAACCAAATCATGAAAAAACATATAAATCTTCTCAATCATCAAAAAACTAAACATAAATAAAAAAAAGAAAAACAATAAAAAAAAATACATTCCAAAAAAAATTTTTTTTGCAATACTAGCCGTGGGTTCCATAACGACTGCTTGTGCCCGCTCTCATTTTGATCTAATCCAAATACTGTTTTTGGAACATCAACTAACGACAATGCAATAGAGAATGATTGGAAAAGGAATAATTACGTTCAGACATAATCAGTGCCGTCACTACGAGGGGGGGAGGGCAGGAGATCGGTGGCCCCCTAACTACTGCTAGTGCCCCCCATTTTGGTTTACTTAGAATACTGTTTTGGAGCTTTACGTAACGACAAGACAACAGGCAGTAACGGAAAAAGAAACAATAACGTTCAGTGATAATTTTCGTTTGAAGTTTTCTCGATTCTTTGCAAATGTGACGTAATAATCCGTTTCATTTACGCGCCTTTACGGGTGTGTCGCAGAATAGGGATGTAAGCCAGTAAAATTGTTACCGGTACTTCGTTCGTGATTATGATCTGAAACAATATTTGAAAAAAAAATTGAAACACCAGCTGTTTTTTTTTTTTTAGAGCACACTCAAGATTTTTTTAGGTATCATTCAGTTGCGCAACCAGGGGAAAGGGGCTAAGAGGGCTTCAGCCCCCTTTAGCCAAGTCATTTAGAAAATACGATAACTCAAAAAAACAATGTGTTTTAGACTTGACCTTAAGTATACAGAAAGTTGAAGGGACTAGGCAATTTTATTCTTTCAACCACTTTTGAATTTTAGCAATTTACTGTAATCATTTGTATAACTTCAAAAACGTGCGAAATGTGATTAAAATGGTCTAAAAATTGCTATTTTTGCCGCAAAATCACAAAAATCACCCTGCACTTTTGCTGCAAAATCACAGAAATTGCCCAATAGCTGGGGGCTTTGCACCCAGGCCCACTCTGTGATACGCTTGAGTTGCATCGGTTTGTTCAGCACAGGGCCTAAATTAAGCAATTTTGTTCCAAAAATTTACTTTTGTTTCAATCCTCTCCCTTTTAGCAAAATCCTTGTTGCACTTCCTGTCGCATTGACTGTTGCAAATAGATTTTTCAAGCGATTATATGGGTCGCATATGAAACGAGCTAGTAAACGCTGCCGGCTTAAACGTCTCTTTTTTCAAACATAAATTCAAAGTTTTTAAAATAGCGCATAAGTTGTAGCCGTAAATTATCAGTTTTTTTGTGCAAAGACCAGTCTGTTTTAGTGCTCCTCCCCCTTTCGGCTTGTGCCCCCTCACTCTGTTTGTTCTGGCGACGGCACTGAGCGTAATCCTTCTTTGATGCTTTTTTTGTTTCTTGGCGAAATTGCTGGCAACCAACTTCTGTACATAAATTTGACGCAATATTCCGTCACATTAACACGCCCTTACGGATGTTTCGCGGAAGAGAGATCTAAGCTTGCAGAAACGTGACCGGTACTTCGTTAGTGACATGAAACAATGTGTAAACACATTTTTTTTTCAAAGACAAGCTGTTTTAATTTTTAGAGAGCACTCAAGATTTTGAGGTCGTAGCTAATGGCGCAAACCAGTGTGAAGACACTTGAGCCCCTTTATTCAAGTCACTTAGAAAATTTAACCTCAAATACAAGCATTTAAACGTATTTGAGGCTTGACCTGAAGTAAGGAGGGGGACCGAAGGTGCTAAGCAACTTAATTCTTTGAAATGACTTTTCAATTTTAACAATTTAGTTATTCATTTGGCTTCAAAAAGTGCAAAATGTAATTAAAATGGCGTTAAAATTGTTATTTTTTTGCAGCAGAATCACAAAAATTGCCCAGCGGCTCGGGGCTTCGCCCAATGATCCCATCCACAGTCACTAAATTTTTAGTGACTCTGCTCCGTTTGTGACTCGCTGGAGCTGCTTCAGTTTGTTTAACACGGAGGGACTAGATGAGACATTTTTATTCAAAAAACTTTTGCTTTTGGTTCACCCTTCTTGGCAAAATTCTGGTTGCAAATCTGGTAGGATTCATTGCTGTAGATAGATGTTCAAGTGATTACGGGCCGCAGACGAAACGAGCTGAGGAATGCTGCCGGCCTTATTTTAAAATTGCACATAATTTGTAGCCGTATAAAATCTAAAGATCAGTTTTTATATGCAGTAGTTCAGTTTATTTTGGTTCCCCCGCTAATTTCGGCTTATGCCCCCACGCTTCGTTTGCTCTGGCGACGGCACTAGGATGCCCGCAAGGACTTAAAGATACTCCGCTGATATGAGAAGCAGACACCTGGCCACAGAACTGAGTGATGATTGGGTCAATCAGTTAAATTGGATCAATCGAGGTGAAACAATCGGTAAAAATTAAATACTAAATGCCAGATTATGCAACAAATATTCCTTCTTTTACTGAATTGATTGATTAAGTTTACTTTTTTTTTGTCTTCTTCTAAATCGTCAGTAGAATGCACCAAACTTTTAACGAAGACTTTTTTTCTTCACGTTAAATTAACAGAAAAATGAAGTGAATTTCTTATAAATCTTGCTTGACCCCTTAGCCAAGCTCTCTCCCCTAGCTCAAACCTCTACTTACGCCACTTACTGGTAAATCGCTGCAAAAAAAAATTAATTTAAACAATCTCTCAATTTTTGAAAGCACTGCTCTAGACTCGAGTTTCTCTCCCAAAGCTCTAACCCAAAATATAAAACCAAAACGACCCTGGCAGCGAAACCAACGATTGAAAAAATTAACCTGGGCTTCTCAAAAAAAAGACGAAGCAGTCCGACCAAAAACAAAACTGTTAACGGAGAAAGTAACACAACGATATTTTTGTTTTTGACTTTTGCTATCACTTCTTTACATTACACTCAACGTAAGCTTTTTTCTGCCCAGCATCCATTTCAATGCGGAAAGTAAATTCATAAAGCTGCGAAAGCCAATTCAAAATGTTTGACTCGAGCGTTTGATACATTTCTAGGTTAATAATGTAATTACAATTTATTTGCCAAATTGCCTTGGTCGGAAGACAGCAAAGGGGCATTGCGTCTTCGAGTAAAACTGCCACTTGCCCATCTGTCTTCCCCACAATGTAAAAGCTTCGCGCTGTCCCTTTTCATTGCTGAACGTCAAGCAGGAAAGCTGGGAATACCAATTTTTGTAATCTTTAGTTTGACCCGGCTAGAAATCGAGCCCAAGTTTATCGCTTCAGTAGCCAACGCTCCATCTACTCGACCACGCAAATGCTTCTCTTTTCCCCCCGTCAGTGCACGAGTGGTCAATGGGTCAGTTGGTTGGGAGACCTACAGCTTTTGTAGGATTGCATTTTTATATTTATGTTTTATGCCAAATTTCTGCCAACTTTTTTTTTGCTTGACTGCAATATCCGAAGGTTCGTTTGATCGTTCGAGTTTCTCGTCGAACGCCTAAGCTGGCTTTTTGCAACCAACTGATTGCATTTTCATCCAATCGCATCAGTCTATCTGTATCGTTGAATGGAGAGTAAAGTGAGCGTACAGTTTGTTGTAAGCACTGGCAAAAACCTCTAAACATTGCATACAAAGGGTATTTCAGAATATCTAGACTTCTCATCAAATTGCATCGCATCGATAACTTTCTGCGATATTTGTTACACAAGAAACTGCAATGCGATTTCGCGATGCGATGCAGATCAAAACCATGGATGCAATTTTTTTTGTGATAATTTAAAATTTTTTTTGATGCGATAAAATCACAGGTAGTTTGCGATTATTTTTGCGATTAACGATTTTTTTATGTTGAAGTTAAAGTTTGTGGCCCAAGATAATGTAAACTGAGGCTCTTCCAGTGCAAGACTCTATTTGATGACATTTTATTGTGATTGTGACGCAACATATGCCAAAACATTTTCATATTTCTGCCCAAAATGTAACTTGTGATGAAACAGAAGAAATCAACAAAAATAATGACAAAAATTTTGAATAATTGTAAAAATTGAAGATTTTTTCAAACTTTGTGATGTAATAGTGGATTTGGAGTTTTAGCGTGTTTTGATGTGATAATTTAATGCGATATTCTAAGAAAAACGCGTATGATGTGATTATAGATGCGATGTGATTGCCAGCCCTGCTTCTCAAAGCATGTCAACAAAGTTTGCATTCAATTTTTGTACAGCAAACTCAAAAATTGGTTAAAAAAGTAAAAAAATCAACACAATAAGTTTTGCAAAATGTTAATTGACTCAAACACTTTTCTTTATCAGCGCGATTGAATTGCCGACTCTTTTTGAATTTTGAAGTACTTATAATATGATATTGTATCAACATCTCTGCTTACTAAGTTGCTATAGCCAGGGGGCAGGTTTTTTTTGCTTTTTTATTGTCTAGCAAACTGCTAGCCATTGATTCCACTTGCTCAACTGTCTGTCACACTCATTAAAAACTTTACTCTGTCTTATTTATGACCAACTTTTAAGCTGAAAAGTTTTGAAAGCCAAGTCATATATTTTACACTAGCCTGACTGGGAATCGAATGTGGGTCTACAGTTTTAATGAAGTTTCTTTATTAATTAAACCACGGATTGGTTAGTTTGACGAAATATTACATAGTAGTAACTTTGCAATGCAAAAATTTAAAGAAAATTTTCTAAAAAAAATCAAAACCACGATCGATTATTTTTGTTTGATTCACATAGAACTTTTCAAATAGCATATTTGTTATTTTTTTATCCTAAAAGACCGTAACTCCATATATTGTTTTTTTTTTTAATTCATATCACTTTTTATACTTACACTTGCATTATCCTACAAAAATAATTTTTACGCAGAGGGTTAACCCTATTATTTCTGAAGGAATAAATTTCGTAAAAAAAAAATCAAAACTAAAGTGAGCAAAGACTTATCCCACATAACGCTGCGTTGTTTTTAAATGTTTCCAATTGTCTTGATGTTTCTACATTAGTAGAGCAAAATAACAATAAATTAAAAACTTTTTCCCAATTTGCACTCCAGCTTCACTTCTTCATTAACAAATCTTGCCAACGTTTGTGTTTGTTCATGAAAATCGATAAAGTGTAAATTAACTTAAACCTCCAGCAGTTTGGAGAAATTTTTATAGAAAAGAATCGTCGATATAGAAGGCAACTAAAGTACAACAGTCATTTGAAACAACGTGGTAGCTCGCAATTAGGCTTGTGCATAGGTGGGCAAGTTAATGCAAAACGTTAGCTTCGTTAACCACTAGTCCGTTAACAAACTTCACACCTCTGTGTGGTATAGTTTCGAACCCAGATTTCTTATTTCCACTTAATTCTTGGCTGTAGCTTGCTATGCAAAACCGCTAATCCTTGTTTGCAGAAATCAATTATTGTGTTTGATTGACGCTTTGATTTTTACAGTTGTAGCGCTTCATTTTTGCAACGCGCATTCTGGAAAGCAGTTACAGTGTTACATTTAAGTTGCTGTATGTACACTAGATGAGAAGTTGAATGTATTTGGTATTATACTATTATGTTAATTTGCAGATGTACTTTACTTTTATGTTGTATAAAGCCTTAGAAATATACTAATTTGAATTTAATGTTTCGGGTTACAACATCTGTTATCTGTTAACTAATCTGTTAACGTTATTCCGTTATTTTCGGCTTTAATTAACGGAAGTTAATAAAGTCCGTTAATTCGTCAACATTTTGCGTGTAATTTACATTTTGTTTTATTCACTCGCTTCTAGAACACGACGTATTGACGCTGTTGAGCCGATTGTAAGGAAATATTTATTGCTGTGGTAGCCTTTTTGTGTTTTGGAAGTTACATTTTACAGTCTAATCTAATTTCAAGATAAAAATAAGTTCTAATGCACTAACGAAGCTGCGATCGGAAAATGTTTGGAAATTGCGAACAGCGATAATTAATAGACCTCTGAGGCTGCAGCTTATTATTTGCCACAAAAAATAACTCCTTTCTTCGCTTTCTTATATAAAACTCGTGCTAATGTGCAACAAGTGGTACCAGTGCAAACTGGTTTGTACCGGTACGATGAATGAATAGTGCAAGATATTAACGATAAAAACCTTAACGAAAGTTAACAGAGCTTAACGGAAGTTAATTTAGTCCGTTAACAGAACTTAACGGAAGTTAATTTAGTCCGTTAACATGAAAAAACTTTTTAGCGGATTAACGAGTTAATGAAAAAGTTAGGTTCCTTATTAGCGGATTAACGATTAACGGACTTGTGCCCACCTATGGGCTTATGTATCAAAAATATCGGTGCTCAATGCATTAATTAAAAACGTTAAAATTGTACTAACTGACAATCAACACTTTAAAGTTATACCCTGAAAGCATTTTAATTTGCAATTTATATTGTTCTATTAGATCTCTTTTTACTAAGTTGATTTGACCGACAGACAGCGAAGCAAAAGGACAGCGACTTTGCACACAGGTAAAAAATTAAAACGTGCAAGTTTTTATACCTTACATTATAGTCTCATTTTACAAAACAATGTTATTGTTTTCAGTCTCTACATTATTTTGATTGCAATCAAAGCAAAATAAATCTAAAATTAGACCGGGCTCACAACAATGGAAGTAGGATTGTTCAAACAAGCAGTTTTTTGAAAAGTGATGCTGCAAATGGCTTTTCCCGGTGCATTACCCCCAAAAATGATATTGACCAATTTTCACAAAAAATTTTTGATGTTTAGGGGGTGCGCAAATCGATTTTAGTTTATGACGTCATTACAAATAGTGAAAATTTCTTTTTCGGAAAACATTGGCAAGCAACATATCAACAGACGCAGAATGACCTCCTGAGTCGTAAATTGTCGATTGTTTTGGTTTATTAGCATTAGGTAAAAATTTATTTCAAAATTTTAAATCGATGACGTCATCATTTTAAGTTAAAATTGCATCTTTGCGCGCTTTATTAAATATTAAATGGAAAAATGTTCCCTGGTTGCCTATTTTCGACACAAAATCGTTTCAGAACAAATAATATCAGTCATGCACAACGTCTTTTCAGGCAATACATTAATCACAGAGTGCTTAAACATTTGTCAATAATCACCTACTTTTTGACAGTACTTTTTTAGATTTAATATTAGCCTTTGAATTGTATTGAAAGCATGAATTATTTTACTGTACAGTTTTATTGGGTTGAGTAAATAGAAATGACTGCCATAAGAAGCGCAACTGAAATTGGATTGACTGGCAATCCTAAATCTGATCATAATACCATTCTTCTATTCATTCATTCTTTTTATATTCTTGACCAACACAATAGGGAATGCATTGTTAGTTAGTTACACAATTGTAACACGTAGAGTTCGGAAAAGAAAGGGGCGCAACAACGTCAGACGTTAAGACATGCAGAGGATATAGAAGACAAAAAAGCGATTTTTATTTGCATGATTGCTTCACCTGTCACACCAGTTTTATGCTCAAGGTAGGCCTAATCAATCACACTCATCGACATGCACACAAGATGTAAGTAAATGTAACGGCTGGAATAATTGTTCGAATAATTGATAAAGAGTTAAGACGTGGGACAGTGACCAGTGCGAGGCCAGGCACAGTCACGTAGGTAGTCAATCGGTGGCGCAACCGGCCCAAAACTACCTTTAGCTCAACGGAGCATTGCGAAAAACGAAAAACCACCCTGATAATGAAACCTAACCTGCTCCGGAAACCATTTCAAGTAGCAGCTGGCCATAGTATCAGGATAATAACAATTTTGTAATCGATACATATGCATTAAAATAATTTTGTACAACATACAGTAATAGTGAGTCACACCATCCACATTGCGCATACATAAATAACTGGTATAATAGTACCATAACTTATAATCTCTCCGATATCTCAATCAGAACAAAGGTATACTGATTTTTCATGAGAGAAACCAAATATATACATGACTGATATTATTTGTTCTGAAACGATTTTGTGTCGAAAATAGGCAACCAGGGAACATTTTTCCATTTAATATTTAATAAAGCGCGCAAAGATGCAATTTTAACTTAAAATGATGACGTCATCGATTTAAAATTTTGAAATAAATTTTTACCTAATGCTAATAAACCAAAACAATCGACAATTTACGACTCAGGAGGTCATTCTGCGTCTGTTGATATGTTGCTTGCCAATGTTTTCCGAAAAAGAAATTTTCACTATTTGTAATGACGTCATAAACTAAAATCGATTTGCGCACTCCCTAAACATCAAAAATTTTTTGTGAAAATTGGTCAATATCATTTTTGGGGGTAATGCACCGGGAAAAGCCATTTGCAGCATCACTTTTCATAAAAACTGCTTGATTAAACAATCCTAATGGTAAGTTGTATCTCCAAAATGTTACGCGCGCCGTCGCAAGTGATGTTAAGTTGCTACTTGCGAGACACGTGCGCGCAATAGTACTGCTTCAAATTACAATAAAGTTGTCTTGCAATTGGTGTAGTCGCTTGCGTGGATTCCAATAGCTGATTGTATTATCAAGATTGGTTTTAATATTGCGGTTTACAAACAAAACTGAATTCTAAGTCAGCAAAAAGGCAAATACTTTTGGAACGTTAAATTAATGTTATATTTTTTAATTCACAAAAATTAAAAGCACATTATTAAGTACAAAGATGAAGATATTTTACAAAAGTAAAAAAATTATTTTTCTAGCTCATGTTTTTTGTAAAGCTCAAGGGTCTAAAATAGATTTTTTTACGCATAAAAATCAAGAACAGATTATTGAAAACAAAGGTGAAGATATTTCTCAAAATCAGCGAAAAACAAATAAAAATCCATTAGGAGGCTCATGAACTTTGCAGAAAACATGAGTTAGAATATGATGTTTTTCTCATTGGACATAAAAACCAAATGTCCAGTTTAAGAACGAAAACAGAAGCTACAACTTTTGGTAGTAAGCAGCTTTATAATCTAACGGATTGTTTAATCTAGAATAAATATCGATCAATCAATCAAACCAGGGCCGACATGACAGAACGTGCTAGCGAGCTCGTAAAGGCCATTCTCGCTCGCTAAAAAGCGATAGCGAACAAAAAATCTTCGTTAACAAATTGCCAGTTTTAAGCCTTCTCGCCCAACACATGTTAAAACTGTATGCTCGAATTTCTTGGCGATATATTCGTAACTTGTGCTAGTACCGAATAAATATCTCATTGTGACGTCAGATGCATTTCTACTTCAAAAAAATCCGTTCAAGCGTACTGTATGTATTGCATTGTTATGGAAAAAGAGACTACTAGCTATGCGTTATTATTCTAAGCAAGCAAATTCCTCAACTGATAATAATTAGAAAATGAACGACAGAATTTAATTACATTTTTGGATCAATGTGAAATAAGAATAATTTTTCCATACTATAATTCTTTTAAATGACGTAAAGCGGCCTTGAGGTTGTTGGTGGGTAAACTCATATGTTAACAGTAACTTTAGGTTCTTTGGTTTCAAAATTTTTTAAAAGTAAGCTAGTCGAAGTACATTCTTCCATTTTAAAAGCGGTAAATCTTGAGTTGAGACTGTATGTTTTTAATTTTTTGCCTATATTCAAGTCTCATTTGTTCTTGATTTAGTAAAAATTTTGAGAGCATCAATGTCAATTTTAGCGGGCATGTGTGAAACACTGTTTAATTCCTATTGCTCTGTTAATTCCTATTGCTCTGTCTGCTTAAGTGAAGGCTTTTTTCAGCGAAAAAGAAAGCTTTTATCAAGTTGCACAACTGCGAAAATAATTTCTCAATTGCTTGCGCAGAGCAACAGAGCTTTATAATCTTGAATAGTTGCAATTTGCTTGCAAACACAAGAAAATCACTGAAATTTTATCGTTTTGAATCAGCACAGATTTTAGATTGTTTGATTAGTTTGAATTTTTTTTTGCTTTGTTTTTGGTTTATTTTGCTGCCGAGGATGGCACTGTTTTTAATTTGTTCTTAAATTTTGAGCAAAATTGATCATCGTGCTTAAGAAAATCGCTCTTATAAAAGGAGTGTATTGCTATTTTTGTCAACCGGCACTATACTCAACATTTCTTTATCAGTCGAAACAGCAAATGGTTATTAATGCAATTCGCTTTTTTTTAGCATTTTAATGGCAAACTTGGCAACTTAATGGCAATTTTAATCAATTTTTAGCAAAAATGCGCTTTAGTTAGAAGTTTTCAAAATTTCGCCATTAAATTTCCGAACCAAAAAGATTTCTTGCACGCTTTTAGAGTGCTTCAAGATCCTCTTTAAGTCGGTGAGGAAAGTGACGTTTTTTTACTCGAACTGCTTTTCGTAATCGCTCGAAGCAAGTTAGCGAGAAAGAATGACGCAACGGATTTTGCAAAGCTTTACATACACATGCAAAAATGACCTCTTACGTTTAGCGAGTACTGTATTTCGTTCGGTAGCGCCTCTTAAAAAAAACTCATTAATTAAAGCGAACGAGGAAATTTCTGTCATGTGGGCCCAGGTTCGTTAATGAAGTTGATTGATCAAAAAATTAGTAACGATCGAAACTCCATATTGGTAGTTTTCCTGTCTGCAGACCAAGTTACAGCTTTTAGAAAACAGTACTTTACAGTTTCGAAAAAATGAAAAAAACTTGGTTGCACACTGGATGTTTACGAGAAAATTTCTCTATTGAGATTTAAATCTCCTGTAAATTCAGCCTTTTCCCTTAATTTGTGTACTCAGTACCGCAGTAGAAAATCGTCTCATCGTATTTACTTTTAACCTAACGTAATGTTAGGTTTGATGTTTCTACATGATCGAAGTCCCACAAAAAAAATAGTCAAAAGCGAAAAAATTATTATAGATCAAATACAAAAATCATATTCTATAGCCTAAACAAGATTACATTCAAAAAAATTAAGATTCACATGCCACAAATTTCTCCGATAATACAATTAGTACAAATAATACAAAGTATCATATGGCAACATACCACACTTACAAGTAACAATACCAAATTTTCACACATTTGCGTAAAATGCTGACTTATTCAGAGCTTGTTTTACTCATTTTGTCATAAGTGCGACGACAAAGGTGGATTAATTTGTCCGGAAGTGAAGAGAAAAGGAAAGGATTTATTGCACTGTTAATCGGAAGGAGTAGCACTGCGCTAATTTGATAGGGGAGTAAGAAAGAGTCTTCTGAGAATATGGACCCTAAACTCACGTAGGTTATTATGCAAATGGGAATCCAACAAAAAAAATCAGTTGCTACGATACGCGCAATTCTTCTCGACATTCGTGCTGTTTTTTTGTTGCTTTTGTGTTTTCGTAAAAGGTTTGAAGATTTAGACGAAAGTCTTCATATTAAAACGTAGCTTAAAGCAATGAAAATAAAGCATATGAAGTTGATTGTAATTATTGATAATGTATACTCAGATGACTTTTCGTCGTTTCGAACATAAAATCGTGGCATGCAGATGCTAGTAGCTCCGTAATAGCCAAAAAAATCCACCGATGCATTGGTGGGTAAATTACTCTTAGTATTAACAAACTGTTTTGCCGAGAGGAAGCGATCGCTGCTGTGCTGCAGTGATATTGTAGTATTGTGCAAAGCTGCAACCCTGCACGCAAATTGTCTTAGGCTTGTCGCATTTAATGTACCATTATGAAATGCCGTGGAAAATGAAAAGCTGTGTATAAAGTACTCAGATGTTGCATCCAACTGCGGTATAAAACTAATAATAATTGCCGAAAGCCAAGCCACACCTATGCTAATCTTCCAAGCACGCCAAGAGGAAGTTAACGACTCCATTGCATTAGTTATGTTACGTAATCTGAATGCTGTCAAAATTACCATAAGAAAACATGACGTTTCACTGGAAATAACTGCTAGGCTTTCTATAATTGAACATCTTATACTAGATCTCCATTCGCGATCTACTTCACCATTGTAGCCACTGTAATAGGCACTGAAAGACGCAATGACGAGTAAATAAATTCCCATTATGAAATCGGCGATTGAACTATTTAATATGATAACGTTTTGAAATTTTATTCCATCGATTCTTCTATTCTGTTTGAGGAAAGAAATTGTTGTGAAAATAACGTAAGTGTTTCCGAAAAGAACCACAAACCCAATTAACCAAAAGGCAGCTTTTATGGGTTCGCTTTCAATCATTTCAAAAGCATTTGAAAAAGCCCTCCCGCTGGTTGATGGCATAGGACAACTTGTTTCGTCTGATGTGTCATCGCAGTCTATTGTCGTGTCGCATTGGTTTTGAACGTCAATGCTTACCCTTCCCTTAGCGTTACATTCAAAACGTTGTGGACACTTAAGCTCATCAAATCCCAAAGGACAAGCTGTTGAGTTAATGAAAGACCAAGCCTCATCGTAGACGCCATCACAGTAACGATCACCCATTGGAAAGTAATAATGACAAGAATCATTACAAAAGTAAGGGCGGTTTGTGCAATTACACTCGTCTTCATAATTTTTACATTCTGGTCGGCCATCACAAACGATTGCAGTGATTAGAGATTCATGTTTTGTTCGACACTCAATAAAAAAGTTATTTGTGTTTGAATTCAAAGCAAAAATATTTTGCGAAAAGTCCAAAAATTCCATTTGGTAATTGCCGAAACATTCAAAATTATTTTCCGCAAACAATCTCACACATTCTTCATCATTAAAATAAGCTTCACAAAGACACTCATCCGATAAATCATAGCAATCAGGCACGCCGTCACATACTTGCTCAGAAGAAATCAGCAGTCGTCCATCATAACATCGAAAGCACGAAGCATTAGTACGAAAACATAAATCTAAGTCATCATCGCAATGCGCCCAGTCGTCAAATAAATTACGTTGAGGTAAAACACATGCACCGCATTTGAAACCGGGTACATTAGACATTTCATCACTGCCATCCTGACAATCCGCAAATCCATCACAAAACTGAGAAGAAAATATAAATCTATTATCGGCTCACTGAAAAACGCCTCTACATTTATCGTTATCACCGCAATGCGAAGTGCAAATCACTAAAGATGAAAAGCATTCATCATCATAGCATGATGAGTAATTAGAATTGTAGCAAGTCGAAATGTCGCAACGCAAAATATTATTACATTTTGATGTATCATTCAATTCGTATATGTTTATACTGTTAAAGAGACTATCGGCTACTAAGATTCTTTTGTTCGGACAGCGGATAAATCCATCAACAATTCTGTTTTCACTAATGCAACCATCACGTTTGGTGCACGTTCTTTCCGAGATACAATCGCATGTGAATTCATCTTCATTACAACGGCAACCAAATTCATCAGAAGAATCAGTGCATAAAGCCACTCCGTCGCATTTCCCTACAAAATACTGTATGTTTAATAACATGTTATAAAGCTAAAAGTCCCCAAATAAAGTGGAGTGAAAAATATTAACTTTTTTGTTTCGGTAGCTATTCCTATAAAAATTGAAACGCTTTTTTCTTTTAAGACCTCTTTCTGTTTTAAAATTTTTTTCTTTTCTTAAAATCTACAAGAACACATTTAGAAAAAATTCGACTCATTAAACTTGCAAAAAAAGCGTACCAATCTCTTTGTTAAGTACTGAAGGATAACACTATCTATTCAGCATTCATCATATTTTATTGCCTTTTTATCCGTTTTTGCACTTTTGAAATCAAAAACGAGATAATTTTTTTTCTTTTTTATTTGTCTCTGTGGGCATCTTAAACAAATCCTAATCGTTAAATTATGTAAAGTTTGACGTTACCACCAACAGAGTGCTCAAAGGAAAATCTAGAACAAAAAAATTCTAATTACAGTACAGAAGAGAAAAGACACTACAGCCTGTTTAACCCTCGCAGGGTCCCATTGGAGATTCCTATTTCTTCTTTACTGTAATTACAAACAAATGTTAACTGGAATATTTCTCATTGGAGCTTATAGCTGTGAGCATAGCCGTAGGAGATGGGGATGCAGGGGATGCGGCCGCATCCCCAATTTTTTCACATGTCGCGTCGCGTCATTTATTCGGGCAAAATTTGGGTAGATTTTGAAATTTAGAACTAATGTTAGTTAAAGTTATGCTTATTTCAACTATCCTTTAGCATCCTTCTACACATATTACCTTATTCGCTATTGTGCTGTACTGGCTTCATCAACAAGCAAAAGGTACGGGTAACCTTATTTTGTTATTTGGGCATAGCAGATAATAAGATTTTGTTCATTGCCATGTAATTGACTTAATTGACATCTAAATTTGTGCAAGATATTATTCTAGATTTAATTTGGGCAAGATACCAGTAGACCTTAGTCACCGATAGCTTAACAGGTTTCCTTTTTATAGCCTAGCCTGAACTGTTGAATTTGGGCAATAATTATAGCCACCTAAGTAACAAAGAAGTAACTATTAAGCTACCGGTGTAATATATATCAAATCCCATGTAGAATTGATATGTATACCGTATTTTCCGGACTATAAGGCGCACTGGTATATAAGGCGCAGTATCAAAAATTGTCTTCAAATGATTTTATTTTCATAGATAAGGCGCACTTTTTTTTTCTCATAGATAAGACTATAAATACATATATAGCACCATTTGCAACATAAAATTGGTTCAGAGCATGATCATAAAGCAGAACCTGATCCATACATTAGGCACACCGGACTATAAGGCGCACATTCAATTTTAGACAAAATTTAAAGATTTTTCAGGCGCCTTATAGTCCGGAAAATACGGTATATGGAATCTACATCATATTGGGTGGCGTACCAGTTCTACCTATATATATACCAACATTTGTTTCAGATATTATATATATATCAAATCAAATGATTTGATGTAACAGTGAATCAGTGACACAATCTGACAACATTCTATTTAATCCATCCATGCATTCTTAGTAGATCTCTTGTCCATCATTTTACCAGTAACAGACTAATTAGATTGATTCGGGGATTTACAAATTTGCAATATTTCGAATCCAGACAAATTTGATTTGATGAATTTGAATGAAACATTTGGTACCGGTATGGTTAAGCAAACACAGGTAGGCTACAAACATATAACTGAATTTGGGCCTTTTATATAGATTTCGAAAATAAACTCAATACAGTTACAGTATATTAGCTGTTTAGCCAAAA
Organism: Trididemnum nubilum; assembly: GCA_963965965.1. Classification (NCBI taxonomy): domain Eukaryota; kingdom Metazoa; phylum Chordata; class Ascidiacea; order Aplousobranchia; family Didemnidae; genus Trididemnum; species Trididemnum nubilum. The sequence continues at coordinate 30,470,015 of OZ014477.1, read as the reverse complement.
ATAAGCTGATTTGATGTACTGGTATCGGGTATGTAGATGTTGCTCATCAGCACCAGTAATTACTTATCTGTTTATTGTCATGCTTATAATTTTACATTTGGATAAAGCAGTATTTACCTGCATGGTACCTTTGCTTGTTGAACAGTGAGCACATAATCATTTATAAAATATTATGAAAATTTTGGTATTTAGTATACCAGTCCGGTAGGCTACTTTAATCAGTTAATAATTGATTGGTTTTAAATTTTGTGATAAGGTGCATTGTTAATTTGCATGCATTTTGCCAAAATATGGAAGTGTCTATTTTGCCGTTAACTGTAATAATTACCATAATAGGTTATATGTACATTTGACTGACTGCTAGTTCTGTGATGCAAAATTTTTGGAGCTCTGTTGAATTAAGCTGTCATCAATGAACCTGGCACCAAAACTCTGTAGTGCCACACACATTTCTTGACATTTTATCCTGAAAGAGACTCAACTTGAAACCCAGTCATTGCCATGACCTGAACCCCAAACCTTAATCCTAACCCACAAAGAAATTGTATTCGCTGGGGTTGATGACTGCTTAATTCATGGAGGCCCAAATTTTTGACTTTCATTGTGGGTTTTTGTTTCTGGTTTGGGATAAAAATATTCGGAATATGGGCCCAGTTTGGTGCTCGGGTTAAGTTAGTGTTAGAGCCAGAAATAGACACTTCATAATTGCATTTAAAAGCTATTTTGCTGGTAATGACAAAATAGTAAAATAAACACTACCAAACATTATCAACAGAATGAATCAATTGTATATATAATTTGAACAACTCTGAAATGCAGCTACTTTTGGCCACTTTATTTCCTTTATGAGAGGTAAATGCTGTTGGTGGTAGCCACAGAAAAACCAAACGCATAGTGCCTAAATCTATTCAATCACTCATTGCATTCAATTGAATAATTGTTTATCTATATTTAAAGTATGTCCTTTTAATTTGTTGGATAGTTGGTACCAGTAAAGTCTAATGTAAATGGATGGTAGAAAAAGGCTCTACAGATCTAAAGTTATTTGCACTAAATGTAATAAGGAGTTATATTCTGATTACCAAAAAGAGCATGCAAAACGAGTACACAAAAATGATCAAAATATAAAATTTACTGCTGTAGAAGATCCTAAGCAACAAAAATTAGATTTTTTTGTCTATTCTTCAGCGGATCCTCTTAATTCAGATAATGAAATTGAAGATACCAGTAAAGGAGAGGCACAGATTGTGGATACGGGTATACAGCAAAGCATTGAATCAGAATCTGAAAGTGATAGTACGAAAAGTCTTGCTGATGTAGATTCAAAAATCCAAACTGAAGGAGAAACGTGGGAAATTCATAGTGAGCATGGATCTACAAGAGAATTTGAAGATATAGAGGCCAACTTTGAGCAAACTGAATTTCTTGAAACAAATGCAAATGAACTCATTGAAGTTCTTTCTGATGATGATTCCAGTGCCAAGTCTACATCATCAAAAATAAGTTGCGAAGAAGTTAGCAGTACTGGTGCAACTGAACTAATGGTACATGATCAAACCAGAGTGGACAGCCCTAATCAGCCAATATTAAAGTCTTATTGCCCAAAACGATATGCTGGAGAGACTGCCTCACGTGACTTTAATCCAAAGCTGTTTGAGAAATATCCTTGGTGCAGCTTCAACCCGGTCTCTAAAGCAGTCGAATGTTTTCCTTGTCAAAGATTTAGCGACAATCTCTTTTCATTTTCTAATTGGAGAAACCCATTGAAACTTAAAAAACATACCGTGAAATGGGGTTACTTTGAACAGCGTGGTTACTTTGAACACTTTTACATATTTTGCTTTTTCTTGTTTTACATTCTAGATTATATATTAAAATTGATCAATATCAGCTTCAATCTTTTATTTTACCTTTTTGTGAATCAAAAAAATTGTTTATGTTATCCTGCATCTGCAACTTGAAGACAAACATTTGAAAAGAAGAACTATTTCAAAAAGTGCATTTTTTGAAGATAGGTATACTTTTGTTAATACTACAGGTAGGCTAGCCTACTGTTCTTCCGGTAAAAGGACACACGATTAGCATAACGCTAATTTATTCCCTTGACGTTTCGCTCAGCTGAAACGCCGAGCATCTTCAGAAGTTGAGTTGGAGGAGTGTCAAGCACTCTTCCAATACTAGCACAAACAGTACATATCGCAGATAAGTTACAACTAAATAAATATCAAAAGAACCGAATAAATTAAGTGAGTATAGATGATTATAACGTCATAATGATCATTTGCGAGTTAGGGCTAATTCAACAAAACGTAAAAATTCAATTGCTTTACTGTGATGAAACGAGAGAACGTGGCTAAGTCATATATGGTAAAAAATTAGCAAAAAAAAAAACCAGCTTTTACTGAGCACTTTTGGCTAAAGATCGGTACACTGATGGCAATGTCTCACCATCCGAACGGTTGATAACGTTAGTGTGGGCATTGATAAACCAACTTTCAGCAATTAACCGTCTACGATAACTATTAACATATTTTAAAGCAGTGGATTCTTCCCAGTTAATACGATGATCAAACAACATTAAATGTTCACATAAAGCGGATTTTTCTGGTTCCGCATTTTTGACGGCTCTTTTATGTTCTGCAACACGACTTTTTAAATCTCGTTTCGTTTGCCCCACATACACAAACTCACAATCAGCACAAGGTATCTTATAAATTAATCGACTCTTTTCATGCTCTGCAATAGGATCTTTGGGTGAGATAAGATTTTCATGCCCGGTAGACCAGATGGTTCTAGAAACCACTCTTATTCAGTTTTTATACTTTTGTTGATAGCTAAAAAAGTGTGAGCAGTAAAACCAGTTACGTTTAGTGAATTATAGCTCTACTACCCCTTGTTCAAAATATGTCAATGAAGTTTGGTGGTGGCATTTATATTTATGTAAAAACAAGTTTAATTTAAACTGACCCCCCTGGAGAAAAATTGGGGGTTACTTTGAACTAGTTCAAAGTAACCCCCCATTCAACAGTTTTCTGTAAAGAGTCATTTTTCCAAATCAAGACATGTTTGTTGTATGAAACCGACTTGTGTCACTTTAATTAGTCCATGATTTACTAATATTTTGCAAATTATTTCAGAAAAAACATCGCAGTGATTGAGAACTATGCCAAGGGTTCATACCAAAAGACGTGGATCGTGAACTTACAAATCTTACACCCAACAAAGTTTAAATGAAGCGGTCAAAGATATTCGTGCCAAAAAAATTTCTCTTCGAAAAGCTAGCGCAAAATATAAAATTCCAGTAGGAACTCTAAGCCATCGACTTAATGAAAAACATGGTCAGCGCCCTGGACACCCTTCGGTCTTCAGCCAAGAAGAAGAAGAAGTGTTTGTTTCCCACATCAAAGTCGTTGCAGAATGGGGATTTCCATTTGATGATATGGATATGAGGATGCTTGCCTACAATTACCTCACAGCTCAGGGACGCATTGTCAAGCAATTTTAGAATAATTTTCCATCAAAAGAATGGTCAATGTCATTTATGAAGCGACATAAATCGCAGCTAGTTTCTCGATTGTGACAAAACATCAAAAGAACCAGGGCAAGTTTGAGTGCAGATGAAGTAGCCTCATATTTTGAGCATTTGAAGACATCCCTTACTGATGGAAATGACTTGTCCCCCCCCGACAGAATCTTCAATTATGACGAGACAAATTTGTCCGATGATCTGGGAGTCAAAAAATGCATCTTCAAAAGAGGTATTAAGCACCCCGAAAGAATAAAAAACAGCTCCAAAACCGCTATATCAGTCATGTATTGTGGCTCCGCTGTGGGGCAAATATTGCCTTGCTATGTCGTCTATAAGGCCGAAAACTTGTGGTCAACGTGGACCGAAGGAGGACCAAAAAACACCCGATTCAACCGAAGCAAAAGTGGATGGTTTGATGCGTGCTGCTTCACTGACTGGTTTGAATCGGTGTTTGTTCCACATGCCAAACGCCTTCCAGGAAGAAAGGCAATTATAGGTGATAACCTAAGCAGCCACTTTACTGACAAGGTCATGAAACTTGCCGCAGAACACAACATTGCATTCTTGTGCTTACCTCCGGCTTCCACACACATGCTCCAACCACTTGATGTGGCATTTTACGGCCCTCTTAAAAAAAGCTGGAGAAAAATCTTAAATGACTGGAGGAGTGGTGGCAAGAAAAATTCAAAGATCTTAACCAAGGAAGCGTTTCCTGCTTTACTAGCTAAGCTACATAATACAATATTTCCAGAAGGCAGCTCGTATTCCAAAAACCTGGAGAGTGGTTTTGCGAAGTGTAAATTCATCCGTTTAATCCTAAAAGTGTCTTGGATCAGCTGCCGGACTACGCAGAAGTTCAAGAAGCACGTGAACACATGCATGCCAGTGTTTCGGAAGTAGTTGTGGGAATGCTAAGGGCAATGAGAGGAGTTGACGAACCAAGGATGAAGAAGAGACGAAAAAAGTTGAACATGACACCAGGCAAAAGCGTTAGTGCTGAGGACATCACTGATGTTAGCAATTCACCAAAGGTTGCCATTACCCGTGCAGAAAAAGATATTGCAGATGAAGCGATGAACTTGCACGATGAAGAAGAAGCGTCTACCGGTACTGAAAGCGTTGAGTCTGCTGAGAATTCTGCTACTGGTACTGGTTTCGATAATCCGGATAACTTAATGGCAAAAGGAGAAAACATTTCTGTTGGAGACTTTGTTACGGTTAAATATGAAGGGCAAAAATTTCCTGACAAAGTGATCTCGATCGAAAAAGATGGGCTACTTGTATCTGCGCTGACAAAATGCAAAAAAAATGGTTGGAGGTGGCCACAAAAAAAGGACTTTTTCGCTGACAACTGGGAAGATGTAGAAAAAATGAAAGAAAAAGAAATTCCACTCAACAACAGGGGGTTCTAGCGGTTTCCTGATCTTGAAGAAGAATGGGGAAAATAGTAAACCAGTGCCATTAACACAGTCCACTGTAATAGCTGACCACCCTGACCTGCAATGATTTTGATCTACTGATTCATTTGATTTTCGTTTTACATACCGGTACTTTTGTGTTTGAATCTATCTTTTTCGTCTGAAAACACTGACATTAATATATTTTTTTATTGTACCGGTACTGTCACACTTCCATTTACTGTATTGTATCTTTTTATGGGCATTCGTTTCATATAAACTTTTTTTAAAACTCATTCTGTTGTTCAATGTTGTACTGCAGCCAAATAAACCTAAACAATTATTTAAAAAACGTTGGTGTTCAAAGTAACCCCGAAAGCGGGGTTACTTTAAACAGCAAGGTTTTAAAAAAAAAACACAGGAAAATATAATTTCTAATTTGTCATATGCATGCAATATGATTAGTTGCGTCTTCCCCCAAACATACCGCAATTTTGTTAAGATTAGATAAGAGATGAGAAAGCTAGGACATTTTGAAGTTCAAAACTGTTCAAAGTAACCCCATTTCACGGTAGTCAAAGTGCTGTACATCAATTGGCAATGACGAAATGGATAAATTTTAAATTAAATAATAAAAAGCAATCATCAGTAATGACTCAACTCATCAGTTCTCACCAAAGTGCCATAACAAAAAACAGGGAATATTTGAAGGTAATAATTGAAACTGATATTTTGTGCTCAACAAAATATACCATTGAGAGGTGTTAATGAAGATCGCAGTGACATTGGTAGCCAATCTGATACAAATCGTGGTAATTTTTTAGAACTCATACACTTGCGCAGCAGAGATAATCCATGGCTGTCTTTTAAGTTGGATCAGCAGCGGCAAATTCATGCTCAGTGGCTGTCTCCTGAAATTCAGAACGAACTACTAGGAATTACTGCTGATTTTATCAGACAAGCAATTGTTAAAGATGTCCAAGAAGCAAAGTTTTACAGCATCATTGTAGATGAAACTACTCATGTAAGCAATCAAGAGCAAGTCTCATTATGTTTACGCTATATGAGAAATGGAAAAGCAGTTGAAACCTTCTTTGGATTTCAAACTACAAAAAGTACTGATGGAGAGACTCTCTTTCTTTTGATTAAAGAAGTCCTTGAGAATGCAGGTCTTAGCTTTTCAGATATTGTTGGTCAATGTTTTGATGGAGCAGCCAACATGAGTGGAGCCAAAAAAGGGGTTGCCGCAAGAGTTAAAGAAATAGTACCAAATGCTATATATGTGCACTGCTATGCTCATTTATTAAACTTGGCATTACATGACACTCTCGAAAACAATACTACCATGAAAAATGCTCTTGGCGTCATTCAATCGCTTCATAATTTTTTCAACACTCCGAAACGAGAAAATGTGCTGAAAAATTGTAATGGTAAAGAATTTGGTCAATACATCAAGTTAAAATCTCTGTCACCAACACGTTGGACATGTCGTTGGGAATCTGTCAAAGCTGTGAATCAAAACCTTTTACGAATTGTTAGAGCCTTAGAGCACTTTGCTAAAGAAAAAGATGCCAAAACCTGTGTAGATGCTAAAGGTCTGCTATTTTCTGTGCTTGACTTCAAATTTGTGTTAGCTTTGCAAATACTAAAAGTAATATTTTCAAACACTAATGCTTTATCTGCTTATTTTCAAGGAAAAATTGTTGTGGTTATGGCCAAATCTACAGCTAATGCAACTGTTGAAACCTTAGCAAATTGCAGAGATCAAGACACGTTCGCGCTGATATGGACAAGATCCAAACAAATATGTAAAGAACTGGACAAAGCTACTTCTGAGTATCAATGCTTGTTTGGTACCAGGCAAAGGCAAACAAGGCCATCTAGAAGACTCCAAGCTTTAATCGGAGAAGAGGAAGATGAAGTTATAATGTCTGGCCAAGCTTTATCACGTGTTGAAATTTTTTTTGATGCAATGGATCGAGTCATTTCAGAAATGAATGTAAGGTTTGAAGGAAAAGACTCAGATCTTTTGGTGGCACTGACTAACACGGTGTTAAAAAGCGAGGGACCCAGTGATGATGAATTGAAACTTGTATCGACAGAATTTTCTTTTGATTCAGAGTTGTTGCAAGCTGAAGCTAAAATTTATCATTCTCAAGCTCCAACAAACAAGGCCACCCAAAACCCTGCTAATACCGTTATACACCTTTCTGAAAATTCAATTGATTCAGCATTGCCTCATTTTTCAAGACCGGCAAAAATTTTGGCTACCATCCCAGCAACATCCTGCACAGCAGAAAGATCATTTTCCTGTTTACGACGAGTTAAGACATACATTCGTTGTACAATGGGACAAGTGAGACTATCCAGTTTAGCTCTTATAAACCTGGAAAGAAGTTTCAGCAACCATGTTGACTTAGAAAAGATAGTTGATACATTTGCAAATCGAAGTGGACGTGAAAAGCATTTTTTTTAGATCTGAGATGGCAGCCAAATAACTTTCAGGGCTTCATTGAATCAAGCCGTGGTCACGTCAGCATGCTACGTTAAGGGTTTGGCTTAATATTGAGGTTCGAGGTTTAGGTTATGATAATAATTAGGGTTTTGGTTATGTGTGCTTTAGATAAGAATTCTGAATACTGTATGTATGTAGCGCAGCACTAACTATTTGCATAATATGGAGATGAGACCACGGCTTAATTCAATGGAGCTATTAACTTTCTACGGAACCGGTACTGTAATGCGAGGTCTTTTTTGTTTCTTCTTCAAAGTTAGTTTGCCTTTTGTGTAACAAAACTAGTGCAGTTTTTTTGCTTTGTCGTCAGTGTATCTTCTGTTTTTTTGATTCTGGTTCCAAGTTAGTGCAGTTTTATTACTTTAGCACCAGTGTATCTGCTATTTTGTTTCTGCTTCAGAGTTGGTGCAGTTTTATTACTTTAGCACCACTGTATCTGCTTTTTGTTCCTGCTTCAAAGTTATAGTTTGCTTTATGGGTTGCAACGCAGCTGTGTAACAAAGTTAGTGCAGTTTTTTACTTCAGCACCACTATATCTGCTTTTTTGTTTCTACTTCAAAGCTAGTTCAGTTTTATTACTTTAGCACCAGTGTATCTGCTTTTTTGTTCCTGATTCAAAGTTAGTGCAGTTTTATTACTTTAGCACCAGTGTATCTGCTTTTTTGTTCCTGATTCAAAGTTAGTGCATTTTTATTACTTTAGCACCAGTGTATCTGCTTTTTTGTTTCTGCTTCAGAGTTAGTTTGCCTTTAGGTTGCAATGTAGCTGTGTAACGAAGTTAAAAGTAGTTGTGCCTTGGCACTACTGAATCATTTCTGGATTTAAGTAAGCTTTGAGCTTTATCGTTGCTTTATATTTGGGTTACAATCCCAATTTAGGGTATCAGAGATGGAATTTTATTAAACAGTTTGAGTAACTTATTTTTGCTGGACAATGATTAGCGACAATCACCAGTATCTAAAGTTGACTATATGCAGAGTATGCACAATATAAAACTAGTAGCGTGTAACAAAAGTAAATAATTTGTTATCCCTGCAAGGCCTGCGTACAGTTGTGTAAAATGGGTTTCGTTTTCTTTTGACGCTGCTACTTATCTATTGATGGTAACCATCTCAACTGCCGTACTTAAAACCTTGCATGTCATTCCTAGTGTGAATACTGTTGAAAAACTGCTGCACGTAAATCCAAATTTTGCACAAATATCAACTTCAATTGAGTTAATTATATACAGATTAAATTATATTCCATACCAGTTGAAATACCGATCAGTATTGACTAGTGAGATTTTCAGCGTTTGCAGTTGTTATAACGAATAGCTGCACTGCACTTGTGAAGAACTGCAAATGAAAGCTTTGTTCATAATACAATTTTTGTTCGTATTACAGAAAAATATTAGATTGGTCTAGTTTTATACGACTAGCATTGTGCATCTGCTGCTCAGGCTAAGTTGATATGTTGGATAGTTACTGCCATTCAAGATTTAAGCAAGTTGTTCAAGCATTTAATCAACAATTCAAAGCAACTTGGAGCTCAAGAATTAACATGAAAAATAGTAAACATTAACTACCTTGTGAACGTTTGAAAGTATGGTGAATATATATGAAAAACTTTTACCGATGTTGACATTTTATGAGCTAGCAGCAATATTCTGCTAAGCAAAAGAATAAGGACATGAACATTGGAAAAGCAAGTGGTTTTGAAACCTGTTAACTTTATCGTGATTGTTTAATCTTGTTCCTGATAGATGGTCTTGTAGCATGGTTTCCTACACCAGCAGCAATAAGTAAGCATAATAGCTCATTCAATATTATAATTATGTTAATACGAGTCGGGTCAAACCAATGACTTAAAAATTGGTATGTATTCACAGTTTCCCTGCTTGATATTCAGCATGAAAAGGGACAGTGCGAAGAACAAGCCGGCAAGTTCACTTGTTGTGCCGTTGGGAGTGCCACTGCAGGGTTCCCTATCTTGGAGTAGCAGGCAGGTGGCTGGTAACTCGTAAGCAAGCTCGTTATAGCACCTTTGTCGTTCTCTTGCAAAGGACGATCTAAATATCACATGACTCATGACTAAGTAATTAGTTGTAACAGCTCTGAATACAACATACTAATTAGGCCTAAGTGATACACTATGCTTTGATGTTACAGCAACTCACTAATTTTAGTTATGTTTATGAAAACACACAACCATTAGTAAAATAATAAAAATAGGTGACTGTAAATGTGAAATATATAGTGCAACAGCAATACCAGTAGCATGCCCACATGATAAGATGCTGTTCTTGCTTGTTATCGATTTTTTGTGCTTAAACATTGTTCATTTTCGACAGGATTTGGGCAAAAATTGTGGATGAAATTTGGGCAAAAATAGTTTGCATCCCCAAAATTTTTCTTTCCCCTACGGCTATGGCTGTGAGTGAGCGATGAAATAAACCTCTCTTGTCCTGAAAATGCAAATTTTTTGTCTTATTTGGGAGTTCCACTTAAAAATTCTTAAAGATCTGTCTGATTTACGCTTCTGCTGGCTCAGAGTTGTAAGCCGAGCGGGACTTTTTGGGTTGGGTTCGGGTTCGGGCCAGGTTCGGGCCTGAAGTTGACAAAAATTTCGGGCTTAATTCGGGCCTGAGACGTACTTTTTGTCTTAGGTGCACAAAAATATAATCAAAATAATATAGCAGCATTGCTAAAGTTTTCAGACCTAACTCAACTTTCGGGTTATTTTTGGGAATGATTTGGGCTTCCAATTAGTTTTCGGGTTCGGGCCGTGTTTGGGCTTATATTTTTGGGTCTGGGCCGGGTTTGGACCCGAACTAGTCGGTTCGTTGACAAATCTGTGCTGGCTATAAAGACAAGACTATTTTTGCCTAATTAAGTATACTCTCTTCAAAATATAACAATAACTTGAATTTTGTTGTTTTGGGGGGCTAATGCAACAAAATTGGCTTTTGTTGTCTGATGAGTCCTTTGATCCTGGACGAAACGTGTCGCAACCGCTCAATTTCATTTATTGCCATAATGTTATTAAATCTTTGTTCATTTTGAAAAACAATGTCGCAAGTGCTCTTATCCTGAACTTCCTTAACTGACTTTGATTTACGCTTATACCAATTGTGGTTTGAGCACTTTCGGTTTGGGAATCTCTTGACATGACCCTTGTCTTAGCCTCTCTCAAAAATTTAATTGGCAGTCACAAACAATATTAGTTGTATGAAAAAGGAAAAAACAACACCGACCAGCAAGCATGTCGATGATCACAACACCACATGAATTGCACAAGTGAGCATCCGCGACCAGTTTCGTCCTTGCTCAAGGGACTCATCAGGCGGAAGAACAATGAGAAAACCAAATTAAGCAATGCAGCGACGGAGAACAAAACTTGCAAATCGACATCATGCATAGGCAATTTAGGCATCACGCCAAGCGAGTGTTCCTTGTCAAAAGAACAAAGCTTTAGGGACCCCAAGTAGACTGTCAAGAACTACAAAACCACCAAGGGAACCACAAGGGTACTGGAGATATCGCACCTCAGGGCGGGGAACCATAGCGAATCGAATAAAAAAGGAAAAAAACAACGCCGATCAGCAAGCATGTCGATGATCGCAACACCACAGGAATTGCACTAGTGAGCATCCGCGACCGGTTTCGTCCTTGTTCAAGGGACTCATTATATCTACTTGGGGTCCCTATAGATTTGTTCTTTTGACAAGGAACACTCGCTTGGCGTGATGCCTATGCATGATGTCGATTTGCAAGTTTTGTTCTCCGTCGCTGCATTGCTTAATTTGGTTTTCTCATTGTTCTTCCGCCTGATGAGCGCCTTGAGCAAGGACGAAACCGGTCGCGGATGCTCACTTGTGCAATTCATGTGGTGTTGTGATCATCGACATGCTTGCTGGTCGGTGTTGTTTTTTTCCTTTTTCATTCGATTTGCTATGGTTGCCCGCCAGGAGATGCGATATCTCTGGTACCCTTGTGGTTCCCATTGGTGGTTTTGTAATATTAGTTGTAAAACAAAGTTTTTCAGTATTACGATACGTGATACGTGATTGAAATAAAAAAAAAAAAAAAAAACGAAGAGCAAAAACATTGATAAAATATTTTGCTCTTGTTTATCATGTTGCAATATTTTGCGAAATGCTATTAGTGCTTCCAGAGGAAATTTTGTAATACTACTATGTGACCAAAAAAAAAAAGAGCTAAAAGTGAAAAAAATGCAAAAGAAAGATCATTACGTTACGGAGCAACTAGCATAAACTGCACTAACTACATAACTTTTACAAATTTAAATTGTCAGTGGTTAAGTGGATATCGCCAACGCTACCACAACAGTAGCTACAGGCTCGACTTGCAGAAAAGACATTACAAATTTTCATAGCTTTCCTGCATTTCGTTCCGCATACAGTAAGAGTGTGGTGACAGTTGACCTGGTAAAGTTTGGCTCAAATGAGGACCCTTCGCTGTCTTCTAGTCTGTAGTCTAGATAGTTTGATAAATAAAGACGCACTGTAATTACTAAAATTGCGATTAGTAATACTGTAAGCAAAAAAAAACGAACTTACACGAATCTGAGTAACATGTACATCTATCTCTTCCTTCTTCATCCCATTTGCAACCAAATCTTCCTGGTTGATTGCAATCACATCTGTTTGGCAAAAAAAGTGGGCAGTTGTCGCAATTTTCTTCGTCGTTAGTGCTGTTCCTAAAGCAGTTGTTTATCCAACCATTGCAAAGTTGTTCTTCATCGCAAATGAAAGTTCTGTTCGCAAAAAGTTTAAAATAGCTTTATTTTATATGGCTGGAGAGTTGGGCAAAACACCATCCGTCTTTGCTTTATTGTGCTAAACCCTTCAAAAGACAACTATTGCTTTCTTCAAATTAACTTCACTTTAAGCCAAATTTATTTAGAAATAACTCCTGAAAAATTGTTAAGGAATTCCAATTTTGAGGTTTGTCGAAGTCGCTTCACCAGCCCTTTTGTATTTTTGGACCATATTTAACTTAAACGAAGTCAAAGCGCGTTTTTGTGACGTAATTACTTTGACTTAGGCTATGATTCAAATTCCAAAAAATCTGTTTTCAAAATTCTGTCTTTAAAAAAATGACGTCATTTGTTTAATTGTTGAGGAAAAGTGAGGTTTGGTTATTTTTAGTATCGTAAAAAAAGTTTTTATTTTGGAATGTTTTTTTAACTTGTTTTTTTTAATGCATGCGTAGTTTTTAGATGATTGAGAAGACTTGTATGTTTTTCAAGATTTGGTTAGGAACTTTGCTTGTTTTGAGCAACATAGACCTAACAATTGCTTGCTGAGAGAATGAATCGCGGAAATTTTGGTAGCTATATGCAATAATGGGCACAGTGGCGCTGTTTACCAGCGCCGTTACTTTTTCGGTAGCGGTATAGCGGCAACGCCGCTGCTTTTTTCGTCACCTGCCCTAAGCGGCAGCGCCACTGTTTTTTTAGCCAAAAAAGCGGCAGCGTTTCAGCGCCCTATTTTGGGCTGATATTCTGCCGCTGCCGCTACTGCTAATAAACTCCTTCCAAGACTTTTTCGATTCACATTTTCACACGTTACGGTTTGGAGTTTTTACTCTCTCCTTTTTTTCACTCTGCTCTTGTTACCAAGTTATTTTACTTTAGTAGAACAAACAAGGTTACCTTTGTGACGTTTTGTCGTTGCTCGAATACGTATATAGGCGAGTTTTATCGTACGTGATCAAATTTTTTCTAAACCAAAATTCAACAAATAATGTGGTCTGCTAGCAGACCAATATGAACTGATAAAACCGTTTTCAATAAAACCGATTTCGAGCAGTATCTCTTTGACGAAAATGCGATAATTACAGATCGATAAATTGCCGTAAACTTGCAGATCGCAAAGACGGTTTCCCGCAATATTTCCCCCAAATCCTGCCATTTAGTAAGACAAATGGATTTGATTTGTGAGCTATCTGGTCACAGACCACGGAATAGTTTGTACACTGAAGTAAAACAATATAGTAACAGGCCCGACGCCAAAGTAGTGTGTTTCGGGGGGCACGAAAAATTTTGGGGGTACGCTTAAGCAGCCTTACGCTTACGCAGCCATACGTATTAGAAATGCGGCAGCAAACTGGTGAATAATTTGCTCCAAATCCTATGTTATCCACCTTTAGTACGGATTTTGTTCTCAAATTTGGGGGTGTAGACCAAAAAAAATAGAAAAAGGTCTTCATCGCAAAATCTTAGGCTACTTGATCAGTTTCACTTGATCTGTGTTGCTGTTTCATGTAAAAGCGTTTATGGTGACCTGTTTGGAGCCAAAGTTTGCTGGTCCGATTGTACTGGTACAAAAGTTTACTCTCCTTGGGGGTGCACAAGCAGTGATTTGGGCGGCACCCTCCCGAAATGACCCCCGTGGCGCCGGGTCTGATGAGCAGTAACATCACTGCATAGTAAAATAAATTTTGCTCCAACAGTAAACAGTAAAACTGAGAATTGAATTTATAGTGCGCTGAGAATTGAACTAATAAATCGAACCAGGTAACAAGGAAGCTTGAATGACAATTTAGTTATGGAGTTATACTTGTAGAAAAAATACGTAATGTAACTTGAGTCGCATTGCGCATTATTTGCTTAACATGTGTCTATTCTATATAGCGGCGACGCGTATAGCATGTTGCCAGCGCTATAGAAGACGTCATTACTAGCTTACGTATCTCTTTCAAGTTCGTTAACGCAAATTCTTTAACGCTCGATCTACTTTTTTCTCAAACTTGGACGAAATCATCGCAGGGGCGTGAATCAACTTTTGTTTCTACAAAACTCCGAGAAATGGTTTGTAATTCGGTCGATTAGTAAATTTTCCTGTCGGATTTTGCACGATGAATTATTTTAGTGGTTGATAGCCGAGAGTGTGACAGGCCACGAGCCCGGAGCCAGAATAGCGTGACTGGTGGGGGAGAGGCATAAACTATTTTGGGGGAACACAAAAACTTTGCTCCCTCGAATTCGAGAGTGAAGACCAAAAAACAAAGGTCTTTGTTGAGAAGCATGTGCAAAATTCCACGGGTTCTGGGTGAAGACAAAAAAAAGTCTTCACCGCGAAATCTGCGAAAAAACGGTTCTTGCTTGGGAATTCTGGGGTGATAACCAGCATTTTGGGGGTCTCAGGCCTCTAACTGCACTCTCGTGGCACCGAGCCTGTTACTTCCTTTGGGGCACAATCCTCGCTTGGGGGCGCACAATTCCGGTTTATGGGGGACACAAGCAGTGACATTGGGGGGTCGGCCTCCAAATGCCCCACATCCCAGTGGCCCCTGGCCTCGAGTGTGGTAAACAGATCGACTACTTCATCAGAGCTATAAGAGCCGGGACAGAATTGCTCTAAGACTGAATACTGTATGTCACCTTGCTTTAATGATAAAACCTTAACTTATTTGAGTCGATAGTGATTTAAACTCTTTCTTGGTGGCTTTTGTGTAGAAACAGCGATAAGAAATTTAACTTTCAAGGGTAACTTTCTAAATATTTTCAAAAGCGCTAGTTTGATCAATCAGCATTTTAAAATGCTTGTTTTTTTGAAAAGAGCAGGCTAACAACCAATTTTGTCTACTATTTAAGCCTTCTAATGCCAATTGTAACCTGTACCGATATTTTAAAAGCTTCAATAATTAAATTTCTCAAATAAAGTTGAAATTTCACCTTTAGGTACAGTATTTAAAAGCTATTGTTCTTTTTACTATTTATTTTTTAAAGTAGCGGCAGCGGCCGCTGTTTTGCATGCAATTAGCGGCAGCGGCGCTACTTTTTTTGCCAAATAGCGGCGCAGCGGGTGCCCAGCTCTGGTTATACTGTATGGTAGAAGTGGTAACCGTACTATTTTCTTAATCACTGACTGGTTTACTTCACAGCAATCCGTTGTGGCATCGCAAAGGATGGCGACACCCGGGGCGGAATTTTGTTGTGTCACCCTTTATAATCTATAGCAGGCTGCAAAAGGTTATGTTTTAAGGATGACGGTACTACGTACTTCATTACTTTAGAAAGAGGTTGTTTTTTGGCTAGCTTAATAAATTTTCATTCTAAGATTCTGTTATTTGGAAGTATGAGCAACACCGTGGCAACACACGTTTTGTATAAGGCGCGTAAACAGATATCTGCAATGGCGGGAGAAACTGTTTTGAAGTTCTGAAAGCTCCATTGGAGGTTTGGGGACGGAGCTCCCAGCACTCGAAAATTTTTGAATTTTTTGCAAAAAAACTTAATTTTAGGCTTATTTTGATAAAAACTAAAGCGTTTAAAACGTGGCATCAGAGAGAACTCTGGTTGTATAAAAACTAGCAAAAACTTGATTAGGCTTAGACGCGAAGCCAGAAATCTGAAGTGGGGGTGTTCGGGGAATCTGGAGGCGGAGTCTCAGCTCTCAAAAATATCGCAAAATAACTTAATTTTAGGCTTATTTATAACTTAATTTTAGACCTATTTTGATAAAAATTAATGCTTTTGAAATGTGATATAGAAATTAGCGGAGCAAAAACATCATTAAACTGGTTAAACAAATGGGCAATGGCTCTGTGGGAGGTGACTACTGGTAAAATTTCAGTTCCCTTTTTTGCAAGCTGGTACCGTAAATCATAAAATCTTGTAGTTCAATGAAACTCACAAGGAATAATCCATTTCGCCTATATTTAACAAAGAAAAATAATTGGTTGGAGAATGCTAATGAAACAATACTTGAGTCCAAGTGATTGGTATTTAAGTAGTGCTGAATAGCCACCCCTTCCTTATTTCTGAGCTTATATTTTTGTTTTCACAAAACCCTCCTCAGCATATTTCCATAAGCGATCAAATTTGATTGCTTAGTTTTGGCGATTTTTCAAAGTTTTTACTGATTTGTGAGTTACATTTTTTGACACGCTAGCACCCCTCTTCTAAATAAATGTTTCAAAAGATGCTTTAAATCATTTTTTAGACCATTCCAGTGTGCTGAGCATTTCCAATGATATTAAACATATTGTTGTTTTGTTTTTTGTTTATGGTTTCATAAAATGGTGTCACCCCAAATGGTGACACCCAGAGCAAGCCCTCTGTAGCGAAGCTGCTGGCAATATGAACTCCGCATTCAGAGATTTTTTCAGATTTGCATCTTCAAAACTTTCGATCTCTATTGAATTGAGCATTCAAAATTGAGCATTAGTGACCGCACGCTGTATTACCTATGCAATTTAAAATTTGGATTATCTTTTTGAATTGGAAGCTCTACGATTATCTTTTCCCGCTGAGTTTTCCTGAGTTTTAACAATCAGCTATTTTTGGTCAGCTTTCTATAGAAGTAGAACATACTAGTTTTTTGTTTTATGTAATCCCATGATTTAGTGGTTGATAATACAGTAGATTGGGATTATTTCGTCAGTATAACTTGCCAATAACAAAAATACTATGAGTTAATTGTCTACCAATTTGACTAACCATTACTTGCGCTGATAGACGCCACTAATAGTTGTGGTCTTGCCAATAAGAGTTTAGATAGCCAAAAATATACTGTTTAACTATTTTTGTGACTTTTGATTGATGCTATTTTGCCGTTGAATAGCACAGCAGGTTAAACCGAAAAGACATCAAATCGAAAGTTTTTTTTATACTCGCTGTATTACGCTTTGGGTATAAAGAAATATTTGATTTGATGTTTTTTTCAGGCTCTCAACCCGTTAAAGATTTCACGGTTTGCAGGACAGGCTAGCTAAAGGGTGTTACAAAACAAAAATCCGATATTATTTAAAAATAACAATTAAAAACAAAAAATAAATAAATAAAACAAAAAAAAAGCAAAAAAACTTTTTTTTTAAACAAGCTTCGTTTTTATTTTTTATTTACATCACTAGTTCTTTTTTTCAATTTTTATAAGTTGCGTTTCACCACGCCTTGCAAAAAAGGACGCTTGTGCAAATTTAATAAAAGTTTAAAAGCATGAAGTTCAAAAATAGAAAGATTTCGCAAAGAATTAAATTAAAAATTAAACCGCGAAAATACAGTATGAAATATATAAAAAATGCTTCGATTATTAATTTTAAACCATTATCATCTGTATCGAAAGATTGAAAATAGTTTAAGAAAAAACGAAACGCCTTTTCAGGTATGTTTTACTGTTATTTGATATTTCGGCTGTTTTATTGTTCATCAATTAGTCAAATTTATTGTTCCTTACGTTTTATTTTCTTCATCTTTTTCGTTCAAGCAATCGGCCAATCCGTTTTGAACTTTTTCTCTTGATATGCAATAAAAGATTGGAAACATATCTTGATTTGTATATCCCTCGCCACGGGTACAGGCACTGCATTGAAATTCTTCTGGGGAGCAGATACAGTTCACTTCATCGGACCCATCCTCACAGTCAGGATGTCCATCACATATCCAATTAGGTTCACTGCAGTTCGTGTTGTATGTTTGGACATAAAATGGCTGCTTTCTACACGCTTGAAACTTGAATTAAACTTGAAATTAAACAATTAAACTTGAAATTAGAACAAGACCGCATATGACATCGACCTAAACACAAATAAATTTCGAAGCGATAAGCTACTACTGAAGCCGGTCATTTTCGATGTAGTGTTTTTTGATAAATAGGTTCGAAACGCGACATAAGGGTGCAGACAAAAGGGCGCAGGACATAAGGGCCCTGACATAAGGCGCACGGACATAAGGGCTCAAGGACATAAGGGCCCAGGGACAAAAGGGCGCAGGGACGTAAATCTGCAATCAGCGCTAACATTTTCGTGCTTCGGAAAATAATTATGTAACCAAAGAAACGAACCAGACTAATGAGCATTTTATTTAATTTTTAAAAGCGTACTGTTGAAAGAAGGTTTTTGAATTCACTTACAGCTTTACGGGCTCCGCCAACTCCTCACACGAATGCGGCAGAATAAAGCGAGAAAATGAGTGATTTAATTTGATTTGGCTTCACGCAGGAACAAAAGACTAATTATGATTGTTTGCTTAACAAATTAAGTACAACCGTTAAATGACTGCGTTTGAAAACAACCGCTGACGTGGTTACTTAAAGCAAATAAACTCATTAAAAATAAACATTTCTTTTTAAAGATTTGTTCAAGATTAATGTACGGCGACTTAAAAACTGTTTAAGGGTAGTGCTTAAAAAAGAAAGCAAAATCAAAAAACTTCGTTCAAAATTTGACTTTCAAAAATTAAATAAAATACTCATTAGTTAAGTTTGTTTCTTTGACTATATAATATTTTTCGAAGCACGAAAATATTAGCGCAGATTACAGATTTACGTCTCTGCGTACTTGTGTCCTTACGCCGTTACGTCTTCGCCCTTATGTCCTGCGCCCTTATGTCCTGCGCCCTTATGTCCTGCACCCTTTTGTCTGTGCTCTTATGTCGTAGATCGAATAGGCTAGAATGCAAAAGTGTCATTTGCACTGCTGTTAATAAAGTTCATGTCATTTTGCTTGCGTTTTTTTTTTTTTTTTTTGTTTAGAAAAATCAATTACGTGTAGATAAAGCAAAACTATTCGCGTAATTAATAACAAAATCAATTCCGTAAGCTACAGTACGTCTAACCCAAAAATTATCTGTACCGTATAAAACAATAGTTTCGATAGAGAGGTTATTTTCTGTAACCATTTTGCAGCATAACTCAGAAACACCACTCCATTGAACATATTACTAGGCTATTTTGTAAAACGCAGAAAACGTTCGAATATATATGAAGTTAGTATAGCTCAAAATAGCCTAATGTAAAAAAAATAGTCCAATGAAATTCATACTCTTGTCTAATCCAGGTTTACAGCGTCATTGCTAATGCAAATCCTACATATTTTACTGTTTAAAATACCTAACTAATTATTTTTAGCCAGCGAAATAAAAATTTAAGAAAATATAAACAGGAACTTCAATTTCTGCATAACCAGAAACATCGATTGGCTGAAATTATTTTAAACACATACTTACTCATAGCAACTTGGTTGTCGTAATCCGATGCAGAATATTGAATTTCGGATGGCCTCTCAGATGCCACTGTAATAATCAAATTTTAGTAGTTTTTGTAAACTTCTAATCAATGCTTAATAAGACTATTCGAATTGCACTGCGTTAAAACATACCCGCCATAGTTGATTGAGCAGTTTCTGTGATCGACTCAATTAATATTGCGTGAGACCTTGCAAGTACGGCATGAGTTATAAACTGCATGATCTCTAGCTCTAACTTTATGCAGAGCCGGGGCGGTTCGCAACGAAAGCTGAAAAATCTCCAGCATACTCTGCATCAGTTCGTTTTTCTTTACTTTTAATATTTTTTTAATTTTTGGATAGATTATTAGAATTGCTTTGATGTCCGGTATTTAATTTATCACCCTTCCACCCCGCTTATACCTCAAAAAATCGTTGCATTTTTGTAACTATTTAAATAAATAAAAAATTGGAAACTCTTGAGAAAAGCTGTTTACTTTGCAGCTTTTATAACGCTTTGAAATAGTTCATGATGACGTCAGAGCTATCTTCACTCTCTGTTGTGATAAATGGACAAAAAATAAGCTGCAGCCCAAGTAGTATTTTTGGCTTGAGAAATGTAAAATGTGTTTATTTCATAGCAAGTACCCACCAAGGGCGTCGGCAGAAAATTTTTCAGGTTGGGGGGATAATAAGAACTACCAAAAATAAAAAAATTAAAATTCGGGCGGTTTAGGAACGCCCATGCAGGACCCGAGCCATTTGATCGGTTTACAATCAGCACTGCTAATTATCTATTACCAGCAAATGTTTCAAAGCACACTATTTATATTTGCCATTTTACGAAAAAAATGCAATACATTACGTTATTCAGAATCAATTTGTAAAAAAGTAAATTTACACCGGCAGCTAGTATACAGTACGAATTAAACTTTTGGTTAATAAGCATAAATTTTTAGACAACAATCTTTCTTTATCGACAAAATGTGTTGTACATTATTATTTTATTCAAAGCCCGCCTTGTGAACAACTAATAGTTTTTCGGGGCATGGCAAGCCTTATGATGCAGACTGGACAAGGGTGTCGAAAAAATTGTTAACAAAAAAGATATTGCAGCGGTAGCTACCCAGTTTTCATTTGACATTTTCTTGCAACGGTACTAGACTATAATCCTCTGACTCTTGATAAAATCTTGCGGTTTATAATCGTTATAAGGCTTTTTTTTAACTTCAAGCGCACCAAACGCACCGACTGCGTCTTTATACTCGTTTTCCATATAATTCTTTTACCTATATTTTGCCGAGTCTAAAAATTCCTTTTTCCATATTTGCCGCAAAATATTTTTTAAACAGCTAAATAATAATATAGCCAATTAAATTTATATATCTGCATAAAAACTACGTAAAAAAACAAGTTTTCAACATACCAGTACTAATAATACGAAAGAAATAACGGCATATTCCTTTTTGAGAGAGGCAATGACTTATGTTCACTGTTTGTTTCAACATTTTTTCTGGGCCAGGCTTGTAAAGGAAGACCTCGAAGAGAAATTATTTCAAAGTTGGCCTTTCCCCGTCTCCCTGAAGTTTTTGTGGCGATCGAAGATTCGGCCAAATAGAAAAGTTGTAAAACAAATTATTACCGGTTAATGCGCCAGAAAAAAACTAAAAGCTGTGCCCAGTTTTCTCATTAAAAAGTGGTTTGGTCTATACCCATGCGCTAAGCTACCAACGCTTCTAGAAGCCAGTGCGACAATCGTTGAAACACTCTCGCATAGGCCGTAGAAAAAAGCTGCACTTAAACTTCGTGAGTAAACGATAATTGAAGTCGTCTAGGTTGAGGAACGAAATTTTTTGCTTGTGATTTCTTACATATTTTCTTTGACGTTGTTTCTGTGTACGCTGATCATATACGGTCCACAAATGCTATCTTCCTCTGAGGCTGTACGGAGCCAAGTTTTCACACACCTCAGAGACCACAGTACAAGTAGTAAATGGCAAAGTTAAATCAATTACCAATGCATGTTGAACAGCAGGATAGAACTAATAGTGTTGCATTGTTGTTTCACGATTGGCATTTTGATACTTTCAAGTTCGTTTGAATGCTGAAACATATTATACTAAGCGAGGGCTTTGATGCAAAAATTTTTAATCTAGTAGATATTGTCAATTTGGTCTGCTTTGGCCTTAAAATCTTCTCTAGACAAAGTAACTGCTCGAGCATGATGTAACATCAAAAAGTGATTAGGCACAAAATTTGAATCATCAATTACTTTTTCGCAAAACACAAAATTTAAACTGTTCACAAAATTAACTGTTTTCTGTGTAGCACCTTGACCCTTTCTGAGCCCAGACAGCGCACCAAAGAAACAAACTTAGACGAATAGTGAGGGCTGAGATGGTTCCGCAGAATGACGGCTTGTTCAAGGACTCACGGCAACATGTGTAAAAATCCAGGGGGGCTTGACCCCTTGCCGACGCTTATGGTTCGCCCTGGGACTGAAAATATCACATCTTGTACTGTTGCAGGATACTTAGGTTAGTGTAAACTGCAGAGTCATGAAAGGGTGTATGCTAAGCTAGAACGTGACATCGCAAGTGATACCTGGGAACTTCGCAACAGTATCCAAATTTTACTGAAGTTCAGTAAGTTTTAAATTGTGATCCAATTGCGTTAAATGAATTTGTAAATGTGTGGTCGCTGATAATCAGATGAACAATTCACATGCGCACTTTTGAGATTTTTTTCACTAACTTTAACAGCTTTGTGTTATCGCTTTCAATATTAAAATGTCTCAAAAAGTTGAAATAAATGAAGCAACGTCAATTAAACAGCTGTACAGTCAAAGCCGTTAACACCATCCTTGATCTGTTAAATATTGCAGATAAGTAATTCTTCGTGGTTAAAGTGCCTGTCTTAGACTACAGAATTGTACATAATTACTAATTATTTTCCGGCAATTTACGTTTAATTAGATCAAATCGAAGTTTTTACTTCGGCATTTCTTTTTTCAAAGATTTCCATCATCAAAGCAGCGACTAAAACTGCCGGATTGCGACAAACGATGTTATGTTAACCCTATATCTACCGGGCCATTTTTACACCCTATTTGTACCCAAATTTGCCCCCCTAACTAAAAACTGTCTGGTAAGTGATAGAAGTAAGATTTTTTGCTTGTTGTAGCCATTTTTTTAATTTTTAAAAATAAGCATTTTGAGGTTGTGACGTCACGAAAACGACGATAACGTCATCAAAACCAGTAAATCCTTATAAAAGCATGCAAATTTGTCTAAATGTTGCAAAATATTATTTTTAGCTGGGACTTTTGTTATTTCAAAGACATCTCTGACAAAGTCACCGTAGATGATGACGTCACATGCATGATGACGTCACGTACGTGATGATGTCATCTTTATTATATAGTGTTGATTGCTATTTGTAATTTTTTGTAACGTGAGATATAGTATCATTGACAAAATTTTGGAATACTGCAATATTATTTTCATTATATCATTCAACAGCTGATGAAAATGGATATTTTTTTTTTATGCAAACATAGTTTATTTCGAGAAACAGCAGAAAAAGCAATAGTTTTGAATTATGATGTCATCAATTGCGTAATGAAGATGCAATGCATTTATCAGTGAATAAATTATTTTATTCCAGCTAAAGATTAGCATCGATAATGAATACGCAGAACAATGAATAGATTGGTCTCAAATGTTGTGTCCTAGACTCCACCTCTGACAACTACTATGATAATATCCAGCCAGGCCGCCTCTTAACCTCCGAGTAACCGATGACTTGCCTTTATAAAAAATAGCATTTTCCATGCGCTAGAGACGATTTATAAATAGTTGAAATATTTTGGTTTGTAACATTATCAGTTTAACGTGTTTGATGTAAAATGTATTTCCAGGGCTCATCAAAAGTGTCTTTTGGTTCTTTTTTCCGTCCTACATGCGTTAACTTGTGAACTTTGAGCTTTGTTTCTTGAATTAACTTACAGATAGCCTAAATTGTTTTTTGATTGTGTGGTTGTAATTGATTAAGGAGCTTTACTCTTCCGTGTGCACTTTATAAAGCTTATGTTATTACATAGTTTATGCTGCAGCTGATATTTTGTACTTTTAATTTTAAGCTGAAATAAACAATCTATTTTTGTTGTACAAAATGACTCAGCAATCACTTACTGAGAAGAATTTTTCAGCGCATTGTTTTCAATGAATCGTCATTATTGAGTCACTTTAATGCATAACCATTGCACTGCTGCAAATCACTTAAAATGGCTTTGAGCCGATTTCGCCCAAAAATGTAGCCATAATTTTAGGCTGCTAGGAGAGCTGAGGGTAAGTAAATTTATAACGTTTGAAATTTCTTCTATCATTCGGTAACCTAGTAGCATTTCCAGTTCTACATTATGGCACTACAGTTTTAAGCGTTTGAGCATACAGGAGCTGGTAGGCCAGCTATTTTAAGCAAGCTACGACGAAAGCAAAGGCTTAGACCTGCTGTACTGTTGCACCTGAAAGATGTAAGCAGTGGCGTATGCAAGAATTTCAAAAAAGAGTTAGACCTGAAGAAAATAAAAGAATTGGAAAGATCTTATTGCTTTCGCAAAGGGGTCCAGGGGCGGGGTCTTGAATTTTTTTTTTAATCCCTCAATTTTTTGACTAGGTTATTTGTTCATACTTCTATTTAGTTGGTCTTGTCTAGGCTACGTGTCAGTTTGCAGCGCAAAGCAAACAAAGTGCAAACACAAAAAAGGCAGTGTTCGCATTCACGACCGTGGTTTAAAATTTTTATCTGCTCTCTGACTCAAATTTAACGCAAATCAAATCTTTCACTATACTCGCTGTAATGCGCCGAAGCGTGTAGCAAGGTAGGTGAGACCCAACACCCCGTCAATGCACCCGCGCAACACAACTTTTTTTGAAAAAATGTGCAAGTGATGGCGAGCCGTTGGCAGCACTGCATAGTTGCAGCCAGGATTTTTGATTGTAGGAGGCCCATATCACAAATTACATGCAATAAAGTTATCAAAAATTTTTGAAAGAGGAACTGTTTGTTGGACAAAAGATATAGTAGAATGGAAGATCAGAAGCCGTGGCCTGGTCTGGCACTTAACCAGGATTTTGCGTAAGGGAGAGGATATAACAAAAAGTTAAAAAGTGAAACGTCTAAATTAAGAGACGAGTGTCAGTGAAGTAGTGTAACTCAAGCAGATCACAAACAAGGTTCTGGTAGAGGAGCTTACAGCCGCCGGAGGCGATGGGGGTGTAAAGGCGAAGCCCCCAGCCGCCGCAAAATTTTTAGTAATTTTTCGAAAAAAAGCTATTTTGATGCCATTGGATCGCATTTTGCACGTATTCTAAGCCATTTAAAAAACTAGATTTTTAACCTTTGAAAGCCAATTCAAAAAATTTAATTGTCCAATCCTCCTTTTACTTACAATTTAAGTCCAAAACACACTTAAAATCTTGCCTTTTGGGGTTAAATTCTGTAAGTGATTTGCCCAAGTAAGGAAAAGTAAGGTATATTTACCCCCTGCCATATTTTAGCAGTAAATAGTGATTCACTCGAAGATTTTTTTGAGAGACTTGTTTTGTTATGTAAATAACCAGTTGTAGGAGTACCGTACATGTACGGCCAGGGGACCCAGGCCCAGGGGTGCTGATCTTTGTTAAGCATTGGGGGAGGGGAATAATTTACAATTTTATCCCAATTTTGCCCTAATTTTAACATTGGGTGGGATGAACCTCGACCATAATTTTTTTTAGGTAAGCAAATTAAGTGAAGACCAAAAAAAAAGATCTTCACCGAAAATGGAAGACTTTTTTCCCCGAATTTAATGAAGACCAAAAAAAAGGTCTTCATCGAAACTGGAAGACTGTTTTTCCCCGAATTCAAGTGAAAACCAGCGATCAGATGCAGACCAGAGTCAAATTATTGGGGGGATGCAGATGTAGGCAACACCATACTCAAATTATTGCGGGGGATACAGTCAAATTATCAAGGGGATATATCCCCCATCCCCAGTAGCGTAGCCAGGGGGGGGCGGGGGGGGGCTCCAGCCCCCCCATTGGCTTGTGAAGTATGTAAAATCGCATGTTTTTGGTGCTTTTGAAGCCGATTTTTTGTGAAAAATTGAAAATAGCCCCCCCCCCATACGAAAACAGCCCCCCTTCAAACGTCTGAATTTGCGAAATTGGACGAAAAATCAGTCTCAATTTCGGTGAAAACCTTTTTTTTTTTTTTTTTTTTTTTTTTTTTTTGGAGACCACCTTATTTCGGGCGGAAAAAACCTTTAAATTTCCGAGCTTTCCGAGAAATTTCGTCTTAATTTTCGGACAAATCGTGTGAAACTGATTCAAGGACAATGAAAATTCGGATCAAGGTCGTTTTCACTTTTCTCACTCTATCAAAATAGCCTCCCCTTTTCCAAATCCTGGCTACGCGCCTGCCCATCCCCCCCAGGTTTCGGCCCCCCTGCCCAGGCCCGCTCAACTTAAATTTAATAATTTAATCAATGAGCACTTCGCCTCGCTAATTTATTTTCGAAAAGTATTTTATTGCGTATAAATTGCCAAGACGGAGGAAAATTGCACTTATTGAAGAAATGATTACGCCTACTAACCACGTTATTGCCCTGGGCCCCTGGCATTTTGGGAATTTTTACAACATCTTTCTGCCAAATATAGGTGAAGACCAAAAAAGTCTTACCATCTGAGCGCGGGGCCCCCGGCAATGTGTCATGTGGCAAATCCTGCCCTGGTTATTGCATTACGTTCATGAAAAGATTAGATGTATTTAAGGTAGCAACTTTTAGACCTGATTTAGGACAAAATCTCTTGATTTCACCCTGGTTAAACATTTAAATTGGTTGGCAAAAAGTGAATTGAGGTGGCCCGGGCCCCTTGGTCGCCCATATGGCAATATTATTGGATATTGCTGTTGTACGCGTGTACTGTTGCACGCGAAAAATTCTAAAGTAAACTGAAACTGAAGAAACAATTGGCTATTTTTATCATTGGTGGCATTTTAATTGGGAGGGGGGTAGGCCCCCTGGCCCCCCAATTAGAATGCCAAAAATAATAAAAATAGCTTTGGCTACGCATTTGCAGCACTGTGTCCGATTTGACCGGATCGAGATTTGAAGCTCAGATCTTCCGCTCCGGAGACAAACCCGTTACCGCTTGACAAAACTAATATCAAACCTAACCGGACCTAACCCTAATTTTGAACCTTAAACAAGTAAAGAAAAAGGCGAAGATAAATAATTTTACTTTTCGTTTCATTTCTTTAACTTAAAATTTGTTAATGTATTCCGTTGTTGCTGACGCCAGAGATGGAGACGAGAACACAAAGCTTAAGGCCAGCAAGGTCTAAAAAAAATCCGAGGCCAAGGGCAACGACTGACTTTTCGTAGACAGAGCCACTCAAGCAAGACCAAGGACAGTATTCGACGAGGCCACGAATAAAGGCACAATTTTTCTAAATTATGATCGGCAAATTTTCGATAGCTTTTAAACGCAAAACGTGTTTAAGATATTGCATTTTCTTAAGTTTTTAATGATAATTCGAAATTTTTTTTTAACTAATAATGAAAGTCATTTTGAAGTTTTACATGTTAGCAGCTGATGTTGATTATGTACCGTAGCCAGGGTTGGAAGTCGATGCTGCTTAAAAGCAAAGACAAATCGATATCGATAATTCGCACAAAAAGCAAAGAATTGTCAACAGTTGACATCAGAAACACAGACTATAAAAGAAACAAAAAGCAGCATTATCAGAAACAAACGCAAAGATTAGTAATCAATGCCGAAATGCGAACAAAATTTTTTTATTTTATTTTTCATTAGAATGCACTAAGATATTTGCTGTATTGACCATTAAATAAAATTTGTGAGAGGAAAAATTTTGATTACCGTGCTATAAAGAATATAAAAAATACACTTCTAGAAAAATTATAAAGAGCAATATAGCATAAAAGAAACGAAACGATGTCAGCTTAGGCAGACTCAATAAGAACAAAAGTAAAGTATAAAGATTCTACTAATCGATAGGATGTAAGCGAAAAGCGTAGTAAAGGCGATAATCGATAAAAAAATTGAAAGCAAAGCATCTGCGATAATCAGGCGTATAGCCAGTAATTCGCAATGGGAGGGGCTGTTATGGGGGTCTGGGGGCGGAGTCCCCAGCGCTCGAAAATTTTGCATTTTTTTGCAAAAATCACTTAATTTTAGAGCTATTTTAACAAAAAATAATGCTTTTAAAACGTGGCATAGAAATTCGCAGCGTAACATGATTCAAATGGTTGCATTAATGGGCTATATGGAAAGTGGCTAATGATAACATTGCAGTTATCTTGGTTACATGCTGGTAAATCATAAAATGGTAAAATCCTATTATTCAATAAAACTTACTCGGAGTAATCTACTTCGTCTATATTTTATAAAGAAAAATAATTGGGGGGGAGGCTAATGGAAAGATATTTGAGGGAAGTGATTGGTAATTAACTAACGCTGAATAGCATAAAGAAAAATAATTGGGGGGGGGGCTAATGGAAAGATGTTTGAGAGAAGTGATTGGTAATTAACTAACTCTGAATAGCCCCCCCCCTCTCGCCTTATTCCTGAGTTTATAATATATTTGTTGATAAAACCTATGTTTGGCATTTTTACACTAGCGATGAAATTTGATTGTTTAGTTTTGGGAATTTTTTAAAGTTTTTATTGATTTGAGACTTTAATTTTTGGCAACTAGCCCCCCGCCCCCTGAATACATGTTTCAAAAGATGCTTTAAATCACTTTTAAATCAATTCCAGCGCAAAAAAAAGCAGTCTCAAAAGAGCTAAAAACGTGGGATTTTTCTTATTCTGGATTTTGGTTGACGGGCCAATGGGGGGGCTATAGCCCCCCGCCTCCCCCCCCCCCCCCGGCTACGCTACTGGCGATAATCAATAACCTATCAATAACCTGCTTCTTATTGCATATATCAATAACCTGCTTCTTATTCCTCCCCCCCCCCCCCCCCCCGGCTACGCTACTGGCGATAATCAAACAAGCTTCTTATTGACCCCCTTATCAATAACCTGCACCAACGTCCTGCCACCTCAACGTGGTGGTGCAGTCCCCTCCCCAGAGGGGATGGGTCGAAATGGCAGGACAGATCTCTCGAGGGGCTCGACCGAAAGGTCGCCCCCATTGTCTCGAACTGTTTTTTCGCTGGGCCGCCCGTTGACCGGTTACAACTGGGCGGCTCCTCTTCTTCTTAGTGATCGGACCCCCTATCGGCGTCTCCTTATCCTGGCATTGCTCCTTATTAGTGGCAATGTCCACCCTAACCCAGGCCCCATCAGCAACCATCCTCACCCCAGGTACCCCTGCTCCATCTGCCATCTGGATGTGGGCAGAGATTCTCTCCAATGCTCTGCTTGCCTCAAGTGGGTGCATTTCCTTTGCTGCTCCGTTACCCGTGCTGACTTTCGCACAATCTGTGCAACTGGCACTGCAGTGGGCTGGCGATGCTCAGCGTGCCATCCCCAAAGGAAAACTGGCTTCCCCATTCAGACCCGTCTCCTAGTTACGCCGCCTGCATCCCTTCCACCCCTTCCCCCAGGGTTCCCCCCACTACAGCCTGGCTTTTATCAATCACGTCCACCTCGGGGCCCCACACGTTACCCTTGCTCCATTTGCTCTCTCGAGATAGGTAAGGATTCTTTAAAGTGCTCCACCTGCTCCAAGTGGGTGCACTTCTCCTGCTCCTCTTTGACCCGGGCTGACTTTCGCAAAATCTGGCGGCCGGCTCCCCCATGGGTTGGAATTGCCCTGCTTGTCTCAACGGGACCTTGCCTCTCCCACTCACCGGCCAGCGTCCCCCCGCCCCGTCTTTCCAGCTCCGCCCCCACCCACACCCCCTCCACTTGCTTGCTCAGATCTCATGGATTCATCTCTACCTCTCCCCTCACATCCTCCCCTCCTAAACACCTACCCTCCTTCTGCCTTCACCCTTCCTGCCTCATCACCACCGCCCACAGGTTTACAGCCGGTCCACAACTTGCCACCCCACCCTCAAGGAAATCCACGCCTCTCACACAGTCTCAGAATTCTGCAATGGAATGCCGGCGGTCTTTCCTCTTCCCGCCGTGCTGAAGTGATCGCTTTTCTTTCTGGCAACCACTATGACCTCATTTTCCTACAGGAAACCCATCTTTCGTCAACCAAAAAGTTTCACATCCCTGGTTATTATACCCTCCGCGCGGATCGGACATTCGGTAGACAAGGCCCTGTTTCCTCCGGTACTCATAACACTGGTGGTGGTGTCCTCACTCTCATCCACTCTGACCTGGCTTTCTCTCCTGTTTCTGTCTCCTCTCTGTCTTCCCAGGACCCCTACTCAGACTACACTTGTGTTAAAGTCCTTCTCTCCAACCACTCTCCTCTTCAATTTCTTAATCTCTACTCCCCTCCCATCAGAAACACTCCTTCTGACTCTCGCACCAGGACCTTCTATCCTGACATCCTTCCTAACTCCCCTGACACTTTTATCCTCGGAGACTTCAATGCTCACCACCCAACCTGGGACAGACTCATTCCCCCTGACCCTCTCGGAAATGACCTGTTTCGCAGGATCACTTCCTCCGGTCTGGAAATTCTGAACGACCCCGCCTCTCCCATGCTCCTTCACCATTCCACTGGGAGCCGTTCTTCGCCTGATATCTCGTTAGCTCCTGCGTCTCTCGCTCCCCACTGTGAGTGGCGCACTCTCCCTGGCCTTGGCTGGACCATCTCCCCATTGAAATTGTCCTCCCCCTCTCTCCAGTTCGTCACCCAAACACTCGTCCCCCCAGATTCAACTACAAAAAGGCCAGTTGGGATGTTTACCAATCTTATATTGCTGAGCATCTTCCCTCTCTTGATTTCGATGCACTCAACATCCACCAGGCTACCCACTCCTTTTCCCTCTTCTTAGTAGAAGCTGCCAAGGCCTCTATCCCCTTTGGTCGCCTTGGTCGTTCCCCCAAAGCCTGGTGGTCCCAGGAAGCGGATTCTGCAGTGCAGGAACGACGGAGGGCCCGCTCCGTGGCACACCGATCTGAGTCGCACCGCCTCAGATACATAGATGCTTCTCGTAGGGCGTCCTCAGTCATTTCTAGAGCCAAATCTGCAACCTGGCAAGCCACTTGTTCTAACCTGTCTCCCCGTTCTGATCCTCGTGCTGTCTTCAGGCTTCTCAATGCCATCTCGGGCAAAAAGAACACCTCCCAAGACCCTTCTTTTCCTGATTGCACTTCCCCTCTTGACACTGCCAACCACTATGCCTCTTATCTTCGCTCACATCTATCTCAAGCGACACCCCGTTCCTCATGCAGAGCTGAAAGACAGTTCATGAATGAACTCCGGAAAGCTAGCTGTGAGGATGCTTCTTCCCTCCATAATTCTTTCTGCTCCCCCTTCTCCTTGACCGAACTCTGCACTGCCATTAGCAATCTTTCCTCTTCCACTGCGTCTGGCCCTGACCAGATTGCCAACTCTTTACTAAAGCACCTGCCTGAACCAGCACAACTCCTCCTTCTCTCTCTTTTTAACAGGTCCTGGCACTCTCACACCTTCCCCTCTTGTTGGAAACCTACCACTATCATCCCCATTCATAAACCTGGTAAACCCACTTCCTCTCCGTCCTCTTTCCGCCCCATTTCCCTCACCTCCTGCATCTCCAAGCTTTTTGAGCGCTTGATTCTTTCTCGCCTAACTTTTCACCTTGAATCGAATCATCTCCTCTCCACTTGCCTGGCCGGCTTTCGTCCTGGTAGGTCACCCCTTGACCGAATTCTAACTCTGCCTCAATCAATCTGGGACGGCTTCCAAAAGAAAAAACCTCCAGACCGAACCATTTTGGCTTCTGTTGACTTCTCTAAGGCTTTCGACTCGGTCTGGCACTCTGCTCTTTTTCTCAAACTCCTCTCGCTCAAACTCCCCCCTTGCTTCGTTCTTTGGGTGCGCTCCTTCCTTTCTGATCGTAGAGCTAAAGTCCAGGTTGGTGGTTTCCACAGCCGCTCCTTCCACATCAGACGTGGGGTCCCCCAGGGCTCGGTACTTGGTTCAGTCCTCTTCATTCTGTTTGTTGATGACATTACTTAGGATTTACCTCGTGGTGCCCATGCCTCCCTGTATGCTGACGATCTGGCCATCTGGTCCTCCTCCCCAGACCTGCTCAAAGCCTCCTCTGTTGTCCAATCCTCCCTCGCTGTCCTAGAAGCACGATCCAACTAATGGAGACTTCCACTCAATCCAAAGAAGTGTGAGTCCTCCTTTTTCTCTACAGATCCCCATCAAGCCACTTTCCAACCCGACTGAACCTCTCGGGCTTCCCTTTTTTGTTCAATCCCACCCCTAAATTCCTTGGAGTAACCTTTGATCGAACTCTATCCTTTGGGGCCCATGTCCAATCCCTGTGTTCCAAATGCTATCCACGCCACAAAGCCCTTCGCTCAATTGCCACTGCCTCTTGGGGTCCCACAAAAGAATCTCTCTCCCTACTCTACAAAGCCTTTGTCCGTCCGGTGCTTACATATGCCTCTCCTGGATGGTTCCCATTCCTCTGCAACACTGCAACCAATCACCTGGAAGTTCTACACAGAGCTGCATGCAGGGTCATTACTGGTTGCCTCTCTTCCACCCCCTCCTCACTACTCCTTCTCGAGGCCCAACTCCCTCCTCTAAAGCTGACTCTAGAGCATCAGACCCTCTACTCCTTTGAACGTGCTCTGCGTCTTCCCCCCGACTTCTCCAGCCTTTATGCCCTGGCAATTAGAAACGTTCCCTGTCGACTAAAGAAGGAACCCTCCTGGAGATCATTCTGTTCTTCAGCCACACAACCACTCCCATCCCCACGCGAGTCTCTGATCACGTGCCCCCCTTTCCCCAATGGTCCACCACCCACTTCACTGTTTCCCCCTTCATTCCCGACTGCACAGGCAAGAGTACAGCCCTACTCCAAAGTGCTTCAAGCAGACTATCCTCTCTCCCCCCGTCTGATATCTAAATATGGACTGACGGATCTGTCCCCTCCCTTTTTGGTCCCGGTGGCGCTGGAGTGTATGTAACATGCTCCAAATGCAACACATCCAATTCCTTATCCTTTTCCTCCGGTCCAATTGCCTCCAGCTTCACAGCTGAAACCTTTGCCATCAAGCAAGGTCTTGCTTGATGTACTAGCCATTTGATGACCTGCAAATTCCAGTCAGTCCTTTTCCTAACCGACTCTCAATCAGCCCTCTCTATCCTTTCTTCAGCCCCCTCTTATCTCCTGCCTGAGTCCCTCTGGAATGTTTGGTCCCTTGCCTCCTCCCTCTCCAACAATACCACTTTGAGCTTCCAATGGGTCCCCGGACACGCAGGTCTCCCCAGAAATGAAAAAGCGGATTTACTTTCCAAAACTGGTGCCTCTCTGCCCATTGATGCGATCCCAAGCCCTCTCCCCCCAGTTATTGCCAAAGTCCGTTATTCCCAATACCGCAATTGGAGACGTCACATCTCCCACTCCCATCTGAACTTCCAAGTCCCCGAAGTCTCTTCGGAAGAACTCCTTCTTTCTCGCTCCATACGCAGTGAGCTCTCCCGTCTTCGCTGCCATGGCCACAGTCTTCTTTTATCTTCATATCTTCACAGGATCAGTCGGAAGGAGAATTCTGATTGTAGTGCCTGTGGACACCCTCTACAGGACCTCAATCATCTCCTCCTCGACTGTCCTGCTTTTGAACCCCTTCGCGAATCTATCTTTGGCTCCTCTCTCTCTATTCTCGATCTATGGTCCAGACCTTGGGGTGTGGCCCGACTGTTGGGTCTCCGCGGAGTTCCTCCGCGCCCCAGTCCCTCGGAAGGGGTCGGGTAGTACCACCACCATAATCAATAACAGAAAAGCAAAGAATGTAGTATCGATTATCGATTACTATCGATATTTCCAACCCTGAGCGTAGCGGTGTTGTGGCAATGAAACAAAGCAATAACCCGTAAATGGGAATATAGCTAAAATATAAACGTAAAAATGGTCAATTTTAGGGTTTTAATTTCATCAGTTAGAGCCCCGGTTCAAACTTCTACTGATTATGGATACCGGGTTTTTCAGTTGTTTCCTAAACACAAACCATATTGTTTGATGAAACGATTTCTTTTCACTGAGTTTTTTTAAACATTATTATTGAAAAGTAGGATTGCAAATACTGTAAATTTATGTTTTTTAAATGAATTGGGGTACCGTACCGGGTATATTTGTAAGCTCAAGTTTTTGGCTTTCGAAAAAGGGGTTCTGGGGCGTGACAAAGTCCTCATGTCCCATGCTGAATAATATTAGTGATATTTTTTTTCGAAGAAATAGCAATTTTTAGATTTTAAACATAATTACACTCTTAGATTATGAAAGCAATTTGGTAAGAAAATACCGTATTTGCTAAGTTAGAAAAGTTAGTTTTTCCACAATTTTCCCACTCTAATTTAGAGTCAATCTTTTCGTTACATTTCATTGTATGTGATGTCTTTCTCACACCTAATGCCAATCAATAAATGATCGCGAATGTTTAGGCCGCCAAGCGACACTTTGCTCAATTCAAAATAAGGCATTTGACTTCAAAAAATAACGTGAGGATTCCAGCAGGGTCGTATTAAGGAGGAAGGCATTTCCCCCCCTTCAAAGGGTCCACATACGTCGAAACGGAAAAATAATTAACTATTGATTTTTTTATAAAATGTCCAAATTTTTCGGTAGCTCCGTCTCTTCCTCTTTTAATGACGTGGTGTAAAAATTTTATTACGTGCAGGAAACATCTCTCCAGGATTCAAGCAATTATTATACTGTAGTTATGTTTAACTGCACGCTTAGTTTCTTGAAGAGATACTGCTCAAAATTGGTTTTATTGAAGAAATGAGAACTACTTGAGGTAATAAAGAGGTGCCCTAAGCCTTTTTCCACGATTTCCGTTACTGGTGAAAATGCGTTTTAATGCGTTTGACTCAGCACTGTAGGCAACCCTGCATTTCGCAATTTTGTGACATCACAAAAGACGTGCTGTAGATCAGTACTGGTATAGCTAAGATGTACAGTTTCAATGTTGCAGTAGCCAAACTTTCAGATTTGGGTACAGCTACTCACTGCTGCCAGTTGGTAATTGCGTTTCTTAGTCTGCGGGATTTTTTGCTAAAAATTATGGTTTTTGTGATGTCACAAAATTGCGAAGTGAAGGGTTGCCAATGGCACGGAGTAAAACGGATTAAATCGTATTTTCGCGAATAAGGGGAGTTCTGCAAAAAGGCTCGGGCACCTCTTTATTATCTCAAGTAGTTCTCATTTCCTCAAAAAAAAACGATTTCGAGCAGTATCTCTTTATAATTCTTCATGCTGCATTTTTTGTGATTCAATCGTTTGTTATTTGAGATTCCTAACGGCAATTTCCAACACCCAAATTGTTCAATAGATGTGGTTTTGCTCCCTAGACCGCTTGCCAGTGATTAGAATTGTTCTTTACTTTATACCTAAACAAATTCTTTACACTGCATATTTTCAAAAAAAAAGTTTTCTCAAGATGCGTTTTGTTGGTTATATCGTATCAGTGGTGATCATTGACTTGGGGGGGCCCCGGGCAAGGAGGCAAAAAATGGCCCCCCCTTAAGCAACACTTAATGCTACTGAAATAGTGTAGGATCAGCGCTGCCGGGTTGGTACTTGGCACAAGCCCGTGCCCCCCAAAAAGTTTTTACTTAACCGATGTAGGCATGTAGCCTACCATCAGTTTTAGTAAATCTGAGGGTGAGCACAACCAAAAACTCTCACAACTAGCAGATCAGGATCTGAAAAAGTGAAAATGAAGTGAATATTAGTCAACTGCTCATGCTCACTGAACCAAAGAATCATGGCAAATACCATATATATTTAGCAGTGTTATAGCACTAATGAGTTCAACTTATGATGGACTTCCAATCCTCGAAATTTTAGATTTTTGTGTTTTCGATGTACTATCAAGCATAGACCTAGATACACTGAATTGATTCATCACAAATCATAGAACTTTGCAAAAAGTTCTTATGTGTTATGCACATACAGTCTATTCTTTCTTATACTTAAATCTCAATAAAAAAATATTTGTAGTTAGCACAGCAGTCAGCGCATTAAACTTAGTAGACCTATGATATGGAAGCTTGTAAAACAAGACTTTGGCTATGCTACCTGCGAAAGTGGCATACAGTACTGGCATTTAAGAGTGAAAAGCAGTGTCATACCACGTTACTTATTAGGCCTACCCATACATGCTCAATACCATAAAACTAGGCATTTTTAATGGGAACTTTCAAGTGGTAAGCAGCAGAGGTGGAGTCGAGGACACAAGGCTCGAGGCCAAGGCCAAGGCCAAGGACACAAAAAAAATCCGAGGCCAAGGCCAAGGCCAAGGACAGCCTTTCCGAGGACAGACACTCTCGAGGCCAAGGACAGGAATGCTCGAGGCCAAGGCCAAGGACCGAGGACACAGCCGCAAGTGTTGTCCAAAAAAAAAAAAAAAAAGCTCTTCAAAAAATTTTTTCAGGCAATCTCCAATTTAAAGGCGTAGCCAGAATTTTTGATTGGGGAGGCCTAAACCACAAATCACATGCAATGACGTCATCAAAAATTTGCCTGTTGGCACTTAACCAGGATTTTGCACAGGGAGAGGGCCTCAACTAATATAGTTGAAAAGTGCAAATATGTAGCTTTGGAGACGTTTTGAGAAAGCCAATGTAACCTATATGTATCATAGAAGGGGCTGTGGGGGCACAGCCCCCAGCTGTTGGGCGATTTTTTGTAATTTTTTGGAAAAAAAAGCTATTTTATTGCCATTGAATCACACTTCGCATATGTTTAGAGCCATTTGAAAGCACTAGAGTTTTGACATTTGAAAGCCAATTAAAAAAATTACATTGTTTAATCCTCCTTCTAGTTGCAATTTAAGTTCAAAACACGTTTAACATCTTGTATTTTGGTGTTAAAGTTTAATTGTACGTGATTTGGTCCAGGTAGGGGGAAGTAAGGTGCATTGTTTCGTGCAACATTTTAGCAGTAAATGAAAACTCACTCGAAGATTTTCCTTAAAGATTTTTGTTTTGTCATGAAAATAACCAGTTATAGAAGTGCATGTTAGGCCAGGGGGCCCAGGCCCCCTCCACTGAAGTTCAACGACTTGATCAATCAGCATTTTCCCTGGCTAATTTTTTTAAAAAGTATTTTGTGCGTAAAAACTGGCGAGGTGGAGGTGAATTTATGAATTGTTATTGAAAAATAGTACAATAGTTGGTTAGTTTCGCTTACTAACCATGTTCAGGCATGTAGCCAGAAATTCACAATGGGGGGGCTGTTTTGGGGGCCTGTGAGCAAAGCTCCCAGCCGCCGGAGGCACGGGGGTGTGGGGGCGGAGCCCCCAGCGCTCAAAAATTTGGCATTTTTTTGCAAATATAACTTAATTTTAGAGCTATTTTAATAAAAAATATTGCTTTTAAAACGTGGCATAGAAATTGGCAGCGCAACATGATTCAACTGGTTGCATTATCGGGCTATGTGGGAAGTGGCTAATGATAACATTGCAGTTATCTTGTTTACATGCTGGTAAATAATAAAATCCTATTATTCAATAAAACTCACACGGAATAATCTATTTCGTCTGTATTTTATAAAAAAAAAATAATCGGGGAGGGGGGGCTAATGGAAAGATATTTGAGAGAAGTGATTGGTAATTAACTAACACTGAATAGCCCCCCTCCCCTTATTCCTGAGTTTATAATATATTTGTTGATAAAACCTATGTTTGGCGTTTTTACACTAGCGATCAATTTTGATTGCTTATTTTTGGGCATTTTAAAAGTTCTTATTGATTGGTGACTTCAATTTTAGACGAATTAGCTCCCCCCCTCTGAATATATGTTCCAAAAACTGCTTTAAATTACTTTTTAGTCAATTCCAGCGCAAAAGACAGTCTCAGAAGAGCTAAAAACGTGGTGTTTTTCTTATTCTGCATTTTGGTTGGCAGGCCAATGGGGAGGAGTTATAGCACCCCCTGGCTACGCTACTGACCATGTTATTGCCGGGCCGGATTTCCATCGCGCTGGGCCCCTGGCACTTTGAAGATTTTTGCAACATCTTTCTGCCAAATGTAGGTGAAGACCATAAAAAGTCTTAAGATTTGAGCGCAGGGCCCTTAGCTGGTACTGCGCCATATTGTGGTAAATCTGGCCTTGGTTAATGCATAATGTTCATAAAAAGGCTAGATGTGATCCTGAGATAGCAACTTTTAGGACGTAAACTATCCACTTCGTCCAGGTTTACGTTTAAATTGGCTGGCAAAAATTGATTTTAGGGGGCCCCGGGGCCCTTGGTCTTCAATATTGTTGTTCGCTACTGGTGTAAGCGAAAAACGCTAAAACGAAACTGAAACTCAAGAAACAATAGGCTGTTTTGTCACATTTTTGTCATTGGTAAAATTTCATTTCGAGTGGGAGGCCCGCTTGGCTAAGCCTTTGCTCCAATTACGCAAAATAAAAAAGGTATTTACAAATTTTTCGCGAGGTTTCTGGCGTTTTCCGACAAAATTTCAACGGTTCAAAAATAATGCTGTCCTCGAGCCGAGGACAGGGCAATTTTCGAGGACCTAAGGGTTCGAGGCCAAGGCCAAGGCCAAGGACTTGAGGCTTCGAGGCCAAGGCCAAGGACTTCAAAATGTGTCCTCGAGGACGTCCTCGAGGCCAAGGACGTCCTCGAGGACTCCACCTCTGGTAAGCAGTAAGCACTTTATTTTACTGTACAGAATGTAGGCTCAGACGTAATGTCATATCTCAACTTGACAACAGCCAACACTCAACAGACTCCCATCTCATTCAGCAGTAATGGTGTAAAAGGATTTCTAAACCATGTAGGTCGTTAATATGGTACTAAAATTAAGCAATAAGCCAATAATCGAATAAGCATACGAATCTTTTAAAGCAAACGTTGTTAACTCACACTGTGGCAAATATAGTATGTTATGCAAATTCGTACCGATATTTGTTTAATAAGAATATAGCCTACCGGTTCTAAATAGCTTTGTAGATGTTGCTTGCTTTCGTTGTTAAATTAAATAGGCTATTACTGTAACAACGTGACATTGCTGGTTAGACCTTATCAGTAGATTTCCACGAACCTCAAAATAAAAAACGCAAAACTAGCAGCATAGCATTATTCTCACAGAACACATGTGACTAACTTTACCAAGGCTGTTTATGAGCTACGGTACCTTATCTACACTTATATTCATTTTGTGATGTTACCCACTATTTACAGTATGTTTTTGCTCAAAAGCACTGTGTCAAAAGGCTAGCATACTGCATACTGACAAACCTTTAACTCTTGATCATTTGCTCGACAGACCTACGGCTTGTATCACGTCCGTGAACGGATATCCAGTACCGGTAACCTGCAAATGCTATGGGATAGGCGTTTTTGGACACTTGAAGACTGAAGAGTCTACCTTTGCGAAGCGTCTCTCAACAAAGAGCCCTCTGCGAAAATCTCCCAGTAAAGAGCTCTTTGCAAAGTGGGGTCCTGCTTGTCTAAGGAGCTCTTTGTAAAGAAACCATCCAAACAGGGCTCTCTGCAAAGGGGCCTTCCTCAAGAAGACGCTCTGCATTGAGCATTTAGCCGAAAAGAGCCTTTTGCAAAGAGACTATCCAAAAAGCCCTCTCATGATCGCAAATGGGCCTTCTTCATAGGGCTTCCGCAAAGGCGCCCTCTTCATACGGCCCCCACAAATGGGCCCTCTATATGTGCTTCCCATGAAAGGCCCTCCACAAAGAAGGCCCTTAGTTGCAGAAGAATGTACAAAAAAGGGCCCTTCCAAAAATGTCCTTCCAATAAGGGCCCTCTGTAAAGGCACCTCAAATGGAGCCTCCAATGAGGCCCTCTTCAAAGGGCCCCTAATGCCTAAACCTTAATGTCAATACAAATAAAGGTTCTACAGTAAGCGTAAATGTGGTACAAAAATTTGGGGAAGATATGTTACGTTAACTTTTTTGGGGGGGCCCTGTAGCACGCAAAATCAAGTGGGGGGGCCCCGGGCAACCGCCCGGGTTGCCCATGCTAATGACCACCACTGTATCGTATCATATGCCATTCCTGGTAATACTGTATTACATTTCATTATCACGCACAAACTTTCTTTTAAATTCACACGCAGAATAGGCTCGGTCATGTTTTAGCATTAGCAACTAAAAATTGTCCGGATCCCCGAATTCTTTGTTAGGGCGCTGAATGACATAGGTGCTTTGTAGTTTGTACCGCCTGCACCGCAAATATTAGTAGAAATAAAAACAACAATTTTGTATATGGCTTTTTATCCTCTCATTCTCCGATTAGAGGTTTCAGACAATTGTTTATTTGACAAAGCTTTATTTGGTTATTTATTTGGTTATCGCATTGCATTATTTTTCAAAAAGAAAAGGAAACAAAATGACTGACTAAAAGTTTTTGCTGTGTTTTATTTGGTTATTATTGTTTTTAACCAATCGAAAAATAAGAAAGTTTTTGAGAACTTCTAGGTTTTCAGGTCAAGGCCAAGGACTTGAGCTTCGAGGCCAAAGACTTCAAAATGTGTCCTCGAATACGTTCTCGAGGCCAAAGACGTCCTCGAGGACTCTAGTGCTGGCAGACACATTTTAATACAAGTAAACAACTAGGGTGAACAAGCAACACTTTTACAAAAACCAGAAAAATTGGGGTCTAAAATACCTTTCAGAGTACATAAATCTCTTTTTTCCTTCTCATCTCCTTGCACTCCCTATGCTGAACTACCTGCAATGCAGAAAGAAAGCTGGCTGTTCCAAAATTTTCATGAATTTTTAGTCTCATTTTTTTCTAAAATTGCTCTTAATGTTACTATTGCTGAATTAAGTGTATTATTTCCAAACTTGTCTTTTGCCATAGATCATGATTACTAGTTTATTCCATTATATTTTTAAAAAAATTTGAGCATTTTTATACCCAACTTCTGGAAAAGAGTAAATTAACCATTTTATAAATAGAGGCTGGCGTACTGATCAACCTGCAAAAAAAAAAAAAATTCAAATCGTTTCAATGGTTGCTGAGGTAATGAAAGTCACCACTAGGTGACAGATGCGAGTGTGAAAAAATTTAAATTTAGATTTTACGAGTTTTACTAACAGTATCAACTTGGTTTTTGTGTCTACATACATGTTGTTGGGGGCGAGGAATCTTAATTTCAGGTTATTTTCATGATAATTTCGCAGAAAAGTCTGTTATTAGAAGTTTTTTTTTAATATTTGGGGGCTAAGTTGAGACCCGAAAATGGGAATGAAGAATTGAACAAAATAAAAAAACATATGCCTTAAAGTCTTCACAGTAAACATTTTTCATTGCTTTTTTGTTTTTTCATGACAACTGTAGTCTTCATCACCAATGTTGTATTTTTTGAAACAAGCTTCCAAAAATTCCTACTTTGTTTTTCAAATTTTGAAACTACTGCTTGCTCTGTATGAATAAATACAAAAATTGATTGCTTCAAAACAATTACAGTTGTTTCATAATTATACAACGAAAATATAGCTAGCCTATGTATCAGAATCAAGAAATTTAACTCATTGAGCAATAATCAGAGATCATGCTCTCCAATGCTTCATTTTGAGCTTAGTTGCCATAAATGATTTTTATATTTCACCAAATGATATCAATTAGTGATTGTTTGTACAAATTAGGTTATATAAAGAGCTAACTAAAATTAATTTTTTTGATAATTCGTTATTTTTTGATATATTTAAAATTAGTTATTT
Organism: Trididemnum nubilum; assembly: GCA_963965965.1. Classification (NCBI taxonomy): domain Eukaryota; kingdom Metazoa; phylum Chordata; class Ascidiacea; order Aplousobranchia; family Didemnidae; genus Trididemnum; species Trididemnum nubilum. The sequence continues at coordinate 30,428,783 of OZ014477.1, read as the reverse complement.
TGATAATTTTCACCAATTTCGTATGCATTATTTTAGAGCTTGCATGCAAAATACTTTAAATTTTTTTGTTATTTTTAGGGCAAAATGTTCATTTTTTTTGCCATTTATTAAAAATTTACGCAATATTTGTTAATAGCATTGATTTATTAAATAAAGTCAATTAAAGTTAGCATCTTAAAGGCGGTGAATCATCCAGCCAATTCCAGTGGCGTACAATAGCTAAAATTGAACTATATTTTTTGATATTTTTTGTTTTAATTTTGGGACTGCGGTTGCAAAGATATTCAACAAATACAAAAAGATGTCCCCCCGAAAAAAGTTTTTGGTAACTCTGAGTTTTGATCTTCCCGCCAAAACCACAGTAGGCCTAATGGTTTAGAGACCTGTGGTAGGCCTAATAGTTTAGAGATAGTTTATTTCTAAATAGTTTAGGCCTAACTATCTCTAAACTATTAGGCCTAATAGTTTAGAGATAGTTAGGCCTAATAGTTTAATTAGATTACAGTAGGCCTAATAGTTTAGAGAACTGTGGTTTTGGCGGGAAGATCAAAACTCAGAGTTTCCAAAAACTTTTTTCGGGGGGATATCTTTTTGTATTTGTTGAATATCTTTGCAAACGCAGCCCCGAAATCAAAACAAAAAATATCAAAAATTATAGTTCAATTTTAGCTATTGTAAACCACTGGAAATGGTTGGATGATTCACCGCCTTTAATGTTAAAAGGATTAACTTTTTTAATTGTTCTCATCATAAAAAAGATGCAGGCTACAACAAAGAAATTATTTAAAAAATACCATCTTTTAAACATCTGAATTGCTTACTCATGCAGGTCAATACTAATGTATTAAGTAATTTTGAATTTGCTTAGCTGTGCTGTTTTCTCCCAGGACTTGGATATTCTTTTGTGCATGTGATTTTAATTGTCATTTAACTTTATCTAATCAAAATCAATCTTTTCTTTATACTCGTTGTATTACCCTGAAGCATGTAACGAGTTTGCGGGGTCCATCTCCACGTCATTGCGCCCGAGCAGCACTGCTCCTTTAGAAGAAATGTCGCAGCAGTGGCGAGCCGTTGGCAACACTGTCTGATTTGACTGACCCAAGATTTGACCTTACGCTCCAGAGAAGAACGCGTTACTGCTCGACCAACTGGCGGGTCATTTAACTTCATTCCAAGTGAAATTGCAATTGTACTATAAATAAATTTGCAATGCTAGTTTCTTATTCTTTCAAATGACATATAGTAGCAATGATTTGGAGATGAACCCACGTGTATAATATTTTATCATTTGCATCAACATATTTGCTCATGATATCTTTGAGCTAAATTAGTTAAAAGTATATACAGAGTGTTTTAAACAAAACATACCGGTATGGTATTGAACTTATACCAGTATATTGGTATGTTACTTTTGAAGCACCCTGTATAAAGCTTCTTCAATGATTAAAATTGTATTTTATGAAAAAAAATGCTCTAAACACCATTGCAACAATGACACCAATCTCGTGATTGACTAGCATTTATTATGTTAGTCAGCAAGACCAACATAATGCTTTGTATAATTAATTTTCTACCAAAACGTCTACTAATTAATGTTCGTTACATGTTACATGCAGCTGTATTGTTATTTGCTCAGCTGCATTTTATGGTGAAACTAAAGTACTCAAAATTTGTCTCTTTACATATCCATACTTTCATTTCACTCAAATGAAGAAGTTTTTATGTTCTGTTTTTGTTGCATTATCTTGGTAGCTGAATAGTCAGGTTGTGATGTAAACAGCAAAACAAATTGCTGTGTTAAACACATTGCGAATCAATTGCCACCCTAAAGTCTTTATCAAAAAGAAATAGCTACCTTTATACTACCCAAAAATATTTTGTTTCAAAATTTTATTCAATCCTTTACCTCCGATTTTTGACTCCAATTTACCACCCCAAAAACCTAAAAAACTATCAAAACACATTTTTATAGCCTTAATCAAAACACAGATTAGCCTCAATTAAACCCTAAATTTGATTTTCCATCCCCAAAAACATATATTTTGACACAAAAATTAACTTTCTGCCATAAGTAAGGGCCTCAAAATTGATTTTTGTAATTTTACATACTCTCATCTCAATTGTTGTCACCAGGAATATAAATTAAATGAAGTTTATTAGTTCAACTGGTGGGCTGTTGAACCAATAAGTTCAACCACCAGTTGAACTAATAAACTTCATTTAATTTACATACTCTCGTCTGACATCTAGTGGTGATTTTTTTATATTTCATTAACGGACAGTCCGATTTCAAAATTTATTTGTATAGCTTGTGCCATCCCATGTTGATGATCTATAAGCATTTTATATAAATTTTCCAACCTAGGGTATTTGGCTCGTATAATGGAATGTACCTGCTTTTAGACAAATCAACAAACGTAATACACGTACAGAATAGGCTAACAAAAACTCTGCTGATTGCTTTCAAATTAGCCAGTGTTCTAAGTTTTTTTTTTTTTTTTTCATGCTGATGAATGAAGATGGCATGCTGACGAATGAAGATGGCATTGCTATTAATAGGCTCTTTAATTTTTAGCAAAAGTGAATCTCGTGTTTTGATACGGTAAAAACAGTGTATTTTAATGACCTTCCGATCGTGTTCTGTTGTGCGCATGACCAAGCAATGAAAGAAGAGTTTTTGTAGCTATATATAGGACAATTCATTTGCAAACAGTGAAATAGTACAAGCACCGCAATAATATGGACTGGACGCTAGGACAGCGCATGCTCTATTTTTCCAATTACGCTGACTTTTAAACGTGTTTTTTTGCATTTTTTTGTAATCCAAAAGAAAATGATAGTGACACAATGCCACCTTATCATACTAGACTGAATACAAGCGCGCGACCCGGATTTTCCTAAGGAGCGGAAGGTTAGAACCAAAATTTTTTTTTTTTGCGCAAAAGATATTGCAATTGGACGGCAAGCAGAACAAACTAGTGCCACTGAAGTGCAACACAAACTAGTCTGAGAGCTGAGCCCTCAGCCCCTGTAGCCCATGTTGGGAATCTACGCAATTTTTTGGATGAAATAACAATTTTAATGCCATTTGGATCACATACTTCGCACGTTTTATAGCCATGTGAAAGTAAGTTACCAAGATTTGGAAACTTAAAAAGAACGGCTGACACGCGAAATTTTAGAGAAGAGAAATCTGCATTTTTAAAACACATATTAGACAAAGAGCATTCGATGGATTGGCCGAATTCCAAGTTTCTTGATTTTGAAATTGACTTTCAAAAATGGCTGTTTGTCGAATATTCGTATATAAACAAAATTTTCAAGACTAGTTGGTCTAGCGGTAACGTATTCATCTCTGGAACGAGAGGTCTGAAGTTGAGGCCTGAGTAAGGTCTGCAACGTGAGGCTTGAGGTCTCGGGCCATTCAAATCGAACACAGTGTTGCCAACGTGAATTTGGGCCCATGTTCTGCATGTGCAGTTGGTGTTTTAGGTTTTTTTAGGCATAGATTGGGCTCCTATTGCTGCAATATGGTCCTGACTGCGCGACTTAGTGATTGGTTTTATGTAGGAGGAGCCAAATTGAGTTTTTGCTTGTTTTGCATGAGGTTAGTAGGGGCGTGGAAAAGTGCAAATAAGAGAAATGAATATGCGCCCCTATTTTTGATGCTAATGATTGATAAAAGCGTACCTTAATGCTGCTGTGTTTCATTTCTTAAGCGCCGGTGTGCATTTTCTAACGAGTTTGTGTCTTTATCATGGGAAATTGTTCAACTGTTTTCTAAGATCCTTCAGGCTTCCAAATTAATATGGATTTTCGTATTTACAGTTTACAGTACCTTTAACTCAAATTATGTCAGTGATTCTTGTCTTGTATAGAATGTGCACTGAAGTAGCTCTTGGCCTTAATTATTTAAATGGCGGCATCCCTTTTCATGAAAAGCTGCTTTCTACTAAAAACATACATTTTTTGTGATTAGGTTGTGAATGGGGTGAGATGTTAATTGGTTTCTGGCTGTGATGTTCTCTCGTGTTTGTTTTTTCTCATTTTTTCATTTCTTGCCTTGTAGATGGGAATTGCTCAAGACTTTGTCGTTGAACTGTGGCTTAATTGTTTTCAGCGCGGCATTGCTAATCTTAATTTTTTGTTTACCTAAATAGGCATATGCAGGTGTTCATGCTGGATTTATTACGGTTTGGTGCTGGGCTCTTATTAGGCGCTTCCAATTTTGATACTTTACAGTACACTATTGTTTTTAATTTAGTATGAGAAAGGCAATAGCAGAGTTGTAAACGAGCCGACTAGTATACGCCCAAACCCGACAGCATATTATAAGCCAAAGCTAAGTCTAAAAGCGAAAAGTGATTTAAAGGCAAAACCAAGTTCGAAAAAGCCCGAAAGTTAGATCTCAAAAAGGCGTACGGTTATTACTCGTATGCGGTTAAAATACATTGATGCTGATCAATTGTGACGCAATAAAAATACCGGTAATTGTGTAGTAATAATCGTATGATGCTTAAACCAAGTCGTTATTCAGAGTTGCAAAGTTATTTTAATTACGTTTTTGTTGCCCCTAAAAGATTAAAACACTAGGCAAGTACGTAGGTCAAGCTCGACATTAGTCAATCTCAAGCCTGAACCCGACCCGAAAAGCCTGGCCTGGCTTACAACTCTGAGCAACATTGCTGCAAATATTAACTTATTCTATAATTCATAAATTAATTTAGGCGAACTTGGAAGATTAATGATCTAAGTTTTGGTTCAACGGTGTTAAAAAAAATGATTGAGTAGCGTGCACTGCTGGCCAGATCGGTGACTTCAGCGAGTGCCGTCAGCCAGGTTTTGAATCGCCAAAATTAACAGAATGGCTGTTTTTCCACCACATTTTATCATGTTGGTGGTTCTGCATGGAGGTTGGTTGGTTGGTTGCACATTAGCCACCGCTTTGGTTAAAAGAGCCACGTAACTGTGTTCGGAGTGCCTTGTTGATTTGCATGATGCTACCTGAGTGTATCAATTGAGCGGTTGTGTATAGATTGTAGAGTGATCAATCTCGAATTATGTTTTAGCTGGCGACGGTGTTGCTAACTTTTTTTGGCGCTTTCCGTAGCTTTGTATCTGCTGACCCCAAAAAATGTAGCAATATTGCTTTTAATACTTGTAACAGTTTTTTTATCTTAAAACAGACAACTTTTTAATAACGTATATAGACTTTTTTTGCTTTTTATGAAAAAGTTGATCATCAATTGAAGATTACTTGTTTTTTTTGTGTTAGTTTGTATTTTTGTTTATCGCCAAGTTTAAGTTTACGCCTGTTGCTGTTCAAGTATTGATATTTGGTGCAGTTGACGCGTAGATGATCGCATGGTCTTACATTGTTTCTTGCCTGCCTACTTTTAACTTGTAGTACAGTATAAACAAAAACTTGACTTGCGACATTTTTTTGAAAGGAGCTTGGTTGCCCTTGCGCAATGACGCGGAGATGGGCTCCGTGAACTTATTAAACGCTTCGGTGTATTACAGCGAGTTTAATGAAAGAAATAAATCCCCCCAAAAAAAGATATTTCGAAAGATTTTGTAAATTATGGTTGTTTTTGTTCTTTACAGTGCTTATCTAGCTATATAGCATGATTTCTTCATTTCGGTCTTGGCGAAGATAGTCAGCAATTAGCGTATTGAAACGTTGACGTTTTAATTTGAAATTCTTCTGAGTTTCTATTTACAACTACCGTTTACCAGTTGAGCAGATTGTTAATATTAGTTTGCAATAATGCTTTGTTACAGGATTTCTGAGCTAATACATTATTTTGTTAACAGCGCTGCAAGTTGTCGACAGCGATGTTGTTAGAAACGCATCACTACACACCTTGTATTTTTTCCAGACATTGTGCGCAATAGCTAATTTGGCTAAACAATCAAGAAGGTTGAATGTTGTTTACAACCAATCAGCGGTTGAGTGGATAAAGCGTCTGCCACTGAATCAGTAGACTCGGGTTTGAGTTTGATTAGACAAAAAATAATTTGAATTGATGTTCAGCAATGAAATGGACTGTGTAAAGCATCCACCGTGTGTGGTAGACAGGTGGGCAGGGTGGCAGCTTAACTCAAAGACCGAAAGATCCATTCGTTGTCTAATGACCAAGGCAACTTGGTGAATATAATATAATTACGATTTATATAATTGTATACAATAATATCCGCTTAATACATCCACAGTTAATAAATCCACCCGCTTTTGGTATCCAAATTGCTTGAAACGGAATTTTCCTACTCCTTTTCCATTGAAAAAACTTCGGTTTAAAAACCCATTATCCGCTTAATAAATCCAGTTGTTACTACAATCGTTACGCCGAAGAGCTTATAGAGCGAATATAACGAAAGATTTGAATTTGATTTGATTGCGATTGTAGGTAAAGTGTTATTAAAACGTGAATATAAACAGCAATTATAAATTATTGAAAAACAATAGTTCAACTGTCTTTAAGCAGTAGCGAGACCAAGGCGGGGGGAGGGGCTAATTTGTCAAAAATAAAACTAACAAATAAATGAAAACTTTGAAAAATGGCAGGAAATAAGCAATCAAATTTGATCGCAAGTGTAAAAATGCTAAGCAAAGGATGTCATCAACAAATATACGACAAACTAAGGAATAGGAGGGGGGCTATTCAGTATTAGTTACTTACCAATCATTTCTCTCAAACCTCTTTTCATTAGCCCCCCCCAAAAATTTTTCTCTATAAACTGTATACGAAATAGATTACTCTGTGTGAGTTTTATTGAACTATTCGATTTTATAATTTACCAGCATCTAAACAAGAGAACTAACATTTTTCCATTAGCCACCTCCCAAATAGCCCATTTATGCAAACAGTTTAATCATGTTGGCACTGCCAATTTCTAAGCCGCGTTTCAAAAGCATTATTTTTTAATCAAATTAGCCCTAAAATGAAGTTAATTTTCTAGCGCTGAGGGCAAAGCCCCCAGACCCCCGTGCCTTCGGCGGCTGGGGACTTCGCCCCCAGACCCCAAAACAGACCCCCATTGCGAATTTCTGGCTACGTGCCTGTCTTTAAGACAAAACAAATTTGGAATAGAAATCACGAGAATTTTAAACATTTTGTTAAAACCAACGCAGTTAAAAGTACTTTTTGTCTGAATCCAGGATAGAATAAAGAAATCAAGAAGAGATAAAACGACGGCTAAAAAGCGTTAAATTGAGAGAAATTTACCCCCGAGGAGGTGGTTTAGATTGCATGATAAAAAGTTCAGTTTAATTAAATCTGCCGCTTATTACATCCAAAATCGGTTGGCCCATCGTGGATATAGTAAGTGGATTCTACAGTATTAGGATGCTTATTTTGCCTCAAAATTTTCATTTTACTTTTTACCTGGGTTCAAAAGGTGTAATTTGTATGAAAAATTTTTTCTATGAAATATTTTTAAAAACAATCAATTTCTAGGAAGTCCTCCGGCAAAATTTCATAAACCATTGTGAAAATAAACAAAAACGTCCTTAACTTCTTAATCGTTCTTGTTAGAAACTTCATTTTGGGCTCTATGCCCACTAATTCCAACCTGAGGATGCTTTTGGAGTAGATTGAATTGTGATTAAATTTAGGCTTTCTTTGATTCTGGCGTTTCACAACAGATACCAAAATTACTGTATTGCGGCAATTCTATAGTATATAATAAAGTACTCTACAGTAATCATCATCATTTTGCTCCAGGAATGTGCTTCCTTCTATTTCTGGAGCCCAGCAGAGGTTCCCTGCATGCAGGGGTCAGCTGGTTTTTGCAGCTGAGTCGCCATCTTTCACGATTTTGAGCAATTGAGCATCCAACCTTTGCAAACCTCTGGCAGTCATGTCACATTTTAGTACTTCTTTCCACCTCTTTTTCGGTCTTCCATTTTTTGTCCCATTAACTTCTAAGAGTAGTGCCTTCACTGGACCCCTTTCTTCATCCATTCCCTCCACATGTCCCAAACATCGCAACCGTTTCTCTCTCAGAAACTCTTTCAATCTCACTACACCCGTCATTTCACGAATCTTCTCATTGTTCATTTTATCTTTCAAGGTTTTCCCTCATTCGCAACATTCTCATTTCTGTGGTCTTCAGCCTCCTTTCATCTTCCATTTTCAATGCCCAGCATTCAGCACCATAAGTTAGAGCATTTCTCACATAGCTTTTGTATAAGGTGCCTCTAACGTTCAATGATATGCTTCTTTCACATATAACATTCGAAACCTTTTTAAATTTTTTCCATGCCGATCTAATTCTTGATGTTACAGCTTCCTGAGCACCTTCTTCCGTACTGATTACATCACCAAGGTAAGAAAACCTGTCCACCACTTCTATGTTGTCTCCATCCAAACTTATCATATTATCTTCATCTTCAAATACCACACCAGGGATGCATTTTTAGCAAGTAAAATCTTTCTCTCTGATTAAACTTCCATGAACTCCAGAACACCTCTTGTGCACCCAGTGTTGACATTTTTTACACTGCTCGGAGTTCCTTCCCACTCCTTTGCCACATACAGAGCAGGGATACTTTCGCATTTGCATTCGTACAAAATTTCTTCTTGTATAGAAAGCCTTTGTCTTGTTTACATTTATTTTCATTCTTTTCTCTTGTAATGCTTTCTTCCATTGAGTGTATCGAGATTCTACCTCTTCCCAGTTATCACCGACTAACACAATATCATCCGCATACAGCATTTCCTTTACAACTCCTTCTCTGATTCTTTAGTCACCTCATCCATCACCAACGCAAACAGAAGAGGACTTAGTATCGATCCTTGATGGACTCCAACTTTTACATCAAATGATTCCGATCTCGTGTATTCCACCTTGACGGATGTTTCAATATTTGTGTACATTTCCATTATCGGTTTTATTTCTCTTTCTAGTCTCCCTTTTCTCCTCAGCGACCACCAAATCACCTCTCTTGGAACACGATCAAAGGCTTTCTCAAGATCCACAAATACCATAAATAGATCTCTTCCGGACATCTCATATTTTTCCAACAAATGTCTCATAATGAAGATAGCGTCCGTCGTACCTCTACCTGGCATGAAACCCATCTGCATTTCATCCAGTTTCACAACTTTCCGTAGCCTTCTTTCAAAAATTCTTTCAATTACTTTCATACCATGTTCTCACAGTTTAATGCTTCTATAATTTCCACACGATCTTACATCTCCTTTTTCTTTAAAAATTGAAATCAGATCACTCTTTCTCCAACTTTCTGGCATTTTTTCCCTCCAGCATATTGTTTGCAACTTCGGCCAATCTTCTCACAGACTCTTTTTTGCAAACATTTAATAACTCCACTGTTACTCCGCTTGGTCCAGCCACCTTTCCTGTATTCATTCGAATAAGAGCTTCCATCGCGTCTCCTGTAGAAACTTGTTCACAAGGACCTTCAACCTTTCTTATTTCCAGACTTTTGTTCCAATTATTTTCTTCATTCAACAGCTTCTCTTCAGATTGTTTCCAGACTTTAATTTTCTCCTGCAGTGTCACGTTTAGCTTTCCATCTTTTCCAAGGATACAAGGCATTCCCATTATGTCTTTTTTATCCTTCTTGATCTGTTTGCACAGTTTAAAGACATTTTGCAGTGCTTTCGAATTTTTCTTCTCAAGAAGTTCTGTTATTTTTTGCCTTCCTTTTCCTTCGCCGCTGCTACCACTCTTTTTACTTTCTTTTTCATAGTCCAATACTGTTCTTTTGATCGTTGGTCTTTTTTTTCTGCCATACTTTATACAAACGCCTTTTCTCTTTGATGACCTCCTTCACTTCTTCATTCCATCACCATGTTGTTTTTTGATTATGACCACCTTTCGATATTCCACAAACTCTTTTGGCTACATTCATGATATACTTGCACCAATCATCCCAACTTTCCGGTTCCTCTTTTGCATCTTTCATTTCATCTTTCATGATCCTTTTCATTTTTTCGTCTTTCAATCTCCACAATTTCACTTTTCCGGGATTTTTCAACTTTCTAACAGCTCTATGCTCCATCATTAGGTCTATGATGAACAATCTGTGCTGTGAAAAGCATTCCTCTCGCGGGATTACTTTTATGTCTTTAACTTTCTTCATCATCATTTAATCTCTTCTAAATTTATCAAGATCTGAAGGTTGTAATTAAGAAATGAAAGTTTTAAGACACTATCAGCAAAACTTTAATGGAGGTGTTGATCTTGAGCGCTTTACTTTTGATAATGTTAATGTGTTACAAAACATACGCTTCAAAAATAGTAGCACTTTAAAGCGAAACTAGTGGCGGCAATACTTACTACTTTCCAAACTATAAAATTGCATCTACTTCTCAGAAATCAAACTTCAAATGCTGCTGTTTCGTGGTGTTTGCTTCTTTTCGTTTCTGCTGATGTTGATACCTGTACTTTGATAAATATAGGTCATTAAAGTCGATATTATTTGTCCTCAAAAAAAACTTTATGATGCCAATTTGGTGTTTCACACTACAACCATTCCTTTGTTAATAAGTTTAAGTTGGGAAATAATTCATAAAAAAGGTAGCAAAATTGTTATCTCGACCTCATCCCAATATTGTTCCTAAATAACCGCATCAAGGTTTGGGTTTGATAAAGCACACTTTAAAAAATTTAATATTTTGATATAAGATAATTTTTTACGTTTTAAAGATTGACCATAACTTGCTTTCAAAAAAGTGACTTCTAAGCAGATGCCAGATAAAAATGTTAATTTGTTAATGCCATAACTATTTTAGTAGCTATGCTTTTGAGCCGAATGGTAGACTTCAGGAGCCCATAAATTTTCTCAAAATTATTTTGAAAAGGTTATATGTATACACTATAGCGTTATAATCGTCTTAGACATGAGAATGAGATTCAAAATTTTTACACATACTGGATATAACCTCAAGTTGAAGCACGTGTAGGTACCTACTTAAAACTGAATTAGGAAACTTGACAAGCTATCTTCGATTTGAAAAGTTAGCCTGAAACATTCATGTTGGAGTGGCATAAATAGTGTTGTACTGTATATCTACATTGCTTAAGACTTCTTTGAGGCCATGTTTTGGATGATAGGTTATTTGAATATGATTTAATTGATAATGCCCAATTAAAGTGAAATCAGTTTTAGGTAGTTATAGATTTAATACGTTAGCTGTGACTTATTTTAAATGTGCCCGATAAGCTATGGCTGTAACATTTTTTATTGCTCCAGACAACATTCTTAGCTAATGTAGCTAAAGGGCTAAAACATGATTAGTTTAAAGGAACGCATTACACTTGTGTTGTCTTGCTTTTTAAACTGATTCAAAGAGAAACAGTAAACAAAAAGTTTTTCCTGAGGTTTCTCTGGTGTTCTAGGCTAGCTTTGAGAAATCACACAGGTGCTACTCAAAAGACTAACTTTGGACATACCTAACATACCTAACTCGACATACCCAAGAAAGTGGCTTAATTCCCAGTGTTGAATTTCTTCTGGTTTAATCTTTCCTAGTGTTAGTTCTAACGTGTTTTGCTGCAATGTCAATTCGGAGAAATTATTTTCATAGAACCGCTTTCTTTCATTTTTATATGCACCTTTACATTATCTGTATGACGTAGCCTATCGTAACAATGAATTTTATCGGAGCCTTATTTTGAATTTTTTCGCTGGTTATTCTACTGCAGCAATGTGTGGGATCGTTTTTCTGTTTTTTGCTATCAAAAGTTGATGGTGATTTGCCATCACTACTGATAGCAGTGCTCTGAAGAAGCTAGTTGTTTCTAACTAGCGAAACGTCAGTAATAAAGTTAGTCTTTTGAGTAGCACCTGTGTGATTTCTCAAAGCTAGCCTAGAACACCAGAGGAACCTCAGGAAAAACTTTTTATTTGAAATGCCTGGTGTACAACTACATTACATTTTTTCAGAAACTGTAAATATTGCTAAAAAGATTATTTTATTCTTTTACAAGTCGTATGGGTTGATTTTTTTTGGGTGTGGAATGTTAATGGGGTGATGCTGGCCAAAGAATTTATGCCATTAGGCAATAAGTAATGATAAAGTCTGTATATTAGCCTCCATGGTTACCTCATAGTTTAGATTGCTGATTGGTAATTAAGATATTAACTGCTATATTCATAGTCTATGCCATAAAGAAACAAACACATTATGAAAATTGGTAGTGCTAATGTTTTGCTATTTTTAAAAATTGATAAGTTATGAAAGTTAAATGCATGGTATAGTTTTTCAAAACAGAAACTTTAAAGATTATTATACAAAGTGAACATCGTCAATTTCATGTGAATATTATCAAAAATTATCTTTCTGACATAAAAATTAAAAAACTAAAGCCGTTTTTGTTAATTTTCCTAATGATTTATGTAAAGTGCCCAAAAGACCCTTTAAACCTTGTTGGATTTAAAAAATGTTTTATATGTCTTATAGGGGTACAAATCTTGAACTTTTTTTTTTTAAAGCACTTTTCTGTTGCACCAATCGATGAATTTCTGTTTATAAACGCCTGAAATGATGTTTATTCTGTTGAGCTTACAAAAAAGGTCACGCTCAAATCACTTTGAAAAATTCGGCCTTAGGCCTTACCATGTATAAGAGATAATTGGTTAATTTAACCCTATTTGTACCGGGGGGGGGCAAATTTGCCCCTCTCTTAGTTTTTTTATTATAGCTCCTAAACTAAAGAAAATTTTTGCTTTGATGCAACCTGACTTTAAATCAAATTTAATAGCACACATTTTCAGAAAGTTTGGAGTCAGCTGGACAACCGGAAGTGACGTCATTTTTACTTTTGTTAGAGGCACCCCAAGAGTTTTATGCAGTTTTGAGCCCAATGCATGCTTGTCAGTGCGCTTATTCCATGCATTGTACTGCGTATTCATTATCAATGCTAATCTTTAGTTGGAATAAAATATTTTATTTGCAGACAAATACATTGCATCATCATTACGTCATTGATGACGTCATAATTCAAAAATATTGATTTTTCTGCTGTTTCTCCAAATAAATTGCATTTGTATAAAAAATATTCATTTTCATCAGCTGTTGAATGATATAATGAAAATAATACAGCAGTATTCCAAAATTTTGTGAATTATGCAATATCTCAATTACAAAAAATTACAAATAATGATAAACGCAATGTATTAAAGATGACCTCATCATGCATGATGACGTCATCATGTATGTGACTTCATCATCTGCGGTGGATTTGTCAGAGATGACTTTGAAGTAACAAAAGTCTCAGCTGAAAATAATATTTTGCAACATTTAGACGAATTTGCATGCTGTTATAAGGATTTACTGGTTTTGATGACGTCATCATTGTTTGCGTGACGTCAGAACCTCAAAATTTTTATTTTTAAAAATTTTACAAAAAATAGCTTCAACCTTCAAAAAATCTTACTTCTATCACTTACCAATCGGTTTTTAGATGGGGGGGCAAATTTGCCCCCCCCCGGTACAAATAGGGTGTAAAAATAGCCCAGTATATATAGGGTTCATAGTACAAGTTTATGGTGTCACTATTACGTTTCTGAGGTTATCAAGAAGGTAATCGTGACATCATACATCAACTTTATTAACTTGAGACAAGTGTTGGTACAAGTTTTCATTCAGCAAATAACAAGATTATGCTGTCAGTTTTCTGGCAAGGCATTAAAATACCAAGCCGTTGTCAGCAAAAAAAATCCATAAAGCTCTCCAGGAAAGCAGCTGCAGTGAATCAGCACTTGATTAGCACATTTCATCGCGAGAATAGAATCATTCAGTTTGTTGATAAACGAATAAAAGGCATTAAACATCAAGTTGTGGTTTCAAAAATTAAACAATGGAAACCAAATTGACTGAGCTCCAATTGAAGGATGCTTATTTGAAAGAGTTTTAATTAAAGTTGCAACCATTGCAAAAAAGAATTCAAGGTGTGTTGGACGACAAATATCTACACTGGATAGAAGATAAGGAATGCCATATTGAAAAGAACGGGAAACCCAGACCCAAATTTCATCATCACGTATTTGATCGCATTTTTTTAGTAGTCATGACGATGAGCTGCATGGCTCAAACATAGAGTTACCATACGTCTTCTTTTTGGAGGGCATCCTCCTTTTTATTGAAAAATGATTTGTCCTCCGGACACGTTAACAAATGCCCAAATGTCTTCCTTTTCGGCATTTTGAACAGATAAAACATCTCCACTCACGCAGCCTTTTAGTGTATAAATACATCATCAGTTAGATCATGAAAAGTAGGCCTATATATCGCGCACTTGCTATAGCTTAACTCTTACCAGGTTACTCTTAGACAGTCGGGGGTGTTTAATAGGGTGTATCGTTTTTTGACTTTTTTTTCAAAATCTGGATGGCTGGTGATAAAAAGTGGCACATACATGAAAAAATGACATGTGCAAAATTTTAGTGAAATTGGGGGTGCTTTTTAGGTTCCGCCGGGGAGTAAACATTCAAATTTTGCCAAAAAAGGGGCAATTTTTAAAGTTAATATATGTAATGAAAACAAAAATATTTTTAACCTGGCTAGAAGCAAAATTGCAGTACTAGATCTGCAAAACATCATTCTAAAACTTATTTTGTATTGGTACGAAGATTTCAGGCCCCGCTTTGGCAAGAGATAAAGCAAATTTAGGAAATTTGTATCTTTTAATCGGTTTTTCTAATGCTTATTCATAACTATTTGCATTACTGAGCTCAGCATTTATTGTTGTTGTTTAACTTTCTTAGCCACTAATAGTTTTAAAATGTTTTCCTGCTTTTAGTAACCAGTAGGCTATGGCCTGCGGTTACATTCAAATTAAGTGAGTGGCTTGTAGAAAGTTTATGAACTGCTAGTTAATTTTCCAATTTTGTTCAGCGCTGCTTCTTTGATATTACAACAATGTGGCGTTGGTATCGAGTTTTGCCATTTGTGCGGTTAATTATCACCAAGTTACTTGAGCTTGAAAATCGCTGAATTTGCAACAGTGAGGACATCATAATAATATCATTAATATAAACATTAGATAGCTAGTTTTATACCCTTTTCTACTGATAGCAGATAACGAAATTCTCAGATCAGCCTGAAATTTAATCAGTGGTGGCTAGTTATTTTTTAAAAGTAACCCATTGGTCAAAAATGAAAAGATATAAATAAGATCACCAGCTACCTATCTTTAAATTGGTCAAAAAAGTGACTCAGTTGCAGTTTAGAAAGTTGCAGTTATTACAGTTACAAGTCCTGTTCGTGGGCGAAAGCTTTTTTTGCTTCATTTGTGTTGAAGGGTGCTGGAATCAACACTGAAAATGATGCATCTTCAGTTATTGACAAAAACAAGATTTATAAAGCAAGAAAGAAACGTAGAATGAACAGTGTGGCTTTGAACAAAACAGCTCTACACCTGCAAAGCTTATATACTTTGATGGTCGAAAAGACCAAACGATCACTCAAAAACTGATCAATGGGAGAATTCATAAACGCCCTGTTGTAGAAGAGCTCCTAACACTTATTCAAGAACCACAATCTGAATACATTGGCCATTTTGCAGCATCTACCGGTTCAAGCCAATTCCTATTTAACGGAATCATTGACTATTGTGTCTCTAACGAATTAAGTTTGGATGATGTAGCAGCAATGGGATGTGATGGCACTGCCGTCAATACTGGCCACAAAGGAGGCGTTTTAAAACGCCTATAAGATCATTTGAACAAGCCACTGCAATGGTTAGTTTGTCTACTACGCACAAACGAGTTACCTTTGCGTCAACTTATGAAAGAGTTAGATGGAGGCACTAGTGGGCCGGATGAGTGATGGTTTAATAGGGAAGCAGCTTGTTGGTTGCGAATTGTTGGACGTTGTTGATTTCGAAGCAGTCAAGTTCCAGAAATAACCATTGATGAAAAAGATCTAAGCTCCGATCAAAAGTACCTCCTTAGTATATTTAAAGCTGTAAGAATGGGGTTTGTTTCTCTTCATCCGGCTTCGCTAAAACCCGGACCTCTCAACTACTCACGCTGGTTGACAACTGCAAGCAGGATACTTTGGCTCTACGTTTCTATTTCCTAACCATCTCCTGCACTGATAGACTTGGTACAATGCATCATGAGCGTTTATGTTCCTGTTTGGTTCCAGATAAAAAGTAATAGCAACCTGACAAATGGTGCACGGCACTTCTTTATTCTCTTAAATTGTTCTCATAGTATGGCACAAAGAGTTCAAGACGTTTTTAATAGGGTTCTGCAGAGAAACGGATTTTTTGCCCACCCTGAAAATAATTTAATATCAATGTTGATGGATGAGCAAGAACATGTTCGAGAACTGTCATGGAGAACAATTCTGAAATGACGAAGCAAATCTTCCATTGAAAGACGTAAATTTGTTGTGTCAAAAGTGCTTTTTGATGCAGAACACTACTATAAAATAATCAATTGGCAAGCTGCTACAATCAGCGAACCTCCTGTAGCTCGTTGTCTTTCAAATGTCACCGTAGAAAGCTACGTAAGATCACGAATGCTGCCTTCGCTACTTTTTGTAAGTTTCCATGTCACACTCAAGCTGTTGAAAGAGCTGTAAAGCTTGTTACTGAGGCTTCGGCTTGTGTTGTGGACTCTTCTGAAAGAGATAGCTCCATCATCGCAAAACTGCAATCAAGGAAAAAGATGCTACAGTTTAACACAAACAAAGACTTTGTCGTTTAAGCAGACAACGTCTAATCAGCTTTAAAGACTATTTTTGTATTATGACTTTTAACAAGACGTATGAGTGTGTCTTGGACTATTAGGCCTACTGTAACCAGAGATTGTGATAACCTCTTAGTAGACTGTCAAAAACAATTTCGTACAAATACTCATGTGTTTGATTTGGTATTTCGTTTTCCAAGTTTCATTCATACCATGATATTTATTTGTGTGAGTTTGTTTAACATCAAACGATACAGTATCATGATTTAACTACCCTGATTAATTTTTTTATGTAATCGTTTTTTATGGTACTCCAACTATGGTGATTGCAAAAACGCGTAGAATACGATTAAAAATGTGATTCTATGACATTCTGTATAGCTCTTTCGTCTTCTCCCATGCCAAATTAAATTCTTTGTGATAAACTTTCTGCTACACTTAAATTTTTTTCAGGTTTTGAGAAAGTTAAATTTTACCCCCAGGCTGAAGCATAAAACTGGAAAAAAATATCTTGTAAATTATTTATAGCAGGATCGGCCATAGGCAAACATGCAGTAGCGTAGCCAGGGGGGGCGGGGGCTATTTTATTTATAAAATTTTACCATTCGCCACCTCCCAAATGGCCCATTTATGCAACTAGTTTAATCATGTTTGCACTGCCAATTTCTAAGCCACGTTTTAAAAGCATTATTTTTTTATCAAAATAGCCCTAAAATGAAGTTATTTTTGCAAAAAAAAGCAGAATTTTCGAGCGCTGGGGGCAAAGCCCCCAGACCCCAAAACCCCGTGCCTCCGGCGACTGGGGGCTTTGCCCCCAGACCCCCAAAACACCCCCCCCATTGCGAATTCCTGGCTACGCGCCTGCAAACATGATAATGCTTAATTGATCATTTATTAAAATGAGAGAACATGTTCAACTGAAAAGGTAATTTTATGCTAAATTTCCTAAATTCTCGCAAATTTAGGGTCTATCTACTGCCAAAGCTGGGCCTGAAATCTTCATACTAATACAAAATAAGTTTTAGAATGATGTTTTGCAGATCTAGTACTGCAATTTTGCTTCTAGCCAGATTAAAAATATTTTTGTTTTCATTACATATATTAACTTTAAAAATTGCCCCTTTTTTGTCAAAATTTGAATTTTTACCCCCCCCCCCGGCGGAACCTCAAAAGCACCCCCAATTTCGCTAAAATTTTGCACACGTCATTTTTTCATGCATGTGCCACTTTTTATCACTAGCCATCCAGATTTTGAAAAAAAAGTCAAAAACGATACACCCTAGTGTTTAAGACTTAATATATTTCTCATTCGATAATAAATTATGATAGAATTGTCGCAGGCACTCTACTGTAAGTTTAGCTTGTTAAAACATCTAGATTTAGTTAAGTGTTAACTGGCCTATTTTAGCACGTGCAGTAATATTGAATTGTTTAGCGAGCTGTCAAAAATCGCACAGTTTTACTTCAGCATTATATATAGCTCACAACGCTAATGTTGAACGTATTTTTTCCTTGATACAGACACAATGGTCAAAAGAAAGAAAGCGATTTCTTTTTGATTCAGTTGCAAGCATCTTGAAGTTGGTGTACAATTTCAATGATGTTACGTGCAACCAGTTTTACGACATTGTTAAAGCTGAATCTACACTGCTTCAGAAAGTTAAGGAAAAGGCCAAATACTCGTGGGCTGAATCGAAAAGTTGAGTGTAATAACACATTGATCTATAGCAAAAATAATTGTTGTTTCGTTTGTCTTTTGCCGTATAGGCGATGCAGAACAACTAGCTGTTAATAAATGTCATTAAAAAGGAGTCCTCCTTTTTGGTGATGAAAATATGGTAACCCAACTCAAACACATCTGACGTTGATTATTTCTTTAAGTTGGAATAGATAGGCAAAATTGATTAACTGAAAGAAGCTTTCAACAGTGGAAAAGCTCAGATGTTTAAGAACACTAGCGGTTTGAGAAACGACATGGAATTTCTATACCACTACCATCTTACTCATCTCATCCGTCACTTCATTGAGAAACAAAATACGAAGTTGTCTTTGTGATCTTCAACAGATTTTCAACATTAGCAATGCACGCTGGAACTCTAGTGCCAGCCTGGCCCCATTTCTTTAATGCTAATGCCTAAAACTTGAATCAAATTTCTTACCCAAGGAGTGATTTTTAGTTTAGCACTAATTTTTCTGCAATGAGGATTTTAATAAACTGTGGATTGATTACCAAAAGGTATCAAATCAGTGGCGTAGATATCAGAGGTGGAGTCCTCGAGGACGTCCTCGGGGACACATTTTGAAGTCCTTGGCCTTGGCTTCGAAGCCTCAAGTCCTCGAAAATTGCCCTGTCCTCGGTTCGCGGACAGCACTATTTTTTAAACACTTGAAAATTTGTTGAAAAACGCCAAAAACCTCGCAAAAAATTTGTGAAGACCTTTTTTTGTTTTACTCTAGTGGAGATCGCCTGAAAAAAAATTTTTGAAGTCCTTTTTTTTGAGATCGCCTGAAAAAAATTTTTGAAGACTTTTTCTTTTTTGGAGAACACTTGTGCCTGTGTCCTCGGTCCTTGGCCTTGGCCTCGAAAGGGTCTGTCCTCGGCCTTGGCCTCGAAATTTTTTTGTGTCCTTGGCCTTGGCCTCGAGCCTTGTGTCCTCGACTCCACCTCTGGTAGATATGTTGGGGAGCAATGTGACGTGGCTTTTGATATGTGAAAATCCTAAATATTTTGCCACAAGAAACCAGCAATGCTTCTAACACTTTCGGAGGTAGACAGGCAAACATTTCATGCGGTGCCAAAGTATAAAGTCCAAAAAAGGTGCAAAACCGGTGAAAATAGCTGTTCGTTAGAGGTAAAAACCTTTTAATCGTTTTTAGTCGTTTCTCTTCACCGTAAATCCGGTAAACATAGCATTTTTTTCCAAAATGAATACTTTTTTCGGTTGGTCTTCACATCAATTTTAAAAGAATGCCTGCCAGCCCCAACCACCACAAAACTCTGCCTATGCCACTGTTTTAAACTGCTTGAAAAGCGCTGGAAAAGCGATCACCCATTGTCACTGCCGGATGAAACCAACGCAGTGAAGATTCAGTAAAGCTAACGTAGGAGTTCCAGGCGTTCAACAAAAACATGGACAATCTCTCTTTCCCCCTACCCCAAAAATTTATCTAATAGTATAAATTTGACCTAATTACTTCATTGTATGTTTTTTGAGCATCAATACCGCTATATAAGTGCCTCTTGTTGTTGTTTTGTTTAAAACCGGAAAAGGTTTGGATGACCTCAAGAACTGGTGAAGTAGTTAAAAATTGAATTATTAAAAATCTTTTTGTGTGGAGGTCTTTACAATAAATCAACAAAATAATTGAATTTTATTTAATCGTTCATAAAAGTTCATCGAATTATGATCCAGGTTTATAGAGTTCCAAAAAAGTTGTATCCCCCAATATCCTATTTTTTTTTAAAGGAACAGTTTGAAGACAGGTAAAAACTAATATTTTAACTTTCAAAAAATAGTGTGGCTTCATAAGCACCCTAATACACAGTTAATGAAGTTGCGTTATTAGAAGGCAATAACACTAATATCATCATTGTCACTTCATACCGAAAACGTTACCTAAAAATTGATTTGATAACATATTAAAGTAAAATATTACACAGTATTATATAATATAAAAAAATTGCTGCAATACAGTAACTTTGGTGCTCTGCCGTAAAATTATGCCAGAACCAAAGTAAGCTTTATTTTAATCACAATTTAATCTACTCCAAAAGCATCCTCAGGTTGGGATTAGTGGGCATAGAGCCCAAAATGAAGTTTCTAACATGAATGATTAAGAAGTTATGGACGTTTTTGTTTATTTTCACAATAGTTCGTGAAATTTTGCCGGAGGTCTCCCCAAAAATTGATTGTTTTTAAAAATATTTCATAGAAAATTTTTTTTATACAAATTACACCTTTTGAACCCAGGTAAAAAGTAAAATAAAAGTTTTGAGGCAAAATAACCACCCTATTGTAATATCTTACATCAGTTTTTTAGTAGTAAAGGCCTTAACAATTGTTTTAAAAATTCTTAAGTAATTAAAGCAAAACTTAAAAAACTACTTTTTTGATGCTTAAATTCGATGATCACAGCGTACATTCGCAAATTCATTCGATTTTCAAAGTCTATTTTGATTATTATTGCTTAATAAATCAATACTAATTAAACTGTCATTATAAATTAAATTAATTAGTGGATACATCTAAAAATTCATCGAGAATTGATGGAATCAGCCACAAAATTGGGATCGCAGACAACAATTCCGTCGAAAAGACCTGGGTGGCAGTAATCTCAGTTGCAAGTGTTAAAGTCGGAGAAACAACCAAATGAAAGGCTAGAAACTCCACTAAAATTCACTGCAAACCGACGATCACTATTAAGCCATCACAATTACAAGATTCGCATAGGCTATAAGGAAAAATTTGATTGATAATCGGTGCCAGCAAAGTCGAAAATATAACTATTTTGTTAAGTCATAAAGCTCAGTCAATTTCTAGACCGAACTACCACCAAGCAAAACAGTCATGCAGGGAAAGAAACAAACAAAAAACAAACAATCATTCTCAGCAGTAAAAGGATTTTGAGAGTAAAATAACCCTCCATGCAATGCTCAGGATAGCGCTATTTTGGTCAATACGAAACTTCGTCAGCTGAGCTGGCATGAATTGAAATGAGTAAAAAACAAAAATTTTTTCACTATTTTTAGGATTTCTGGTTGCTGCAAACAGGGCAAGATTGCTTGGTGGTAGTTCGGTCAAGAAATTGACTGAGCTCTATGACTGAACAAAATAGTTATGTTATGGACTTTGCTGGCACCGATCATCAATCAAATTTTTCCTAGCCTATGCGAATCTTATTAATTAAATTATTTTTTATTGATTGTTGTCGTTGTAGTTACTAGGCGAAAAAATATATTTGTCTTGTCTCATCTTTGTTGAATTTTAATCGCAATATGGATTTTATATTGCTGTACTTGATTACTGCCGCCTGCTTGCTGCCAACATGGGTAAGTTTACAAGCTTATTGATATTTTTGTGTTACTTTACTTTATATGCGCAAAATCGTGAGCATATGAACATTGAGCAATGCGTAGTTAATTTCAAGCGAAAACACAGGTTGATCTTTAAGTCATATATAAATATGCACCAACTTTATTGATTCGCAGATTATCAATTTTCTATTCTTTACAGTAATCCACGACGAACTTATTAAAAACAAAAACTAAATTTGCAGGTTTAAAGACGCTATTCCTAAATTACTTGATATTTGTAGCAATTTGCCCGACCATTTCTTTAAACTTTTTCCCAAAGTTTTGTTTAATCCTCGTATCAAAATTAATCTATGTTGAATTGTTGGTGCATACGACCCTTGGCGTGCCAGCTTATACCAGCGTGCAATCTGTATGTTTAGATAAAAAATAATATTCAAAAAATGGTATGAACGAACTGTATTTGTTTACAATTTGATGCTCGATGTGAAGTAGACCGAAGTCCGAACCTTGATCAAGTATAATATTATAGTGTATTGCACGCTAGGTTTAAACAGCATGAAAAAGTTCTCTTCCACGTTTGAAAAGAGAAGTTTTATAATACGAGTGGCAGGAATTTTGAAGTCCTTCTTCACTAAATAATAATAAAACGCAATTTGTCAACCCTTTTGAGATGAGATAGCAAGAAGCTAACATCTGACGAAGAGGCACTTGTTACACAGTAACAAAAACATGTTAAAAAGCAGAAAACTAACTACATGGGAACTAGCTGAGAAGCATTCTCAGTGAACGAACAATGCATGCTGAACAATGAGATTCTCCAACAAAAAACTTTCGCTTTCCAGTTAAGAAGTTTATTAGAAATATCTTCTGGGACACTCAAGAGGGTTTGGAATATTAAATATTGTCAAAATATGTATTTTATCGACAAAATAGCGATTGATAAAAAAAAAATCCTATCCAAGCTTAAGCCATTGGAATTATGTCCGAGTATTTGTCTCTTAAACATCTTTTGATTTAAAAAAAAACAAAAAACTAATTAACATCCTAGCTTGAGCTGTTCAAAAAATTGATTTTTGGGGGGTCCATTCAGGGGAATTCCGGGGTGTTGTGCCCCCAAGCTGTGCCAAAATATTCGTCTCTCAAATATCTACTGATAGAAAAAAAACTATCGCCTAAATTTGATCCGTTCAAATACTTGATTTTTGGGGGAGTTATTGGGGGTGACCAAAAAACTTTGGGAAGACAAAATTGCAACCAAACGTACGTGTAATTTGAACTTTTTCCTTATGTTTTCTTCAAAAGAGTTAGACACGGCGGATATCTGAAATGATTTTAGGCCTATGGTCCGTTTAGAGGTAAATTTGATCTACATGATGTCGATTTTGAACTGTGGTGTTTTTACTCAAAATTAACACACGAAAAAAAGTTAGGTGTAATTGGACCAATTTGAGTTTTTTAGGAGGCGCCTGCAGCATCCTACTCTCCAATCTGAAAATTTTTCTTGACGAGTGTCAGACGAAAAATGGTATTTAGCTATCCAAATTCACGCTGTTTCTGTATCCATACAGTTATTTTGAAGTGTATCTTTCTTTCAGCACTTTCATTTGTATTTCTCAGACTTGCATCGCTGCCCAAATTCTAAATCTGTTGCAGAGTTTTGAAAAAAAACGAATAAAAGAAATGCATCCCGAATCAAACTCGAGCGCAAGCAAATAGAGGCGTTGTTTTTACGACGATTCTAAAAACATGACCTCGGTTCAATTCGCACCCAGGTTACTTTGTTGCGTCCTTGGATAAGGCGCTTTACCGTGATTATCATCTTTGTTTGGTGGCTTTGAACAAGTAGCAAATTCAGTGGAACGAGGTTAAATGTCAACAGTAAAGCTTGGAATATACGGTCACGCAAAAACAGGTGAGGATCCACCGTTGCTTCCTCGTAAGTGGAGGACAGAGGTGGAGTCGAGGACACGAGGCTCAAGGCCAAGGACACAAAAAAAATCCGAGGCCAAGGTCAAGGACAGCCTTTCCGAGGACAGACACTCTCGAGGCCAAGGACAGGAATGCTCGAGGCCAAGGCCAAGGACCAAGGACACAAGTGCTCTCCAAAAAAAAAAAAAAAAAGGTCTTCACAAAAATTTTTCAGGCTCTCTCAAAAAAAACAAAAAAAGTCTTCACAAAAATTTTTCAAGCGATCTCCACAAAAAAACGTTTTCCAAAAAATTTTTCAAGCGCTCCACAAAATTTTAACAATTCAAAAAATAGTGCTGTCCTCTAGCCGAGGACAGGCCAATTTTCGAGGACTTGAGGCCTCGAGGCCAAGGCCAAGGACTTGACCTTCGAGGCCAAGGACTTCAAAATATGTCCTCGAGGACGTCCTCGAGGCCAAGGACGTCCTCGAGGACTCCACCTCTGGTGGAGGATTACTATGGATCAATCAATTAATAATATAGGCCTACAGTTACCGCCCTCTAATTCCCAATGTAACTATCGTACCATATAAATTATAGATCTTGCATAATGATATTAATGTTGAGGTTCCCTGCTGACAAGAGAGGCTAGCTTTAACAAAGATCAAAAAAGCCCTGATTTATTTCATATCATCACTTTTCAGTACAGCATTGTCTTTATTGAATTGCATAATTATGAATTTCAATATTTTTTGAGGGAGATTAACTTTCTTTCAAAAGACTTTTTTCTTCAAAATTAAACTTTTATGCTTTTAAGTGTTTCGTTTCCGTTATAATAAAAAAATTCATTTGTGCGGTTTTTCGTGGTTACGTAGAGAAAAGCACTAAGATTTTTTTAAATTTTTGTTCGTGTTTTAGCGCTTAATCATAATAGAAAGCTGAGCTTGAAATCCAATCTCCCAACTATCGATGACATTATCGATTCAAACATTACTCTCAGATAGAATGCTGTAGAGTAAGTGATCTTTTTCCACCAGCTAATTTTATTGTTCGGTGGAATCCACCTTCAGATACAAGAAATTGAAGTAAATCTAAATTAGATAGCACAACCGCCAATAACTTGCAATCAAATACGCGTTATTCATTCAGATGGAGATGTTCGTCGTTTTTTCGTCGATGTTCGTCGTTGCTTCCGATGAATATGCTCTCAATAAATTAGCTAAACAAGCAACAGTTCCCATTGGTAAGTACACTATGTTAAACAACCCTCTATTTACTGGACTAATGCAGTCAATCTCAGAACAACTTCAAAATATGTTTACGGAGTTTAGAATTTGAAAAGTTCCTCATAAATTTTACCGGTTACAGTTCATGTTAAAAAGCAATAACGTGGAAATTGAAAGCTTTTGAAAAAATTTATGTTTTATAACCCAGTACGGCACCTATGCACTTAATAGTTTTATTGTAGATTTGAGTATCAATTCTCAAGCCACAGTAATCAGGTATACCGCCAAACCAATCGGTGGTTGAGTAAAAAAAGCGTTTGCTACTGAAACTGATAACTTGGGTTCCATTCCTGGTAAATCACAGCAAAGATGATATAAATTGGTTTTAACAGCTCTACTTGACGTTTAGGAAAAGTAAGAGACAGTGTGATGCCTCCGACTGATAGGGTCAACAGGTGGTTTCTTTGCTGTCTCTTAGTCAAATCACATTTACAAATGATAAGGTCAGCTAGAGAATTTTTTCAACAGTTGCAAAGGCCTTCAGCCGAGTAACCAATTAAGCAGCTAACCAAATCAAACTTAAATAAGCAAAGTATATAATTCAGTGCCATCTCACATAATTTGCTTCAGTGAGAACAACAGTTCATTTTCTTGATTAGCGTCATTGGTTTTCGAATTGAAATGTTGCTACACAAATTTATTGTTAAATCATTTGAACTAAAACGTTATACAATGTATAGAAACCTCAATGAATGAATGAATTAAAACGCGATACAATGTATAAAAATGTCATTGAATGGTTTTAGCGAAGAACATTATTTTTACTCCCACCAAAACTCTTTTACATGATTCAAATTCATACAAACCACCTAATGCAGCCGTTTTTCTTTCGACAGCATTTTTTACCATTCCAACACGATTTCAACTTTATTTGGCCAGTTTAAAAATTATTTTTTGATGTTCTTAATGAGATTTACATGCCAGTCGTGATCAGGACAAAATCAAGTTGATATTTTCATCAACACTATTGCATGACTTATAAAACCATTCACTGACATTTCTATACGTAAAATAATACTTTAGTTGAAATGAGGTAACTATAAATTTCTTAAGCAACATTTCACATTTCAAATTCAATTATTCAAGCAAATGTACCGGTGTTCTAACCAGAGCAAATTGAGTGAGATGGCTCTGAATCATAGGATAGTTTGCTCATTTAAGTTTGAGTTGATTCGCTGCTAGATTACTTGGCTGAAAGCCTTTTCCGCTGGTAAAAAAATTTGCTATTTTTGCGGGAAAAAATTTTAAACGTGGAAATTTAAAATTTTCTTAGTTGGCCTCATAATAACTTTACTAAGTTATTTTAATAAAGTGCGGCCGCTGGAAAAAATTAAAGTTTTTTATGTATGATTTTACGTATCGGGGTGGCTAAAAATATCAAATGACATCCTAATCTATACCTGGCTCTTTTTTGGAAAACAATTTTCCAAACTCATGTTGAGCGTTGCTTTTAGCATATTGAACAGTATTAGGTCAGGTATGATTTAAATGTAAACGAAATCAAATTCCGCTGATATGCGAGGTCGATTAACTATATCTTTTACGCGACTCGAGGCAAAAGTCTTTCTTACGCGTAGTTAGTTACACAATGTCGATTTCTGAGTTTCACCAGAGGAAAAGCGAGATCACACTCGTGGAAGTGAGATATCGGAAGCCAATTGAGCGTGTTTTGCGACTTGCAAAGCTATTGTGCTTGAACAATAGAGCAATCACTAATTTTTTTTGATTTTAAATTGCCTGCTATGGCATTGGATAAGCTTGTGGTGACCGAGTGAATTAATATATTTTGTCCTCGTGCAATTATGTCTGCGGTGTCCGGTTTTTGGCACATATCGCTCATTGTTATGGGTGGTATTGCGTAATGAACGGATATTGCGAGACATAAGGAATTTAATTACCGTGTCTTTGTTTTCGCTTTTCTTTGTTTGCTTGCTGTATATATACCGCTGCTTCGCTGTGTTAAAAATGAATTGAATTATTACGTGTGAGGAGCGTATTGCGTGTGAGGAGCGCCCGAAGAGGCGCTCATCAAATTGGTGCCCCGTTAAAATTAATTGAATTATTACGTGTGAGGATAATAAACAATTACGTTGGTTTTGAGACTCGTTTGCGCACGAACTCACCAAATTGGTGCCCCGAGTGAGTCTGCGCTGAACCAAAGCTTCAGCAAGAAGCTTTCAGAACATTCAAAAAAAAAAAAAGTGAGAAGTGAAACAGTAATATTAAGCTGATAATTGCTCAACCTCTCGAAAAGAGTTCGCTAAAGAATTCGAGTGAAGAGTTCCAGAAGAGTTCCAAAACAGGACAAGAACTTTTCAAAACTATTCGTACGTTGTTCAAAACTGCCCAGCTATTCGAAGAAGCGTTGTTCGAGTGGCCAGAAACGGAAACCGGAAACCTGAAGAAACCTGAAGAAGAAACTTCTGACAAAAAAAAAACGGTACAGACTTTTAATTCATTTTTCTCGCATATTTACTAGTAAAAGTTTTGCTTATTCACCTGTAAAAATTTTTTCTCATATTTACCTGTAAATTGTTTTGCTTATTTATGTGTAAACTTTTCAAAACCCGCTCACCCGGTAATGCTCAAATTACCAATAATACCGTATAATTTGAGAAAACCTGCCGTGCCTCACCGGTTTTAGAATAGTGAAGCCGCCATGTTATGGCGAATCGTAAAAGGCGATCAAAAATAACGTTAATTTGTTGAATTTTGTTATTGTGCAAGTAAAAACCAAATATAATTTTTGAATTATAATCAAAAGCTTATATAATTTTTGAATTTGTAATGCATCACGTCTGTTTTCATTCCTGACTCCTTATCTACCACAGTTAAGCTGTGCTAGAAATGTAGACGTAGTTGTACTGATAATGGGTGTCCGATAATTGACCTTTCCAATGCATTACTTGCATTTGCATAGTTTCCTCTTACCTCTGTATAAGCTGAAATTTTTCGCGTTATAATCAATGTTACGGCTATTCTAATTCTGTTCGAGTAGAAGAAGTTTAAAGGATGCCATGACTCAACGAAATCTCGTGCGACCAGCAGAGTTACTGAATGTTTATTTTATATTGTTGTTTTCGCATTTATGAAACTATTTAATTCCGAGCAAAGACTCGATGACTATATATTATGTTTCAGGGCAAAGAAAAGCCCTCTATATTGTGTTATTTACATTTTCCGCGCCAAAATGCGCTATGTCATCCTGCTAGGAATGACCAAGTCACTTATTTCTGGTCGCATGGACGTAGAAAATAGCATTTCTACTGTCATATTTCAGATTTTAACGCGTTAAACATTTTATCTCTAGTTTTGGTGTTTCTGCTTACTCCTTTTTTAACCCATTATCGGTTTTTTATGTTGCAGTTCTGTAAGAATTACGTGTCTTTTTTTTGTCATGTTTTTACTCGAGTCTGCATTTCTTTTTGTCGGCTGATGTGTATGCTGGACAGCCGTTGGGGGCTTTGTCGTCCATCATACCCATCATTCTGAGGGGAAGGTCTGTGGTGACCGAGTGAATTAATACATTTTGTCCTCGTGCAATTATGTCTGCGGTATCCGGTTATTGGCACATATCGCTCATTGTTATGGGTGGTATTGCGTAATGAACGGATATTGCGAGACATAAGGAATTTAATTACCGTGTCTTTGTTTTCGCTTTTCTTTGTTTGCTTGCTGTATATATACCGCTGCTTCGCTGTGTTAGAAATTAATTGAATTATTACGTGTGAGGAGCGTATTGCGTGTGAGGTGAGCCCGAAGGGGCGCTCACCAAAAGCTTTTTCATTATGTATAAAAGATTTCAAAAGAATTTGAAAATTTTGCAAAAATTTTTCCCACCAACCCATTTTTCTGACCCCACTTGCCAAGAATTGAGTTTTCTTGTTAGTGGTGCATGGCAGCAACAATTTGCAAGCTTAATACGTTTTTGGTAGATGGGCCTTATGATTATTGATGACACACTGTTTGAACAAAGTTTGAACGGAATCAAGCAATAAGGTCAAAAGTTATGAGCTATAAAGTGCTAAGCTAGTGAAATGCTGCATTTAGCTGCAGAAATGCAAAAAATCCTATTGTTGGCTTATTATTGTAAAGTTGATGTCGATTCTTACATTTTTAATGACGAGGAAACAATTAAAGCAAGCATTTCAGCGAAGTTTTTGTCAATTTAAAGCAATACACAATTTTTTTTTTGTGTTTAGTTCAGCATACTTTTTAACTTGCATAAACTTATAATAATTTAAATTCCAATTTTAAATAATAAAAGCTCGTAACGTTGATGTATTTTTGATTATGCCATTGCAATCGTCTTCACAAAAGTTTACTGGAAAGTAAAAACATCATTTTTTAAATTTGTAAAAAAATTCACTTTAAATGCATGTAAACCATCGATGATATTAGGACAGATTTTTGTGAACTACACTGTACGTACATTATTTTTCTTCTGACAATAACATTCTTCTCACAATAATTTTCTTCTCGCAACTCATAATCACTTCTCACAAAAGATTCTTAAGTATACCCAAAACTAAATTCTGTTTCTGAAGTTCAATGTTCGTAGGTAATGTAATTCAAAACATAAACTGTTCTTTCTTGGAAAGCACAACGATTTGTAGTATTTGAAGTACGCAGATTAGCAACCACAATAGACCTATATCTAAGGAGTATCCCTCTAAGCGTTTTCTTGCGGTCGAGGTGTATCCCTCTAAGCGTTTTCTTACGCCTCTCCTCTTGAAAATTCAGTCGGATGCGCTGCAGCGCACAACCAAGAGAAAAAAAAAATTTAAACTTCTATTGTCGCTCAATTATTCTCGAAGAGTTGCAAGTGTGGTACTATTTTAGGATATTTTTGTAACAAATCTCTTAGTTGTTAAGTGGTGATTTAAAACTTTATGGTAGCAATTGTCAATTTTAAACGCTATTCTGTGCTAAAATATTACTTGTTTTTTAAACCGGCAGTCATCCTCAGCGCTGCCATTGCTGTGTCATTCCACGATCTGCTTCAACCGATCATTTGATAGGGCTTCGGGTACTTGTCTGTTGTTTAAAATAACATATAAATTGCTATTATGTTCGATTACTTATATGGGCCTGAGTAGCGCATAGCTAATGGTGGTTTGTATCCATCGTTTCTTACCAAAACTTTGTCGGCGTCCTTTTAGCTTTGAAAAAAGCGTGCGTTTGCCTACTTGCTTGATCTCTAGTTTGGGTCGGTTCCAATGAATTATAATGTTCCTGTAATTTAGAAACAAAATGCAGTGAGTTTATTTGGTGTGGTGTACAGTGGCGGATTTAGGGGGGGGGGGGGATGGGAGGATGCATCCCCCCCCACCAGCCTAAAAGTTACGATTTTGGCCGAAAAATCAGCCCTTATTTTGAATAATTCGGCTCCATTTCGGGATGCATCCCCCCCCACCGACCTAAACGTAACGAATCCGGCCGAAAAATCAGTCTCAATTTTGGTTAAGACCTTTTTTTTTTTTTTTTTTTGGAGACCACCTGATTTTGGGCGAAAAAAACGTTTGAATTTCCGATTTCGGCCGAAAAATCAGTTTCAATTTTGGTGAAGACATCCGAATTTTTGAGGTTTTGGCTTCAAATCCCCCCCACCAAAATTTTCTGGATCCGCCACTGGTGGTGTGTGTCACTGGTTGAAATTCGTAAGGTAAACGCAGTTGCTGTACGAGTAACTTTTCCTTGGCGTTACATCTCAAAGTCATTTTCACAGAATTTCGCATTGCCAAAAGCCCAAAAGTGTTGTATGTAAATTGTTGCACCAATAGTGCAACAATCTTTCCACTCGTGCAACAACCCTTTCCACCAAATTTTTCACATTTGCGAAGTGAGCCATTTAGTTGTCGATGGACCCTTTCCACCAAACCTTGCATTGTAGGCTTCCAAGAAAATGTTGTATGCCAAGCATCTTTAAGAGAGCTTGAAATTTTTAAGATGAAACAATTACCGTAGTCTGACAACTACCAAGGGTAATTTCCCAATAAGATCTATACACATGTGTTCAAACCTGTCTAATGGTTAGTCAAACTTTTGCAAAGGTGTCCGGTTATGCTTCCAGACTTTCTCTTTTGTCAATTAGGGCAGGACTTTGATCAGCTCAAAACTTGTTTTCTCATTCCCGGTTTTATGGTACTAGAGTTTGTATCACTTCAATCGTAGTTTCTGTGCCACTGTGGGCGAGTTTGTGAAAACTTTTGAAAACTTTTACTCGGTAGTTTTGAGGAATAAGCGGCCTGGTATGGTTGGCGGAGGTATCACACAACAAAAATTGTAGTACCGGGCATTTTAAACTCTTCGATAACCAATGAGTTGTCATCTTGCTGGTGAAAGAGTCCTATGATTTTTTCATCTTCCTTTGCTCTCTCGCCCTGTCGCTGTAATCCAAATCGTTTATCTGCAAAAATATCAATCTGCAAAAATTCGAGATAAAGCTTCAGCTGCTTGGTTTTCTTTGGCACCAATGAAAAGCACATCATTTGTGTACTTGGTAATAAAAGCAAGTTGCCGAGCTCGTCTTTCGATCAGCTGCATCCTGGATGAATGGAACATATTGACTAGTGCCTTATTATCACATTCCATTACCTGCAAATAGTGGCACATTTTCGACAGATTCTGCGCATTTGTTTGTAAGCTATTTCGAACCTGCAACTAGGTATACCAATAAGTTTGCTTGGTTGACCAACTTCTTAGCATATTAAAAGTCATTTCTCTAAACAAATTGTCATTTCTCTTTCTTTCTTGCGCGGTACTTTCCGATTTTCCTTAAGCCTTTTGAACAAAAATTGTGTTACTGGGGGTTACTCACACTTTATCACGCAATATTTCACTACGCGACTGTTAGTCGCGGGCATTTAACCACTAGACGTGTAATCACGTAGACTTATTAACACTACAACATTTCATCGCCACACATATAATCAAGTGGACATGTAAACACGTGTTCATTTAACCTCTACGTCAAAAGAGCGTGTTTATGTTGTTTGTGCGTAAAGCCATTTTCAAACTCTGTACCTAATTAAACGAGCGTGTTTATGGTGTTGGTTCTTAAAGCCATTTTTAAACTCTGCTCAAACTCTGTACCTAATCAAAAGAGCGTGTTTCTGTTGTTGGTACTTAAAACCATTTTCAAACTCTGTACCTACAAGCAGCTTGAATTTTATTGCAGAAGTTTGATTGAGTTTTATTTGTTTTCTTTTATTGCTATGCTTATTGCAGAAGTAAACAGCCTAAAATGAGTGAAAACAAAGTTACTTTTTGAGTTACGTCAAAAGGAAAGTTTTGGTAATTCATACACAATATGAATTTGTTACACATCGAAAATATGCAAGTGGGGATATTTAGTGGCGTTGCAAGCTTTACCAGAGTACCAATTGTCACACAAGGTTAGCGACCAAAAATGATGATATTATAAGTAATTGTGATCCAGAGCATAACTCTTTTGGTAATGAAGAAAATATTTTGGCGCGCCAAGCCGTTGTTGAAAGGAAAGATAAAATGAGTGACATATCAGCTACTCGAAGGGCATTCATCGCCTTAGTAGTTACCCAACTTGAACCAGATGTACTAATGGCAACACCGAGGAAACAAACGCTTAAAAGCACTTTAATAAGAAAGCGTCAGAAGCTACAGAGCGATTGGGGTGCAAATCTGCCTTCCCTTCGAACAGATATGCCATTTACCTTTCCAGACCAATTTCAGGATCTCATACTTTTTGACTACGATTCTGGCAGTGGTAGGTTAGTTTTATCAGGCAAATGTGAGCTATTAGATGAATTGGCTAGAGCTAAATAGTGGCTGGCGGATGAAACTTAAGGTAGCACAATTGTTGTTTTTTCAACTATACACGATACACTTCGAATTAGCTCCTGGTATAAACTCTGCCGCTGTTTACTGCCTTCTACAAAACAAAACACAAGCTGTATATGCTCACGTCTTGGATGAAATTAAAAGAATGATTCCTTTGGCAAATCCTGAGAAAATACTGCTCAATTTTGAGAGCGTAGCAATTAATGCATTTACAGCAGCTTATCTTAATGCTAAAATCTTGAGTTGCTACTCATATCTGACGCAAAATATTCTCATAAAAGTGATGACTACTTACGAATCGCTGTGCGCTGCTTACCGGCATTAGCTATGGTGTTAACCTGCTTACTGTTTACCTGCATCAACAGACGTTGCTGAAGCGTTTTGGATACTAGCTGACGACATGCCAGAACATGAAAAGATGCCGGAGCTTCTAGCGTATGTCAAACATACCTATCTTCGAGGTCGTGGACGTCCAGAGCGCAATGAATGTTATCAATCTTCACTCTATCCCATAGAAACATGAAATCATTTTGAAAGTGCATCGGAAGGAATTGCTAGAACTACAAAATCAATCGAAGGTCGGCATTACGGACTGCAAGCACTATTTCAGTGTCATCACCCAAAGCTATCAACTTTTATTAAGTGACTGGAACAAAATATGCAAATGCAACACGCAACATTTGTGCCAAGCGTTTCTGGATTGCAGCCATGTGCTTCAAAGTGATATCAATCGGTAAAACTGCGAGTTGCAAATGCAATGGCTCGATATTCGCGCAGTGAGATTTTAATGTACGTATTTGCGTGGTATTGGGCATTTATCGCATACATAAAAACACTTATTTTTAATGTTTTTACATCATGCTTTTTTTCTTGAGACACTTGAGAGCGTGCTAAAGTGTCTCTGTGCTTAAAATTTACAGTGATTAAACGTCTGCGTAATTGCATGTCTAGTGCTAAAATGTCCACGTGATGAAAAATCTACATCCTTAAATGCGCAGTGATTAAATGTCCGTGATTTTGCCGAGTGAATAAATGTTAGGTGATAAAACGTTTGTACACCGTTACTGGAGCCAAAGCCTTCGCAAGAGTTTTCTAACAACTATGATATTGTAGTAATTGAATAAACCTATAAAGGCACGTAGTTGCTTACAGGCGCGTAGCCAGGATTTGGAAAAGGGGGGGGGCTTTTTTGAAAGAGTGAGAAAAGTGCAAACGACCTTAACCCGAATTTTCATTATTCTTGAATCAGTTTCACACGGTTTGTCCGAAAATTGAGACGGAATTTCTCGGAAAGCTCTGAAGTTCAAACGTTTTTTCCGCTCAAAAACAGGTGGTCTCCGAAAAAAAAAAA
Source organism: Trididemnum nubilum (assembly GCA_963965965.1). NCBI lineage: Eukaryota > Metazoa > Chordata > Ascidiacea > Aplousobranchia > Didemnidae > Trididemnum > Trididemnum nubilum. The sequence continues at coordinate 30,394,708 of OZ014477.1, read as the reverse complement.
AGAAAAAAGGTCTTCACCGAATTTGAGTCTGATTTTTTGGCCAAAATCGGAAATTCAAACGATTTTTCAGCCCAAAAACAGGTGGTCTCCGAAAAAAAAAAAAAAAAGGTCTTCACCGAAATTGAGTCTGATTTTTCGCCCACGATCGGAAATTCAAACGATTTTTCAGCCCAAAAACAGGTGGTCTCCAAAAAAAAAAAAAAAAAAAAAAAAGGTCTTCACCAAAATTGAGTCTGATTTTTCGGCCAAAATCGGAAATTCAAACGATTTTTCACACCGAATCACGACATCTGCTTCACGACTTCGACACTCAATTTCCTTTGGGGGGGCTGTTTTCAATTTTTCACCAAAAATCGGCCTAAAAAGCAACAAAAACGTGCAATTTTGCATACTTCACAAGCCAATGGGGGGGCTCCAGCCCCCCTCGCCCCCCCCCAGGCTATGCTACTGGTTGCTTAATGTGATCGACTTTGGATAATCAGAGATTGCCTGCATCTTTTCGGGTAGAAGAACGACGCCCTCTGACGTAATTTCATGTCCGAGAAAAGACATAAAGACATTGACAGTAGTCTTGGCCTAGTTGTGTTTTTGACAAATTGATTGTAAAATCATATTTTTGGAAACGTGAAAGCACCCGATGCAAATGTTGTTCGTATTCTTTTGAGCTGCAAGAGAACACAATAATGTCATCAATATAAGCGGCTACGAAGTCCTACATAAAATGAAATTCATTAATTTCATACAAGTAGAAGTTGCATTACAAACGCCCATAGACAAACCTTTATATTGGAAAAGCCCTATGAGGTTCCTAGTGGCAGTGTATTTTCGAGAATCATTGGCGAGATTTATCTGCCGATAACCACGTTTCAGATCAATTTTACTGAAAATCGTTGCACCTTCTAGCTTATTAAAAATAGATTCAATTCTCGGAAGGGGGTATCAATCCTTCCCCGCAAAGCGATTTAAATTTGTTAAGTTCGTTCCAAGTCAATATTTAGTAGCACTTCTAGAAGTTTTAGGCACAAGGTGAATGGGACTAGCGTTTTCACTACCGCTTACCTCGATTATGCTTTCGTTCAATAATTTCTCGATTTCTTTTTGCGGTCATCAAAGTTTCTCGGCCGACATAGGACTGCTACGAGCGCTACCCGGATAACCGTCAATCTGTATTTGATGTTCAATTTTTACTCTCTTATGGATGCTTTTGTAGCGTGGCTTAGTTAAATCTGGATACTCCAAAATATGAGTAAATTTTCAATCGGCAGCAAAAAGCACAGGGTTTTTCCACTGCTAAATTTTTGTTGGTTTAATAAATTTTCTCTTTAGCTTTCGCGTTTACCAAATTTGGTTGTGCAAATCGATCACAAGATTGTTTTGTTCAAAAAAATTAGCTCCGATTAAATTGAAACTGATCTCACCAGATAGAAATGTTCACTTGATTGAACAATTTTTCTAGTTTTAAATCAAAACAACAATATTGAAAAGGGAACACCATGGTTTTCCCTTTTCAATTTTGTTCTAATACACGATTACTGCACCCCACTGAGCTTGAATGGATTTTCTAATGCTACGGCTTTGTTGTCGCTTTCTTTTGAATTTGATATCAAAAGTGGTGATGCAGTCCTCCTATTGATACGGAGTAGTCGGTGAGATGGATTTCACAATACCGTTCATCATTACGTTACGAACGATCTTTTCATCGTCTCGTTGCTTCTCCTTTAGTATTTTCGTGAGTCACTATCCTCCTAAAAAATTATTTTTAATGACTATGTTGTGTTGTAAGCTAATAGTTGATGGTATACGTCGATTTGTCATTGATTTTCACCTAGATACGACCCCCTTGTTTTTGGCTGCATTATTGTTGCGTGACTGTACAGTTATTACTGCTTCATTGAATTTGGTCTAACTATATCAAGTCTTTCCTATGTTTTCTAGAAAGGTAAGGATTATGTTTGCGCGTATCTCTCATTTTTTTGTTTGGTAGCCTAGCTTATGGCTTTAGCTTTGATTCAACAGCACTAGTTCATAAACAATATGTAAGGTTAGACGTTTTTAGAATGTGGCTTGTGATTAGTGACTTTATAGTTGTTGTAGTAATTAGTTCTGCTAGTTTGGTGTGATGCAACCTAGTTTTGGTTCAGTAAAGATAATAATAAGTTGCTGCTCGTAGCCTAGCTTCAGTTGGTCAACTTTTCCGTTAATCTAGTTAGTAGCCTGTAGGTAAGGTGCATTCGGTTGAGATATCAGTTAAATTTGTAGTCTATAACCCAGCTTGATTCGGTGAAGATTTCAGTTAAATTTATAGCCTGTTACCTAGTTTTAAGTTGTAAAGATTTCAGTGAGTAAAACATCTTGAGGCCTAGAGTTTTGTTCGGTAACGATCTCAGATAGAAAAAATTAATTAGTTTAGCATAACTTGTGGGATAAAAATTGCTATGTGGCAGAATTTTATCTGCAAATATTTAATCATTATCTTATTGAAGTTTTTTTTTTTCCGAAGTTTTATCACGGTAATGTTTGTCATTTTGGCCCTGTTAAGCCGTACTGTTGAGCCTTAAAATCAGGTGAAACAGATGTCCTAGGCATGCAACCAATAGCGTAGCCAGGGGTAGGGGCGGGTGAGGGGGCTACAGCCCCCTCCATTGGCCTGTCAACCAAAATGCAGAATAAGAAAATTAACACGTTCTTAGCTCTTTTGAGACAGTTTTTTGCGCTGGAATTAACTAAAAAAAGATTTAAAGCATCTTTTGAAACATATATTCAGGGGGGGGCTAATTGTCAAAAATTAAAGTCACAAATCAATGAAAACTTTAAAAAATGCCCAAAAATAAACAATCAAATATGATCGCTAATGTAAAAACGCCAAACATAGGTTTTATCTATATACAAATATATTATAAACTCAGGAATAAGGAGAGGTGAGGAGCTATTCAGTGTTATTTAATTACCAACCACTTCTCTCAAATATCTTTTCCATCTCAAATATCCCCCCCCCCAATTGTTTTTCTTTGTAAAATATAAACGAAATAGAGTATTCCGTGTGAGGGTTATTGAATAATAGGATTTTATGATTTACCAGCACGTAAACAAGAGAACTGCAGTTTTATCGTTAGCCGCTTCCCATATAGCCCATTAAAGCAACCAGTTGAATCATGTTGCGCTGCCAATTTCTATGCCACGTTTTAAAAACATTATTTTTTATTAAACTAGCTCTAAAATTAAGTGAATTTTGCAAAAATATGCAAAATTTTCGAGCGCTGGGGGCTAAGCCCCCAGACCCTCAAGACAGCCCCCCATTCATTGCGAATTTCTGGCTACGCGCCCGCATGCAACTAGTAATTTTTTTGTCTGCTTTTAGTAACGTCTTCTGCGAATTTTGATGTTTGTTCGATTGCTTTCGTAGCCCATGGGCTATTATTCGGTATTAATTTCTATGATTGGTTTCAAATTTAACGTTGTGCAGACCAAACTTGCAATGTCAGCAGTAAGTAGGCTTAGCTTGTAAGATTTCGGTAAGAGGTAGAAGAATTGATTAGTGGTAGATTTTGAAGGTTTCAAGTAGCGAATTAGTAGCCTACTGGGTAATGGTGGTCGGTAAGTTGTCGGCAAAAAGTTTTGGAGTAGCCATATTGCACTGGAAGCCATATAGCCTAGAAACGGTAAGGGGGACCGATTCCAATTGCGGTAATTAATTTTTTTTTGTTTTGGCTAATGAAAACAAAATTGACCTTTGTCGCCTGAAGAATCCCTTGAGCAAGGACGAAACGCGTCGCGACGGCTCAATTCCATTTATTGTCATATTGTCATTAAATCATTATTCATTTTGAGAAACAATGTCCCAAGTGCTCTTGTCCTGAACCCCCTTAACTGAATTTGTAAATTTTCTTTATATATGGGAATTTTTCGATATATATATGACAAAGTACACTTTAAATTGGAACAAAAAACGCTTACAAAATAAGTCGTAAATTTCCGACTCTCAGAAGAAAAAACGCTTGAAAAATAAGTCGGAAATTTGCCACTTACGGTGTTTTGTCGCAAGGTGTTACAAAATATAAGATTTTTTTTCAAATGGCGCCCCACACGCCTTATGAAAAACATTGTTTATTTTGTGACACTTTGCGACAAATACACTGCAAGTTGGAGCAAAAACGCCTGCAGTAAATTTCCGATTTATTTTTCAGACTTTTTGTTTCAAGTTACAGTGTATTTGTCGCAAAGTGTAACAAAACAATCAATATTTTTCCAAACCACTTGTGGGGTGCCGTTCAGAAAAAAAATTGATTTTGTAACGCTTTGCGACAAATACACTGTGAGTTGGAACAAAATACACGCTTTTTGTTCGAACTTAAAGTGCATTTTGTCGTATGTATATATATATCGGAAATTTGCGATATCTTTTGTAGACTTTTTTGTTTCAACTTCGAGTGTATTTTGTCAAATATAGTATGTCGAAAATTTTCAATATATATTGGTCAAATTTTATTGTAAATTAGCTCAAAAACGAGGTGTTACAACATAAATCTTTTTTTTCCAAACGGCACCCCGTTGGGCGCACTCTAAACAAGGGCGCATTTTAATCAAAAAAATGTGCGGTATTTCCGGCGATACAAAAAAAAGCTGTCGTGCCGAAACTCGTTAGAGTTATCGCTTGGTGCGTATGCTAGGCGCGGCTATAAAAAACTTTAAAACTTAGACGGCACAAGCCCAAAACAAACGGCACAAGTAGTCGTTAGAGGGTTGCATGACCCATTTGTACAGTTAAAACTATGTTCCTGAAAAAAAACAGCACCTCTTTGTTTATCAAGCCACACTACCAAAAAGTACTGTATATACCCTGATTTGGACTGTTATTGCAAGGCAAACGAAGGCAAGCCAGACAACAACAAAAAAAACAAACATAAGTGAAATCACAAATTGGCAAAAATTGACAAGCAGGAAAATTTGATACATCTTTCCAGCTACCTCTAAAAACGGCTGGAAGTCGTCGATCATCTACGCTTTTGAGCTTGACATTAACAATTCGTTACCCTAATAAAAAAATGTCTAAGTCGTTTTTTTTTGAGTTTTGAAAAAAACGAAAAAAACTTTTTCATTTTTTAGTGAAATAACGTATCGTTACCAAAATTTGGCAGAAATACTTCAAAATGATTATATCAACAATGATTTATGTGATTTTGCTTGAAAACATCCCACTCGATGGCAAAGTGACTTATGCAAAAATAATACAAACTTTTCTGTCAGTTAGGCAAAAAAAATATTAATTTTATCTTAAATAGCATTGCTACTTTTCAGAGGTGGAGTCCTCGACGACGTCCTCGAGAACACATTTTGAAGTCCTTGGCCTTGGTCTCGATAGTAAAGTCCTTGGCCTTGGTCTCCGAGCCTACAAGTTCTCAAAAATGCCCTGTTTGCGGTCGAAGACAGCACTACTTTTTGATTTGTAAAAAATCGGCCAAGGTCATGACCTTTTTTTTTCTTCATCTTGGAGAACGCGCCAGAGACCTCGCGGTAAATTTAAGGAGAACCTTTTCTTTTTTTTGGAAAACACTTTCGCGTTGTGTCCGTACTCTTTGGCCTTGGCCTCGAGCATTCCTGTCTTTGGCCTCGAGAGGGTTGGTCCTTGGCCTCGGATTGTTTTGTGTCCTTGGCCTTGGCCTCGGCCTGAGCCTTATGTCTTCGACTCAACCTGTGCTATTATTTCTTTAACATTCACTTGAATGGTTAAAGATTAGGCCTAACTAGTGCAGAGATGGACTGCAAGGAGGAACAAATTTCACGTTTTTTTTTTGTTGTGTTTTCTTTTATAAAGCAAAATCGTTTCAAGTATTTTTTAATAGTTGACATCTTCCGAAGACAACTAAATTATAGAAATAAACAAAAACTGGAATTCCTTCTTATGAATGTCATGGAACTGCAGCGATTAATTTTTATCTTGCTGTTGACCGTAGGCGTAGCCAGTGTTTTAGATTGGAGGGGCCTAAACCACAAATCATATGCAATGACGTCATCAGAAATTTTCAAACAAGAAAATTTTTGTGGGACAAAAATATCGTAGAACAAATGTATCGTAGATCTTTTTGTGCAACAAAGAAGATGAGAAGCTGTGGCCTGGCTTGCCAAAAGTTAAAATGTCTAAATTGGGAGACATGTTAAGTAAACTAGTATAACTCAATCGCTTCAAGGACAGTGGTCTGGGGGCGGAGCCCCCAGCTTCCAAAGGCTATTTAGGTATGGGGGCGAAGCCCCTAGCCGCAGGGAAATTTTGGGAAAAACTATTTTAATGCCATTGGATCACATTTCGCACGTGTTCAGAGCCATTTCAAAGAACTAGATTATTAACATTTGAAAGCCAGTTAAAAAAATTAAATTGCTCAATTCTCTTTTTACTCACAACTTAATTGTAGGTGATTTGGCCCAAGTAGAGGGAAGTAAGGTTCATTGCCTCGTGCTATATTTTAGTGGTAAATAATAATCCCCTCGAAGAAATTCCTTTCAGATTTTTGTTTTGTCATGAAAATAACCAATTGCAGGAGTGCATGTACGACCAGGGGCATTGGTGTAGCCAGGATTTTTGATTGTGGAAGACCAAATCACAAGTAATGACGTTATCAGAAATTTTTGAAAAAGAAACTTTTTGTGGGACAAAGATATGTAGATGGGAATATCAGAAGCCGTGGCCTGTATGTTTGCACGTAACTAGGATTTTGCTAAAAGGAAAGGACTTAAACCAAAAACAAAAAGCGCAAAAGTGTAAATTGGGATATGTTCTGAGTAAACTAGTGTAACTCAAGCCCATAATAGACCGGGGTCTGAGGGTAGCTGGGGGCTAAGCCCCCAGCCGCTGTGCAATTTTTGCAAAAAAAAAACTAACTAGTTTAATGCTATTTTATCATAATTCGCACGTGTTTAGTGCCATTTAAAAGAACTAGATTTTTAACATTTGTAAGCCCATTGAAAAATTAAATTGTTTAAGCCTTTTTTACTTACAATTTGAGTCCAAAACACGTTTAAAATCTTGCATTTTGGAGTTAAATTTTGTAAGTGATTGAGCCCAGGTAGAGGAAATCAAAGGTACATTGTCTTTTGCAATATTTCAGCAATAAATAATATTCCACTCAAAGATTTTCCTTAGAGATTTTTGTTTTTTCATAAAAATAACCAGTTGTAGGAGTACATATACGAGTAAATGTATCATTGAATTTGTATTTGAGGGGGCCTAGGCCCCTTCAATTCAAATTGAATAATTTGTTCAATGAGCATTTCCCCTTGCTATTTTTTTTCAAAAGTATTTTTTCGCTTAAAAACTAATCAGATGGAAGTAGATTGTTATTTGAAAATGTATTAACCATGCTATTGCTTGCCTGGATTTATATTGCGCCGGGCCCTTGGCACTTTGGAGATTTTCACAACTTTTTTTGCCTAACATAAGTGAATACCAAACAATGTCTCCCCATCTGAGCGCAGAGCCCTTGGCATTATGCCATAGTATGGTAAATCTGGCACTAGTTATTGCATTACGTCCATAAAAAAGATAGATGAGGGCCTGAGATAGGTAATTTTAGAAAAAAAACTCTCAATTTCTTCCGAGTTATACATTTAAATTGGTTAGCAAAATTTAAATTGAGGGGGTCCCGGTGCCCTTGGTCGTCAATATTATTCACACGTGCTAAAAGAAAGCGTTGTACGCGAAAATGCTAAAAAGAAACTGAAACTGAAGTAACAATAGGTTTTTTTGCCACAGTTTTGTCATAGATAAGATTTCAATTGAGGTGGGATCCCCGGGCCTTCTGGCTACGTCTATGGCCAGGGGTCCCAGGCCCCCTCAATTCAAATTCAATGATTTGTTCAATGAGAATTTCCCCGGCCTATTTTTTTCAAAAGTGTTTCGTCGCGTAAAAACTGGCGAGGTGGAGGTAAATTGTTGTTGAAAAATGGTTCAATAGAATGATGGTTACGCTCACCAACCATGTTATTGCCCGGGCTGGATCTACATTGCGCGAGCCCTTGGCAATTTGATTTTTACAACATCTTCCTGCCTAAAGGCCAAAAAAAAGTCTTACCATCTGAGCACGGAGCCCCTGGCACTCTGCCTTAGGGTAAATCCGGCCCTGGTTTTTACATTACGTTCATAAAAATGTTAGATAAGAGCCTGAGGTAGCAGCTTGTAGGACAAAAACCCTTAACTTCACACGGATTGTATATTTAAATTGGTAGGTAAAATTTGAATTGAGAGAGCGCGGGTATCCTAGTCGTCAATATTGTTGTTACTTACTGTTGTACTCGAAAAATGCTATAAGAAAGAGAAAAAACAATAAGATTTTTGTCACATTTTTATCATTGGTGGCATTTCAATTATGGTGACTAGGGCCCCCTGGCCCCATTGTGGCTACATTTATGCTGCTGACTTTTACTATATAAAGTATTGTAAATAAGTTAGATTTACTTTCTAAAAGTAACTTAATTACAGTAACTCGGGGAAAAAAAACTAAGTTCCCGTGCAGCTACAGTTTTGAAAAACCAACTAATTACCGTTACAGTTGCGATTTCAGTTATTTTCATTAACAAAATTTTGATCCTAATAAAGCAAGTGCTTGCTGCTCAGGACGGTCATTTTTTTAATTATCGATTTTGTGCATTGCGGTTTGCGGGTTTTGCAACGCTTGATTGAGAAGTGATGGTGTAGTGGTAAGAACGATGGTGTAGTGGTAAGAGCGTTCTCCTTGCAGTCGGTAGACCGGGATTCATTTTCTTGTCGAGCTATACCAAAAGACTTTAAAAATTGGTATTCACAGCTTCCCTGCTTGACGTTCAGCATTAAAGGGACCGTGTAAAGATTTAGCGTTGGTGTGGTTGACATAGATGGCAGCGACTCGAAGACCGTATGGTCATTTCGCTGTCTCCTGGCCAAGGCAACTTGGCGAATAAATCAGTGAAACTAAAACAGATGTAATCGCGTGATGATGATCAGGTGTGTGTGTGTGCATCTAGCAATTGACTTGCGCAGCGCATGGAGGTAATATAATTACCAAAAATTAACGTAGTTCGCTTGCCTGTGCTGTCACTAAAAAAAGTAACTGTAACTAGTAGCTTTCACAGGTCTAATTTTGTAACTAGTTACCGATTTCGTTACAGTTTCAAAAAAGTAACTAAGTTACCGTTACAGCTACTCAAAAAGTAACTAGTTGCAGCAACTGCTTACAAAAGTAATTAGTCACTGCCCACCTCTGGTCGAGCTATTGTGCTGTTTTAAAAAAAAATCTTTTCTGTTTTCAAAGAATTTGTTCTTTTTTCTAACAGCTAGTGTAGTTTTTGGATGCCTAAGTCAGCATCGACTGACATAGGCTAATCATAAAATTGCCTCAGTCAATATCAAATGACATAGGCTAATCATGAAATTGCCCAAGTCCCTCTCTGGACTTAAACATTTTTATTATAACAGCATAAATCACTTTTGAAATCTAGTGGCGATTTTTGAAATCTGAAAAGTTTAAAAGGTACGCCTTTCCACGATGATCATTTTGATACGAATTACTCATTTTGCCCAAAAATCAACTTAGACATTTATTTTATTAGGCTGACGAATTACTGATCATGAGGTCACGCTAAACAACTGTGACAGATTAAAGCCAATGAGAATGCTGCGGTTGCTGTCTTCACTGAGGTTGCTGCGACACATCGCCAGTTCTGAAATCGAACTACAATCTCGGCGCTTTCACAAATTAGCCACGCCACCAACAACATTTGAAGCTAATTTTCATAGGCATAGTCAATCCACTTACTTTTTACCGTGGGTGAGATAACGTATAGCTTTAGACTATCTTGTTTTTTTCAATCGTGAGTAATAAATGAAAAGTACACAATCATTATACTGATCGTAGGCTACTATATAACAATATTTTTATTATTGTTCTAGACACCAGCTTGCACGTGGGCATTGCACTCTCGCCAGTAAATCCCCAAACAGACCTCATTGCTGAATTTAGAATTCCAGCGGGTACCTATCCAACTCTTAATCGATTTCTTGTAGACACGAGAAATGTTGACACAGGTGAAGTTAAAACTTTTCCTGTAAATCATATTTCTGGACAGAATCATTATACTTTTGTGATAACCGACCTGGAACCTGGCACGACCTACCAGACGCGGCTTCGCTTGAGCTATTCTCCTACAGAAAGAAACGTCGTGCTTGAGACACTGAACGCAAGTAAGACAAATATATTGCTTTGGTAGCAGAGGCGGCGCCACAATGAGAACTTGGAGGACCTGTCCCCCCTAAATTCTTTTTAGGGTCATTTTTTCAATTTGCCCAAATCCGATGAGAGATTTTAAGGGTATAAAAGGGATGACACCATTCAGTATGAGTTGGATTCAACTCATGTTTAAACTTAATAGTTACTATGTCGTGGCCTAACTGCAGTTACAATTTTTTTACATATTTATTTATTTATTTTTTCTTAATTATCCGGGTGCCTAATTTGGCAGCCCGGTTGAATGTGGTTGGTGTTATATTGTGATAAAATAAACAAGAAACTGTCGGTTACTTGGCTGATTTTGCATGGGGTTTTTTGGCTGTGCATGGTTCATCAAAAGTTTTGGTTTTTGTGGGAAGGCTTTAGCCATGTCGTTGAAATGCACTCATTTTTGCTGTGTTATGTTGGTGTAATATAGCACATTCCTTAATCTTTTATAAGCATTTACATTAGGCTGTCCTGTACCAAGTTTTGGTGACTTTCTTGAGTTTCTTAGAAACTCACCAAAACTTGTGGTTCAACCACCAATTCTATTTACAACCCAAATTTTTGGTTAAATTTTTGTTTTACTCCTCCTCAATGCGTATTTCCAAGGCAATGTGACAAAAATTGAAAAAATGGCCAGAACTCCGCAACCGCTGATGCTAGATATGCATTTTTTCCACAGATGCAGAATACTCAAGTTCTTTTTTTGCTCTCAATAGTTCAATTTTTCAAGTAAAATCAAAAAAACATGTTTTTCCCTGTTTTTATTGAATTTTCTGTGACATATCTCATTGCGTAGAGGTGTTATGTAATTTGTTTGGTAATACAAGATAACTTTCCGTTAGCTGTACTGTCATTAGAGTATGTGTTGCATTATAACTAACGCTAATTGCTGACTAAAGCGTTGACTTATAGGATAAGCTAGTATTATAAGTGTTGAAAAGCAGTAAAGTCATTATCATAGAAATGTAAGGTATTAACTTATTTATAATTACTGTTGTACATTGCTATTTTCTCATCTTATTTCTTTGACCTTTAAAAAATGTTAAAACTTAAATAAAAATCTGCTCTCTCTGCCCACAGAAGAAAATGGCTTTGGTTGAATTGTACTTCTCACCACAAACTCCTTTGCAGTGAAGAAGTATTTGTGTATTTTGAAAGTCAACATGCTAAACCTCAATAAGAAAATAAACACTAATCAAAAGTAAGAGGTGTCAAAATTATAAAACAAAAATAATCTGCCCTGCTTTTCAATTGAAGACCCAATTTAAATTTTTGTTTGTGCATTTGTGTCTGATTAATTAGTGGTTTTTCGCAATCCTGTGACTTTAAAGAAAATTATTTGTCATTGTCTAATTGGTGTTTAAGTCTAATTACCACGTAATTATTGTTCTTTGTTAGAAATAAGCTGTCAATTAGTGCATCTATTATGGCCGTCTTTTAAGAATCGTTTAAATGTTTTAGAAGGTCTTTGCATTGTTTGTTTTTCGAGACGACGTTAGGTTGCCACCTGCTTACCTTTTTTTTTAATTTCCGGCTTTGGATGCTAGACAAAGTTTTTTTTTTATTTCCGGCTTTGGATGCTATCACGTGCTATCGCTGCTTCGACCTATTTAATTGTGCTTAGAGCCTGGGAGCTTAGTAGTGACCAAAACGAGTCAAGTGAACAGTGTCAGTTTTTGTGAAACGTGTTAAAATCTGCTTAAATTGGGGGAATTGCGTTTTGCGTTCCCTTTCCTTGCCTATGAATTTGACTATTAACTGTGTGAAACAGTTTTAAAAATTGGAAGGAAGGCCCTGAACAGGTCTTTACATCGAATTTGAGACTACGTTGTTTTTCTGTACTTTTCTTTATTCATTATAATAACAAACTTCATTAAAAATTATTAAATCAGTGTTCAACTAGTCCAAGGATAGAGGGATTGGGATAGTTTGGTATAGCTCTCCTACTCGTTATTGAATTTGGCTATAATACTTCGCATCGCTGCCGTGCAGAAAATCCAAAACGGTTCTGAATGGCAAGCCGCAGCAGATCGTCAATTTTAAAAGTTCAACAATAACAAAAAACGGTTCGGCAAATTGAAACACTGTCGCAAAACTTGGTTATAAAAGCTTTATTAATCAAAACAAATGGTGCTGCTGAAAAGACTGCTTTTAGTCTAAAGAGTTAGGGTTTTAAGCTCTGGTTTTGACTGAAAACTATATCAGGGTTTAATCAAAACCGATTTTCGCTTCATATGATGCATACTATGCACTGTGTAGGTCTTCCGAAACACAAGTATTCTACACAAGTATTTCCAAAACTTAGAATTCTACAAAAGTGCAAACCAATACAGTGTGGGCTCTAAGTCTTGGACCAAACGATTTTAAGCGATCATGATAAACTAATTGAACTGAGACATACAAACAGTATTTCATTACTCTGTAAAAGAACATGTGTTTTTAACCTGAGAATTAAGTATCCCTGCTCAAGAAAAGGAAATGATATTTTTCTCTGCTAATTTTACATTGCTTTACATCACACTTGACAAAATTCTGTGGTGCACAATTTATGACCCACCTTGTATGTTACGCTGATAATGAAAATCTTTTGAACAAGCTTGATAAACAGCTAGCAGTTAATTCAAAATCATTAAGGGTTTTGGGCAGTACTTGCTTTATGATAAAAATGAAGTCCGGTTATGGTGTCTGCGGCAAGGTTTTATGAAAATAATGGAGTCTTGATGATATGTTGCATATCTTGCTGCATTTTACCATTCCAATGCAATAAAAAAAGTTTTAATGCTGCATCTAGTAGCAAGTAGAACAGCATTTTAGAAACAGTGATCTGTTTTGGAGTCACAAATTCTACACTTTTAGCAACCACTAAATCTGCTAGTGTTATGTGATGTACTTGGTGTTTATGTGCTAATTGGCAGATTTGTTGATGACTAAGATTTCTGCTTTTGGATGCTGGCTGACTTGAACATGTAAATTCAAATTTTTCTGAATCTTTTTTGAACTACCGATATCAATATTAGTTGTATTACTAGTTGTCGTGACCGTTGATACTTGGCTAAAGTTTAACTTTTAATCTCTAGAATTCTCCACGTCGACTAAAACCTGAGAACAACTTAGATGTTAAATGACAAATCGGCAATGGCAGTTGATAGTTCTTTTAGCTTCTTGAATCACAGAAACAGCACACCAATTTTAAATTAAAAGTCTATTTAAGATTTAAACACAAACAACTCTCACTGAGTAAAATCACTCCACTAAAACTTCTTACAATTAGCGCCAATTTCAGGTCATAAACACCTAACTGCTACCGCCCAATTCAGGTTGCAAACACCTAACCGTGACCACCCGATTCAGGTTGCAACTATCGGCTACACACGACGCACAAACTCGGCTTAACTGCCTACGAAACTAATATCTAAATTATCCCACTCTTAGAACATTAGAATAAATGAAAATAAAACGACCCACCTATTTATATTACAGCAGAAGCTATCGAATATCCCAAAAAAATCCTTGATACGTCACAATAGAAAAAGTATATGAGCTTACAACAACAAATTGCGACATAAGTATAATGTCACAAACTTCAAGTCTAAATATAGCAATTAAGAATGGTAAACAACCAATAATTCGATTACTGCAGAAGATTGTAGAATATACTAGAGAGGAATCATGGCGAACATTCTAAAATAAAAAGGCGGCAAAAAGTAGTAAAGCAGTTACGTTTACGTTAAAGCTCAGAAAATACTCACAACTCATGCATTCAAAATTATTGTTAGTGACACAAGATTTATATTTCAGACTTCAGATTTTTTTCCAGTTAAATTTTTATTCGTTTTTCCTGCTCTTTAGTCCTGTCTCTTTCTTTTTTTCTGTTTTTTTTTTCTTGTGTTCACTTTCTTTCTAGCAATGATGTCTGGCTGGGCTTTTTATGCTGAAGCGATTAGAAATCTTCTTTTAATGTCTAGTTACTTGATACGGACTGTTTTTACTTTAAACTTTGGCAGATTTTTAGAAACAGTTATATAGACTCTCGAGTTGATCTGGTTTTCTATAGATCTTAGCAATCTATGGTTTGTACCAAGTGATGCAAAGCTTTTTTAAACTAAACTTTAAATTTTAAACTAAATTTTAAACATCAATTTTTATCCACCGATCTTTCACTTTGAATGCAGACTTATCAGCATTTCATGCTGCACTGTTTTGTTTAGTTTCTACTTAAAAATGTTGATGATGATGTTTATTGTATTGTTTTTTCTCGGGGCTTGGCATTTGACCTTCAAACTTCATGAGCACATTTTTAACCACAGAAAATTTGTGTATTTTGTGTACTTGTGGATGCAATATAGTGATAAAATTCTATCAAATCCATTTTCTTTTGTGGGTAGAAAACAGCCGAATATTTTTAAATTTGAGAACATTTTAAATCAAAGAGAACTAGGTTGTTGTTTTTCTAAACAGGCCTACTTAATGCCTAGCAATATAGCATGTTGGCTCAGGAGGATACTATCTTCTACTTAGTAATTGCTAGACCTAGGCCTAATAAGCATGGTATGACCCTAAGCCAAAATACAAAGCCTATTTAAAATGACTGCAGAGAATTAAGTTGTGAAAATCTATGCTCTAATAACAGTGTAACTAACTCAAAATTACCTTAAATTACCAAAAAATTGCATAACACCTCCAACCAATGAGATATATCATAGAAAATTCAGTGAAAAACGATTTTTTTTCAATTCAGTGAAAATTGAAAAATTGAACAATTAGGCTAATATAAAACATTGAGAGCAGATAAAACTTGCGTATTCTGCAGGTTTAGAAAAAAATTTTGCATCTAGCATGAACGATTGTGGAATTAGGGCTATTTTTTGATTTTTGTCATCGCCATAGAAATGCGCTTTGAGAAGGTGCAAAACAAACATTTAACCAAAAAGTTTGGTAGTAAATTGAATTGGTGGTTGAGCTACAATATTTGGAGAGTTTTTAAGAAATTGAAGAAAGTCACCAAAATTTAGTACAGCCTAATTCAGAGGTGGGCACTTGCGCTGCAATAACTGCTGCGCAAGCTTGCGGTGAAATCATTTTACTTGCGATAGCGCTTGCGCCGCAATTATTTTTAAGCGGTTGCGCTGACGCTTGCGCCCGCAAGTATTTCTTCTATTTTGAGCGCAATTGCGCAAACGCAATTCAAATATACGATTAAGAATGATTGTTTTTCTATTAAATGTGATTAAAGCTAAGCAAAAACATTGACGAGGTACAAAAGCGTAGCCAAGATTTTTGATTGAAGGGGAAAGCCAAACCGCAAATTACACGCAATGAGGTCATCAAAATTTTTCGAAAAGAAGAAATTTTTATGGGATGAAGATTTACCGTAGAATGTAGGATCAGAAGCCGGGGTCTAGGTTGGCTTGTTACCTGGATTTTGCCAAAGAAAAAGAACTTGAACCTAGAGTTAAAAAGATTACCAAAGTTGTCTAAATTGGGAGATGTGGTGAGCAAACTAGTTTAATCCAAACGTATCCCAGATGGGGGTCTCGGGTCTGCCCGTGGGCTAATTTTGTAATTTTTTTTTGGAAAAAATAGCTTTTGTAATCCCATTTGGATCACATTTTGCACGTTTTTAGAGCCATTTGAAATAACTAGATTTTTAAGAATTAAAAGCCAATTGAGAAATTGAAGTGGTGAGTCTTCTCTTCACTTACAGATCAAGTCCAAAACACGTTTAAAATCTTGAATTTGGGGGATAAATTTTGTAAGTGACTTGGCCCAGTTGGGAGAAGCAAGGTACAGTGCCTTCAGCAATATTTTTAGCTGTAAATAATCACCTGAATATTTGTCTTAGAAAACTTTTGCTTTGTCATGAATACGGGTTATACGTTTAAATTGGATGGCAAACATTTGATTTGAGGAGGCGCAGGCCACCTGGTCGTTAACGTTAATATTAGTCTATTCTACACGTATACTGTTGTACGCGAAAATGCTTGGAAAATCTGAAGCTGTAAAAAACATGAAGCTTTGTTGTTATTATTTTTATCATTGCTGACATTTCAATTGGGGAACCTCCGGTCCCCCCCCTGGCTACGCTTATGACGAAATAGGTTTATAAAAGCTTTGTCATTGGAAATTCCATTTGTCTACTGCTAGCAATACTTCTATTGGATTTACAGCCGGGTTCTTCTTTTGTTGAAACGTTTCTCTCTAAAGCATTTTTCCAATTTTTCAAAAAAAAGATTTTCCAATTGAATATTAGTTAAAAAATGGTTGTAGAATCTAAGTTCAAGCAAAAACATTACTTTTGTTATTGTCTTTTTAGAAATACGCTGGTCGTTTTTGAAAAATCTTAAACTTGGTTTGGGCATTAAACCCGTTACTCGTGACAGTCTGACTTTTTACTGTAATTCAAAAACAAAAGCAACAAAAACCATTTATTACAACTTTTTTTGCTAGTCCGGGAAAACTTGAAAGATATTGCAAATAGGAGTGACAGCATTGGTAAAGTTCTTGTAAATAGCACTTAGATGCAGAGGTGGAGTCCTCGAGGACGTCCTCGGCCTCGCTGACACATTTTCAAGTTCTTGGCCTTGGCCTCCAAGCTCAAGTCTTTGACCTTAGCCTCAAACCCTAGAAGTTCTCGAAAATGTCCTGACCTCGGCTCGAGGGCAGAATTATTTTTTGATCGGTTAAAAAGAAAAAAACAAACAAAAGACAAAATATCTGATTGTTACGTCATAGCATTAAATCCTGATTTGCTGTATTGCATTTTCGAATTTTTGATTTGTTTGCCTTCACGCGAAGAGCGCGGTCTACTAGGCATTCTTGCAGCTGTTGTAATTTAGCTCGAAACTTGTCACAAATCGCTGGAATTTGTGCGTGTTTGAATTTGCATATAATTAAGCTTGTTAATTATATAATTAATATTATGCGCGACGCATGAAGAAGGCAAGCTTTGCGATTCTTGACTGTGATGGCAAGCGTTCTTCAAATCATTCTCCTTTTCATGACCTGATAATCAGACGTGTTAAAATGACGTTACTTGTGTTTAATGGTTTATTTTGATAACGTTCATTTTTGGTTAAGCCTGCTGGGCTTTATTAGTTATTTTTCTTTAGCTGGCCGGTTTTCAAATTTATTTTGAAACCGTGCTCTGCGTGGTACACTTATCCATTCGTTTGATTATTGTTTTTGAGTGAAGAAGAACTCGATCCTTGGCAGCGCGCGTCCTGAAGAACCCCAGGCGAGCTTGTTTTTTTTTTTTTTTTGGAGTTTGTTACGCTGGTATTTGGTCAATTCGTTGTTTCTTTTTAGTCTAGTCAAAAAACGCGTTTACGGGCCCCGGAAAGATATATTTTTTTTATCTATCTAGCGATGCTCAGTATAGTCTAAAGTTTCCGGCTAGGCTTGTCCCCATTCCACTTTTCTTGCCCATTTACGTCATAACGACGTCATTTCTGCAAAAATTGGCTAAAATTTTTAGCTTTGTTTACTTTTACTTTATTCATTCTTAATTCTCTTATGAGTGGACCTGAGTTTCGAAACTCGGGTCATTTAGCAAGTGGGACATAGGCAACCTTCAGATGATTTTATGACGTCATACAATTATGACGTCACAATGCAGAAACAAAAATGTTAACAAAATTTTAAAAAATTACCATTTTGAGTGGTTGTTAACACCCATAACTTTTGTTATATTTGATGTAGAGCCTTAATATTACAATTGAAGAAAGTACATGCATACGAAAAGATACTGTATGAATTTGGTTTACTTTGATCAACATTTTTTTACAATAAATTACACTGAATATACTACACCCATTTTGCAATAGAGTTGATTTCAGTAATAATTTTTGCTTCCATAATTCACTTTTTTGTCAAAATTATAAATTTTTCAACGTATGATGAAGGTGAAAACGCATAACGTCGTATTGATGACGTCATGCGTTGGTAAATATTCACAAAACGTCTCTAAGTTTGTGCTGGTGGTATAGATAAGATGATATTAAGTTTTTCACAGACTGCACAAATGAAAGGAAAAAAAGTGATAACGTCATCATTTATGACGTCATGTTTTGGAAAATATTTCTTTTATTTGCAATTATTGCTGTAATTGATAAACGAAAATTTTGCACTAAATTAAGCAATGTGCTACACAATTTATTTCATTGTGTGGAATTCTGATGTTGCCATTGATGATATAGCATTCAAGCGAAATATTTTATAACTTATGAATAGCCTAACCTCAATAATTTAATTTTTTTATCACAACGACATTTTCAAGGACTTGTAGCTTGATCATCAGTTCGTTGAAAAATCAGCAACCTTCTTCACCTCTTTACAATCATCGAAATCATCTAATTCAATGAACACTTCTCCCTAGCGCTCTTGCTTTGCGTTATTTGCGATGCCTACCAAAGCGTTGGGAAGAATGGGTTCTACTTGTCAAATCGGTTTCAAAAGGTTGTTTTGGTTTTTGAGCCAACCTTGTTTGCCGTCATAAGGATTTGTGCTTCTATGAATGGTTCATTAGCTCGTTTATCAAAGGCAAGGCGATGGTTAACTCTGTATATGCAAGGAAGCAAATTAGGCTACTAAAGCACGTGGAAGTCTTACCAATTCAATTTTAAAATTTAATGTAAGAGTTAGATCGTCTCCAACCATTTTTTTTATCATTTTGTGTCACAAAAAATTTAGTGATTGAATTGTATTGTCTCCATACATTAAGCAAGTAAATGATTCCAGATCTTTACATAATTGGTCTGAGACTTCGCTATGCACTAATCGTCAAGTTTTCTACAAAACAATATTTTGTGTGTTAAGGAATTTATTTACTCATTTTAAGACATTGTTTTGTATCCGAAAGTTTCTTGATGGTGTGGTAGATTAAATTTTTTGAAAACCTAATTATTCTTTTCCCTTAAAAGCACTTTTAACGTAAAACACAGCAAGCATAGAATAACACTTTAGCCAGAAAATTGATGTTGAACTTTTGGCGATATTTTCCAGAGCCAATATCAAGTACAGTTTGAATGCAAAGTTTGTACATAATTTTGGGTTCAAATCCTACTATGGTTGACTAAGAGATTTGAGAAATCTACTGCCCCAAAGCAAACCAGCAGCTACTTTTGCAAGTTTGAAGAAAAACTAGCCTGTATGTAACTTTAGGTTTGATTTAGCCGGCCAAGGATTGGAACCTCCTACTCAAAGAAAAAAATTGTAGTGATTCCTGGATAATGTAAAACTCACTGATTCTTCATCAAACATGCCATACCACAAGTCAAATAAATTAATATGAAGGAAAAAAACATTTTATGACTACAATCTATGACTAACATAAATAACAAAATAACCATATTTCACCAGAGCGTTGCCGTATAGACACGCTCCAGTTTATTGCCCCTCATTCCATTTTATTCTATAACTTGTGTTTCTTGCCCCACGTTATAATATCCCGTTATGCTTTTACAATAAAACAAACAACAAAGAATGATTTTCAAAAACGAATTAGATATACAAATATTAATCTAAATAATCAAGCCATTATTTTGCAAATTTCTTTTTATTTCTTTTTGTGCTGGAAACAAAACTTGAAATGATGGGAAAAATTACTTTACACTGTAAACAGACATTTAACTAAAATTAAGCGTAGAATGCTTAAAGGATATGAAATCCAAGAAACATAAGCAAGAACTATATTTTAAGACAAATTCCTTAAAGGCAGTGAATCATCCAGCCAATTCCGGTGGTTTACAATAGCTAAAATTGAACTATAATTTTTGATATTTTTTGTTTTAATTCTGGGGCCGCGGTTGCAAAAATATTCAGCAAATACAAAAAGGTGTCCCCCGAAAAAAAGTTTTTGGAAACTCTGAGTTTTGTTTTTCCCGCCAAAACCACAGTTCTCTAAACTATTAGGCCTACTGTAATCTTATTAAACTTTTAGGCCTAATTATCTCTAAACTATTAGACCTAATAGTTTAGAGATAGTTAGGCCTAAACTATTTAGAAATAAACTATCTCTAAACTATTAGGCTTACCACAGTTCCCTAAACTATTAGGCCTACTGTGGTTTGGCGGGAAGAACAAAACTCAGAGTTTCAAAATACTTTTTTTCGGGGGACATCTTTTTGTATTTGTTGAATATCTTTGCAACCGCAGTCCTAAAAATAAAATAAAAAATATCAAAAATTATTGTTCAATTTTAGCTATTGTAAACCACCGGAATTGGCTGGATGATTCACCGCCTTTAAAATACAAAATATTGTTTAGTAGAAAACTTGACGATTAGTGGGAAGTTTCAAACCAATTATGTAAAGATCTGAATCATTCATTTGCTTTAGCGTATGCAGACAATAAAGTTCAATCAATAAAGCTCAATGAACCATTTGTAGAAGTACCAAATCCTTATGACGACAATCAAGGTTGGCTCAAAAACCAAAACAACCCTTTTGGAACCGATTGGGCAAGTAGGGCCCATTCTTCCCAGCGCTTTAATAGACATCGTAGATAGCAGAGGTGAAGCAGACCACACAACCTTCGAGACCAAGGACCGACTTTTCGAGTACAGACCCTCTCGAGGACAAGAACAGAAATCGTGGAGGCCAAGGACTAAGGACACAATTTTTATAAATGATAGTTGGCAAATTTTCCATATTTTAAACGCAAGAGTGTTTATACCAGAGATGGAAACAGGTCGGGTCGACCGGCACCGATCGGGTCGATCGGCCGGTCGGGTCGAGATTCTTCGATCGGCCGGTCGAAAAACCGGTCGAATTCTCCTTTTTGGCAACTAAAAGATACTCGTATCTAAGCACCAACCGAAATATACTCATATATTTTATCATAAATAAAACTTTTTATAAATTATCAGTATTAACAGTCCACACTTTTGGAAAACACTTGTTGAATGGTTTCAAGCTGTGACTAATATGTTGTGACCATTAAGACATGCTCATCCAGGGATGTATTTAGGGTGGGATTATCGTGCCATGCCGACCGACTTTGGGCCACGGCACAAAGCAAAAAAGTGCAAAATATACGTTAAAATCGCGTTATCAGATTCTAATAAAGCATGCATGTGGAAGAGGCTTACGCTATCTGGCATTTTAGCATCATTTTAATCAGCTTAAGAGTAGAAGTGGCGCAGGTTTCAGATTTTTTACTATACATGCTAAAATCTTGCCGCTTTGAAAAGCCTGCTTCAACTTAAATTTACCACACTCTACACTGGGCAAGAAATACAAAGCTCTTATTTTTTTATATCTAACTAGCCATGGCTTGTTCTGAAGTAGCAGGATTTCTGCAAACTGCTGGGGCACATTAAATTTCGAATGTTTTCTTGCCAATGTCATAACAGTTTAGTGTTTTCAATGAAAATAACGGACGCGTTGCGTTCATCGGGATAGTTATTCATAACCACTTCGTACTACCGATGAGTTTATTTATTGGTTTGACGTTTCGCTTCCCAAACCGGGAAGCTTCTTCAGAACAATTTTCGGCAGTGCTGCCTTTGCAGTTGCAAAAAGATAAATGAGAAAAAAATAACAGCAGAAGATAGGTAACTGTAAAAACATACGAACATCACAATACTTGTACTATTGTACCCAAAAACATTAAAATGATGGAGCAATAACATTATATGATATTGAAAATTATGTCACTAACAGCGTGAAAAAAGTTAATAATATTCGTAACTACTAGCTGATTCACTAACAGTTTGAGAAAGTATGAAAAGGATCTATTGCAAAACATTATGTACCAGAAAAGGTTCTTAGCTCCACAGCGATTTATATTAATTGTTCCGTCCGCATATAAATCTCTGTGGAGCTAAAAACCTTTTCCAGTACATTATGTTTTGCAATAGATCCTTTTCACATTTTCTCAAAATATAAGTGAAGCAGCCTAATTGTTATGAATATTATTAATTTTTTTCACGCTGTTATTGACATAATTTTTCAGTATTCCTTTTTTCACGCTGTTAGTTACATAATCTTTCAATATTCCTTTTTTTTCACGCTGTTGATGACATAATTTTCAATATCATATAATGTTATTGCTCCATCATTTTAATGTTTTTGGGTACAATAGTGCAAGTATTGTGATGTTCGTATGTTTTTACTGTTACCTATCTTCTGCTGTAATTTTTTTCTCATTTATCTTTTTGTAACTGCAAAGGCAGCACTGATGAAAAAAAGTTTAGTGTTTCCTGCTCGGCAAATTGCAAATAACCTGTCACCGATAGCTAAAAAATTGTAACTTCATTTTTTGGCCTTTCGCAAAATATCATTAGAAAGAACGTCTAATAATTTAGCTTGTGCCCTCCAGTGATTTTTATGCTTATTTTGTTCACGTTTTGCCCTGCTCAAAACAAGTCATTCAAACCGAAACTTAAATAAAAAAAGGTCTTAAAATTGAGTCATTTTTGCAAAAAACGCAAAAGTTTTTTTGCGTTTTTTTTTCTGAGACCCCCGTCCAAAGTCACAAATTTTAACACGTCACCCGTGTCCCTCCCCCCTTTTTGAAAATTTTTCATTAGATACATTGAACAGTGAATAAAAACCTTCTGTAAAAAAACCGGTCGACCGGGCGGGTCAGAAACCGGTCGACCGGCCGGTCAACCGGCGATAATTTTGAAATTTACCGATCTGGTCGGGTCTAGAAAATTCTGACCGGTTCCATCTCTGGTTTATGCTGTTTAAGATATTGCATTTCGTTAAGTTTTTGATGATAATTCGAAAAAAGTAAAAATAATCATGCAAACCATATTGTTTGGTTAAACAATTTTTTATGAATTTTTTTAAACATTACTTTCGAAAAAGTAGTATTGCAAATGCAGTAAATTTATAGTTTGAAAATAAATTGAGCACCGGGTATATTTGTAGGCTCAAGGTTTTGACATAAAAAAGCAACAAAAAAAACGGGGATCTGGGGGATGGCTGAAGTCCCCGTGTCCCACGTTGAATGATGTTAATGATTTTTTTTTTGAGAATAGAACAATTTTTTTGACTTTAAAGAAGATTACTCACTGACATTTTCAAAACAATTTTGGAAAGAAAATATTGTAAATGCTAAGTTAGAAAAACTTTAGTTTTCCCACAATTTCCCAACTCTAATTTTAGGCCAATCATTTCTTTACCTTTCAATATATGTGATGTCTTTCTCATATCTAATGTCTATCAATAAATGATCGCAAACGTTCAACCGCCAAAAGACACTTTGCCAAATTTAATTAGAGGTATTTAATTTCAAAAAATAACCTGAGGATCCCAGTAGGGTCGTTTTTACAGAGATGGGCAAGATCACCACTACTGGTGATCTTGAAGATCTAGATCAGATCATCCAAAAAATGTGATCTTAAAGATCAAGATCAGATTATCAAAATAATGTGATCTTGAAGATCAAGACCATGCCCATGTCTGGGCACTGCTACCACTATCAACATTTGTTTTTTTAGTATTAGTTCCTGGAGATTTTCCTTACTGCCGGTTATCTGTTAATGGTCTACAAAAAAAGATGTGCTAATGTTGATAGAATGCCCCAAGCCGGCAAACACTCCGTTGTTAACGAAGCTGATTTGTGATTAATTTTCTCCTCAAGTTAGGAGGTTAGCTACTGGTACTGATTCGTACCTCTCCTGTTTGTACCACGGAAAATGCGGATTACTTGCTCCAGTTTAGACTCCATTCCATGTCGTAGCCATAAAATACCTTCAGAATATCAAATATCCTGGCAATGGCGATGCTTACCCTACGCGACGTTTAAAATGAAAGTGATCTTGATCTTCAAGATCTTCAAGATCAAGATCTCACAAAAATGTAATCGTGAGTATCAAGATCGTATCACGATCTTGATCTTTAAGATCGCAAGGAAGGCATTGGAGATGCTTTCCAAAGGCCCCTATCAAAGGGTCTACACTTGTCAAAACGTAAAAATAATAAACCTTTAATTTTTTCTAAAATTCCCCAAATTTTTCGCTAGAGTATTGCCTCTTCATCTTATAATGACTTGGTGCAAAAAAATTATTAAGTACAGCGGACATTTCTTCAGGCATTCGAACAATTATTATAGTTCAGTTATATTTAACTTCACACTTACTTCTTTGATAATTTTTTATTCAACATTTTTTTGTCATCCAGTAGTTTGTTATTTGGGATTCCTAGCGGCGATTTCCAACACTCAAATTGTTCATTGGATGTGGTTTCGCTCTGACCACTTGCCAGAGATTATAATTGCTTTTTCTTATCTCAAAACAAATTCGTCACGCACGCGTATTTTCAGAACAAGGTGTCGCAGAGTTGTAAACGGGCCGACTAGTTCAGGCCCGAACCCGGCGCAAACCCGAAAATATAAGCCCAAACCCGGCCCGAACCCGAAAACTAATTTGAATCCCAAATCATGCCGGAAAAAACCCAAAAGTTAGGTTAGATCTGAAAAATTTATCAACGTTTCCAAGTTATTTGAATTATATTTTTGTGCATTTAAAACAATAACTAAGTCTCAGGCCCGACTTAAGCCCCAAATTTTTGTTAACTTTAGGCCCGAAGCCAACCCAAAAAGCCTGGCCCAACTTACAACTCTGAGGTGTCGTTCGCAAAATTATACCATAGCATTTTTACTACAGTATAATATCAATATGTCATCTCTGCTCTTTCTTCTGAATTCACACGCAAAATAGGATCGGTCATATTTTAGTTTTAGCAACTCAAAATTATTTGTCCGGACCCCCGGATTCTTTCTTGTGTTATGGCTCTCGATGCTTTAGTACTTTGCAGTTTGTACCGCCAGTACCCAAAGTAGTAGCAGAAATAAAAAAAAAATTTGTTATCCCATTTTCCGCGTAGAGCTTTCATTTTGCGCGTAGAGCTTTTACACAACGCCATTTATAATACGTTTCAGTATGACTTGGCTTGGTTGGATATAACATTGCTTTATTTTTCAAATAAAGAAAGGAATTGAGAGACCAGAAGTTTTTGTTGACTTTGTTTGGTTATTCCCTTTTTGAACCCTTCAAGAAATAATGCTGTCCTCGAGCTAAGAATAGAACATTTTTGACGACTTGCAGGCTTTGAGGCCAAGGCCAAGAACTTCAAGATGTGTCCTAGAAAACTCCACCTCAGTTTGATAGCGTAGAACACAAACGCGAGCGGAAGTGTTCATTGAATTAGATGATTTCGACGATTGTACCCCCAAAAAAACGGGCCCCAACTTTAATTAGGCCCTGTTTCTTAGTGTTTTGTCCAAATGAAATGAAACTTTGGTCATAACTAGTTTATTATACTCAAAACATCACATGAAAACACTAGGGTCTTTGGCCTTTTTTTCTCCGTTCTACAGCATGTGTTCTAGATGGACTCCATTTAGCTCCGTGCATTTCTTAAGGCACAGCACGAAGTTGTCCATGACGTTCTTACAGACTGAATTGGTAACGGCTCTCATCTCCTCCCTGATGGCTTCCTTGAGTTCCGTGATGGTTCTGGGTTTCCCTGCGTACACTCTGTCCTTAAGATAGCCCCAAAGAAAAAAATCTGGGGGCTTAGGTCCGGGCTATAGGGTGCCCACTTCAAATCAGTCTTGAGACTGATCACTCGGCCTCCAAAGTTCTCTTTCAGCCAATCTCGGGACAGGTTTGAGGTGTGAGAACTTGCTCCGTCTTGCTAGAACCAGAACTTGCTCATGACCGACGGGAAGAAAGTCTGGAGCTCATTTTTGAAGGTTTTGAGGACCTCCACGTATCGCTCCTTGGTGACTGTCACTGCTGCGCCAGATTCTTCGATGAAGATTGGTCTGATGATGCCTCTGGCCAAGATTGTAGCCCACACCGTGCACTTAGGAGAGTGCAGGGGATTGGGAGAGTGCAGGGGGAGAGTGCAAGCCACCAATCCCCTGCACTCTCCTAAGTGCACGGTGTGGGCTGCAATCTTGGCCAGAGGCATCATCAGACCAATCTTCATCGAAGAATCTGGCGCAGCAGTGACAGTCACCAAGGAGCGATACGTGGAGGTCCTCAAAACCTTCAAAAATGAGCTCCAGACTTTCTTCCCGTCGGTCATGAGCAAGTTCTGGTTCTAGCAAGACGGAGCAAGTTCTCACACCTCAAACCTGTCCCGAGATTGGCTGAAAGAGAACTTTGGAGGCCGAGTGATCAGTCTCAAGACTGATTTGAAGTGGGCACCCTATAGCCCGGACCTAAGCCCCCAGATTTTTTTCTTTGGGGCTATCTTAAGGACAGAGTGTACGCAGGGAAACCCAGAACCATCACGGAACTCAAGGAAGCCATCAGGGAGGAGATGAGAGCCGTTACCAATTCAGTCTGTAAGAACGTCATGGACAACTTAGTGCTGTGCCTTAAGAAATGCACGGAGCTAAATGGAGTCCATCTAGAACACATGCTGTAGAACGGAGAAAAAAAGGCCAAAGACCCTAGTGTTTTCATGTGATGTTTTGAGTATAATAAACTAGTTATGACCAAAGTTTCATTTCATTTGGACAAAACACTAAGAAACAGGGCCTAATTAAAGTTGGGGCCCGTTTTTTTTTGGGTCACCCTATTTTTCAACGGACTGATGATCAAGCTACAAGTCCTTGAAAATGTCGTTGTGATAAAAAAATTAAATTATTGAGGTTAGGCTATACATAAGTTATAAAATATTTCGCTTAAATGCGAGCGACATCATCACTTACAACATCATAATTCCATAAAATTAAATACATTGTGTAGTACATTGCTTAAATTTGTGCAAAATTTTTCTTTATCAATTACAGCAATAATTGCAAATTGTGCGGTCCGTGAAAAACTTAAAATCATCTTATCTATACCAACAGCACAAACTTAGAGACGTTTTGTGAATATTTACTAACGCCTTCATAATACGTTGAAAAATTTATAATTTTGACAAAAAAGTGAATTATGGAAGCAAAAATTATTACTGAAATCAACTCTATTGCAAAATGGGTGTAGTATATTCAGTGTAATTTATTGTAAAAAAATGTTGATCAAAGTAAACCAAATTCATACAGTATCTTTTCGTATGCATGTACTTTCTTCAATTGTAATATTAAGGCTCTACATCAAATATAACAAAAGTTATAGATGTTAACAACCACTCAAAATGGTAATTTTTTAAAATTTTGTTAACATTTTTGTTTCTGCATTGTGACGTCATAATTGTATGACGTCATAAAATCATCTGAAGGTTGCCTATGTCCCACTTGCTAAATGACCCGAGTTTCGAAACTCAGGTCCACTCATAAGAGAATTAAGAATGAATAAAGTAAAAGTAAACAAAGCTAAAAATTTTAGCCAATTTTTGCAGAAATGACGTCATTATGACGTAAATGGGCAAGAAAAGTGGAATGGGGACAAGCCTAGCCGGAAACTTTAGACTATACTGAGCATCGCTAGATAGATAAAAAAATATATATCTTTCCGGGGCCCGTAAACGCGTTTTTTAACTAGATTATTTTGTTATTTGAAAAATAATACGAAGTGATAGCCAACTAAGCCAGGTCATACTAAATTTATTTTAAATGGCACTGTGCGAAAGCTCTAATCGGAGAATGAGGAGACAAAACGCATTGTCGAAAATTGTTGTTTTCATTTCTGCTAAATACTTTAAGTGCAAGCGGTACGAACTGCAAAGCACTACAGTAATTTAGAAGAAAGTATAAGTGTGATAATGAAATGTAATACAGTATTACCACGAAGGGCATATTAATATTTTACAATAAATTTGTTATTTGTATCTTTAAAACGCCTACTTGTTCTAAAAATTTGCGAGCGCAAAGAATTTGTTTTGAGATAAGAAAGAGTGACTCTAATCGCTGACAAGCGGTCTAGGAGGCAAAACCACGATCACTGAAATGTTTGTGTGTTAGAAATCGCCGCTAAGAACCCCGTATAACAAACTATTGAATCACAAAAACGCGGCATGAAGGATTATTACGAAATTACAGTAAGTGCAAAATTAAATATAACTATAGTTGCTCAAATGCCTGGACAAGCTTTTACAAAAAATTGGACGTTTTTAGAAAAAAACAATAAGCTATTATTTTTTCCCTTTCGACAATTGCGGACCTCTTAAAGGGGGAACACAAGGCTTATATCTCCAATGTCTTTCTTCTTAATACAAACCTGCTGAGATCCTCAGATTTTTTGCAATTAAGTTCGCGCTTCCTCATTGGCAGGTATTAGATGCGAGAAAGGCAAAATGTATCGAAATGTAAAGAAAAGATTAGCTTAAAATTAGAGTAGAAAATTGTGAGAAAACTAAACTTTTTCTAACTTAGCATTGACGGTATTCTCTTTTCAAATTGCTTTGAAAATATTGAATGTGTAATCTTCTTTAGAGTCACAAAAATTTGTATTATTTTCCCCAAAAAAATCACTAAAAATTATTTAAGGTGGTCATGGGGATATTGCCCTCACCCCAGAACCTCGTATTTTTTCAATGCCAAAAACTTTTGAGCTTACACAAATACCCTCTACGGTACCTCAATTCATTTTAAAAACATAAATTCACACTATTTTGCAGTGTTTTTAGACAATAATTTTTAAAAAATTTCGTGAAAGGAAAATAATGGTTTAACCAAGCAATATTCGGTTTTCGTTTAAAAAACTACTAAAAAAGTGGGGATCCATAATTAGTGGACGTTTGCATTGGGGCCCTAATGATAAAATTATTGCCTTAAAATTGTCCATTTCTACGTTTATAGTTTAGCTATTTTCAGCATTTACAGTAAACTGTGCAATATCGCATGGGGACACGCTCAAGCAACCTGACCAGAAGCATTCGCAATGCGGTAGCAGCTTGGTGTAAATTTTGCCCCTAACTTAGAAGTAAAACAACAAAAATCGCCTTCTGTTGCGATTTTTCGACAGCAAATTTGAATGAAGAGCAAGCAATAAAACAAAAGTCTTGACCCCAGTTGTTGCGATTATTATCCGCCGAATTAAAATAAAGACCAAAACAAAGAGGTTTGATTTGACGATTTTTTGTTTTATTGAGCGATTTTTGTTTTATTGTGCAATAGATGTTTTTTGTGCGATATTTGGCCACCACATTCGAATGAAGACCAAACAGATTACAAAAAAAAAAGTACTTTTTGCTTATCCTATACGGGGGAACGCTGAATTTCCCCATAGGGGTAAGCCAAATCTCAACAGGGAACGCGTCCCTCCTACAATTTAAGTATACTGGCTATCTTTCCATTCACGGGTTATGGTCTTGTTTCATTTACTACGATACCGCTACAGTGAGAAATCAACATCAACTGCTAACCTTAAAAACTTCCCAATGGCATTCATTATCATTTGAAAAAATATTATTTTTGAATTATCATCAAAAACTTAACGAAATGCAATATCTTTAAGCACTTTCGCGCTCAAAAGTTATGAAAAATTTGCCGACCATAATTGAGAAAAATTGTGTCTGCAGTCCTTGGCCTTGGCATCGAACATTTCTGTTCTTGGCCTCAAGAGGGTCTGTCCTCGCAACGTCGGTCCTTGGCCTCGGTTTTTTTTTTGAGTTCTTGGCCTTGGCCTCGAAGGTTGTGTCCTCTACTCTACCTCTGCTTAAATGGTTCAATTTCTTTAAACAATAAGCATGATGAGTTTTTAGTGTGTTCCATTTGTCAGAAAGTGATGCTAATTGCTCCAGAAGCACAAAATATAAATCGAAGCTTGTAAAGGATTTCCTTGACGAGCCATACGAAAAAAAACAGCGACTCCGAAGTCGTTCGCTCACCATCACATGCAGATTTTATTAGTGGAATTTTTTAACACCCCGGATTCTTTAAGTGGGGTGTTACCCAGTCGGAAATTTTCCTAGGTTTATCCTTGGCCAAGCTTGTTTCAAGTCAGAATTTTTCTCGTATTTTTTCCTTGGCCGACATTCAATAATCATGCTTGCATCTTGTTTGTTTTATCCTTGATATTTGCAAACAAATCAGAAGTAGCAAATCATCCATGAAACATCCTTGTTTCTAACATGTTTTTTTTAACACAGCCGATGTAAACAACTTTATCCTAGAATCATGATTTGGACAATGCATAATTCAACATTGATATTTATTTTTTAAACCAGTTTCCAGGGTGTCGAACCGAACCTGAACCAGCAAAATTTTACTTCAGTGAACCTGAACCAAACCTGAACCCTCAAAATCGTGCTCAAGTAAACCCAAAGCGAACCTGAACCCCTAACAAAGTAAGAATATATTTTTCCATATCCGGATGCCGCTGGCGCTGGTACACGCACAATAAGAGCAGTGGTGATCATCAACAGGATCAGCAATTTCTCCTTTTTTTTTTCTGGACGAAACGAGTAACGACAGTTAAATTTTAAGTCAATGAACCCGAACCGAACTTGAACCAGTAATATTTTACTTGGGTGAACCTTAACCAAACATGAACCTCGAAAATGGTGCTCAAGTGAACCCGAACCAAACCTGAACCGCTAAAATATTTTGAGCACGAGCTAAACCTGAACCCGAACCGTTATTTGAAACGGTTCGACACCCTGCCAGTTTCTAAATCACATTTATTTTGTTTCGTTAACTGGCTGTAACAAAATTTGCTGCGGTATACTATAAAAATTGATAATGCAGTTTTTTTGTTATAGTTGCAATCGTTTGCAAACCAGGCAATATTTTGTTCAAAGGCAAAAGAGACAGAAAAATGGTCCAGAAAATGTCACTGGAAAATGGCAGCGCAAAAAAATTTGGGTATTGCAAAAATAGCAATAGGCTTCCGGAAAATGGTAGTACTGAAAATTCCTGCGCTGGAAAATGGGACTACTCACTGTTGCCATTCTAAAAGTAACAAATGCAATATTTAAGGGGATTCTTTGTTTTGGCATGTCTGACTTTTGGGGTAAGGGTATGTTCGGGGGGTGTCGGATAGTCTGTATCATCTGGGGGTGATATAAAAGGCCCCCCGAACACGAAAAAGAGTAGAAATTCATTTTCCATAACAACACTGAGTACATCCATTTTCCGTTTCTGACCTTTTCCAGTACCGGCATTTTTCAGTGCCGGAATTTTCAGCACTGGCATTTTCCAGAATTAGCATTTTCAGTCCTAGCATTTTCCAGGACTGGCATGTTCCAGTATCGGCATTTTCAGCACGGGCATTTTCCAGCGATCCACGAAGGCCGCGGCTGCGTACTGAACTACACCACTGTTTTCATTGAAAACTTTTAACCTTGGTCAAGCACTTTGTTCTTTGCAAAAAACCATAGTCGATGAACTGAGAAGATGTTTTTATAATTCTGAAAAATAGTTGTGTTTTGTGGCCTACACTACGTAGCGGTGCTTTGCGTTACCAGCACGCTTTCTTTTTCTTTGCTGTTTTCTAAAAAAAAAATTTGCCAAAACGTTTAGTTTATTATTTAACAATCTACAAGATATTTTACTTCATTCATTCATTCATTCTTTTTTTATTCTTGACCACCACAACAATAGCAAATACATGGTAACACAATAATAACACGTAGAGTCAGGAAAAGGAAGTAGCGACACAACGTCAGACGTTAAGACATGCAGAGGATACTGAACACAAAAAAGCGATTTTTATTTGCATGGTTGCTACACCTGTCACACCAGCTCAAAGTACATTGTAAGCCTAATCAATCACAAACATCAACATACACGCAGGCACACAAGATGGAAGTAAAACTAACGACTGGAGTAGTTGTTCGAATGATTGATAAAAAGAAAAGAGAGGGACAGTGACCAGTGCAAGGCCAGGCCTTTCGCTGAAAGAAAGTAAGCCAATTAGGAAAAAGTCAATAAGCAGCAATAAAATTTACAATAAAACCTTACAAAAATCAAATAAAATAATAATTTACAAAATCAATAGCGCTAGTACCTTTGCAGGCACCAAATTTCTTTTGAAAAATTATGATTGATTGTACTTTTTCAGAATAGACGTTACATAGTAGGGTAGACAGAGTGTCAAAGCCCAGAATTTTTTGAAGGCAACTAAACTTCTTGCAGAACTGTTGACAGCGGTTAGGCTAGGATATTAAATTCCTCAAAAGTTTTGTCGCTGTTTTCCTTTTTCTAGTTTGGTAGTATGCTTTTTTTGTCTTAAACGTTGCTATGGCAGGCTGGTGAGCCAGAAATAGAAATTCACTACCGGTATCACTTGTTCTATTTCCATAGCCTAGGCTAAAAATTTTGGTTCTACCCTAAAACAGGCTTGTAAGAAAGTGATTATTTTTTATCGAATATCACTCAATTTTGAATACTCATAGTTACATCCAGGACACGCGATTTTGAATAGGATTGCTTTAGAAATTTCTCTGAAAGTATGCAGTATTAGGTCAAGCAGTAGGCTAGTTATTGCAGTCCGTCGGGGTGTATAGGAAGGAAGTGGCTATTTTGCCTCCAGAGGCAAAATAGTGTTTTTCCTCTGTTTAGGTTAGGCTTGGGGTTGGGATTAGGGTTAGAGTTTGGGTTAGGATTAGGCTTAGGGCTATTTTGGCACTTGCGGCAAAATAGCCGCTAGGACTATTTTGCCTCCAAATGACAAAATAATATGGTGGTATGTTGCCTCTAGAGGCAAAATAGCCATTGCCATTGAAATAATCTAAGTTATTAGTTAAGTCTGTAAACTGGTAAACTCATTAACGGAACAATAAAACTGAAACTTATCGTAGGTACGGTAAACAGTAGACTTGATAGGGTATAAAATGGAGTTGACTGTTATGCTGACTAAGCCTAATTATCTAAAAAAGCTTTTAGTATGCATCAGTGTATTTTTATAATCTTAGTGCATTTTGGTTATATTTGGCTTAGCACAGAGCAGTTAGCATATGGGTTAGGCTAATCACAGATCACTTATCGTCAACCGGGGCGACTTTGAATGTTTTTGAATCATTTTTACTTGTCACTTCCGCCAGGTTTAAGCAAGAAAAGTGCTTGTAGGCTGAACGTAACACTTATGGCCTCAGCAACTGGAACTGTCATAACTAAAAAAATAGGAAGTGTCTACATCACCAGTTCGCTTTTGGACACCAAGTCGCTGCTGCGTCGGCAGCCTGTTATATTGCTATTTTCTCATTGCTTTAATTTAAATACGCCATTTTGACACATGAATTGCCCAGCCCAGACGGTGTAGTGGTATGCACACATGCCTAACGACCCGAAGATCAGGATATCTATTCTTGCTGAACCTGCTTGGCAGAATTAGCGATAGAGAGCTATTTCGCTTGAAAATTCTTTTTTTTCTCTAAAACCTCACGAATAAAGTTAAGGTTCGGGCAGCGATGCCAGCTTGAGAGATAGTAAATTGAACAGCAAAAGGAAAAAACCAGCACCGCCGGTGCAGCAGCGATTAGATGTTGGAAATTGGGCCGGTGCTGCAGACACTGCCAAAAAAATATTTGGTTTTCATAAGCCATATGTTCTATCTCAAAAAGCGTTCAAAGTCGCCCCAGCGGGGCGACTTTGAACAGTTACCAGTGATTTCGCCACAAACTGATGGTTAGGGCAAGATAGCTCTGGGGATAGTAGATTTGTTTAATGCTGCTGTTCTCAGTCAATGCTTTAATTTTAACAATGCAGTAGTACAATGGCTTTGGCAGACAGGCCAAGGGCCTGTTTTGTCTTTAAAATCCCGTCTGTCATGTAATCAGTTTGTGATGAAATCACTGTGACGAAATCATCGGCAACCCTTTAATCTACCTACCAACATGCACTTAAACCTTCATTTACAAGTGCAAAGTTGCCTTCGCCTGGAATGTCTTTGAATTAGAGTGTTGCAGAGTGACTAATTTTTCCACTCTGCAACCACTCCGAAATTCTTTAACTGACTCCAGCTCTAATCCGGCTCCAAAAATTTTACAACAACACTCCACTCTAAAATACTTCGATACAAAAATACGCTTCGACAAAAAATTCAAACTTATTGTCATATTTCTCAATAACCTGGATAAGCGTAGCTTAATCACATTTTGATATTCCCAGAGAGCAAAAATTGTTGCTAATTCTACACCCAACTATCACTTTGGCTTAGATAATTAATTAAAGTCACACTTCGGCTCCCAATTTTTTAAAAATTGGCATTCCGCCTTAAATATGCAAAAAAAAATGTGTGGCCGAGTGGTGGGGGTGGTAAACTGCCGATCACATTGTCATGGGTCGAGACTGCAATCGTCTATTGCTAATGGACCTGACACGGGCATCTACATGTCATTAGTAATGGTGAAATGAATCGCCCAATTTTTGAGAATTATTCTGTTGAAATGATGATGCCATTGTCATGTACGTACCGGTAACCTTGTGCTAGTTGAGCAAAAAAGAAAAAATATCTACCGGTATTTAAGTTCAAACATTGACCAAGTAAGAGATCGCTCTTGGTCTTTAAAAGTATTTAACTGAAAACGAAGTTAGTTTTGGTGAAGTGTTCAAAGTCGCTCCGGTTGACGATAATTTGGAAAAACATAGCTCATTACTTTGTGCTTGTTTGTGATCTACAGTAGTTTTTTTCAGTTTTCTGGTTTTGTAGATTCAACTCGGCTACTGTATTTTTAATAATTACTGTAACAAATTTCTTAACGTTAGGTCTGTACTTATTCAACTTTGATTACCATTAGTGATACTGGTATTGGTTTACATTGGTGGGCAGTATGTTGCTCATCTTTTTGAGTAGTGGTAGTGCTGCTACTTTTCAGTTTTGAAAACAAGTACAGTAGTGGTCAGAGGTGGAGTCCTCTAGGACGTCCTTGGCCTCAAGGACACATTTTGAAGTCCTTGGCCTTGGTCTCGAGGCGTCAAGTTCTTGAAAATTGCCCTGTCTTTGGCTCAAGGACAGCACTTTTTTTGAATTGTTGAAATTCTGTGGATTGCCTGAAAAACATTTTGGGAAACGTTTTTTACTGGAGGGCACCTAAAAAATTTCTAAAAAAAGATTTTGAAGATCTTTTTTTTTAAAACACTTGCGCTTGTGTCCTTGGTCCTTGGCCTCGAGAGGTCCTGTCCTCAAAAGGGTTGTCTTTTGCCTTGGATTTTTTATGTGTCCTTGGCCTCGAGCCTTGTGTTCTCGACTCTACCTGTGGTAGTGGTAGCACCATTACTTTTTAGGGCAAGTAGCAGTAGAGCTACAACTTTTAAGAACTAAAGCATCCTGCTGCTGCTATTTTTTTAGTGTTTAGGATTATAGTAAATAGCAGAAACAGCAATAGTGAAAGAAAAATTTTGAAACTGTACTCAAAGTAAAAGTCTTCTTATTGACGATGAAAATGATTGTAGTAAAGTAGAAAGTACCGTCGGCTATTGAACAATTAAAGTACTCTGGTAAAATAAAAACTGATTACTTCTTAATAAGGTTGTATTTTGTTGACAAAATTTAGTGGCTTCTATGCTATATTTGGCAAACATTAGCAAACATTCGTTTGTAATGTTTCAAAAATGGCTATTGATGATCAATTTTGGTAATTATATTTGTATAAGACTGATGCTGGAGTGTTAAAAATGTGGTAATTCTGTATATGTGACTATCCACCTTGACAAAAGAAAAAACTAATAATCTGGTTATGCACTACTAAATTTTTCTGGTTGGAAGAAAAAGGAAGACCAAACAATTTTCAATGCTTTTGTGTTAATAATGCATACCCTCTTCTTTGAACGTTTATGTTTTTTTGATGTAAATTTAATATTTAAAACTTGTATACTGTAACTAGTAATGCATTGAATATGAAAATTTGGTTCAATACTTAATAATACAGCAATAATATTTTATGTGCTGTCTGATGCTTAAGCTTTATCTTTGAAAAACTTAAATTCTGAAGAAAATCAAAAAATTTTGGGAGTAACACTGGTATTAGGGCCTAGGTAAAATGAACATTCTTTCCATCTTGAAAAATGTAGTATAAGCATAACGTTAGTTTCTATTTTCAGAAGTTAGTTTGGCAAATGGACTTATCCTGACTTTTGATACAGTCAAATGCCATGACTATACTGGTACGCTACGCAGTGCACGGTACATTTTGCATTATGCTTTACAATCTGTGAGCCTCTGCTTGAGCTATTTTTTACAATATTCATGCCAGTGTCAAATTATATATAAAAGGAAGTGTCTCCTGCACCGTCCCGGTTTCGGACATCAAATCGCTGGTGCACTGGATTGCGTTTTTCGCATTGATTCGATTTAAATACAGCAATTTGACACCTCGCATTCGAAGCCAAGATGGCATAGAGGATAGTTCGCTTGACTTCAATGCAGAGGGTTGGGATATCGATTCCCCTAGCACACGTTTTTTAAAAATGGCGCTAGAGAGCTACTTTGCTTCAAAGTTCTTTTTTTACTCTAAAATCTTAATATTAGAGTTAGGGTTTAGGCAGTGATGCCAGCCTGAGAGATAGTAAATTGAACAGCAAAAGAACACGACCAGTGCAGCAGCGATTAAATGTTGGAAACCGGGCCGGTGCAGCAGACACTGCCTATATAAAAATGGTGCTTCAACTATCTACGTTAACGTTTGGGTTATTGGTTAGATGTGTCTTGGTTTTGACTTGAGGCTGGATATCAGAAAAATACCAGATGTCGAACTGGAACCAGAGCTGCATATTGTCGCATCACTTATCAGTAATTGTCACTAATCTTTATTTTAGCTTAACTTTTACTGGTGGCATGCAAAATTGGTTTAAAAATTTCAAAATATAAAGTTTAAAAATTTCAAAATATAAAATATATTCAAAATATAAATAACAAAATATAGGTATGCACTTGCCCCCCCCCCCCTGAAAATTAGGATGTCAAGAATTTTTTATGTTTAAATTTGCAAATTAAGTCAAATATATCTATCTAAACTAAGAAAACAACCCTTTGTGGAGCTTTTTTACCTTTTTTGCCAAGGTGCAGAGGGCGGGGGCAGGAGAAATGGGATTGCCCGTTGGTAGTGACTATTTCACCAAAAATTTTCAAGTTAAAGAAAATAAAGCAAAAATGAGAAATATTCATCCGCGCTTTTTTTATTTGCTTTTTTGGGGAAAGGTTAGGGCTTGGGTTCGATTTGGGGATAGTTTTAGAGTAAGCATTTGAGTTCGGGTTAGATTTGAGTCAGAATTAATAGAAAAAGAAATAAGAATTTCTGGTGAAATAAAGCCTTTCTCACCCATTTTACATGAATTATACAGCATTTTCCTAAAAGCGAGCATAAGCAATGTTCCAAGATTAAGCATTAAACTGTTTAATAAAATAATTATCAATATCAAACGTTTCTGCATTCTGTCAATGAGCTCTTATTAGGATCTAAATACAATGGGGTTTAATATTTCAAATTTATGCTGCACTTATATAAACACTAAAATAATAATTACTCTGCCATTAAATTAATTTTGCCCAGAACCAAAATCAAAACCAAACTTTGCCATCAATAGCATAGCCAGGGGGACTGTGCCCACCTGCATTGGCCTGCTGTAGACCAAAGTGCACGATAAGAAAAATTACACAATTTTTGGCCTTCAAAGGTATTTTTTGCCATAATATGGCCTCTAAAGTTGTTCAAAGCCACTTTTTAAACATTTATTATTTGTATTACTATTATTCTAATTATAATCTTTAGTTTTTTGGGGGGGTATTAACTTATTTATCAAAAATACAGCAAACAAATTAATCGATAAAAACTTCAAAACATGGCTAAAAACTAGCAGTCAAAATTGATCGCTTAATGCAAAATGCTTAACTTAAGCTTCATGCAGTAAAAGAAGTATGGGAGGGCTATTCAGCATACACTTTATGTAATTACCAAGAGTTTTGGACTTGACCTATGAGTAACGTTGGGGTTTGAAGAGGCTGAGCTATTTAATTCTTTTAAATGGCTTTCAAAGGGTATCAATTTGGTTTTTTGAATGGCTCTAAAAAGATGCGAAGTTTGATTTGAATAGCGTTAAAATGGCTATTTTTTTTTGAAATATCACCAAATTTACCCAGCAGCTAGAGTTTTGTCCCAAAATCACGGCCTGTGATATGCTTTAATTGCACCTGTTTGCTAGGTACTCTGCCCAATTGAGGCATTTTGCAAAAAAATTCAATCTAGGTTCATCACCCTCCCCCCTAAACAAAATTTAGGGTGCAATCAGTGGAGCAGCCAAGGAGGCTAAGGGAGCTTAGCCTCCCCTTTTCCAAGTCACTTGGAAAACTTATCTCACATACAGTAGCGTAGTCAGGTTGGGGAGAGGGGTGGTTATAGATAGCCCTACCCCTCCCCCCATTTGGCTGGTCGACCAAAATGGCGATTAAGGAAAATACCACATTTTTAGCACTTCTGAAAATGTTTTAATCACTAAAATAAACTAAAAAGTGATTTATAGCATCTTTTGAAACATGTATTCAGAAGGGCTTATTTGTCAAAAATAAAACTCACAAAGCAATACAAACCTTGAAAAATGTCCAAAAACAAGCAATCAGAGTTGATCATTAGCGTAAAATTGCTGAACATCATTTCATCAACAAAGATATTGTAAACTCAGGATAGGGAAAGTAAGGCTATTCAGGATTAGTTAAATTACCAATTACTTCTCTCAAATATCTTTTCATTAGCCCCCCTCCCAATTATTTTGCTCTATGAAATACAGACAAAATAGATTACTCCGTGTGAGTTTTATCGAACAATAGAATTTTATGATTTACCAGCATGCAAGGAGAACTAAAATTTTACCTTAGCTACCACCCACATAGACCATTTAAGCAATTAGTTTGATCATGTTTGCACTGCTAATTTCTATGCCACGTTTTAAAAGCATTATTTTTATCAAAACAGCCCTAATATTAAGTTATTTTTGAAAAAAAATGCAAAATTTTCAAGCGTTGGGGGCTCTGCCCCCAGACCTCCATGCTTTTGGTGGCTGTAGACTTTGCCCCCTGACCTCCAGCCTTCGGCGGGGGGGGGTTTAGCTTCTGGACACTAATGGCTTTCGGCGGCTCTGTCACCAGTCTCCCAAAACAACCTTCCCCCCATTGCAAATTTTTGGCTACGAACACTTAAACATGGTTTGAATTTGATCTGCAATTAAAGAGGGCTGAAAGGGCTAGGTAATCAAAGAATTTCATGTAGATTCTTAATATCAGCAACTTTGTTCTATCCAATAGCCTTAAAAAACGTTGGAAATGAGATTCAAATGATGTTAAAGTGGTTATTTTTTTCCAGAAATTGCAAAAATTGACCAGCAACTGGGGGATTTGCCCCCAGACCCCCGTTCATAATACACTTGAATTGCATTAGTTTGCTCAACATGCCGCCCAAATTGCAAGATTTTGTTTTGACAGGGTCATGTTAACTTTTGGTTCAAATCCCTTAGCAAAATCCTGGTTGCAGCTGTAAGGTTTTATTTTATCCATTAGATACTGGATACATCACTAGCCCTCCCTTGAAAAAATTTCTGCGGGCGCCTCTGGATATATGATTCAAGAAGGGGCTTTAACCTACTTGTTTGAGTGACTGCTTGCATTTATTCATTGTTTTCAATGCTGCATGGATTCATGTTTTTCTGTTACAACGTTCAAGTTGTTTGGTTGCTGTGTTGGTATATTCTACAATTACGCATATAACATTGTTGCAGGACTTGAAACCCTGCTAAGGCAAGGATAGCAGTGACAATTTTGTCCATTACTATTGAACAATGTTGCGCAGACAATGTAACCGAACATATTATAAGCCTTATAACTTGTTATCAAGACAGCAGCAATGGTTGAGAAAAAAAACAGTCAAAAGCAAGTTTGATGTCCAGGCCTTCATCATCTAATGAAGGCAGTTTCTGGATTGATACTGCTGTCAGTGTGCAAAAGCAAGATGAAGCTGATTTTAATATTTCAGATTTTGAAGGTTCCATGTTGGTTAACCCTGGTAATGATTGTAGTGATGAAGATCATGTTATCTCACTATCACTAATGAATGATTTTAATTCGGATTCAACATCATCAGAAACGTTTGTTATTGCCAATCCAGTACAGGATCCAGATCCCATGAACAAAGTTGTTAGGAAACTTACTGTCATTTGATACTGTTTTGATACGTGAATCTACCCCTCCTCCTTTGGAAAGAACTTACTGAATTCCAAAGGAAATGAATACTATACGGAAAAGGTGAGATAGTTTTGTGATAGATGAGTTGTTTTAAATGCAAAATCGTTGCTTTATTTGAAGATTTTGCAAAAAAATGTTGCTTAGTTCTTTTTACCTGTACTAGTTTTGATTAGGTTTGATAGCACACTCATTGAAAGCTTTAGCAGTGTAGTAGTGTTTGTGCACTGTGCAAGCTGAATTAGTATTTTTTGGATTTTAGTAGTTTTTTTAATAGTTTAAATATGAATTATGTAGAATTTTGCAAATAAGTGAATTTCCTAGTGGAGTGTATCTAGGCAAAATTGGCGTTCCACGTGCTATTACTACTATTCACTGAAAAGAAGTCGAAAATGAATGAACCACCTCATAACTTGCACCACATGTCTGTCATGATAGCCCATTCATTAAACAGCAGCCTAGTACAGTTACTTTTTTATGGAATATCACCTCTCGTCAGCTAGGCTAGCTAGGTAGGTCTATCAATCCTCAAACAACTGTCATGCGACATTTTAGCAACTTGCAACAATTATTGGAGTCATGGAAACCCACTTAATAACCAAAAATAAAAGAGATGGCGTCCGTGGGGGACCACCTGGAGATAATTAACTGGTAGGCTACAAAATCGATTCGCCACCTTATCCGCTAGATTGTGATGCCAACATAACTGTTTAATTATAAGTTATAACACATGTAGTTTACCATTCATATGGCCATATGAATGGAAAACTACATGCGTAATAATTCAACGGCTTTGTTGGCATTATAATCTATCGGATATGATGGCGTGTTGATTTTGCTGCTTACCAGTTAATTATCTTCCTGGGGTCTCTCACGGGCAGCATCTTT
This sequence comes from Trididemnum nubilum, assembly GCA_963965965.1. NCBI lineage: Eukaryota > Metazoa > Chordata > Ascidiacea > Aplousobranchia > Didemnidae > Trididemnum > Trididemnum nubilum. The sequence goes on along the minus strand of OZ014477.1, from coordinate 30,353,566 downwards.
TCTATTTTCGGTTGTTAAGTGGGTTTCCATGACTCCAATGATTCTGCAAGCTGCTAAAATAAAGCACGGCAGTCATCTGAGGATTGATAGACCTACCTAGCAAGCCTAGCTAACAAGAGGTGACTTTACTTCGGAAAGCAGCTGTACCAAGCTACTATGCTTTGTGGCAGGGCTATCATGACAGACATGTGATGTAACTCATGGGATGGTTCATTTGTTTTTGACTTCTTTTCACGGAATTTTTCTCTTGCCAACGACAGGGTTGAATGGCCTGTCAAGCTTGTGATACTGTTTAGAAGTAGGACAAGCTACTCTAAAAGAAATTTCCTATTTTGACATTGGAGAATATTTACTTACGATAACGTTACACTTATAATTTACTTGTTTAGGCCTGTGGTTTCTATTTCGCGTAATGCGAAGAGACACATTGTACAAGCTGATACTGCTGCAAACGTCAGCCATCTTTTGCGTGGAATAAGAAGCAGCATTTTTTCCTTTGAAGAAAGGTTAACAGCTCAGTGCAAAAAATTAGATGAGATTTACTCAGAGTTGAGCATTGTAAAAACACCACAATTAGATACCGATACAGATGAGAAAGTTGACTTCATTCCTGCACAATCGGAAGAAGAGCTGAAATTGGTTGTAAAAGAGATACAGGTATGCTTATATTTGTTGTGTTTTGACATCATTCTGTTAAAACTTAATTTTCTTTGGAGAAAAAAATGAAAAACTTGAGGTATGAGAATAACAAGCCTGTTTCTTTTTGCTCGGAATGTGTGCGGAATTGCAGATATATTGTTTTGCAAATTTCGCCTTCAGTTTGGCGAAAACCTATGACATGGTAACTCCTAACATCCCTGTATTCTTCAGACAAAACTTTCACTTAAACCTATTAAGGTGTAGTTGTTTTCTATCTTAGAGGTAGCACTGTATTTATACCTTTTTATCATCTATGTGTAATTGCGCATGAACCAGACTCTATGTTCCAGTTTGAACCTTTTAACACATAGCAACTTTCTGGGGTTCAGTTTGCCAGTTTTTTGAGAGGTCTGACCAACACAACAGGTAACTGCTTAGCCGTGATTTGAAACTAATTTGAAGTTGGCATGTTCTCAAGGAAGGCAACGACGCATCACCAGGTCGAAAATTAAGCCTTTGCCTTCAATCTTGTGAATACTCACTCACCACACTTTCTTACTGAGCTACACCACGTTTTTTAGCCATGCTTTTACAGGATAACTTGATGCTTAATTACGGGCCAATAATGTTGACCAAAAAAATAGAATAAGTGCAGAAGAAAAAGAATCTCAAGATAAATGTCACGACTCATGGTAGATCAGTTTATTTAACATATCATTTAAAGGGCGTCGCCGATTGCTCAGTTGGAAGAGTGTTCGGTTTATAATCCAAAGGTTGCTGGCCCCCAGTTCCATATTTGAAGTGGCAATCCATAGTTTTGTCCTAGGGAAAGACACTCCACACTTATTTCTTTTTGCACCCAAGCAATCTACCATTTATGGTGGCCAAGCCTGACCAAGGACCTGTTAATAGATCTCCCAAAAAGTGCTCTGCATTGATTTGTTTAGACAGATGCAGAGTGCCTGATTCATACTCACGGCCTACCGAACATTTGAAGGGTTTTTGCAATAGTATTGTACATTTTGCAGGATGTCAAAGTAATCGGAAAAAGAATTAATCACAAGGATCTTCGAGGCAGCGTAAGGCTGTTTCTGCGCTTGTTGATGACCAAGGATTTAGCAATGAAATATTCATGGTCCGGTTTTGGTGCCGGAAGAAAAAAAACTAAACTATCCTTTAAAGACACTGAAGCGTTTGGTTTGCTGAAAGGTAAACTTGATTCAATTTTACGATATTTTACTGAAAAATGAATTCGTATTTTGTGAAGATATTGCGTCTACATTTTACTAATGGCAACTGTTACAAAGCACTGTCACCCAAATATCACAACGTATTTTAAATATTGCTGTCAAGTTTGACATGCATTTTCAACATCAGTTAAATTAAACAAGTGGAAAAATTAAGCGAAAGTGTAACAGCTCGACTTAACTTCATGCTTGATTGCAGTACAAGAGTGACTAGTTAAAGCCATAGCATTTTGTAGGATGTTTTCATAAAATAACGTAGCTGAATGGTTACAGTTGTACTTGTTTATATCTTAGCTTTTAATAAAAGTGTAAAGAGGATGAAGTATCTAGCTAGGATTATGTGCAAAAATAAAAAATAATCGAAAACATGTCTTCACCAAAGTTCAGCTTTTTACAACCTATTATTTTTGAGATGTTTTATTTCAAAGTTTGAGATCTCCCAACAGTGTTGGCGATTAAAATCTAGTTTCCTAGGAATTGTGATATCCTACCTAACTTATACAGTATTTCTATGGTAACACTAATTCACGCTGAAGTCTTGTATTCAGATGTTTTTAAACCTGTAGTGAAAGGTCCCTTAAACATTATTTTAGAAATAATGAAATTGTGACTGGCAACGCTGTTGGGTAGATATCCAAATTTTGAAATGATATATCTCAGAAACGATCGGTCATAGAAAGTTGAAATTTGGTAATAATATGTGTTGATGTTTATGCATTTTATTCACATAACCCTAGCTAAATGCTTCACCCCCCTTTGAAGTGCATTGCGATATCTAATACTAGATGTTTATTGTCGCGGAGAAAAATAATACTGGACTTCCACCAGTTCTCTTTCACCAGCATTCTCCCTTTCATAGTTTGAAGGTCACCGATATTTCTGTAGAAGTCAATCGTATGCAATCCAAAGAAAGTGATTTTATCTGATGAAAAAAAACGTTAATTTTAAATCATTTGTGGTTTGCGTAAAACGGATGTGTGACTAAGTGTTTGAACCCGGCTCTGTGCAATCACGACAATTCCGAACCCTAACATTTTTAACCATTATGCCAGTACAACCCAGCTGACTAAAATCAATTATTTAATTTCGTTTTTAAAAAGTGTTTTTTGGGAGAGTTGTTACCCTCAAACTATGTAAAAAAATTGTCTCTTAAATATCTACTGGTATCCAAAAAGGAGTGCCTAGCTCGAGCCATTTAAAAAATTGATTTTGGGGATCCATTTAAAAAGGTTCTGGAGGGGTGGTACCTCACAATTTTTGTATCTTAAATATCTCCTGATATCAATAAAAACTGAAGTATTAGCTCATGCCATTCTTCAAATTGATTGTTGGGGGTTTCTGGGGGCTTGGTACCCCCAGTTTATGCCCAAGTATTTGTCTGTTAAATGTCTATTGATATAAATAAATAGCGCCCTAACTTAAGCTGTTAAAAAAATTGATTTTGGAGGCATCCATTTTGGTGGTTCTTGGTGGTTGGTACCCCCAAACTATGTCAAAATATCTTTTCATTCAAAATCTCTCCATATGAAAAAAAAAACTAGCGCTCTAGCCTAACTGTTCAAAAAGTGTTTTTTGGGGGGTTTCCAGTGAGATGGTACCCCCAAATTATCTCAAAATGTTTGTTTGTTGAATATCTACTGATATCAAAAGAAACTTGAGCCTGAGCTTAAACCGTTTAAAAAGAAATTAATTTTTGTGGGGTTCATGTGGAGATTTCTGGGGGGGTGGTACCCCCAAACTATGTCCAAATATTTGTTGAATAACTACTGATATCAAAAAAATACCACCTTTAAACGAGGATTAAGGGCAAAATCAATGAGTGCATCTAAAGTTAGGCCAATCGCATACGACTAGGTTAGCTTTGACTCCATCCTTTTTGACCCATATATTCTTGAGAATATCTACTTGAAACACCACGTCGGTGACTCTAATGGAAATTTTTGTATTTTTTATTGGCAATCCTGTCGTTGATCAGCATTGCCACCGACGTGGTTAAAAGAGAATCCTGTTTATCGACGTGGTTAGTCCTGTTGTTAAAAGAGATTTAGTCCTATTCAAAAAAAAAATGCTAGATTCGATATTATTTTGAAATGAGAAAACTGATGGTCAACTAGATGATCGAACCCAGTCTATTCAATCACAATGGTTTCATATGCTGACGCTTTTAACCACTCGTCCGCAGTAGCACATGTGCCTTACGTGACGAATATCAATTATTACAATCATGTATTAAACTTTGTTACCTGAAGTTTTTGCGCGTCTGCCCCAAACCACGTGACGTAGCTTCTCCAAAAATGCAGGTGGACAACTTCATATATAGACTTATAATCAGAGGTGGAGTCGTCGAGGACAGATTTTGAAGTCCTTGTCCTCGTCTCGAGGACAGCAGTATTTTTTGAAGTGTTAAAATTTGGTGGAGCGCTTGAAAAATTTTTTGGAACACGTTTTTTTGTGGAGATCGCTTGAAAATTTTCTGAAGATCTTTTTTTTTTTTGGGAGATCGCCTGAAAAATTTTTGTGAAGACCTTTTTTTTTTTTTTTTTTGGAGAGCACTTGCGCTTGGTCCTTGACCTCGAGCATTCCTGTCCTTGTAAAGCGGTTTAAACCTTTTAAAGCGGTAAAGCGGTTTAAACCTCCGATTGACATTTCAGTTTTTTTGCTTGGAAACTCGTATCACGTGACCGATTGTCTCCAAAATTTGCGCGTAGTTGTTTCATATATACCCATTTAAGATTTAAAGTTGAAGTTTCTACGCCTTCAGCCTTTTTAAAGTTGGAGCGATTTCGAGCTCTGATTGCGGAATTCGTAAATTTTCAAGGAAAAAATTAAACGTACTTCCTAGTCTAAGCGTCGCGGAAGTCCCAGTTGTTGCTGTTCTTTTCTGAAGAAGTGATGAAACAATTTTTGTGTGAAGTACTTGATGCAATTTTCCAGTAAATATCTTGTTTCAACTGATTGTTTCTACCGCTTTTGCAGTTTACTACTCAACTAGAATGTAATTCTACCACCTTACCACTTCGTAGAACTCGGCTGTCTGTAGAAGAAAATGTAAAGTGATACTGATGTTTGGTGTGAAGTGCATATTGTTATTAACTGTCTATTATGTTTTGCAGATTGTTTATCGCATACACCGCACGCTGCCGTGTCCGACCAAAGCGTTGGCACGGCTGTTGGTATTGTACTCTGCAAACTAGCGACTGGAATGGGGGAAGAAACAAACGACTCGACAGTAGCACTTTACAAACTGATACTGCGTCAGATGAAGTTCAGTCTAATGCACCAAATGTCAATGTTGCCTCTGAACTCCAAGGAATACTTCCAACGCCTTAAGTCTGTAGTGGAAAGGCAGAGCCCCAAAGTAACTTTTTACTATTTGTTGAATGTTTTGAACAATTTTTGTTTTGAGAGGTTGTATGCATCTCCCTTCTTGAATTTAGATGTGCGGTTGCGCAAACAACTTTGGAGCTCAAACGTTTCAGGCATTGAGCTGCTGATACTACAGTTTTGGAGCTAACTTTGAAACAAAAAATTGTGAGGGGATTTTTTTTAAATGTTACAGAAGGTTTTGATGGTCAAGAGTTCCAATGCAAAAAGATTTTTGAGGCAAGATTTTGATTAATCATACAAAACAAAATTTTTTGGGGTGCAAAAATCACGTTGACAAAAGTTTGAATGCAAATGTTCGAAAATTTCCTCAAGATCAGAAGTTTTGGAGATCAAAAATATGCTGGATTCAATATGATTTCAAAAATCTTGAAAAGATGAGTTTTGAGGATAATGTGTTGGGGTTAAAAGTTAAGGGGCAAAAAGAACAAAACAGCTATATAGAAAAGATGGTGGGTAAACAAAAGTTATGGGGCAGAAATTCATGGGCAAAAAATTTTTCATGTTAAAAGTTTTGGGGAGCAAATAATTTTACAAATTGAAACATTTGTCTCGAAAAACTTATTTAATTCACGTAAGTTTTGGGGGTTCTTTTTAATTCCACGTAACTTATGGTTAAAAGCTTCAGAATTAAAATATGTAGGGTGAAAGTTTTATTGAATATTTAATTTTCGAATGTAAACCAAAGAGCATATTTTGCATTGAATTACTTAGAGCATACTGAGTGATGGGTACCATGAAGCTATTTGTTTTGTATATACAAGTGAAGGAAGTATGTCGTCCACTTAGGATTATGTGCTAAAATATATCTTCACCAAATTTCAGATTTCTACAACCTATCATTTCTGAGATAATTCAAAGTTTTTGCAGATTTCTTCAACAGTGTTGCCTGTATACATTTCATCTTTTTAAAAATAATGTTCAGATTATCTTTCTCATCTGGATTGAAAGCATCTGAATGTAAGGCTTCAGTTTGAATCAGTGCTACACCAGAAACACTTTTTCAGGTTAGGTAGGCCATCCCAATTTCAAGAAAATTATGTTTCATCTGGCAACACTGCTGGGGAGATCTCTTAATGCTTTGTCTCAGAAACGCTATGTGGAAGAAACCTGGAATTTGGTGAAGATAGATTTTGGGATTTTCTTTGTCTTTTGCACATAACCCTAGCTGGATGACACACCCCCTTTAATTTTTGTGGGCTTGAAATATATTCAGTTATTTAAGCACAATTGTAGTTTGCATTAGCAATTTATTTTTGTGGGCTTTAATTGCATTTATACTATTAATGCACCATCTTCTTTAATTTTTGTGAGCTTGAAATGTGTTTAGTTATTTATGCACAATTGTATTTTGCATTTGCAATTCATTTTTGTGGGCTTGAATTGTATTTATACTATTAATGTACATGATGCTTTCGCGGTTCGGTTTGCATTTGGCATACAACCACCCATAAGCAATCGAGCGTACTCTGTGTTTAGTTTAAGCAAAAATTCAGTACACTATGGATTTTGCATTATCAACTAGCTTACCGGCGTGCAAAGTTTTTAATTAAAATTAGCAAAAGTTCCGCTAACGGTTGTGCGTCAAGTGTTGACGACCTTAACATGACTTTAATACTGTGCTGCGTTTGATTGTATAAATGTATATTAATTTTTGAATAAACTTCGTTTCAAACAACAAAACAAATTTAGTTAATCTCGTATGTTATTTTGATAAGCAGAATATACTCATTGTAGAAATTCATTTATCCGTGGCTGAATTCTAGGATTTAAATATAAATCAAGGATGTATTATACAAAAGTCGCGGAAAAAATATGTATAAATCAATGAAGATTCCTTTTTTGCCACGGATAGTTCCTCGAATTATCATAGATTACCACGGATGTATCATCGATTACCATGGATGTATCATCGATTACCATGGGTGTATCATCGATTTATCCTAAGCAATATCCTCTAATTTTATCCTCGTTTTATGCCTGGCCTGTCTTATTTCGGTGCATAAGTCAAGGAAACATCCTTGTAATAGCCTTGATTTTATCCGTGGCACAAGGATAGTTCGTGGATATTTTATCCTCGAACCAGCAAAATTTTTCCGACTGGGTAAAAGTGTTTTTTTTTAGGTATAAGGATGTTGTTCACCCAAAGAGGTTAAGCGATGCACATTTTCAATTGCTTGTATTTTTAAAGGAAATCAATAATTTTCTGGTTACTGATTTGGTAGCGCTCATAATTTGATTTAAATATTGGTTTCGTACCGCAATCTAGTGAGGTTTGAGCAGTAAGTCAGTTGGAATTATACTTTTCAAAACGTTACATCTGCGCGTGCGCTTGCGGCGCAATTATTTTTTTGGGCCTGCGGAAACGCTTGTGGCGCAAGATTTTCAGAGTAGTTGCACGTGCGCTTGCGGCGCAATTTTCATAACTTGCGCTGTCCACCTCTGGCCTAATTTACATGCTGCTGGTCTGATATAAATCATGCGTCACTATAATTTAGATTTTCACAACGTTCAACTTAATACCTTTGCATAATAATGTAACTTTAATGGGTGATATTGTTTCAAATAGGTTCAAAAACGTATAAGATTTATTTTCAATCACAGAGAGGCATGAAACTTTGTTCTTACACCACAATATAAATGGCCTCCAGCTGATGGAGGTTCCGCCTTGCAGTGTGATTGATATATCTTGATCAGGCACAAAACTGGGCTTTACCGAAGAGGGAGATTGAACCAAAAGCTAAAATATATCTGATTTCACAGATACGTTGTTTTGTTGGTCTGCTTTGTGATTTTGTGGGAGAAGTAGCCATTTTAACGCCATTTGAACGACATTTCGTACGTTTGTAGATCCGTTTGAAAAAACTAATTGCTAAAATTTGAAAAATATATTAGTTTGGTTTCTTAGCTTTTTTTAAATTAAGCAGCTTGATCACACGACTGTTGTGCAAACGCTTCAATTTTATAATCGTTTGTACCTGCTGGTTATTGAAGCTCAGAAAGATTCAGTTTTTTAAACATACGATTTGAAAACGTTTAAAACAATGCATAATAAGTTAAAATTTTTCAGTGATCTAGCTAAAGTGATCACTTAGACCTTTATAGCCTATATAACGTCCTTTCTAGTTACGTCACTCGATGTACATCCAATTCTTAGTTACATGCCAATTTAACTGCTTACGACTATCTTAAGTGTTGGGGGGCGAAACTCCCCTATTTTGAGTGTTGGGGGCAAAAACATCAGGAGGGCGAAACCCCCTGATGATCGAGTCTTTGTCAAATGTTTTCTCTGGTTTAAAACGTTTACCACCTAAAACGCTTACCAATTACACTGGTGGACATGATTTTTGTTTGAATTTTGAAGACAATTTCGAGATAACTTTGGGGCGCTGATTCCAAATCTGAAAACCGTTTTGCTCTATCACGTCAGGATTTTTCGCAATTTACGATTTAATTGGATAAATTTCTCTAATCATACATGCATTTCAATACTGTGCTGCATTGTCTGCTATTTGTTGGCTATTGTGATGTCACACTGCATCAAAGGCTTGAGCAGTTGTACCCAGGTAGCATCAGCAAACAGAGTTAGAAAAGAGAATAGATAGCCATTACTATGCATGAGTACTTGAACAAAGTCGATTTATTGACCGTTTCAGTATGGGAGTAGAAAATGATCAAAAGTATTAATTGAGTCTGCTAGCAATACTCCCAAATCAGTTACTAATTGGGTACTATGCTTTAAACTCTATATGCACCACGTCATTTGTAATGTACATAGACTAACTGCTGGTAGTTGTAGACACGCACAGTAAAAAACTGAGTAAGCTACTTGTCAGATCATACAGTTTTGTGGACATTATACTGCAGTCATTCGCAAAGCTTTGCATCTGATAGAATACTTCAGTTCGTGAGGATACTAAAAGTAGACTTCATACTCTTAAAGCAAACCTTTCTGTTTAGGAAAAAGAACAAAATTGCTAGTGGTATAAAGTTAGTTGGAAATTTTAGGCTGCTCTGTGAACAGTACAGTAAATACGATGTCATCACGATCAAGAGGCTGTACGAATGATCATAATATTTTTTGTTATATTTGTGGAGAATATGTTGTAAAATCTCAACGCCAAAACATCACAAATTTTGTTTAAAATGTTTACTATGCCTCCTTTGGAATTAAGCTTGGGGACCAAGATAAAACATGGGCTCCACACAAGGTTTGTCGAAGTTGTGTTGAATCACTGAGACGTTGGAGCAAAGAAAAGCAGAAATCTATGTCATTCGGTGTCCCAATGGAGTGGAGAGAGCCTAAAGGCCACGGCAATGATTGCTACTTTTGTAGCTGTAATGTTTCTGGGTTTAACATGAAGAATAAGCATAACATTCAGTACCCTAATTTACCGTTCGCTATTCGTCCTATTCTTCACCAGCCAGATGTTCCTGTACCAACTCCTCCTCCAGTTTTGATAGACGTTGAAGATTCAACTACCAGTTCTGATTTGTCGTTTTCTGAGTGCCAATCAGAATATGAATGCTTTGAAGGTGAAAGACCAAGACTTTTCAGTCAAGAGGAACTAAATGATTTGGTACGAGACCTGGATTTGCCCAAAGTTTCTGCTGCTCTTCTTGGTTCTAGGCTAAAATCTCGGAATATGCTGGATTCTGAGGTCACATTCTCTTGGTACAAGCATCGTGAAAAAGAATATCTTCCATTTTTCACCAAAGAAGATGATCTGGTTTATTGTGTTGATATCAAAGGTCTTATTGTAAAATTAGGCACTACTTATGAACCAAGCGACTGTCGCTTGTTTTTTGATTCATCTAAACGAAGCCTAAAAGCAGTGTTGCTCCATAACGGAAACACTTTTGCATCCATACCTCTAGCTCATTCCATTCATGTGAAAGAATCCTACGAAAATATGGAAATTTTGTTGACCAAATTGAAGTATCACGATCATGCATGGAAAGTATGTGTTGATATAAAAGTATTAAATATGCTGCAAGGCCAGCAGTCTGGATATACCAAGTTTCCTTGTTTGTTATGCGAATGGGATAGCAGAGATAAAAAGAATCACTGGGTCAAACGCGAATGGCCAACAAGGGTATCAAGAACACTTGGTCAAAAGAATATAACCAATCCTGCCCTTGTAGAATCTTTCAAAGTAATACTCCCACCTCTGCATATCAAATTGGGCCTAATGAAACAGTTTGTTAAAGCCCTGTATAAACAAGGCCTATGCTTCAAATACATATCTGAAAAGTTTCCCCATTTGAGTGCAGAAAAAGTCAAAGAAGGTGTCTTTATTGGTCCACAAATCAGGATGTTGATTAATGATGAACTTTTCATAACAAAGATGAACGATACGGAGAAAAACGCATGGCAGTCGTTTAAAGATGTCGTGTCTAATTTTCTTGGTAACAAAAAGAGTCCAAATTACCAAACGATTGTGGAACAAATGCTAACCAATTTCCAAACACTAGGTTGCCGAATGAGTGTTAAAGTCCATTATTTGCATTCCCATCTTGATTTTTTTCCTGCAAATTTAGGCCACATGAGCGAGGAACAAGGTAAGCGATTTCACCAGGACATTAAAACAATGGAAACACGGTACCAGGGACGATGGGATTGCTCGATGATGGCTGACTATTGTTGGTCACTGAAACGAGATTGCCTAGTACACAATGAACTTGGACGCAAAGCAAGAAAATTTATGGCTTGTGACAAAGATGTGTAACTTTCTTGATGATTATGCCAATGCTAAACGAGCTAGCTGCATGTCCGTGTACTCGTATTTATGTTAAATATCGCTATTTTACTTAGAAAGTGTTTTCATACTTTGTGAAAAATTCTTACGTGATAGAAAAATTCTAACTACAGATTCGGAATCAGCACCATCAAATTACCCAGAAACACCTATTGCTATCCAAACAACATAAAATTGTTTTAAAAATGTCCACCAGTGTTATTAGTAGGCCAATTAAGTTGATAAGAATTCTAAAAAGTCAGCAAGAACATCGGATCACCGGAAACTACTAAGCAGGTGCGGATTCGCCCAAAGACTTGAACAGTGTGTACTGAGCATATTATTCTGTAGTAAGTGTTTAACGCTATCCAGTGACAGAATCGAGAAATAAAAACTCGTAACAATTATAAGCCATGCAATTATTCATAAATTATTTTACCAAACAAAAAAACATAATAGTAAATGATTTGCATTGATTCGTATTTATTAATATATTTTAAATTTAAGGAGGCAAAATAATTGTCCTTGATCATTTAGTGTCTTTGTTTATGATCAAAATACTGCAGGAATTTTTAATGCAACTGCCTTAGCAGACCCAAAGATAGTACCATCAACTGATCCAGAACTAATTACTGAGAAAGATTTTGAAGGTATAGAATGGTGAAAATAGCTTACTTACGTACTTAAGTTTTGCATTATGACAAAGGAAGTTTTCAAATTTATTATGAACTACTTTCCGGAAAATTTAAATTGCACAACACTAGCACTAAACGTTTTCCTTTGACCAAGTAGCTATAAGTTACCAATACTTAGCGTATGAATATCTTGAATAATTATTCTTGTAGTTTTTACATCACAATTAATTTTTGGCGTACCTATTTTAATCAAGAGTCATATTATGTTCTCTGCTACTACCAGGGTTACCATTGATTCAGATTAGAAAATAAGAGCAACCAAAAAACAGTGTTTTTGGGCTATCATTTTTGATTTCCAATCTAAGTTATTATTAGTGCCATTTTTTTCCTTGAACAATTGTTTTCCTCAAGTGGTTGTGTTTTCGATATCACTTCTACCATGCAAGTAGCCAGAAATTTCCAATGGGAGGGCCTGTTTTTTTGGAGTCTGGAGGCAAGGCCTACAGCGCTCGGATATTTTGCAATATTTTTGTAAAAATAACAGGTCTATTTTGGTAGAAAATTCACTCTATGCTTATAAAACATGGCATAGAAATTACCATAATTAGCAAAAACACGATTAAACTTATTGCATAAATGGCCTATGTGGGCCTGGTAGTCAGTGGCAGAGCTGAGTACTCGCTACTTGAAAAATAGCGCCGCTGCCGCTTTTTGGCACAAAAAGCAGAGGCCCAATCGCTTATAGCTCCTGAAATAAAAAAGTAGCGCCGTTGCCGCTACTTGCATACAAAATAGCGGCTGCTGCTACTTTAAAAAAAATAAGCTTTAAAAGAACGATGGCATTCAAATACGGTATCTAATGGTGAAAATTCAACTTTCTAAATAGGCCTATCATTCGGCATTAGCAGACTTAACTGGTGGATAAGTAATAAACGATTCACAATTCTATTGGCTGTTGGCATGCTCCTTTCAAACAAGCAAGCATTTCAAAATGCTGGTTGGTTAAAACAGCGCTTTGGATATTACTTAGGAAGTTAACCTTGGAAGTTACACTAGGAAGTTAAATTCCTTATCGCATTTTTGCACAAACAAAAGCCTATTAGAAATAGTTTAAATCTCTATCGACTCAAACAAGCTGAGGTTTTAACGTTAACGTACGATGGCATACAGTATTCAGCTTTTGTACAATTTTACCCCGACTTTTAATGTTGTGAAGTAGTCGATCTGAATAGTTATGTATATAATATTTCAGGTGAATTGTAGGGACGAGGCACAAGTATCCCCACGAAAACTGGAACCCCCCCCGGAAACCTTAACTCTGGAAACCAGAACAAGGAAATCTGAAACCGAAAAAAAACTTTGAATTGTCTTAGATTCGAACCTGGGTCTTCTTTTTGTCTTGTCTTAGAATCGAACTCGGAGTTTCATTTTGTTTTTAAGTCGAACCCAGGTGTCTGCCTTTGAGCACGTAAAACGTGCACATTTTAAAAAAACAAGTCAGAAAAATAAAAAAGTGTTTGCAATCTGCTGAAGAGAAACAAGCTCAGGGTAGCTCATAAAATGACTCTGCTGGTAAGCTTCAGAATGAAGTCTTTTTTAAACGCAAGTTTTGATAATAGACGTCATTTGTCGAACGTCATGATAGGAAAATGGTTAGGCGCGTAGCCAGAAATTCGCAATGGGGGCTGATTTGGGGGTCTGGGGGCTTCGACCCCAGCCGCCGGAGGCACGGAGGTCTAGGGGCGGAGTCCCTAGCGCTCGAAATTTTTTGTATTTCTTTGCAAAAATAACTTAAGTTTAGGACTATTTTGTTAAAAAATAACGCTGTAAAAACGTGGCATAGAAATTGGCAAGGAGACATAATTCTACTAGTTGCATTAATGGGCTATGTGGGAAATGGCTAATGATAACATTGTAGTTCTCTTGTTTATATGCTGGTAAATCATGAAGTTCTATTATTCAATAAAGCTCACACGGCGTAATTTTTTTCATTTATATTTTATAGAGAAAAATAATTGGAGAGGGAGTAAAGCAAAGATAATTGAGAGAAGTGATTGGTAATTAACTAATACTGAATAGCTTCACCCCTGTTATTCCTGAATTTATAATATATTTGATGATAAAACGTATGTTTGGCATTTTTACACTAGCGATCAAATCTGATTGCATCTTTTTGGGCGGTTTTCAAAGTTTTTATTGATTTGTGACTTTAATCTTTGACAAATTAGCCCCCCCCCTCTAAATATATGTTTCAAAAGATGTTTTAAATCACTTTTTGGTCCATTCCGGCGCAAAAACAAGAATCTCAAAAGAGCTAAAAACGTGGTATTTTCTTTATTCTGCGTTTTGGTTGACAGGCCAAAGGGGGAAATATAGCCCCCCCCCCCCCCCCGCCTACGCTACTGAAAATAGTGCGTTTCATATTACAAGCGTGCATACACTGAAAACCTTTTTCTATAACAACCTTATTAAACTTAACAAATCCAAACCTTGAAAAAGTAAGCATCAAAAGTTTTAACTGCCTTAGTTTGGCTTTAAGACAAAACCAAACTTATAAAAGTGAACTTCAAAGCTTTCAACTGCATTAGTTCAACTCTAACACAAATCAAATCTCTAAGCACTAGGAAACTTTAAAGTTTGTAATTTGCTGCACGTTCGACACTCAAGCAATAAACTAAATGATCACCTTTTAATTTTAGGTCGGAAGTCTGAGGGTTACCGATTTATTTCTCTAATGAGTATATCGTATACACATTTGTAAAACGGTGGTTGGTACTCAAGCAAAGCATACATTAAATAGTTACCTTTTAAATTTAAACGTGAAGCCATGAGGCTACCAGTTCGGTTTTCAGGTAAGTCTTGCACTAAATTTACTGTTGTAAAACGGTGGTTTGGCACTCAAACAAATCATACACAAAATAATTCTTTTTAAATTGAATTTTAGACTTGAAGTTAGGAGGTTGCCAGTTTTATTCTCAGGTTAGTCATACAAGCTTTGTAAAAATACCTAAAGTTTAGACTTGAACCATCTAAGGTGGTTCGATTCTTAGACAAGGCAGACACCTGGGCTCGATTTCAAGACAAAATAAAACCTCAAGTTCGATTCTAAGACAAGACAAAAAGAAGACCTAGGTTTGAACCTAAAACAATTCAAAGTTTTTTCTTTTGGTTTCCGTTTTTCGAGGGGTTTACAGTTTCCGGGGTTCCGATTTCCAGGGGTTCCAGTTTCCGGTGCCTCCCTGCAATTCACCCGAAATACCACATACATAACTACTGTTCTGTTTATTGCACGCTCGGTCCTTAACCACTTAAATAATTCCTCGTGTTGAGATCCGACAGAAAAATTATCAATCGACCAAGTAAGAAAACATTTCTTGGAATTTGTAGAAATGGTAGGTGATTCACGCTCCTACGATGATTTCATCGAACTTTGATACAAAAGTAGGTCGAGCGTTTAAGAACTGGTGTTTACGATCTAGAAAGAGATATGTAGTAATGACGTATTCTATAGCGCGAGCAACATGCTGTAGGCCTACCCAGTACTTGAACATTAAAATTTTGCATGAGGGGGACGCTTTTGCTGCCTTGACCAAACACATTTGAAAAACGAAAGTACTTTAGTGGAAATTATGCAATTCCGACCCCGAAATCGAGTAATACGCCGCTTTGTAGACACATGTTAAGCAAATGACGCACAATGCGATTCACGTTACACTAAGTATTTTTTCCTCGAGTATAACTCCATTACTAAATTAGCTTTCAAGCTGATTTATTACCTGGTTCGATTTATTAGTTCAATTCTAAGCGCACGATAAACATATTTCTCAGTTTTATTGTTCACTGTTGTAGCAAAGTTTATTTTACCAGGCCTATGCAATGCATTGATGTTACTACTGTCCAACTTGCAGTGCACATCTACAGTGGTCTGTGACCATATAACCAACAAATCATTTGTCTTCCTAAATGCCAGCATTTTGGGAAAATATCGCAAAAAAACGTCTTTGCGATCAGCAAGTTTACATCAATTTATCAAACTGTAATTATCGCATTTTCGTTAAAAAGTTCTTGCTCGAAATTGGTTTTATCAAGAAATTGAGAACTACTTGAGGTACTAAAGAGGGGCCCAAACCTTTTTCCACAATTTCCTTTATTCGCGATTCAAGTGCAATTTATTCCGTTTGACTCCGTATCATTGGCAACCCCGCATTTCGCAATTTTGTGATACAAAAAGCATAATTTTCCAAAAATTTTTGCTGACTAAGAAACGCGATTACCAACTGATAGCAGTGAGTAGCCAAGCCTATCACAAAATCTGAAAACTTCGTTATTGTCACTAGAACCTGTAGACCTTTCCTACTTGTAGTGATCAACAGTATGCCTTTTGTGATGTCTCATAATTGCGAAAAGCAGGGTTGCCATTTACACGGAGTCAAAGGAATGAAAACGTATATTCTCAAATAACGGAATTCCGAATTGTAGAAAAAGGTTTGGGGGACCTTTTTATTACCTCATTTAGTTCTCATGTCTTCAATAAAACCTATTTCGAGCAGTTTCTTGACGATAACGAAGAACACCTGCAGCAAAACCAACTGTCTAGTATCAATGTGTACTCTGTACAAGTGAGAAGGGAGTGTCATAAACCGCCTGTCAAGTAGCATCTTACTTATTTTTATAAAGAATAAATGGTTGATCTTGTTCTCTTTGGAGTTTTGGTTGATTGCAGTAATGCAGTTTTCTCAATTACTACCGACAAACTTTAACAACGCATTGATTATTACTATCTGTTAATTTACACACGAAGCTCAAGTCCTTGGCCTTGTCCTGTCCTCGGCTCGAGGACAACATTATTTTTTGATTGGTTAAAAAAGAAAATAACCAAGCAAAAGACAGCATAACTGCTAGTCTGTCAATTTGTTGTTTCTTTTCGTTATTTGAAAAATAATACAATGTGATAGCCAACTAAGCCAAGTCATAGTAATGCTTATTTTAAATGGCAGAGTGTGTAAGCTCTAATAGGTAGATGAGGGAGCAAAATGCAATGTAGAAAATTGTTGTTTTTATTTTTGCTAACACTTCCGGTGTAGGCGGTACACGCTGCAAAGCACCAAACCATTCAGAATCATAACAAGGAATCCGGGGTCCAAACACAATTTTGAGTTGTACCAAACAGTAGCATATACAGCAACCATAAGATCTAGTGCATTTGTAGGCTTGTTACATGTATTTACATTATTTGCAATAAAAAGAAATCACTAAGGAACGTTTTAGGTTCTACATTTGGCCTTTTTTGGGTATATCTGAAATAGCAATCATAACTTCAATGAATTCTAATCAATTAATAAACTAATCTGATAAAAAGCTAAAACATTTGTTGTACTGCACACTGTGTACTTCGCTAATTTCAATATAAAAAGAAGATTCACGTTTACAGTAACTGAAGTGATAAAATTACGAATTTTTATGGCTTGTGGTTGCTGCATCATACATATTGCTTGGCTTACTGTTTGGTGCAAAAAGTCGACTTGCCGAAATTATACTTTTGAGTTGCTAACGCAAAAGCATGACCGAGCCTATTCTACGTTGGAATTCAGAAGGAAGTATGTGTGCTATAATGAAATGTAATACAGTAGGCCTATTTCCAGGAAAGGCATATTAACATTATACAACAGTAAATACTATGGTATATCTTAAAATAGCTAACAAAACGTATCAAAAAAACACCGACTATAGGTCTAAAAATACGAGAGCGCAAAGAATTTGTTTTGAGTTACGAAAGAATAACTCTAGTCACTGGCAAGTGGTCTGAGGGCAAAACCACATCCACTGAACAATTTGTGGTTTGGAAAATGCCGCTGAGAATCCCAAATAACAAACTATTGGATCACAAAAAACGCTGCATGAAAATTATAAAGAAATTACAGTATGTGAGACGTTAAATATAACTAGTTTTTTACACCACTTCATTACAATGCAGAGGCGAAGCTTCCGCAGAAGCTTGGGCATTATTAGAAAAAAATTACTGGTTTATTATTTTTCCGTTTCGATGATTGTGGACCCTTCAGAGAGGGGCCCGGGACCAATGTCTCCAATCACCTTCCTTCTTAATGCGACTCTGCTGGAATCCCCAGCTTTTGTAAACTTAAATACCTTGTGTTAAATTCAACAAAGCATCTTCTGGCGGTCAAAACGTTAATGCGCTTATTTATTGATAGGCATTAAATATGAAAAAGACAAAACACTATGAAATGTTAAGAAGAGTTTGGCGTAAAATTAGAGTTGGAAACTTGAGCAAAAAGTAAAGCTTTTCTAACGTAGCATTTACGGTATTTTTTTTTAATTTGCTTTAAAAATCTAAATGTGTGAGCTTCTTTAAAGTCACAAAAATTGCTTTTTTTCCAAAAACATTCACTAAAATTAATCAACGAGGTCATGGGGACTTTGCCCTCTCCCCAGAACTTCGTATTTTTTCAATGCCAAAAACTTTTGAGGTTACAAATATACGTGGTATGGTACCTCTATGTACTTTGAAAACATAATGTCACAGTATTTTGCAATATTTTTAGACAATAATTTTTGAAAATTTTCTTAAAAAGAAATGGTTGAGCCAAAAAATATGGTTTGTGTTTCGAAAACTACCAAAAAATGGGGATCATAATCAGTAGACGTTTGCACCGAGTTCTAACTGATAAAATTAAAGCATTAAATTTGCCATTTCTACGTTTATAATTTAGCTATAAGCCCCTTCATGGGTTATGACCTTGTTTTATTATCACGATACCGCTATGATAAGCGATCAACATCAGCTGATAACTTTAAAGCGTCAAAATTTTATTCATTATTATTTTTGAAAACTATTATTTTTGAATTATTATCCAAAAACTTAACGAAACGTAATATCCTAAGCAATTTGGCGTTTAAAAATTAAGGAACATTTACCAACGCTGATTTAGAAAAATTGTGTCCTCGGTCCTTGGCCTTGGCCTCAACTAATCCTGTCCTTGGCCTCGAGAGGGTTTGTCGTCGAGAAGTTGATCCTTTGCCTCGAAATTTTTTTGAGTCCATGGCCTTGGCCTCGAAGGTTGTGTCCTCGATTCCACCTCTGTTATACACAGAGTTCAATTTGGCCCACTACCAGACCACATTATTCGTTGAATTTTGGTTCAGAAAAAATACGACCTCCATAAAACTCGCCAATACAGGTACAACAACGACAAACGTCAATAAAGGTAGCACTGTTTGTTCTGCTAAACTAAAAAAACGTGGCAACAAGAGCAGAGTGAAAAAAAGCGGAGAGTAAAGACTCCAAACGTTAACGCGTGAAAATGTGAATCAAAAAAGTCTTGGAAGGAGTTTTTTTAGCAATAGCGGAAGCGGCAGATTATTTACTTAAAATAGAGCGCTGAATCGCTGCTGCTTTTTTCACTAAACAATCAGCGGCTCTGCCGCTTTTCGCTCGTGACGAAAAAAAAAACAGCGCTGCTACCGATAAAGTAGCGGGGCCACTGTGTTCATTACTGGTCAGTAGCTAACTAAAACTCGCAAGTATTAACCTCACTCGTTTAATTTGGGTCTGAGCGGCGGCTAACTAATATTTACAAATAGGCTATTAACCCAATTCGTTTAATTGCATTTTATAGAGAAAGATTCTTTGGGGGTGTAAGGGCTCATGGAACTAGAATTGGAAGAAGCGATTAGTAGCCTAATTAACTAAAATAAATACTGAATGATTTTTTTTGACAAATCCTACGTTAAGGATTTTGCATCAAATCAAATTTGATTGCTTTGTTTTAGCTATTTACATTACTTTTTGCTGATTTGTAAGCTTTATTTTTTCCAAAAATATCCCTATCCCCTAAATATATGCATTAAAAAAGGACCACTTTAGAGTCCCAGTTCATGCCACTGCAAGATTGCCGCAAAAGTGTAAAAAAATAGGTATTTTTCTTAGTGTGCATTTTGGTCGACTGGCCAATGGGGGAAGGGAAATAGCCGCTGGCAATAGCATTTAATCGTTAGGCTATTATTGCAATAGTTTGCTCACTTTTCTGACATGAACTAAAAAATGACAAAAATAAGACAAAATAAGGACGCTTGTCCAAAATTAGTACATTCCTTAGAAATAAGTTCCATGATTTTTTGTAAGGCATGCTTCTTCCAAAAAAGGCAAAATCTTAGAAGTAAGAACGGTATTGCAACCCTGGCTGCTACTCTTATATCTATTGCCATGATATTTTTTCATCATTTGCTTTGAAGTATTGATTAAATCGACATACTTTATGAGTATTTGCATAAGTTGCCATTCTAACAAAGTTTTTGTTGTTGTTTTGTGTTTGCTTTCGTTTTTGTTGTTTTTTTACTTCGGTTTTTTGTAGTTCAAATGAAGACGCCATATTTTGTGTTATGGCTCTCCGTAGTGGCTGCAGACTCGTAGACCTCACGGTCCCTTCGCTCTCACTCAGGCACTGCTTTCTTTAATAATACCTCAATACATACTCTGTTTCATCTGTTTTTGTTTTTTTAGTGGCGTCAATAAAAAAAGTTGAACTTGAACCTTTTACTGTTTTCGGGTGTAGTATTGATATCACGCAGCGCAACAAAGCTGAATCTGATAATTTATTATTATATAAGTTAATGAATGTTGTGTGTTTGTGAATGTATTACTCGTTTTATAGTGTTGTTTTTTACATATGTACAGTAATTATTTGTAATTTTATACTTCTCAAACTTCACAAAATGATGCTGCTTAATTCAAACGACTTTGATGACTAACTGCGTGCTGCAATACTTCGATAATTTAAGTTTATTTCACTAAACGCTACCAATATGCTTCGATTACTTTGCATAAATTGAAAACGGTCATAATAGTTATACCGGTAACCTGCCCAGTGTCCTTGCTCCTTCAATAAAAAGATTGTGGATTTTTTTTGTTTTTGTTTACGCCTAAAAACAAAATACTGGTTCTTATTTGCAGAAAACTCTGTTTACGGTAATGGTAATCAACTGTCAACTTTTGAGTTGAAAGAGGAACATGATAACGATGTCGTCTCGAATCTAGAAGACAGTGTAGATGGATTTTAATAATAAAATAAAGGTTTAATGCAATGCTTGTTTTGTGTCTGTTCTTTTTGTAACTTAAAAAACTTGATTGCGTTTGATTTATTTGCTTGTTTTATCATTTCTTATCGTTTCTAACCATTTTATGCATCGACATGAAAGTTTTATGCGATCTGCAATTTTTGAGCAAAAGGCTGCTAAGTTTTGGCTTAGAATTTATTGTCATAGTTTTGGCAAAAATTAATGAGTCGTTTTAGTTTTTACCTTGCACTAATTAAAGCTTGATGGTTAGAGTAATATGTGAATGGAGTATTTGGTATTCCAAATATATTAAAAATGTGGGCAAACCACTGTCGCTGCAACTGCTTACAAATTGTCATTGAGATTCTTTTTAGCAAAAACGATGTTTTTTTAATCCTAACGTATATGCAATATCGATACTTCTGAGGCTTCAAAAACCATATTTATGTACGTTTCAACTTAATTATTATCTCTACAATTAAAACTAAATTGTGCTCCTGGCTTGTTTGAAGGTTTATCTGCGTATCATTTACTTTTTGCGTATGAAACACATTTTTTGCATGTCAGTATGTTTTTTTAACTTTTGTCTTGTTTGTAGTTGTTGTAGCGCATACTTATTCTTCTGTCACCGAACCGCGTCAGACGCTAAATACTGATCGATACGTGCACTTTTTTGTAGAAATGACTACGTTGTGGTCGGAGGAATCTGCTCCTGATTAGGAGTTTGCAGTTATCCAATGTTCCTGTGGATTTCTTCGAATTTCTATCAACTGAATTTGCTGCTTGTTTGAAGCTGCCAAGCAGAAATAATTATTGTAAAGCGTCTTATTCAAGGACGTAACGACGTGACCAGGGTGCCGGTTGAACCCAGATCATGCGATTAGGATTGTCGGAAAAACGATGCCTTTACCCTTTCGACCACGTTGCCGACTGCAAGTTATGTGCATAACTTGTAATAGTTATAGTCTGAGCAAACATATAATTATAAAATGCAACATGATGATTTCATAGCTGTTTTTAACTTTCCACGAAAAGCTTGGCTACAATATTTTCGAAGTTTTTGAGCTGTTTGTTTTGGATTTATTATGGTAAAATTATGGAAATTCATTATGCTGTTCATTATAGTAAAAAATTTAGTTAGTATTAACAATCAGCTTGGTTTTAAGTTGTCTTTTGGTAGTGGTACCTGTGTCTATTATTATTAAACAAACATAGCGCAAAATAGCCATCATGGCAGTCCACTATTTGTTGCGTTTCTTGACGCTTTGAAAGCCTTATTTGACAAAGTGAATCACAGTATGTTATCTGAAAAATACTTGAATCCAAGTGCCAAATAATTTTTTTTGCTCGTCTTTTGCTAGATGGTACCAGGGAAGTAGAAGCGCCAATTTGTGAATTGCTTCCGCTTTCACCACTTGATGAGTAATTTGTGCATAAAATTTTCTATCTTGAATTTTTTTGGAAACAAAATTTGTCCAGGTATGTCAAATTTAAACGGTTTATGATATCATCATCTTAAAAACATAACTTCCGCCTAATAAAATAGATGTCAAAGTCACATTATGGGCAAAATGAGTAATTCAAACCAAAATGATCTGCGTAGAAAAACGCTCCTTGTAAACTTTTGAGATTTCAAAATTCTTCACTAGAAGCCAATTTATGTTGTTATAATAATTGCCTAAGTCCGCCTCTGGACTTAGGCAATCATTTTCATAACTATCCTATATCAGTCGATGCTGACTTAGGCATCTAAAAAGTTCACTTGTTTTTAGAAAAAAGAACTAATTTTTTGAAAACAGAAAAGATTGTTTTGAAAACAGCTCAGTATTGCCCGACTGCAAGAGTAGAAACACTTTTTGGGGTTTTGTGTGTAAATAATTGCTTGTGGTAACGATTCTTCTGCCATTGGTAATCAGTGAGTGTTACTTTGGCGGTTATTGCGATAACTTATAACTTACTGCAATTTGTAGAGCTGACTTTCAAAAGCTGCTGCGATTTGTGAAATTTTAGGCTAGTGCCCAGCATACGCTTCAGCCCAGTTTGATGTTACCAACCAGGTATGGCCACCAGTAATTTAAAGTCATGCTTCTAAGAGTCAAAAGCATAGACGTAGCAAGGGCGCACGCCCCTCCCCAGTTGAAATGCCACTAATGATAAAAATGTGGCAAAAAAGCGTAGTGTTTCGTCAGTTGCAGTTTCTTAGCATGTTTCGCATACCACAGTACTTAACAATAACATTAATGACCAGGTGGCCCGGGCCTCCTCAATTAAAGTTTTGCCAACCAATTTAAATGTACATCTCGGGTAAAATTAAAGATTTTGTTCTAAAAGTATTGCTACCTTAAGCTTTCATCCAAACTTTTTATGAATGCAATGCAACAACTAGGACCAGATTTACCATATGGCACAGTGCCAGGCGCCCCGCGCTCAGATGGTTGGGATTTTTTTTTGTCTTCACCTGTATTTGGCAGGAAGATGTTGCAAAAATCTCAAAAGTTCCAGAAGCCCCGTGCAATGTAAATCCTGCCAGGGCAATAACATGGTTAGTAAGTATGTATTTATTAATACATGCTAAACCAAGAAACATTTAGTAGAAAGGACGAACCATTAGCGTATAACTGTCTGTTGAAGTTGTCTATGTTTTTTATTCGTTTCTATGTTTTTTTGTTTTTTTTTGAGCTGCATATTATTTCATGGCTGCATTTTGTTTGTTTACGAAAAAACGTTATTACATCATTTGGCCATGTTTTCCTTAATTCAATCCAACTTCGTATAATTTTTGTCATGAGGGTGCTGTGTGTAAACTCGAAGACTAGTTTGATCTCTTCGCTTTTTCCCTATTGCTAGTGATAAATCACTGTAATGCTTTGATTGTGCATTAATTGAGATTTTAAACTAAGCTGACTTTGAAATAAACACAATAAAAATATTGTCAAGTTGGGGAATGAGTTTTTTTTGAGTCAAACTTTTTGTATTTTTGATGGGTATTCCAAGTCATAAAAACTTTGAAACTATTCATATCTATACCATTACTTTACCGTTTAGCTTTGGTAAATCTCAATATAATTACGAATATATTCAGCTGACTGTACGGTTTTGTGGAGTAAATTCTTCGGAATGCTAGAAGTGTTAAAATGTCGTAATCATTCCGATCAAAGATGAGCGGACTGTGTCTTTTTAGACTCCGAGCCAAGTCCGATTTATTTAAATGATTGTCCAATCCGATCCGGCCAAAAAAAAGTAGGCAAAACTGAGAGTCCAAAGTCGGAAAAATGTTTTTGCTTCTAAAAACTATCATCATAAGATTGTAAATTTTAAAATAAAAAATAGCAAAAATACCAATGTTACATACTGGTAGTGTAGCTTACTATACTGCATTGGCAGGGCTGCCATATCGTCCTTATTTCTAATATTTGCTCTTATTTTGATGGTCTGTGTATTAGAAAATGTTATAGTCCTTATTTCTAAAAAAAATTCTAATCGGGACTTCCACGACGCTTCGCGTCGGAAGTCCCTTTGTTTTTTTGTTGTTTATTTTTCGTTCAAAATTACGAATTCTGCAACCAGAGCCCGAAATCGCTGTAGTCGCACTTAGATTGGTCAATTTGAATGATTGATTTGCTAGGAATAACTTATAGATTGTAAGTAATTTCCAGCAAATCAGTGAGGTTCCAAAGTTATATATTTAGAATCTAATTGATTGCTATGCGCGGTGATGACGTACAACAGCGAAATTGCTTTCAACAATGACCTCGCAAAAATCAGTTCGCGTAACCAGAACAAAAATATTTAGTGAATGAAAGCTTTGCAGTTGACTAGTAGTATTATTTAAAATCTGATAGATTTGATAAGTGAAGCGGTAGCTAACTGATTTGGTTTTCTGGCGTTTTGAACGAAACCGCGTTTCTGAAAAGACATTCAAGTCCAATCTACAAGTAAACGTAAACTTAAAAGTAAGCTGCAGCGAGATGCTACTGATAATTGCTAAAAGTAAAAAACTGCTGGAGTAAATCCTTTCTAGTGCAAAATATGCTGAGACACAGGTCGCACTAGCATAAATACATTCTGTTTATTACATTAGGTTCTTTGTTATCTTATTATTAAGTTCCCCTGTTGTCCTTATTTTGGGGTTCATATCGATTACAGTTGTGTGCTTAGTTAATTTCTACAGTATTAAAATTGATATCAGTCTGAACTAAAACCGTAATGTCATTAACTTCATTTCTGTTTCTAATTCAAAATTATTACATCATAGCGTAACTCATAAATGAAAAAGCTTGACCTCTAATTGCCCAGTTTTGCAGAAAGGTGACTGGGGAATACCTTCAGTTTAGATATGCTGAAAGCTGCTGATGAGAACTAAAATCCTGAAACAGCGCTGTTGCTTACCAAAATCGAACGCTATTTCTGAAATGCAAACTTTTGTTTTGTGATGGTTTCCAAAAATCGCTGGTATTCGGACTTAAAATAGATTTATAAAAAAATATTACTTTACAGCAAATGCTTAGTTTTAACTTTCAAGTTTCGTTTCAATTCAACTCTGCTTTTCCCGCATATTAGAAGTTGGGTCAACAGTCTGGCTGCTATCCGGTCTATTGAAAAAACAGCTTGACAGTCCAGCTCCGGTCCATACTTATCTCGGATACTGATGTATAATTACAGTATTCGTATCACGTAAACAAGAAAATTTGAACATGACATCTTCCAACAATAGAAACGGAGCAGACTTTTTGAAATAGAAGATACGATGTGGTTTTAAAGCACGTACAGTACAACGCACATTAAATCGACAATGAAACTGATTTTAATTTATAGTTTAGCAATCATACGCCATGCTTGAACAACAATACTGATTTTAAACGAAATTGTGATAATGTTCTGAAGTAGTTAATTTTTTGGTTAGCAGCTACCCTTGGCAAAATCCTCTTGGTAAATAAATAAGAGTTTTACAACTTGCAAGTAGATACAAATCAAAAGAATAAGCATTTATAGTTTGCATTTGGCTAGATTTATTGTATAGATCGTAAAATGTATATCACTTTCATTTTTCCCATTATAGAAAAAATATACATTGATTAAAATGTTGATGTCTTTGAAACAGCTTTTCGTCTGGCACTTTTCAAGAAGAATCGTCAGAATGGAGAGCGCAGGAAAAGAACGGCTATTCACAGGAAAAAGCTGAGTCGTAAGTGACTGAAAAAAGACTAATGAAAGAGCGTCAATAGTGCACAATGTTTAAGCTGTACAGTAAACACGTTTCCTGCCAATCATGGCTCGGCATTTTCCCTTAAATAACCGCTCCTTTTCCTACGCTTTCCATTTTGACGATTCTTTTTGACAAGCATCAAGCAAAAAGCTTCTTTGAAGACAAGATCATTTTAATCAAACCAGTACTCTAGTTCTGCACCACCAATCAACTTTTCAAAAACCATACATAGCAAATGCGCTTTTTAAAGAAAAAAAATGAAAAATAAAACCTGTTTTTTTCGGTTTTTGACTTTAGTATTAAATTGCAGTAATGTAAATACAAAATTGATTGATGGTAACTGCTCAAATTCAAACATTTACCCCCGTGAAGCCTCACGGAAAAGCTTGTAATGAAAAAATGAAGAGTGACACATGAAAATAAACAATCTTAATCGGCTATTTTACAAATATAATGAGCAAATTCAAAACAATCATGTAAAAATTGAAGTCATCTGAATTTACGGGCTGTCTCTTGCAGAAGTAGTATCAGGCTGCAGCATATCTACAACAGACAACTTTTTACAGTTTTAAATTATTATAGAAATCGACTTCACCATGAGGTTTTGTAATTGTGTTGATCAAAATTTCCGCATCATTTCGTCGTAAAAAACGCGATTTACATCACAAAATCTTGTATCACAAGTAATGAGAAATTGGTGTTCTTCTGCTATTCAGTGGTCAGAACAAACTAGTCCTATTTATGATCTTGTGTAAGACTTATTCGCGCTTCTACCACGGGGGTTATTCCCTTAAAACAAACAACGTTAAAAGCATTTCCAAAAATGCTGATATTTTCAATACCGGTATTACAATGCTGTATATTACATTATACCCGAATGTTTATCGATCAGTAGTTGAGTGGATAGAGCGTCTGCTACTAAAACGGTAGACTAGGGTTCAATTCCCGGTCGAGTCAAACAACAGACTATAAAAATTGGTATTCACAGCTTTCATGTTTGACGTTTAGCAATTAAAGTGACAGTGTAATGAAGCCTACACCATGTGTGGTAGACAGGTGGGCAGATGGCATCTTGACTCAACGACCGAAATGTGATTTCGCTGTCACATAACTAATGAAACTTGGTAAATAAAAAGTAATTACAATTACAGAATCTTACTGTACAGTATAACATTCGGTAATGTTGAGAAAAATACTGTAACTTGCCAGTGAAATACTCCTCCCGGGATTGCTTCTCATGAAAACAATCAGCATTAACCTGTGCATTTGCAAATCAAGGTTTATACGATTTATTATTATCGCCTTGTCCCAAAACCAAGACTTTGTGATACAAACAACATTTTTGATAAAATTCGATGGCTTCTTTTTCCGTAGTCTTTATTCCTAATCCATACCAAGTTTCAACTCTAATTAATCAATATTCGGGGTTCCGACAAAACATTTCTTTTGCCAAGCCTTCAATTGTTAATAAAAAAAAAAAACTTTTAAAACAGAAATCAATAATCTTACCTCTAGAGCATCCAGCTGGATTTCTATTTAGTAAAAAATTTGTGGTTGCATTTACGACGAGATTGAATTGTTGAGAAAATCTTGCGGGAGCTTTTATGAGCTCTGACAAACTATCACGAGCATCCAGCGGTTGAACAGAATATTTGAAGTACGCGCGAAGTTGATAAGACATTACACAAACGCTACATCTTGTAAACAACGCGTATGTGAGAGTGTCAAGAAACTCGTAATAGTTTCTACAAAAAATCATACACGGTAAAAACTAATCAAAATACAGTAATAATATGACCGGTATTACAGCAGCAAATAGCCCAACCAAAAAAAAACGTTCTGCACTTGGAAAATATTTGTGAGCTTATAAGCAAATCCTCAGCTTTTTTTAATCAAAAATTTGGTACACACAGCGTACCGATTATTGACAACCATCAGTATCGTTGCCTAGGAACTGCAGTTGATTAATATAAACAAATGATATACATTTGCACTGTAATTTAACGTTTAACAATGACCCTCATCGAACGATCTCGGTGTTGCATCCTTAAATAAGGCGATTTAAAACCAATTATGACGGTAAAAAAGCGCCAGATCTATCAACAATATAACAGTTTCGAAGCAATCAAATGATAACTTAACACGTCAAAAGGCCAATTAACAAAGCAGATATGCTTATATCAAATGGGTCACTGCTTCTTTGTTTCGAACGAAATATGTTTATGGGCTAAACTCTTGTTTATAATGCGTAAAAAATCTCTGAACAATTTATAATTTCTATCTTATTCTATATTTTCATGACTGCAGTAGAACTGATAATCATGATGTTATGTTTAAGAAATATATTCACAGTTATATTTACAGAAGTCCAATCTCAGTTATACTCTAAGCACTTTACTTACAGAATGAGTTAAAACAGCAACAAATACATTACTACCAGCGACACAAACGTATTATACTACATTATAAAGACCAACTCAATACCTACACAAGGCAAATAGAAGTATTACAACTATTGAAAGTGCATTCTTTGCCATTACTATAAATTAACTCCTATCAGAACATACGTTGACATTTGTCAACATCGATTTTTTTTGCTTGATTGCACTCGCCCCCTACGTGCTAGCTCAGCGGCATTTTCCGGCGAAGGAAAGGTACTTATTAGCTTTCTAATGAGCAGTGAAATCAAATTCCAAAATTGTTTCTGTAATGAGTTAATTTGCGTTTTATCCTAATCGGAATACTTGTTGACAAATGTCAACCAAAAGAAACTATAGCAGATTAACAAAGACTAAGGACTTTTGAGAATTATAATCGTCATGAATGACTGTTGCTATTGTTGTAACTAAATAATTATTGTTACAGCTATTAATTAGCTCTTGCTTCAACACAACAGCCAGCCACTGTAAGACATTTGCAACTGCATTTATTGTAGTCATTTTTTGCTGGAAAATGTTAAGTTTTTGTTGGCAGTTCTAATATTTTAGACGTAGTAGCAGCCTACGTACATTTCAAAATATTTAGCTATTAGTACCTGTCAGAATTTAAAATATAAAATCAATTTCAATACCAGTAGATAGTCATACACTGTGCTAGGCTTGAAGTGCTAACCAGGCCCGGCGCCAAAGTAACGTGACTGGGGGGGGGAGCACAAAATAGTTAAATAATTTTTTCCTCCGATTTGGGGGGTGAAGCCAAAAAAATTTTTTTCGTCCCGAATTACGCCGTGTTGTGTCCGGGCAGATTGCCTCCTTGCGGGGCACAATCTTTGCAAGATCTTCGCGCGATCTTCGCCAGGATCCTTTAGTGCAGATATCCGTTCTTGCCCACAGATTCAGGGGTGAAGAACAAATAAAAAAGTTTTTTGTTGAGAAATCTAAGTTTTCGTCATGACGTTTACTTGTGTTTTCGTCCTAGAACGAAGTTTATTCACGCTTGGGTGGGGCTCAAGCAGCACTTTGAGGGGCACAGGCCCCGAAATGCACTCCAGTAGCACCAGGCATGTTGCTTTGTTTTGGGGCACAATCCTCTCTTGGGGGGCACTATTCTCACTTGAGAGGGCACAAGCAGTGATTTGGAGGGGCACGCCCCCAAAATATCCCTTGTGGCGCCGGGCCTGGTGCAAACTAATGCAACCAGTGCTGCCGTCGAGGGTAGGCTCGACCTACCTTCCTTTTTTCGCAGGGTAGGCCCTACCACACAAAGCGTGGTTTTAATTAACGGAAACTTTCGGAAAAAGCTACTAAGTTTTGGTGAAGATCTTTTTTTCTTAAACTTGACGAAAGAAACCACAGAGGCAAAATACTCAACTCAAACCTCTGGCAGAAGTTTGTCAAAACCTACCCAATTCTCGGCCCGAGCCTACCTGCTTCTTGTTGTCAGGCCTAACCCATTTCCTTTCAGGATTTACCCACTTTTTTGTTTAGGAAGGCAGCACTGATTAGAAAGCAACTGCTCTATTCACGATTGCTTGGCTAACATAGCTAGAATTTTCTCAAGCAACCGAGCTTTCATTTAGCTCAACCATACGTAAGCAACCGAAAATTGAGAGGTGAAACAAAAGCACTTGCGAAAAAGATGGGGTTTTTAATGCTGCTTCTAACACCATAAACCGTACAGTTCAAGGCATCAAACGAGGAAGATGTTGCAGATGTGGAAAGCATACTCGCTTTGGATGCTTGGTTTGCCCGAAACACAGAAAAATACCAACAAGAACACATTGCTTAAAATGCTGAAAAATTAGTGGGCGCACTATAATGCATGTGTTTGAGATACAACCTTTGTTTGTTGAAATTCTGTTGTAATTCAGCTAAGAGCTAAAAAAGCTCAGATTATACCTGGAGTAGGAAGCATACCCTGGATTTTAGATTCAAGACTGTAATGCTTTATCAAATTCAAATTAACCGTACAATCAACAAATCGCGCAGCGCGATCTGTCGATTGGGCTTAAGCTTGATCAATCGCGCACGTCCTTCACAAAACGACAGCATATATATGAAAACACCGCGCATTAGCATTGAAAAACACATAAAAACGGCAAGTTGACAATAGTCAACATAATTATGCTCCGTTTAAGTTACACAAAAATACTGTTCTGACAAGGGTTAAAAAAATTGCTCTTACCTGCAAAACTCTTTGTGGTTTGTTAGCTCATAATAATCCAAAACAAATTTTTGTGTCCAGTTTAAGACCTCTGAGGAAACGGCAAAAGCTGGTTCTTCGTAGTCGACTTGATCGCCCTCCAAATATGTTTAGTATTTCATATGGAATACCATCACCCCTCGCAGGGCAAATAGATGAAATCATAATTTTAAGAGTTTGATTTATTTTTGATACAGTTTTATCTTGCTCAAGGGCAGTAAGATCACGAATATATTCCAAAGCTCGCTGAAACAAATATCAACAAAAACAGAAATGTGAAAAGTAAGTTAGTTGAAATACATGCTTATTTCGCACAAATACTAGAAAAGACGTATGGTACAATTTAAACACGATTGTTGTATTAATATATCAGCGTGTGACTGAAAATTACGGTACAGTAAATTACTACAGCACGATTAATGAAAGCTTGTGACTCTAATTACAGGTAACAACCAAATGCGAAGTCGATGCCATTTCTTTTTTTTGATTGTTAGTGATTATCATTCATAACATGGCCTCAAACCATGATTGCATATAAAATAGGCAAAATAAATAGCTAATGATAAAACCTCAAAAATATTTTTCAAAATGTCTGCTGAATTTTAATTGAAACTTTTGCATGTATTATGTGAAATAAGGGACCATACCAGTTTTGTTTTTTTTTTTGTTAAGTACAATAATCAGAATATGTTGTGAAATGACAAAAAAAGCTGAACAAAAAAGAGTTTTGTCTTGGAAAAAGGAACATTTTGGATTTGGTTTATTAATCGATTAGTATTACTGTATAATCCAAACTCAAATTTTGCCGGCCGTTTTTTAAATTTTTCTTAAAAATTTTCAGAACAGTATTGGATGGACTGAAACTTTTCATTTACAGTAACATGTTTTTCGTAACTCTATTTTCGGGCACCGATTTTCAGTTTGTTCGTGAAAACGAACAATAAAAACCGAAACAGAAAAAAATTGTTTTGGGTGTTCATAGTTGTTGGGCTTAAATTCATATCTTAAGAGCGCCAAAAATCATTGTTTGGTCTTCACCATCATCATCATCATCATCATATTTATTTATTTACCTAGTGACGTCATATCACAAGAAAAAAACTGCAACTTTCTCTAGGTCTATCACCAAAGCATCGAAATATGCAATTCCTTTAAAACCAACACACAACTTGCAGAGTCAAAGCGATATTTAGTCACTTGGTGAGGAGACAGCGAAGGACCGAAAGGTCATTTAAGTCTACTGCCACCTCACCAAGTTAAGGCTAAAAAAAGCAGTTTCTAGCTTTTCTCAGTCTGCTACTTTCTATGATAAAAAATTTTATGCAAAATTAAAACAAAGTGTTGCAAAGATATGTACACTTTGTACAGTGTATACACAAAACTCACAGTCAACATGTAAAGAAAATGCAAGGCAACATTAGAATTGTTCTAACTCTAAGCATACTAAAAAATAAAAAAAATAAAAATGCTGTAACTACAGATTGGATAGAAAATAAAATTAATAAAGTTCATAATGCTTATTTATGTTTTATAGAATTGAAAGTGGGCTATTGGAGTGAAAAAAACCTCCTTGCTTTGTTTTGTATTGTTTGCCAATATGTCATTAGTACTGGTATAATTTCCAATACCTGTATACATCAACCTCAATCAGTTACTGCAAAATTATTTATAGTTCAAGGGCACATCAAAATGAGAGATGACGTATTGTATAAATGTGTGATAGATGAATGCACCATCTCATGCCATTCAAGCAATAGAATAGGTTATTGTTGAACTCAAGCAGAAATATGCAACTATGTTTCCTGTAATTACTACTGCATTGCTGATAGAAAGCTGTTATTCTAGCTTTTATCGGTTTCATAGGTTGATAAAAAATGAGCTTTAACAGCTTTTTTAAATCTGTGGAACGAAACTTCTTTTATACTGCTTGGAATTTCATTCCAAATTTTAGTTCCTGCGAATGATAGAGACTTTTGCCCTAATCTTGTTCTAGTTCTTGGAAGAAAGAAGTTGTTTTTGTGGCTCAATCTTGTCTTATGCGTATAGCAGTTTTTTATTAGGTTAAACTTATCTGAATTTGCAAAAGATAATACATTATTGTGAATTTTGTACATTAGCTTTGCAGTTTCCTGAGAGTAAATATCCTTGAGTTTTAAGCATTTAGCTCGATAGAACAAAGGATCAGTATGCTCACGATATCCACTTCCAGTTAACAATCTGATGCTTCTTTGTTGCAGAATAAAGAGAGGTGCTAATGTTGATTTTGAAGCAGTCCCCCAACTACTTATGCAGTATTGTAGATGAGAGTATATGAGGCAGTGGTAAACAGATCTTAGTGTTTGCCCTTCTACAAAGTGTTTTAATTGATAAAGGGCCCAAGATCCCCTTGCTACCTTTGAACATTGTTCCTTGATTTGTTGTTTCCAGTTTAGATTGTCGTCTATGAGAACACCTAGATACTTTAAGTGATGTGATTTCTTGATTGGATTATTATCTATTGATACTGTGAGTTCAGGTTTATTTTGTTTTGTTGTCACTACCATAAACTCAGTTTTATTAAAGTTAATTGATAATTTATTCACCTTGAACCAATTGCTTACATTGACTGATTCATCGTTAATATTATGTTGCAGTGTTGAAACATTAGAATGGGAGAGAGTAAGGTTTGTATCATCTGCAAAAAGATGAATCGTGGAATTTGAGGCAAGTGGAAGATCATTGATATAAATTACAAATATTGAATAACAACGGACCTAGAGTTGATCCCTGAGGACTACCGCAAATAACATCTCTTGATATATATATTTGTATATTTTTAGTTCAAAATAAGCGCAAACTGTGTCAGCAAAAGCGCAACAAGTGCAGGAAAAAATAATGGGAGTTCGATTAAGTTTAAGCATCCCCTGCAGCTAAGTCATTCAGAAACTTTTAACATAGTAGGTATGTAATTAAGTCTTTAAATGTGTTATGGGCTTTACCAGCAAGTAAAGACTAAAAAACGGCAAGTAAGATAATAATTTCAAATCGATTACAAATCTTAACAACTTAGTTTTTCAAATGGGTCTGAAATTGTGCGAAAAATTTTCAAAAGACTGCTTCTTCCAAAAATTTACAAACAAGCACAGCAAGTAGGGGCTTTGTTTCCAGAACCCCATGAACTCCCAGAATTAGGGTTATCTCGCGAAGCCACAGTCTGTGACACACTAGTACGATAACGAAGTAGAGTTGTAGCTTTGCAATACTAAAAGTTGCACTAAAAAATTCTGATTGCAGATTACGAGCTAAAAAGGATCGATTACAACATACTCTGGAAACAATTAACGAATTGTCAAGCTGCTTTCAGCCATTTTTCTTTAGTAATTACCAGGGCAAATTTTTGTAACTTTTGCAACTTTTTTTACAGCTTTCGACAGCTTCCTAAATACAAAGAACTTCTGTAATACAATGTTCTAAGAGCTTTTAGAAATTTTATATTGTAACTTTTTGCAATTTGTTTCTTTCTTACATGCTACTTTTTACTGCAAGTTTCAATTAAGAATGGCGCAAAATGTTAGTGTGATTTATGGCGCGTCGTTTGTGTACCCTAATTTGTGCAATGTTTTTTTGCACATTTAATTAAATAGTCATTTTAATTAAATGTACCAAAATAAATATACAAAAAAACACGTGCAAAAATAAATATGCAAAAATTTTTGAATATTTATTACACCATAATTTGAGCAACGTGTTTTTGCATATTAAATTAAATAGTCATTTTAATCAAATATACAAAACTATATGCCGCAGAATAAACTGTTGCAAAAATAAATAGACAAAAAACTGTTACACAAAAACTTTTGACACAAAAATTGTTGTTGCAAAAATAAATCCACAAAAATTTTTGTGGATTTCTTTTGCAACATTATATTTTGAATCAAAATTTTTTGCATTACCATTGTGTGTGTCACAAATATTTGTACATTTACTTTTGATAACAAAGAAAAAACACCCTCCGAAATAAATGTGCAAAATTTTGTGATTCAAAAAATGTTGATGCAAAATTTCTTGTCGCAAAAAAAAACGCGTGCAAAAATAAATCGTCAAAAATATTTGACTATTTACTTCGTGTCCATAATGATCAAGGGTTGGAATCATGCGGGCGGGAAGGTACCATCAAGGCATAAAATTGGAACTTCGGGACGAAAGCTTCAAGTTGTACGGCAGCTATAGTGAGGTGCTAGCCTGCTTGTGAGACCTCTCGTCGGGCTAGGAAATGATGGTTCATTCACCGTACCTTCCCGCCCGCATAATTCCAATCCTTTATCATTATGGACACGAACTAAATAGTCAAATATTTTGACGATTAATTTTTGCACGCGTTTTTTTTGCGACGAGAAATTTTGCATCAACATTTTTTGCATCACAAAATTTTGCACTTTTATTTTGGCGTACGTTTTTTCTTTGTTATCAAAAATAAATGTAGAAATATTTGTGACACAAACAACTGTAATGCAAAAAATGTTGATGCAAAATATAATGTTGCAAAAACTTCTGGGTGAAAAATTTCTGTGCAAAAAATTTTTGTGTAACAGTTTTTTGTCTATTTATTTTTGCAACGGTTAATTCTGCGGCATATATTTTTGCATATTTGATTAAAATGACTATTTAATTTAATATGCAAAAACACGTTGCTCAAATTATGGTGTAATAAATATTCAAAAATTTTTGCATATTTATTTTTGCACGTGTTTTTTTGTATATTTATTTTGGTACATTTAATTAAAATGACTATTTAATTAAATATGCAAAAAAACATTGCACAAATTAGGGTACACAAACGGCGCTCCATGGTGATTTAAAAAGCATATGCTATAGACCGAGTAAGTGATGACATCACAATGCCCATTGTCTGGTTCGTACTGCAGATCGTAGAAAAATTCGCCCATTTAAATCAATGGTAAAATTCTTACATACACGCACCTTCAAACAAATACAGTAGGTTAGTGGGCGGCGTTTTTTGTTTGATGATTTTACCTTTATTTGAAGGGCCAAACCTTCGTGATTCCATTTCAGGTTATTTCCAGGATCAAAAGTTCTTATAAATGCGTATTAAACTCATTTTAAAAAGGATACTATTATGACATAGAATAGCGTTTTTAGACAACTTCACAGGATATACTGTACCGAAAATCAATTGCTAAACAATCATAAACATAGCAAAATGTGAAGTCAAGGACAATCTAAGACCAAAAAAAGCTCAACGACGATTTTAGAAATGAACGAAGGTTACAGCTTTAAATTAACAGCTCATAGTGTAGAAAGGTCAAAGCAAAGTAAATGATTTACAGTATTTTGTATTATTTTGTGAATGCAAAATTAAAATCGCATATACAGGCGTATACGATAAGCGCGGCGGGGCCTGCAGGGGTGCGGTCTAGGAGAGCTAAATCCCCCTACATCCAGTCCCATAGCAATGTCACTTACGATATTTAATAGAGAAAAGGGCTTTTTAGACAAAAAATTGCTATTATAATAATTATTTCTTTGTTAAATTACACTCCGCCACGAGGCAGCACAAAACGCTGAAAGTAAGAGGAATGAGTGTTTTCGGTTGAATTTTCCATTTTTACTTTTCAACTTTGATGTATTGCTTGTTCGATTCTAAAGTGTGAAGATAAAATTTGAAAAGTATCTTATCCAAGAATTCAGGAACGCAACTTGAACGAGAGCTAAGGTAAAGTTGTCGATTGCTTTCGTTTGTTCACTAAAGCGAAGCTGCTAATCTGTTCGGCCAAAGTGTTAACTTAAAACTGTTTTGGTGGCTATTTTCAAAGTAGTACTGGCATTACTAATACAGTACCGGTATGTCAGTAATATTAATTTCTGAAATTGCCGCATTTTTCTCCGGCGAAGAAAACTTAATAAAAAAAAGGTGAAAATGCTCTAAATAGCAACCGACTTTCCACGTTTTTATATGACGGATCATCGGGGTAAATAAAAGCGAGCGTACAAGCAAGCATGAAGCAAAAAGCATACAATGTAGAGGTCACTACATTTTATTTTATCGTCCTTTGTGAAGGGCTTTTGACAGAAATTGAGACTAGTCGAAAAACCTGCCAAAAATGTGCCCAAGAAATAAGATTAGAAAACTTAACACTTTTCCTTTTCGTCAGGGTTAAGGTCACCTTGCCCGACTCCTCCTCTATCAAAGAACCTGGCTGTTTTGTGTTCGTATCTTCTCCTAATCTTCTATCAAAAAACTTGACTTCATATAGTGATTAGTTTTGATTATAAAACAAGCTTACCTGCAGCGTGATTCCCATTTTGAAGCCAAATTGCTATTCGTAGGAAATCGGTGGAATTTCCATCTACTCTTTTCGCTTGTATGATTGCATCCTAATGCCTTAATGCGAAACACAATACCATTTTACTCTTATTCTAGATGCCTATCGCAGCTCTGCTCGAAGTATCAAATGACGGCCAGTTGGTCGAGCGGTAACGCGTTCGTCTCTGGAGCGGGAGGTCTGAGGTTCAAATCTCGGGCCAGTCAAATCGGACACAGTGTTGCCAACGGCTCGCCTCCGCTGCGACATTTCTTTGAAAGGAGCTGTGTTGCCCAAGCGCAATGATGCGGAGATGGGCCTCGCCAACTCATTACACGCTTCGGCGTATTACAGTGAGTATAGTGAAAGATTTGATTGATTTGATTTGATTAAATAAGCGCTGAAACGCTATTTTACCATGCAAAATACCCTTTTTAAAATGAGTACAATACGCATTTATGAAAACTTTTGACCACGTAAATAACCTGAAATGGAATCA
Organism: Trididemnum nubilum; assembly: GCA_963965965.1. Lineage (NCBI taxonomy): Eukaryota > Metazoa > Chordata > Ascidiacea > Aplousobranchia > Didemnidae > Trididemnum > Trididemnum nubilum. The sequence goes on along the minus strand of OZ014477.1, from coordinate 30,316,200 downwards.
CGAAGGTTTGGACCTACAAATAAAAGTAAAATCAAACAAAAAACGCCGCCCGCTAACCAACAGTGTTTGTTGAAGTTGCTTGTATGTAAGAATTTTACCATTGATTTAAACGGGTGAATTTTACTACGATATGCAGTACGAACCAGACAATGGGCATTGTGATGTCATCACTTACTCGGTCTATAAAACTATTTTAGCACAATTCTGTTGTCTTTGTTTTGCATCAACTAGCTACCGTGTTTCCCCGAGAATAAGACAGGGCTTATATTAATTTTTACTCCAAAATATGGCACTAGGGCTTATTTTCGGGGAATGCATTATTTTGATATATCAAAAAATGAAGTTATAAAGTAAAAATTACGAGATTTTAAATAAACAGAAATTACGAAAAAAGATCTACATTTACTTGCCATTAATATGTTTGTTATTCAGAAACTCATTAACAACAATTTATTCAAGAACATACACCGCATTAAATGATAGGATGGCATACACCGCATTAAAGCAGTTTGAATAAATATAAGAAAAGAATGTTTGACTCTTTCGTCTTTCTGCCGCTCTCAACTAGGGCTTATTTTAAGGGTAGGGCTTACATTAAAATCATCCTCAAAAATCACGCTAAGTCTTATTTTGCGGGTAAGTCTTATTATCGGGGAAACACGGTACGTGACGGATTACTGCGTCGCAATGTTATCTATTCGCTTACAACTTCGCGTACAGTAAAGCGAAGCTTTTGCATGCTATGCAAACTGTAGGCAAAAGATCGTCATTTCTCCCTGAGTAATGTTCGCAACTATTTGGCATTATAGAGTAAATCACTGCCGTTTTTAATGTTTGTGCATAAATGCAACTTTTTGCAACTTTCGATAAAATAAATGCAATTTTTTCAATTATTTAGTGCAACAAAAACTTGCCCTAGAAATTACCATTCAGTAATTAAATCGGAAAATAACTTTCAGCAAGCATAGCTGGCTTATTTGTACTGTACTTCAAAAATTTGCTTCCAACAAAGATCCGACTGCAAACTGATACCGAACTTCGAATAACGTGGCTGCTGGGAAATAAAAACATACAGTGTTAGTCAAAGTTTAAAACGCCGATAGTTTGTTAGTAACTTTTCATTGTTGGAAAAAAATCGGTGTTGTAGGATTTGCAATACCGGTATAACTTATAAACAAATGAAAATAAATTGCTTTCAAAAACTTTTCGTATTGCGCAAGCACTTTTATCATAAAAATGCTACATACAGCATAGGCGTAGCCAGGGGGGGCAGGGGGCCCGGGCCGCCCCAATTAATATACCACCAATGATAAAAAATTACAACAACATAGCCTAGCGATGTTTAGTCGCAGTTTTTTTTCAGCAATTATGCACATAACAGTAATTAACAATAATATTAATGATGACGAGGGAGCCCCGGGGCCCCTAACTGACAACCAGGGGGCCCAGGACCCCTAACTAACAACCAGGGGACCACGGGGCCCCAAACCAACAACCAGGGGGCCCGGTGTCGATAACTGACGAACAGGGGGCCTCTAACTGACAACCAGGGGGCGCTGGAGCGCCTTACTAACAACCAGGAGGCCCCTAACTGACAACCACGGAGCCCCAGGACCCCTAACTGACAACCAAGGGGCCCCAAGACCATTATTTAACAACCAGGGGGCTCCGGGGATCCTAACTGACAACTAAGGGGTCCCAGGACCCCTAACTGACAACCAAAGGGCCCCGATACCCCTAATGCACCGAGACAACCAGGGGGCTCCGGGGACCCTAACTGACAACCAGAGGGCCCCGGGCAACTAATTGACGACCAAGTGTCTCGAGCCAGGGGCCTTTTAATTGAAATTTCTGACAATTTACAGTCATTACCGAAAGTTTAAGATCACCCGTAAAGATAATGAGATTTCTTGGTATTGCATCATATGAGTATATCATCATTCAATTTTTGAGATTGCATCATATTTACTGTTTTAGCTTAAGTATCTCATTCATGCTCTTTTACCAACACAGTTAAGTCGAGTTGACATTTAAAGCTGTTTTAAGCTGAATTTTTCAAATTTTTAAAGTTGTGAAAATGGGTCGAAAAAAGCCATTAAGTGAAGTGCAAAGAAGCCAAAGTATTGCTTTGCATAAAGAAGGGCTATCGGAACGCAAAATTTCTGCAAAATTAAAGGTCAGTAAAACAGCTGTGCATCAATCAATCAAGAAATTTGAGCAGTATGGCTCCTATACTAGGATTTGCCCTTAAGTGGACGACCAAGAAAAACCACGGTCAGAGACGATCACGTGATGAAAAGGATAGTTACGAGATCGCCAATGAGTTTAATTAGCAAAGTTCGAGCTGCTTTGGTCGAAAGAGGGGTGAGTGTGAGCCGTATGACTGTTTCCAGACGTCTTTCACAGGAATTTGGCCTAAAATCCTACAAGCCTGCAAGAAAACCGAGGCTAACACCACCAATGAAGGCCAAGCGGTTAGCCTTTGAAAACCGATCAGTGGTCGAGTGGATAGAGCGTCTGCTACTGAAGCGGTAGACTCGGGTTCGATTCCCGGTCGGGTCAAACCAAAGACTATAAAAATTGGTATTCACAGCTTCCCTGCTTGACGTTCAGCAATCAAAGGGAGAGTGTGAAGCCTCCGCCGTGTGTGGTAGACAGGTAGACAGGTGGCAGCTTGACTCGAAGACCGAAAGGTCCCTTCGCTGTCTCCTGGCCAAGGCAACTTGGTGAATAAAATGTAATTACAATTACAATTTGCCAAGAAACATTAGAACTGGACGGCAAAAGAGTGGGGCAAAGTCATGTTCTCTGATGAATCTACACTGCAACAATTCTTGGTGAGAAAAAGACACATTCGCCGGCCACGTGGAACGAGATTCATGCAGAAATACACGATTTCTACGATGAAAAATCCGCCAAGTCAGATGATTTGGGGTGCAATTTCTGAAAATGCTGTGGTTGGGCTGTTCTTTTTGCCACATGGAACGACTATGAACGGCCCCCGTTATGTTAAATTGCTGCAGGAAAAGCTGAAAATTCATATGGCAGTGCATAACTGCACTGTCTTCATGCAAGACGTTGCTGCTTGCCCCAGATCATAAGTTGCTACAACTTTTCCGGCTAAAAACAAAAATCAAGGTTCTGGATTGGCCGGGCAATAAACCCAGACCTTAACCCTATTGAGAATTTGTGGACCAACTTGAAAGATAAAGTTGCTGAGAGACAACCATCTAGTACTAAGGACCTTGTGGAAGTAATTAAAGAAGTGTAGATGAAAGAAATTTTCCAAGAATACTGCAGGAATCTTGTGCACAGTATGCCACTGCGCTTGCAGGATAAGATGAAAAACGGCTGAGGAAGCACAAAATACTGATTTTAGCTAAAAATATTGTCAATTTTGATGCATACTTTTTATAAAATGCAATTACAATATGAATTTTGCGTCAAAACAAATTTTAATTGATAATTAATTAATGTTTATTAAAAGTTAAGTCAATTTTTGGTCAAAACTACGGGTGGTCTTAATATTTTGATAATGACTGTATATAAAAACCTTGTGAGAAATCTAAGAGTTTTGTCCTAAAAGTTGCAACCCCAGGCCCTTGTTTAACGTTAGTATGAAGTTAATGCTATAACACAGGCGGTAATGCAAACCCCCCAATTGAAATACTACCAGCGATAAATATAATGAGAGCATAGCCAGTATGTTGTTTTTGTCCGGAATTGCAGTTTCTTTAATTCAGGATTTAAGCGTACAAAAGTAAGTGATAATAATGACTACCACGTGTCCACGTCAAAATACTGTCATGCAATTTTTGGAGGTTTCAAAAAACTGTCAAGTGACTTGACTCGAGTCCTCCACGTTTTGGAAAAAAAAGTATTTTAATTTTGCTTTAAATGCTTCTTTTTGTTTATGAAAGAACTTAAAGGCGCAATCTTATCTCAAAATCATTGACGTAGCCAGGGGGGGTGGCACAGGGTGCCCGGGCCTCCTCAATTGAAATGCCAACAATGACAAAAATTTTGACAAAAAAGCCTTGTTTCTTCATTTTCAGTTTCTTTTAGTGTATTAGCCTACAACAGTACACGCGTACCATAGTAATTAACAATAAATAATATTGACGACCAGGGGGCCCGGCACATCCCCTTAATTCAAATTTTTCAAAGCCAATTTAAACGTATAATCAGGGTGAAATGAAGAGGTTTTGTTCTAAAAGTTGCCACCTTAGGCCCTCATCTAAACTTTTTATTAACGTAATGCAATACCCAGCGCCGTATTTGCCATATGGCACAGAGCCAGGGCCCCGCGCTGAGATAGTAGCTTTTTTTGGTCTTTGTTGCAAAACACCCTAAGTGCCAGGGAATATAAATATAAATCCGGCCCGGGAATAACATGTTTAGTAAGCGTAACCATCTATCGTACCATTTTTCAATAACGATTCACCTCCACCCCGCCAGTTTTTACGCACAAAATACTTTAAAAAATAGCTAGGAAAAATGCTCAATAAACAAATTATTGAATTTCATTTGAGGGGGCTTGGGCCCTTGACCTACATGTACTCCTATAACTGGTTATCTTCATGACAAAACAAAAATCTCTGAGGAAAATCTTCGAGTGGATTATCATTTACTGCTAAAATATTGCAGGAGGCAACATGCCTTACTTCCCCTATATGGACCAAATCACTTACAATTAAAATTTTACGCCATAATGCAAGATTTTGAACGTGCTTTGGACTTTAATAGCAAGTAAAAGGATTGAACAACTAAATTTTTTCTATTGGCTTTGAAACGTTAAAAATCGAGTTCTTTCAAATGGCTGTAAACACGAGCGAAATGTGATCCAATGGGATTAAAATACCTTTTTTTTCCAAAAACGTACAAAAATCGCCCAGCAGCTGGGGGCTTTGCCCCCAAACCCTTATAGCCACCGGCGGCTGTAGGCTCCGCCCGCAGACCCCCGTCTGTGACAGATATGTTTGAGTACACTAGCTTACTCAACACGTCTCCTAAGTTAGACATTTGCACTTTTTAGCTATTAGTTTTCGCTCTCTCCCTTTACTAAAATCCTGGTCAAGTGCCTACAGGCTACGGCTTCAGATCTTCCATTCTACGATATCTTTGACCCACAAAAGTTACTCCTTTGAAGATTTTTGATGACGTCATTGCATGTCATTTGTGGTTTGGCCCCCCCCTCAATAAAAATCCTGGCTACGCCTATGGCATACATTAAGGCGGATTTAACTTGCTTTCGTCCAAGACAAAAACTTGAGTCATAGAACACTTTCTTGCGCGAAAAATTGCACACGTCATTATCACAGTCGTAGACACAAAATGTTTTCATCAATCACTTTAAAAACACACTGCAGGTTGTATCCCGCTGCGTGCTAATAAATCACAGGGCTAGATAAACTGATTACACCAAATTGCTGCAGGTTATCGAGAACAATGCATGCATTATGTCGTGCAGCGACCTTCTTCTATTTAGAACGGAGCGTTTATGTTTGATAAGATAGTTCACTGCTTGAACTTTAATCTAAAGTTCAATTTTTAATTTCTTTTCGCTCTTCCCCATCCATTCACCCCGCAGTAGAATGAAGAATATTGTTTGCACTTTACATTTGGCTTTTTGGAATTAGCAACTTTTCGTGGTTTTTCATTATTGTGCTGTTCGATTCATAGACGGAGATGGTTTTGATCTAGCAGCTGTGGTGGTCCCGTTGCTGTTTTGCAAACGCTTCTTGCTCCAAGGCAGCCATACTGCACGAACCGAAGCAAGTCGAAGGCAATTCATGTAAAAGATAATGATCCCCTAAAAAGGTTAAAATTACATTAGTGTCAAATTATGAAAGCATATCTTTACACACTGCATCGCATCATTAGACCAAAACGTAATACACTTTGTTTTGCGTAAAAATTAGCAAATTTTGGGTTGAAGCTGGTTGTTCTTAAATTTTCACAAACTTTTAGCCTCATGTGTTTTTAATTTGTTCTTTTTTTATAAGAAAATAAAGTAAAACAAATTTATTTTTGCTTAGTTAAAAGTTTTCTTTTATTGTATAAAATTATGACTTCTGTTAGACAAATCTACTAAGACTGAACAGAAAAGATCCAACAAAACTCTGTTGATTGCTTACAGCTGTGTTGAGTTAGGCTGCTAGTTTGTTCTTAAATATTTTTTTATATTCTTAGATTTGACTCGGCCAAGAATCGAACCAGAATCTGCCGTTTTTATTTGAAAGCAAAAGCTCTACCACCTCGAACACAGATCGGTTTAAATCACTGGACCAATCAGCTGTTTTGTTAAGGTTTATTAAATTAAACAGAGTAACGCACAGTTTTGATTTATATATCCAAATTATTGCTGATATTCCATTTTCATTTTGAGTTAACTTCTACGTCAGTAATCTAATCTGCTGTTTCAATTATGTTTATAACTGCTTGCACATATAGCTGTTTGAAAAAAAATTATTGAAAAATATATAAAAGTTCATTTATGCAAGTACATTTTTTTCCAAAATAGATCACATGTAAAAGAATGTTTAGCTTATGACACATAACAATGATTAAAAAAAAGGAATACCTGGAAAACGTTAAATAATATAAAAAGCCACTGCATAATGGATTGGTAGGTGACATTATCCGCAATTAACAGGAAATAACCAAAAATCCATGTCAAGCCCATCATCGTTACCATGGTAATGGTGTTGAGAAGTTGGTTTCTTCTCTGCCTCTCTTTAGAAGCGCCATTCCGCGTCGAAGGTCGCACCTGACAAAAATCACACGATTTTAATTTTTTACAAGCTCAACCGGAAATGATAATTTATTGAGAAAAAGTAAAAAGCAAACTCAGAAAACTGGAAATGACTGTTTACTCCTTGAGTCAGGAGACTTGAATCAATACTGCACATAGTTTCAAATTGCAAACGTGAAAACTTGGAATCTTAACTTGCACTGTATTTGTAATATTACATATGACATATCAAACTGAAACCTTTAATTTGATTGGCATATTATAATGATTTGTTGATTAAAAGTTTACTCCTAAATTATAGTCTTCATTTCTTCAATGTCTTGTTAAAATATGACTTGATTTTGTTGAGAATATGGTAACGTCATTAGATAATTTGAGATGTTGTTGTAGTTCTAAAATCATTCTGTTAAATACTTTCGAAACCAATTTAAGCATACCTTTATCTTTCGAAAAATAACCTTTCTCAATAAAACGGCAAACACAAAATAGTTAAATATTAGCAAAATGCCAAATGGAAGAAGAAAACCCCAGTACAACGTTGGTGGTTGAAGCCAACACATAAATCTGGCGCGATACTTCGACTCGAAACATAAATCTGCAATAAAATTATTACAGCTAAAAAAAGCGTTTTATTGCAGCAACAAATTATTACTATTTTTCAAGAGTTGGGGGCAAAAAAGCCTCTTTTTCTATTTGCTTTTGTGATAAATCTTTTTTGAAAAAGTTTTTTTTTTTTTTCTTGAAACCAACTTGATTTTAAGTCAAATTTTATTTATTAATAATTTCTGAAAATTTGAAGTTGCTAAAGAAAAGAAAATTTTCAAGCTTTGAAATTTGCCGAAGTTACTCTTCAAAATCTGAAAATTTTTGGTATCACAAGACGTTATTGTGACGCACTTACTTTGATTTGGGCATTTGTTGTTTAGTTTGAAAAACAAACCAAAGTGAAATTTTTAAGCCACCAATAAAGTAATTTAAAAATAACGCCAATTTTCCAAAATATAGCCGTGACGTCATAAGCTAAAAACTAAAAAAAAAAAGCTTTTTTCTAAAAAACTTTGGTGACCAACAACCCGCATGCCAAATTTGGTGTTCCATGAACTCCAGTTTAGGAGTTACTGTAGATATAGAAAAAGCTACAATTTTGACTCCCCACTTCCCCGTAGAAACAGCGATTATCAAATCGCCCACACGAACTAAAGTTAACAAAGCGATATTAAACTAACAAAATAAAAGTTATCTCACAAGCAACAAACGAGCACCGTTTTTTAGCTTTTGCTGTTTAAATAGCATTAAATTGAAGTAATGAATTGAAGAGCATGTTTTGCATCATAGTTAATTAACGCAAGCTTTCAAAATATTTCCTGTTTTGATTTTATGGGATTATGAACATCTCAATCGTTGTCACCAGGAATATAAATTAAATCAAGTTTATTTGTTCAACTGGTAAGGCAGAAAACTTTTTGACAACGTTTTGATTGGCTATGCTCAGATAGTACATGATCTGAGCATAGCTTATCGAAACGTTGGCAGAAATTTTGTCTACTCTTGCAGTTAAACTAATAAAGTTGATTTAAGCTTTGGTAGCGTTACAAATTCAAACTTGCAGTTTACCTGCTGGATCATATGGAAGATCAAGATACCAAATAGTGACAGAGAAGTTTATGAAAACAAACAGATAAGGAATACCATAAGCCAACAAGTATACAACAACTGCTGGTGCTTTGGTGTCATTGAAAAACTAAAAAAGAATTAAATTTAATTTCTGCCCGCACTTGTAAAAATAATTGAAACACTAGCTATACATATCTACGCAGATTTCCTAACCGTTTTAAACTTTGATTGATTTTCTTTTTTTGTTGAATCAAGAACGATAAATTGAATTTCAACGTAAAATATTTAAATCGGTGTTTTAATGATTTTTAATTTTGTTTTTTCTTGCTCTGACCAAATGCGTCGAGCTCTTTATCTGGTTCGCGGAAAAAGCCCTTACTGAATCATTAAAATAAATACAAAAAAGATTTTCAAACAAGCAAGAAAAAAAGTATATAGAATGAAAGTCAATAAAATATTAGTAAATATGAAAAAAATAAATTAAAGATTCGTTCTGTGATTGTCATTTACCTCAGTAAACGTCCGATACATCTGATAGGCATTTACTGTCATCCAAGATAAACTGGCTAACGTAAAGTAATGCAGAAGAAACGTCAGAGCGTCGCACACCATCTTGTTTGTTGTTTCACCGATTCCAAAAACAAAAAATATGTATAGCATGGAAAGGCAAACGCAAATATTAACAAGTGTTGGAGTTGTTGGCTTTTGTCGCAGCTTTCTGTATTGAAAACGGGTTAGGATTAAATGAAAACAATGGTTTAAAGCAAAAAATCAGATTTTTAAATGCTAATAATGAAATCTTTCTTTGTGAACAGCAAATCAAAGTCAAATTTTTATTTTTTTCCATAAAAGTACCTGCAAGTCACTAAAATTAATGCCACCTGCGCGATATCCAATTATCCACTGCGAAGTACTGATGGCGCAGTACAGTATTTCCAAATCACAAAGATAAATTAAGGCTAAATACAGTGTAATAACAGGTCCTCGAAAAAATAAAGCATCATATGACAAGAATACTTTGCTTAGCACTGCAAAGATAAAAAATTGACAAAAAACCTGGAAGGTGTGCTGATAGTACTAATCCATCCAAAAGTTGAAGCCCTAAGTCTGACAACTACAGTTAACAAAAATCGATATCAGCAAAACTCTTACGATTAGTCTTAGGACAGGTGACGTCATTCTGTAGACCATAATGTTAAAAACGTTTTCTCTATCTTACTTGGGTATGACATTGATTAGAACGGTGGCGATCAAAAACGCAACTGACAATAAGCACCCCACATAGCTTATTCTGGATAAAACAACAATCGATGGAATAGTGGTATCACTCTGCGAAAAATATAAACTCAGATAATTCAGACTACACGACTATCAAAACCCTTTGAACTGTTTCACCCATAAATGAGATTATTCAGGGTACCACATAAAAATTTTGAAAAGTTGAAATTATTAACCCTATTTTACACGGGATATTAGACCAACGCGTTTTACACGGTTGGTAGGGGGAATAATCCTTCCCTTATCTAACTCTTAAACCAAAAGTCATGACGACACCAAATTAGGTATGCAGGTTGGTGCTTACCAAAACTTTTCAGAAAGATGAATTTTGTGTTGATGACGTCATTATAGTGACATCACTTCCTTTTTTCGAAAGATGACATTATTTTTTTCAATGGCAGTTCTAATTTTGTACATAAGTTGGTGGTCTAATACTGAATCATGAAATGTCTAAGTCAAGTTGGTCACGCCTTATGACGTCTTTGAGACGAATATTGGCCAAAAATGCTCAGATTTTAGAAAGTGACCTCGGAAACCTTAAAACTAGATCGTTACCTTAGCAACTTGACATTTTCAAGAGTTATTCTTGAATAAATTTGACTCAAAGTCAATGCAATGCAAAGTAAAAACCTTGTTTTTGAAGGGATTTTTCATGGAAAAACCATACGCCCCTCCAATCCTTGTATAAAATAGGGCTAAAGCATTTAAAATTAACACAAATGAAAGTAAATTACAAGCTTGTTTCAGACTATAATGACATGGTGATTACAGAATAGTGTTTACATTTATGGAGTATTTATCAAGTAGCCTTATCCAGCCTACACACCGCCACTTAACGGAAGTTTAGTCTTCATTTTTCACGTTAAGCTGTTACCTGACTATCGGACGCTTTGGAAGCTGCATATAGCATGCAAGTTCACTATTTTGCTGTTTCTTTTGCTGAGCGTTAATCAGGAAAGCTGCTGATACAAATTTTATAATCTTAAGTGGAAATGTAATAGAAGTACTCTGACCATCAAACAACTGATCGATCAATCAAGCAATTGTTACTCTGTTTTAATGTGGAAATCAAGGTATTGTGCTGAAAATTCGAAAGAAGGTATTTTTCTGTGACAACTCATTCTTTTACACAAAACACACGAACTTGCAGTACACAGTATTTACACATCATTACACTGGGATTTAGGAGTGGAGATCATTGATGTTGCAGTACAACTTAGACAAGTTGAAAACTGAAAATGAAATGCTAGTCAAAACCAGTGCACACTTGGCGCATAACTGTACGTGCTTCATCGTATTCTTTGCATATTTCAAACAAACATTCGGTATGCTTGGCGTGCCGTCCTACTACCACCTATCTAGCGTTAAAATACTCAAAACAAAGAATGCGATTGTAGACAAAATGTGGATCGGTCCTTAATTGGATAGCACCACGAGCGTTCTGCAGTCACTTGGTTGAACGATTACTAACAGTATATAAATTTAAATTATTATTTAAATCAAATTCAATTTAAATCAAAAGTCATTCATTCAATTCAATTTAATTCAAAAGTCAACATTTATACGTACCTCGACTTTCTAAGATTTGTCGCTTATCAAATTTTTGCACAAAAGTCGGCGCATTTTAGAAGCTGACTATTCAAACAACGTTTTTTCAGGGATACCTTTATCGCTACTTTTTTCTACAAGTAGGTAGCTAAAATTCAAAACTTACAAACAAAATTGCGTAGCTGGCAAACTTCGGACAACTAAATTGAGTTGAGTGATTGTTACTTGTAGCAATTTCACAATCACTGTTTAAGCTCCAATCATCTTCAGCGTAATTCCAGTTTACAAGTTTTTGTTTGTTTAGCTTCCGCTGAAAGGTACAAAAAAGTGTTACCATACTAATTCAACTACTAAAATATAAAAATTATTAAATCTATCATTGTGTTTAGACTATGATATATGGAATTATCAAGAGGTGATTCTACTAAAAACTGTAGTTGAAAATAACGCAACCCAATCCCAGTATTTTATTTCACCAAGATCGACTCGTAAACAAGAAATATAGTTTTGATTAAAATTTCATACTGCACGACTCACAAGTAAAATAATATCTTGTAATGGAGTAATTATTTATCTAACGCTTTGCTAAATAAAATAAAACTAATAAACAATTTTTAAATAAATACCTGTAAAGGATTTTCTGTATCTGTGATGAAATCCGTCATCAAAAAATCTTCAAAACTGATTCCAACTTTTATATTTGTTTTATTGGAATTAACCATCCCGATAGTTATTATCTAAACATGAGCAGCTACGATCAGAGTAGTAAACGCGCCGACTAGTTCAGGGCAGACTAGTTCAGGCCCGAACCCGGTCGGAACCTAAAAGTATAAGCCCGAACCCGAAAACTAATTTGAAGCCCAAATCTTGCTCGAAAAAACCCGAAAATTAAGTTCGGTCTGAAAACTTTAGCAAAGTTGCCAAGTTATTTTCATTATATTTTTGTGCACCTAAGGCAAAAAAGTACGTCTCAGGCCCGAATTTAGCCCGAAATTTTTGCCAACTTTAGGCCAGAACCAGGCCCGAACCCGACATGAGAAGCCCGGCCCGACTTACAACTCTGGCTACGATATAAATTCAATTTTTGTTTTTTTGTTATACCTGTACTTTGTTTCAGTTGCAGTTTGCAGTCATGGAGTAAACACGCAAATTTTGAACAGAAGCAATTTAACAGAGATCGGCAGCTGCAGCTGTAACGCTTATCAAAACAAAGCAAAAAATTGAACAGGCCTCAAGCGTTGGCAGTAAAAGATTACAAGACCAAATAATTTGACAAAACTGATTATACTGGTTGAATTATTGCTACCTAAATTCTTAGCAGCTACCGGTCTTATTAAAAATGGAAGATATGATCCGAACGTTTGAGAAAATTATTGAACAAAAAGTGACGAAGCGCCTTGACAAACTTGAGGAAACGATTGCTGCTTATCACACAGAGATTTTGTCATTGGATGTAAACTTTACCAAAAGATGTGAAGCCATAGCAAAAATTCTTGATAATAAAGCTGATGCTAGTGAAGTTGATGAACTAAAAAGTACACTTGACGAGTACGAGGAGAAAATAGATAAAATTGTGGAAAAAAAGGCTGACGTCAGCAAACTTGAAGATCTTAAAAAGCGGTGTGATGAACAGGAACAGAAAATTGCTGAATTAACTGATGAAACTATAAAAGTTATATTGAGGCCATTAAACGTGAACAACTTAGTCGCGATGCTTATAAGAAACGATTCAACCTATTAGTGCACGGCTTAGAAGAAAACCCGGATAACGACTGGGAGACTCGTACCCAAACCAATAGCATATTTCGAAACTTTTTAACTGAAGCCCTCCAGTTAGAGAAAGCGAATGACTTGAAAATGGTCGACGTACACAGACTGCCCCAACATCCTCTTAAAACTAATGGTGTCAAAGTCAACCGGCAGATAATATTTAAACTGGCAAGCAACAACGATAAAATAATGATTATGCAGCGCCCGAAATTTTTGAAAACTTACAATCAGGACCGTGAGAAGGACTTGAAGAGCCAAGTGTTTGTGACTGAACATTTGCCAAACGAGCTTTACCAACAAAAAAGAAGTTACTTCCTCTTTACAAGGAAGCCCGACGCAATCAGAAACAGGCAACTTCGATGATTAAAAATGGTGAATACTGTCTCTTAATTGAAGGTAAACGAGCTTTTAACTAAACTGTGTTTGCCATTGCCCAACTCAGAGATGGCATACTAAGTGTTCTTGTGCTCTTATGTAATACTCATTTTATCACCATATTAGCCCCAATAATAATTGACTTTAATAATTTAATGAGTCGTAAACATACAGTACTATACCCTATTTCTTTTTTAATGCTACTACAGGTACACGTGGTATAATTATAACACGACTGGATTGGTCACACTTACTCTTGTACTTAATACTCTTGCAATATTCAATGACAGAGTTATTCTTAAGTAATTCTACCGTTAGAATAGAAGACCTGGCTCTGCTTCCTATTAATGACTAGCCAAAGTTGCTCAGTCTGCTAGAATTTGATTTTTTGTTATCATTTCAGGGCTCGTGTATTATTGTGTTTCAGTGCTGTTTGCTGACTTTGCGAATTTTGTTTTTTCATGTGCTCATCTTGTTTATAATGAGTCTTGACAATTCTTTCAACCCTACTCAACTTGACTGCTCTCCTGCAATCAATGGCACGGCGTTTGATACTTCAAATGACGGGGATCTACTCGACTTTGTCTGTCCGAGTCAAACAGCCACAAGTATTCTTGTTGATCAGTTCAACTTATGCGACAGCATGTTCGGCTCACTTACAAAAAACGTTAAAAAATGCAAGTATCGTGATGCTAATTTTACCTTTAACGATTTTAACGACCGTGATACCTTGATGCTACTACATGTGAATGCGAGATCTTTGCATAAAAATTTTGACTCCCTTTCTGATTTTTTAGAACCTCTGAAACATAAACCTCATGTTATATGTATCTCAGAATCCCAAATTATATCTCAGCCCCTTCTAAATCTTGGCCTTGAAAATTACAGCTTTGCTCACGTTAGTCCTGTAATTAATAGGGTTGGCGGTGTGGCAGTGTAAGTTCATGATGATATGAGTTTTAGAATATGCCGAAACCAATTTGCACTCGCAAATTCTGAATCTATATGGATACATTTAAACAATAATATGGGCTGGATCTTTACCATTGGCATTGTTTACCGTCACCCTGATGCTTCTAAGGTAGACAATTTTATCGAAGATCTGTCAACTTGTGTAACTGAATTATGTTCAAGCAATGAAACCTTTTTCGTCCTTGGCGATATTAACATCAACATATCTCTCGTTCACCGATCAACCGCTGCTAATCGGTATATAAATACGTTACTAAGTCATGGTGTTCTACCGCTTATCACATTGCCAACCAGAGTCACTGACGTTAGTGCCATAATAATTGACCACGTTTTAACGAATGACATTAAGCATAGTCTTGAACCCGGAGTAATACAAACGCAAGTCATTAGCGACCACTACCCGCTTTACTGCTAAATTGGTAATGTGCCTACCTACAAAAAAGCTGAAGAACCATTTGGTTATTATCGCGACAAATCAAAATTTGACAGCGATACGTTTAACTAAGACTTGAATCAAACTCTGGCCAATTATTTCTCAAGTGTTCCTGACCTTACTCTAAACAATTTTAATGAAATTTTCAATGAATTCTGCAGACTAATATCTAAAACTATCAGTCAACATGCTCCCTTAAAAAGGTATTCAAGAAGGCAAAGAAAATTGCTTAAAAAACCTTGGATTACTAAAGGAATTCTAAAATCAATTAAGAAGAAGAATTTCATGTTTACAAACCATTTTCTGTACGGTAAAGCAAGTCAAAAAGTGTTTTTCAAACGATTCTCCAACAAGCTTACTAAAATAAAAGCAATGTCTAAACGTTCCTATTTTAAATCTAAATTGCAAAACCACCAAGGCGACGCGAAAAAGACATTGGAAATTCTGCAAAAATTACTTCCTGCGTCGGGAAAAACATCTAAAGTACCTACTACTAGTTCCCAACTCAGAGAAATATGCGGTAACTGTAGCGTAACAGATAAATGTGAAGAATTTAATAACTTTTTTTGCACGATTGGTAAAAAATTAGCCAACAACATTTCATTGAAATTTAACGAACCTTTTAAAATTTTTTTTAAAAAGCGCACAGCTTCATCTTTTTTTCTTGAACCTCCGACTGTCAAAGAAATCGTGGAACTCATCTGTTCCCTTAATGTAACAAAGCTGTCGGCCATGACAATATTCTTCCTTTCTTTCTTAAAACAGCCCCTTTTGTAATTGCCAACTATCTTTGTGTGTTTGTCAAATTTTCCTTCGAAAATGGTATTTTTCCTGATGCATGTAAAATAGCAAAAATTGTCGCCATTCACAAAAATGGTAACAAAAGCAATCCCAGCCACTACAGGCCGATTTCTATCATTACTTGTTTTTCAAAAATCTTTGAGGGCATTTTGCATAAACGATTCGTTTGTTTTTTTGATTGAAATAAGACCCTAATTCCGGAGCAATACGGCTTTCGAAAGAATATTTCTACTTCACACGCTCTTGTAGACATTGTCACTACTACTTATGACAATATCCATAAAAAACATTGCACTGCAGCGATATTTCTTAGGCTTTTGACACTGTTTGTCACAGGACCCTACTATGTAAGCTCGACCATTACCGGATACGTGGCTCCCCGCTAAATCTTATCAACTCTTATCTTGAAAGAGAACAATTTGTTAACATAAATGGTGCTAACTCTAAAACACAGCGGAATAATTTTGGAGTCCCACAAGGAAGTACGTTAGGCCCCCTTTTATTTCTGATATACATTAACGACATGCCCACGGCTATTGAAACCCCACCAAGGCTATTTGCTGATGAAACTTGCCTAATAATTAACCATAAAAATGTAAGCACTTTGCAGGATAAAATGAATATGGAACTAAAAAAACTTCATAATTGGTGTTATGCCAATAAACTAACTATAAACCCATCAAAATCTACCGCAATCCTAATCTCGCCAAAACTAAACACCCAAATTACTAACGTCAATATCACAATTGATAATTCCCCGATAACAATCTCAGAAACTGCTAAATATTTAGGAGTTATGATCGATTCCAAACTGAATTTTCAAAACCATATAAAAATCATCGAAAGCAAATTATCCAGAGGCGTAGGAATACTATATAGATTGAAAGCCGTGCTGCCTCGGGAGGCATTATGCAAAATTTATTTCGCACTATTTCACCCTCACCTTCTTTATGGATTGGTCGTATGGGGGTCTACGTTTCCAACCTATATGAGTAAATTAGAAAGTCTTCAAAATAAAGCTGTTAAAATTTGAGGTGGTGGTACTACCAGAGAAAGCCCAACTCCATTTTACGGTCAACTAATAATCCTGAAACTTACTGATTTGTATAAATTTGAAATTGCCAAACTAGTTCATGATTTTTTACATGACAAACTGCCATCCTCTTCCGTATTTTCTCATCTTTTCCAAAAATCCTTGCAAATTTCCCATCGCTTTACCAGATCCAGTTCAAACAAAAACAAATTGCATATTCCTCTTTATCGCACTAACCGCTTGCAACGTAGCATCAGGTATCACAGTGTTTCCGTGTGGAACTCAATACCCATGGAAATACAAAATCTTCCCAAACATTCCTTTAAAGTCAAACTCAAAGAATATCTTTTACAATTGTACATCTGATTATGAGCTTGGCCACTTGTTGTCGCATTTTACTCGAGCAATTGATAGACTTTAAGTTCTTACAAAAAAAAATAGCATTTTTTTTTGTTTTTTGACGTTCAACAATTCTCTTCGAATTGCGGACATATTGGGTGGCTGCTTTGACACGATGACCGATGAGATCTTTTCGTAGCCTCCCTGTCGCCGAATTACTTGAATTTTTCAAGCTGCTTTTTTACTAATCGTTTGTTTTTTGCTTTTTCGTGATGATATCAATTGAAACTGTGTTGTAGTCGCGACAAAATAAACAATGTTAATGTTAATACTGTATTCCGTAAAAAGCTAGCAAACCTATTTTAATGCTAGTAATCAGTGGCGCAACCAAAAAGGCTAAGAGGGGTAATATCTGCCGTACCTTAGCCAAGCCACTCAGAAATTTAACCAAAATATGCGAGCTTTAAAACATGGTTTGGACTTGACCAATAAGTATAAGGAGAATTGAAGGGGCTAAACTATTCAATTATTTCAAGCGTCTTCTAAATATTAGCAAGAATCATAGTTTTTTCAAATGACTCTGAACACGGGCAAAATGTCATTTAAAAGGCGTTAAAATAATAATTTTGGCTAAAAAAACAAACAAAAAAGTTTTGCTGGGGTGCTTCAATTCTAGACCCTTATTGACTTCGGGGCTCCGCGCCCAAACACCGTCCGTGAAGTATCTGCTGGATATATTTTTCAAAGAAAAAAATTGAACTTTTTGGTTCTTGCTTCCCACCCGCCCTTTAGCAAAATTTCGCTTTTGCCTGGTTGCAATGAAACCTTTTATTATCAATACTTGATTAAGCTCAATTTACACGCTATTTAAGAAAAGTTGTGGTGGAAACAGAGCTCGCGATGGTTGCAGGAAATTAAAGTTTCTACTGGCAAACACAGCCTTCAAATAGAACCAGACTGAAATAGGGGATAAAAATTAAAATACAATCTAATAAAATACTGCGACATATTAGCTCGGTCGTATCGTGGTAGTAGTCCTTTGTAGGTAGAGCACCGGGTTAGCAATCAAGAGTTAATTAACGTAACGCCTATGCTCCTATGAGACCAAGTGCTCCATTCGTCGTGGCGATCCACCCTCAAGGGAGACTTTCAAGCAGTATCTAATATTAAGGGCATTCGAGCCACGCTGGTGTAGTTAGGAAGAATGCCTGGGTTATACACATCAATAAATGGGTGAGAATACAGAAAATAAATTGCTTGTTGCTTTAAAACTCGACAACACATTTGATGAAAAGAAACTGATTGCAAACCACCTGCTGCATCAGAGACGTTCAATTTCTTTAGTATTTCCAGCGCAGTATTAAAATGGCCAAGGTTAGAATACAAGTTTTGGAGCCGCCTCGGATTAAGCATCACAAACACTTAGACAGAATCAAGATCAACAAAAATTGAACTGAGATAATGATCCACTCTGGTATGGCCATTGGTTTCATGAGTTTTCCGGAGCTTCTTCAATGTGTCAATGCGTGTCAATACGCGTCAACCAACTCGCGTCGATACGGTACAATAAGATGATTTAAACCCAAAATTAAGACTGTCTGCTGTAAAACATCTTTTACCTGAGACGTGTTTTGACTTGGATCTAGTCGAATACGGTCATTCAGTACGGATACAAAAAAGATCGGTTTTGCGTTGTTTAATTCTAAAGCTCCAGACAGAATGGAAGATGGTGGAAGCAGCACTGATATTCTGCTCATAGTTTGATGATTAATAAAGCTGAATTTTATGGGGTTATAACGTGGATTATTGTGATCCGCATTTTTGGGAGAACTTTGCGCAACCTGCATAAAAAAGAGGCAATAATAGCATTTGAAACACGTTCATTCTTGATTTCCTTACAAGAAAAGTTCACTCAACATTCAACAATTAAGCAATAAATCTTGTCCATAATATCAATAACCATCGTTTTGACAATAACTACAGTTTCGAGAGTTGTTGATTTGATGAGAAATAAAGCCAAAAAACATTTTGCTTGCCGATTTATCATAATTTCATAATAATACAGACCTTAATTTTGATACTGGAATATGCATAGGCGTAGCCTAGGGGGATTTCAGGGGGCCCACCCCCCCCCCCCAACAATTGTAATGCCAGCAATAATAAATTCGTGACAAAAAAGGGTTCTCTTCCTTCAGTTTTCTTTGCTGGTTTGATTTCAGTCCGTTAGGGCCTTTTTTTTGTTGTTTTTTTTTTTTTTTGGTCCTCACCTAAATTTTCGAGACAAATTCGGCCCTTCAGTCCCTGAAGACATTTTTTTGTTTGTTTTGGTCCACTATGTAAGTTGTGGGTTGGGCTCCCCCTAATCCTGAATTGGTCTCCAATTACATTTTGGCCCTGCCCCCAATCAACAGTCTTAAACCGGACTGTGAAGACTTTTTTTCTTTTTTTGTGGTTTGGGCCCAACCCCAATCAAAAATCCTGGCTACGCCTATAGCAATATGATATTGTAATGCAATATTATCACCCTCAAGCTGTTAGCTCTTATCATCAGCCCTCATAACTTTTAAGCCAAGGGTATTCCCGCAATTCCATACTACCCACTTTTTGGCCAAACCGGCAAACCTTTGTGATTTCTTCAGCGGCAGAAACTTTTAGGAAATAAATGATTTTCACTAGTGCAGTTTGTTTCACAAAACGACAAGTAAAAAACCGTTGAGCTATTTTATTAAGAATAGCTAAGAGCTATTTATCCTTAATACAAGGGCTCCCTCTATGCGTCAAGATTTTATAGATTATCGTCTTCTGTTACCAGACTTTTTTTTTTCTTGAAAATTATACTTTAAATTACCAGAGACATTATACTGGGGGGATTGCTTGCAAATTGCTTTTTCAGTTGCATCAAAGAATGCAAAACAACTAGTATCCGATTACAAAACTAATGCTGTTAGAATTTGAATTAGTTTTGGCATTTCTTTCAAGCTTCTGTACGTTTGTATTTCTCAATATTGGGTAAAGAAAAAATGTTATCAAATAAAACAGTAACTGAACCAGCGTACCTGTATATCAACAGCATTGGTGGTAACATTTACTCTGCTAAGATTCTCTTCCAACGGCAACAAGCCAATGTAGTTATGCAACGAAGTAATAAGATCAGACATTAGTTCAGGAATACTAAAAAGGCAAAGATCGGGCTGTTACCCATTAAAGATTGGATGCAATATTATAGTCATCCGCTATTCATAAACAATATTGTTTCTCAGTGCAACCATGGTAGATAGAGCTGCTGCTACTGAAACAGTAGACTCAAAATTAGATTCCTGGTCGGTCTAAAGCGATGGCAATTATAAAAATTGGAAGCGTATTTACAACCGCCTTGGTGGCGTTTTGGGTAAAACGCGGGGCCTTCAACGTAAAGTGCGCCAGTAACCGCATGATTGAGAATCTAAGAGTTCCTTTGTTGCCTTCCTTGTCGAGACAACGTGGTAAATAAAATTGCTTTACAATTAAAGTAGTCAACAATCACTTTCAATTTCTCATGTTAATCTAAGCTTCTACGTTCCCATTTTAGACTACAATAAACAGCAAGCCAATCTTTGATCTTTAAATAGCACGATGTAACATCATGGTGCAGTCTTGTTCATTTACAGCAATATTAAAAAACCGTCTGAAGTCTTGCTGTTGAGGTCACAGGAAAAGAAAAAAAAACTATATGCTTAAGTACCTGTCAGTCGAATCATTAATATCTTGAGCTCTTCCGGCGATGCTTCCAATGGTATATGTAACACTGACCAATTCTTGATAGGTTATCTACGCATACGATAATGATTAATATGAGCAAATTGTGCAATTATTGATAAATCATTTAAAAAATTGAAAAAAAGAGCTAATAAAACCTGCATGACAATAGTGTTTATTGTCTGTGCCAAAATTTTCTCTATTTTATTTGTTAGAGCAGTATGATAGACGTACATTTTCGCTACTGCGAAAAACACTGTGAAACCCGTGGACCTATTTAAAATGTTTACAATAGTGCTGTATAATGGGCTGTAGAAAGTAATTATCGCAACTGTTTAATTTTTCACGCTGTTAATAAGACCAAAGGTGACGAGTTTGATTGCACGTTTTGGGTTCAACTCACACCCTAGTCACATTCCTGTGTCCTCGAATAAGACGCTTTTGAAAAGTGTCTGTATCTAGAGGCTTCAAACGAGTAGCTACGGTAATTTAGCCCCAAAGAAGTCAAAAATCAATTGAAAAATGGTCAACTACGAACCAAGCGCGGATTTGCCCAAGGAATACATTACCGTCCTTTTCTTGTAAAAGAAGGATAAACACGCACTCAAACAAGTAATTTCAACATCTTTTTGCTGTAGATTATTCTACCTACAAGGCTACGAGAAAGATACTGATTTACCTTTCTTTGTTTTGCTCTGGGATAATAAAGAAGCAGCACGTCTAAGGCTGAAGATATATTTTCTGCTTCAAGTGCATGTGGGGCCGATGTTAAAACCATGAGAGAAGGGAGAACTTTAAGAGATGAATTGACAAGACCAGAAGCAACATCCGTAAGGTGATCCAAGGTGACATTACAAGGCACAGCGTATAAGGACTCTGGGTCGAATTCGGCTAAATCGAATTGGCCGACTGATGACGAATTGGCGTTTTTAGTGCACCTTACAACTCCATAAGGCCGACCTAAAATCAAAAAAAATTTTTGATTGTGAATACCTTTGCGGCGGCGTCTTAGGTAAAAGTTAATTCAAACAGATACCGGTAGACTACTTTTTTTCCATGAAGCAACAAATGAAAAAAAAACAAATTTGGCCTATTTCAAGATAATTAGTTCAAGATTAGTTCAGAACCACATTGTGACGACTATTTTTAACAAAATTAAAAATGACCACATTTGTATGACCATGTTTTCAATCTTGAAAATCTTGTAGTATGCGCGTTTGTCGCAAACCAACCTCAGACCTCGATGACGTTTGGTCATAGCCCGCTAAAAATTAATAAAACAAGTATAAAGTATTGTCTCTGACAAGTTTTTAGCTGTTAGGCTTTTCGGGGAAATATTTTTTACATAAACCTACCTTTATGCTGAGTGTTTTTGTGACGTGCTCAATGCTCATTAACTAAAGTTACATACACTGTAAATATCATCCCTGACAAAACATCAAAATATAAAAGCCTGCAAATTATTAAATCGTTGGCAAGGCAATGCTTGTTTGATTACTGCTAAAATCCGGACCAATTGTTGACTAATTTAAAGACTTATAAATTTATAACTAGCAGTAGCGTGCATTCTGAAAAGAATGTTTTTGCTTAATTTTGGAGTAACAATACGTTGTTATGTGTGTTTTGGCAGAATGTAACGATTAATCTTGCCTGATCCGTTGCATCTTCTAACAGAAAGTGATAATTCATGTAAAAAAGTCTTCTCAAAACTGACGATTTCTCCATGAACAACAAACGTTTGTGGAAAGCAGTAATCAGCTGTAAAATAATATTGATATATTTATGAGGTTCCAATAATGACTCAAGGCTCAGACTGTATGCAAGCAATAACCATTTTCTTACCTTATTTTGCTCTAGGTTAAGCAAAGGGGTCGCTCACACACCTCTGTCTTATTTGCAGGCGCGTAGCCAGGATTTGGAAAAGGGGGGGGCTATTTTGAAAGAGTGAGAAGTTTGCAAACGACCTTGATCCGAATTTTCATTGATCTTGAATAAGTTTCACACGGTTTGTCCGAAAATTGATACGGAATTTCTCGGAAAGCTCGAAAATTCAATCGTTTTTACCGCCCAAAATCAGATGGTCTCCAAAAAAAAAAAAAAAAAGGTCTTCACCAATTTTGAGACTGATTTTTCGGCCGAAATCCGGAATTCAAAGCCTTTTTCCGCCCAAAATCAGGTGGTCTCCAAAAAAAAAAAGGTTTTCACCAATTTTGAGGCCAAAATCCGGAATTCAAAGCTTTTTTTCGCCCAAAATCAGGTGGTCTCCAAAAAAAAAAAAAAAAAAGGTCTTCACCAATTTTGAGACTGATTTTTCGGCCGAAATCCGGAATTCAAAGCCTTTTTCCGCCCAAAATCAGGTGGTCTCCAAAATTTCCGCCCAAATCGGAAATTCAAACGTTTGAGGGGGGCTGTTTTCGTATGGGGGGGCTATTTTCAATTTTTCACAAAAAATCGGCCTAAAAACCACCAAAAGGTGCGATTTTGCATACTTGAGCTCCCCCCCGCCCCCCTGGCTACGCAACTGCTTATTTGTATGCTGCTAAAACATAGTGTATTTTTGATGCTGCATGCATCTTCTTGGCGTGAAGCCATTGACAGCAATCTACCGTAATAGGCACAAAACTATGCAATTGGCAATTAAGAAATTTTAGACAGTGGACTGCTGTAATAATCTGAATAATTAAGTGAGGTATTGGTTTAAAGAGATGTTTTTCACCAATATATTGCTAATTAACGGAAGTTATCATCGCTTTTTAACAACACATACAAGTATAAACTCGAAATAAAAATGTCTTATTAAATTAAAGTCTACAATCTGAACAGGCACCACAACAAATTATAAATAATAAATGCTACCGTTTTTAAGCTTTATCCCTATCTAACCTGATACATTCATTCGTCTGGTAGTCACGTTTGCGTAGATGCCGGTTGTTGTGTTTCCAACATGAGCCGCAGGTGCTGAAAATAATAGCTATGTTGATAATAATTTAATTGTGATGTTTTGATGTTTGCAGGCCAGAGTTTTAATGTTTAATCGTTTCGCGTGCTTCTAACCTAAAAACTACCAGTAGTCGTGCTTCTGGCCCTAAAGGCTATCGGTTGTTTTTATGTAGACGCCATTCTAACGGCTCTTCCCTGGGCTTTCGCGCTGGTACTTTTAGGTCAGGAGCACGCAAAACGATTAAACATTGAAACTCTGTCCTGTAAACGTCAAAACATCACAATTCAACTATTCAATTATTATCAACATCATAGTACTGGGTTTAAATAGCCAAAATTAAACACGCAAAGGGACATCCTATCGAGTTCAAGTGGTAGAGCAGCAGACCGGTAATTCAGGGGTTGCAGGTTCGAGTCCTGCGGGAGGATAACTTTTTCCCATTGCATGCTTTTAGGTAGTCGCCGTTCTGGTGGCTCTTCCCTCAGCTTCCGCGCTGGTAGCTTTTAGGCTAGAAACACTCAAAATGAGTAAATAATGGCTATATAATAGCATCAAACTTGTTAGTTTTCCAAACTGAAAAACTCAAAATAAGTATGTACTTTCTCTTGTTGATGAAACTGAAGAAAACGCAGCTGGTCTCATGGTATGGTTTTGGCTTGGTTTTAACGTGGTTGGGTCTGCAAAAAGAGTGCTATGATTTAGCTACAACAACCTCAAAACTAACCAAAAACTTTTTTTTAAGTAATAAAAAACTAGGCTGCAAACACTTCAAATTAGTAACTTCACAGTCGATTATACATAGCATTCTCTTAAAACAAGACTTTAGGACAAAAATTATTGTAATTTGCGTTATTACCCAATTAACGCGGTGCAATTTTCCAGTATTTTGTTTAGAACATTCGTCCATGGTGTGTGAACAAAAATCTTGGAATAATATCTAGGTCGTATTTTATGAAAGGCTATAGTTTAGTTTTTATGAAAGGGGTATTTTGCGTCAAAATTATCTAAATTTTTACCTGGATTTCGACTAGTTACAGAACGTAGAGTTGACGTTGCCATTGACGCAGATAATGATGAAGTAGAGCCACTTGATTCTCTTGTGTTAGCAGTAGTTAAAACTGTTTCACGAACTCCTTCACTAGTCGATCGCAGAAAACTTGGAGTTTTAGTAATTGTTTCAATAGATGACGGAGATACATTTGTGGGTTCAGTGACATTTTTTGTGACAACAGATGATATTGATATACTCGATCTTGAAACAGTAGCAGTAGTGGCATTTGTTGTGGCTGGAGACGATGTTGAAATACTCGATCTTGAAACAGGAGTAGTAAAGGCAGTGAAAAAACTTGAGGTTTCAGTAATTGTTTCAGCAGATGGTGGAATTATAATTGTGGATGCAGTGGCATTTTTTGATATCTCAGAAGATGCTGATATGCTCGATCTTGAAACAGTAGCAGTAGTAGCATTTGTTGTTGCTGGAGACGATGTTGATATGCTAGATCTTGAAACAGGTGCAGTGATTGCTATTGTTTTGTTGCTCCTTTTTGTACTGCTAGAAATAGCTGTTGTCGAGGAAGCTTCGGATTGAGTAGTCTTTGAGGATATTGCTGATGAAAATTGTGTTAATTCTTGAACAGAACTGGTGGTTAATCCTACCTCGGTTACTGTCGCTGTAAATCGTGATGACTGCTGTAAAGTGACTGAAACTGGTTCAGTTACGGCAACATCCAATTCATTTCTTGTTTCTTTAGATTTTTCAGTTTGAGATTTACTTGATCCGGTTTCGATTATCAAATTGCTGCTAGTAGTTGTTGAAGCATTTCTTGGTACTGCTGTAGAGATTTTTTCAGAATTGATATCAGTGTTTGCCTTTGTAATTTCGATACTGTGATATGGAGTTAATTTTGAAAACGTTGTAGTACGAATTCCCAATGCACTTTGTGTGCTTGTTGGCAAAGATGTTAAATCATTTCTTGGAGCTTCATTGGTATCAAACGGAGTAGTTGTGGGTAAATCACTTTCTTCAGTAGTGTAAAGAAAAGTAGATGATAAATCTGTCGTGGCATCACGTTCTTGACGACTGGTAGTAACGTCAGATTTGTTTAACAATTCAGTTGTAGACGTGCTGCCAAGTATGTGTGGATTTGAATTGGTTGTTGTGTTAACAGAGACTGTATTTACGTGGGTATAACCCAGAGTAGCCGTGTGTTGACGTAACTCGATGTCTGTTGTAAGCGTTGAAGATGAATCGGGAGCAACTATATCGTCAGTTGAAAAAGTTGCTGAAACAGAAGTGTACGTTGGAGTTGAGCTTAGTTT
This sequence comes from Trididemnum nubilum, assembly GCA_963965965.1. Classification (NCBI taxonomy): domain Eukaryota; kingdom Metazoa; phylum Chordata; class Ascidiacea; order Aplousobranchia; family Didemnidae; genus Trididemnum; species Trididemnum nubilum. The sequence continues at coordinate 30,290,288 of OZ014477.1, read as the reverse complement.
TTCTGTAGCTTCTTCCGTGCTTAGTTGAACGTTAGTTGTTAGGACTTCATTCATTGTTTGGGAGCTTTGTTTTCCCGATGTTGTAAAATGCTTAGTTGTCGAATTTTCAATTTCGCTGGAAGCCTCTGTAGGACTTGACGAAAAGTTATTGATAGTGTAGGAAGTGTTCATGATAGGTGTATCAACTTCATCGCTGGTGTAGACTACTTTAGTGTCCGTAGTAAAATCAGTAGTTGCATTTGTCGTTGAGGTTAGTAGTTTTGCTGTTGTAACATCAGTGTTTCTTTTTAGCAGAGTCGAAAGTGTTTCACCAATAGGTTTTTGTGTTGTATCAGGTATTAAGGAAATATCAAAGATACCATCAGTAGACGTAGTTGTCGAATATGGAGCTATTGAAGTTCTAGACAAAGCTGCAAAGCAAATGTTGTTACAACATCACTGCTTAATCGATATCCGATAGTAACGCAAAGTTAAAACACGTAAAATGTAAAGCTTTTGAATTGGGCTTTGCATGACGTCTTGATTTTTGAAAGATTAAATTTTGCGTTCAAACTTAAGCTATTAATTTGACAAATAACTCTACAGAATTATGTTGTTATTTGAAAATAGAAAGTAGTGCACTTTTTAATACCTGATGCTGTTGTTCCTTGTACTTCTAAAACAAATTCATCTACATTAGTATCGACAAATGCTTCGTCCTTGTCTGTAACTGGTGGGCGTTTATCTAAACAATTGCAATACACTTTAATAAAAAATCCTAATTTCGTTACATGCGATTTCATAACACATCTTTGCACTTACTAGGATAAGGTGCATTTATGGTAGTCGAAGATGTCATTTTTGATGATGATGTAGAATTTATGTAAGAAGCTGACAATGTTGTTGATTCTGAATGTTCAGTTATCATTTTTGTTGCTATATTTGGATCTTCTGTCTGCATTTTATTCTCTTGCTTTGAGATTGGCGTACTAGCACTTTTTTCTTGAGTATTTGATTCTACTGTATCAGTCCTTTCTTCAGTTGTAAAATCAGATGGCTTTGTAGCTATTGTCGACACTGAAGAAGATAGTTTTGCATCAATGGTTGACTGGATCGTAAAAGTGGTAGGGTTTTCAATTGTAAAAGCTACAGTTGATTTTGGCGACTGTGTCCCTTCTTTTTGAGTTGTTTCTGTTGAAGTAGAATCATTGTTTGAGATAGCTGATGGTGTTGTAAGATTTTCGGGCAAAAGCGATTTTGTTGTTTTCTCTGATGTAGTTGTTGCTTTTTCTGTCATTTGCTCAGTTTCTCTTATAATTATTGTTGGTGTAGCTAAAGTTGTTAAGTTCTGGTTAAGATGCAATATTGTCGACAGGATTGGTTTTGTTGAAATTGTTGTAGTTGTGATGCTAGGTGTAGTGTGTACCTCTTCTGTTACAGTAATTGTGGATGCAGATAAACTTGTTACAAGGGAGGCTGTTTCAGTTGCATCTGATGGTGCACTTGAATTGTGTGTAGATGTTGTGAACGACAATGGCGTTTCAATCAACAACTTAACGTTTGTTTCATTTATCGGATTAGCTGTTGTTTCAGTTTTGATTGGTGTGACAGTAGCAATAATTGAAGCAGCTTCTAAACCTTCTTGATCCATAGATTTTGTGGATGTTGATTGTTCTTCTATAGAAGGCATTACAGTTACTGAAAATGTTTTAGATTCAGAAGAGGTTAAATGATCTGTTACTGAAAATGTTGTAGGCATTGGTGTAGTTGTCGATATAGTTGAAGAAGTTGAAGAATCAATTTCATACGGTGTTGTTGTATTTGCCAAATACTGAGTTGTGTCAACTTCTTTTGTAGTGGCTTGAGATGCAGATAAACTAGTTGAAAGAGATGCAGTTGCAACTATGTCTACTGATGCAGTTGCATTGTTAGCCTCCGAAAATAACGTTTCGTTTATTGTATTAGCTGTTGATTCAAAGTTAATTGATGTGACAGTTGCAGTGATTGAAGCAGATTCTAGTGCTTCTTGATCCACATATTCTGTAGTTGTTAATTGCTCTTCTTGTAAAGGCGATTCAGCTTCAGAAGAGATTGCTTGATTTGTTGTTGAAGATGTTGCAGGCATTAGTGCAGTTGTCAATACGTTTGTAGATGTCAAAAAATCAATTTTATATGGTGTAGTTGTATTTGCTAGATGCTGAGTTGTGTCAAACTTGGTTGCATTAGTCAAAGTTGACTCAGTTTCTGTTGAAAAAGTTTGAGTTATCGAAATTCTTTCAGACTCAGAAGAGGTTAATTTCCTTGCTGTTGAAGATGTTGTCGTTATTGGTTTAGAAGTAACTGCAGTTGCAGAAGTCGTGAAATCAATTTCATACGGTGTTGTTGTACTTGCCAAATATTGAGTTGTTTCTTTATTTTCTTCAGTTTGTGTTGCAGTTTGAACCTCTAAGCCATCGATAATGTTGCCAGTAGTAGCTTCAGGCAGAATCGTTTTATATATACTTGTCTTAATTTCTGGACTAGAAGTTGATAATGAAGTTTGCGAGAAAGTTGAAGTAGATAAATCTGGAATAAAAAAAAAAAAAGTATCAAAAATAGTTAATTTAGTGATTTGACTAGATGACCGAAACAGTTTCCTTCCAGTCCTGGTCGTAAAAAAGTTGTCTTTGTTTTGGTATTGTATACTATTATTTTGTTGTGTGTCATTTACTGTATCTTACATTAGCATAAAATAAATCGAACTTGAACATATTGTATACACTTTTAAAATATGAGAGGAAACAAGTAATTAATAATACTGTCAAGTTTTGTCGCTTGAAAGCTTTCTGGAACAAAAAGTGATACAATTGCTGCAGAGTGAGTGCAAGCTGATTTTTAAACGCTATGTAGGTTACATTTTGTTGTGTCGGAAATTGCATCAAGTATGGCTGTAAAAAAGTTAAAGAATGAAAAAAAATAAATAAAAATGAGTATAGCTATTTTTGCATTATTTAATAGGACTAGTGATCAACTGCAAAAGTAATGTGCAGTAGCTGAAGAAAGTATTACCACTGGGTGCCGTTGCTGCCTGTGTGGAAAGAGTGGTTGCTTGCGTGTAGTCGGTCATATTCACACATTGTTCTTGGAATTTCGATAGGTAATCACCTAAACATCCATTGTAATTGTATTGTAATTATATTTTATTAACCAAGTTGCCTTGGCCATGAGAGAGCGAAGTAACCTTTTCGTCTTCGAGTCAAGCTGTCATCTGCCCTCTTGTCTGCCACGCACGATCGAGGCTTCGCACGGTCCCTTTAATTACTGAAGGTCAAGCAGGGAAGCTTTGAATACTAATTTTGTGGTCTTTGGATTGACCCGACCGATGTATATATTATTGAAATTTTTTATTAAATACTTTAAATATGACTTTCAGAAAAGTCTAATTACTTCTTTTCTGAATACATTTCTCCTTACTGTAGATTGCAATTCTCCTTAGAGCAATAATTCTAAAAAACATCAACACAAATTTAAAGTTTACATTGGTCTTTAAACTATCCTGTTTACGGCATTTCAATTTATGCAGAGATCGTCAGCAGTGTTCTGCAAATTAATTATTTGCAATGCGCAGAACAGCGGTCTGAAGTGTTTTAAGCACTTTCACTACCTTCACAAAACTCTACAACATTCATATTCTCTTCAAAATGAAAATAAAAATCATAAAAAACACAATAAAAAAATTAATAAATAAAAAGCTTCTGGCAAGAAAATTTCATAATAGTAGATAACATTTCATACTAGTAGATGAGACGTTTTTCTTTCATATATAGCCATTTAAAACAGTAACACTAGCTTTTCAGATACCATAAATCAACGGCAAAATGGTTATTCATAATTAGTATAAAAAAAAGAGCAACACAGCAAAGTAAAAATAACATAAAAGCTAAATCATTTTCAAGACAATTTTTCGACGCTGATTACAAGTTTTTCAAGGTATTTTTGGTTTCATTCTTTATTCTTAAAATTGTTTTCGGGTTCTTCGTTATACAGCCAGCAGCTCCTACATTCGGTTACTTACTGTAATTGCGAGCTTGCATTGCTGCTGTTAGAGCAGTCGCATTTTCTGGAAAAAGCGTAGTAACTGAAAAAGAAAAAGCAATATCAAATTTTTGTTTCTTGTTGTAAAACAACAGTTTTTTCTTTGTTTTTCTGTATTACTTTCAAAACGTTATTAGATGACATCTTTTGTTACCAAAGGTTTTCCTATTCTTATTTTTTAAAGAAGCAAGTTGGTGCGGAAAACAGATTTTTGTGCCTTTATGGCTGATCATTGCTTGATAGTGAATAGTATTATAGCTAGACTACGTTTAAGCTACCATGATTGTCAATTCTTCAACTGAGCTTTTACGTAAACTACTCAGTCGTGTTGGTTACAACAAAAATATGCTGAATGATAAAACAACTAACGCACCATGCTTAACTGATTGTCATTCACCCAATCTGTTAATTGTTGTAAATTAATCATTGTTTGTTAAACTAGTAGTTTGTTGTTAGAGAAACGAACTTGTTCTTTCCCATGACTAGAAAAGTTAAGATACAGCGGAATGATGTGACTCGAAGAAAATGAACATAATCATCAAGATCGTAGTCGTTGTGCGAGTACGATATACGAGTCATTGCTTTTTTACACTTTTGTGTGCGTGGTATCAAAACTTTTTACAGGAGTGCCAAATCAGACCTGGCAAAGGTGTCCGCTGGCTAATATTTTTTGATAGCATTATTTTGAGATCCAGAATATCACTGACTTTAATACCTCTGACCAATGTACAAAACAAACTAGAAAAAAGTGTATTGTTTTAATTAAGGCTTTGCTCTTTTCAATCAAATTAAATTGCCTTGTCGAAGCCAGAAAAGTTGGTGAAAGCCAAAAAATGTTTTCAGCATGTGTTTTGGGCTAATTCGGTTTTACATGCAGGAAAATTTTGGACGGAAAAAAAAGGTGCAAAGTGGGTGTAGACCGAATAAAATTTCACCCACCGGGAACAAAATTGAATGCTCCGGGCAGGACTTTAGACAACCCTATTTTTTGTTGTCTGAAAACAATGTCATAAGACTAGTTTGTCAGGTTGCAAGTAAAAATAATCGCTAATTTATGCTCAGATGTGCTTGTCTAGACTCTAAACGTAATTAAGACTCCGAGTTGCCTTTGGAACGGCTACAATAAGCTATTATTTTGTTGCAAGTAATTTGAGAGTCAGCTTATTAACATTAATAAAGTAGTTACGTAGTTGCTAACACGACTTTAAAGTTGGTACGTAACCATTTCACGTAAATTTGGTTGAAAAAATCAGTAAAAATAAAACTTCCGGAAATGGGAAGTTGTATAGGTAAATTTTGTAATAAAATTGTGCAAAAAATACTTTTAATTTTCCATCGACTTTATTAGGAAATCAAAATGTATCAATCACGACGGATATTGTTCAAGAAAAAACACCGTTAAAAATAAAAATAAGGAAAGTGATATGCTTGGTAAGTTAGTAAGCAAGTTAATGCAAATTATCATATTTGGCTAGACGTTAATGATTCAACAAAAATAATGGATTCATATCTACAATATTTTATACTGTATTTTTAATCACGGTAGAACGGTTGATTCACTCGTATCCGAAGCAAACACTGAATTTTTGTTTAAAACCATTATCAGGATAGTGCTTAAAATTTGACACTAATTAGTTCATATTGCTGTAGTTGACAATCAAGCATTAAATTATAAATTGTAATTGTTTGTGCAGCTGTAATCAGCCCTTCAACGAAAAAGGTTTTGACATTTAAATTAATACAGCAGTATATTATCACGATTTTACAAAATAATATAACTACGTAAATAATACTTTAATGGAAAAATGACTGAAACTTACGCTGATATGTTGCGTAAAAGCCTATTCCTTGACGTCGCTTTTTAGTGCGAAATCTCAAAAGAACACTTTGAGCGCTGGTGATGTAGGTTTGTACATTCCTTCCTTTAACTTCATTCAAAAGCGCTCCTCTTTCACGAAACTTAAACAAAAGAAACAATATAAAGTTTTAAGAAAATTTTAGTTTTAATCAGCAATATGGAGATTTTATATCTTTGTGACAAACATTTAAAGATAAATTTGCTTGAAGCATCCCATTAATTAAACCAAGATTTACTTGGCTTTAAAAATTTTTTGCAGAGCACAAAACAGAACTCAAAATAAAAGTAAATGACTGATGCACTCATAACATGTGATATACTGTACTGCATACTTCAGCAGCTAACAAGTGCAACTTTGTGTGAAATTACGTCTGCAGTGGAAAGTTGACAAATTGTACTAGGTGGAAATTAAATTAGTTGTTTCTCCTGAAACTTATTCCCATAAGCGGTAACTTTAGAGATTACATTTCGATCAAATAACTGGCGGTTTGCCAGAAGCATGTTGTTGAATTTCATTAATCGACTTGTATCGATCAATGTTTCTGTTGTAGCGCCAGATTGATATTTCCTGGATTTTGGTTTTTAGTTGGCGAAGGATCACATACATATTTGCGGTCTTCAATTCCAAGCTTCTCGTGTCTGAGTTCTTTTTGTTAAATTTTTGGACATTATCTATTCTTTAAAGTACAGTATGCACAAATTTCTTTGGCAGTAAGACTTATTTTAAAACTCATTTAGTTGCAAAATACAGTACCGATATATGCACTTTTAGAGATCATAGTACCTGCAGAACTTGGTCTCCTATATCAACCGATAAAATTTGTATGAGAATTCTGTGATTTCGTCTTCCGTTTAAAATCCATTTGCAGTCCAAGTTCTCAAAGTACGGTTGAGGCCAACCTGGAGACGTGAGCGGTTGGGGCGCAAATGTTGCAGCACTTATCAGCTGGCAAGGTACTGCAATTAAATGCTCCGGCTAATCGTTTTTTATTGGACAAAAATATCTTTTTACATTACCAAAGCAAAAATATCCAATAGGCGGTCAAGTTTTGGAAGATATCAACCTAATTTTACAAAAACCAATTTAGCCCACTTGGTTTAAAAAAAAGGGAAAAAAATTAAGCACTAATTTTGAGAAATCTCACACAAGTCAACTGTTTAATCAATAGCAACAAAGCCCTAACAACAGACAAATGACAGAATAACATGATGCAAAAAAAATCCTCGGTGTGTTGTTACTTTTGTAAACAGCTGACCTACAGCGCCTATGACATTTTGTTTTATTTTTGCGGAAACAAAAGACCCAAATCGAAATTTATGGCAATTTTGTACTTCGATTTCGGCCTAAAATTTCTAGCATGATAGAAAATTTACTCTTGAAAAGGCTAATAGCATTTCCAAGTAAGCAGGCGAACAGACATTTGATAAATCTATGAAAACCGATTTGCAGTAAAAGTAGCCCTATTTTTTTGACAATAAAAGTATAGCTTTTAAAGTATTCTCAATTACAAGTTATTTAAGCTAGAATTGTATAGTTAAATAATAAATTTCAAATTACATGGTTAGCTGATGGTGATAGGGTTTTATCCTAAAAAATTTCTAGTTACTGCAATCTAAGATTTGCCCTGATTAACATTGTTATTTCAAGACATCTTTTCACTTTAATATATCGTTTCTGGAACCATCCGTAAAAGAGTAACTTGGTAATGAAGTACAAAACATTGAACATGAGATAAAACTACCACTAAAAAAAAAGATATCATGGAAAATCTTTTTTTTAATTAAAACCAGGAAATCGTATGTAATTTAGTTGTTTCACAATTGTCAACTGAACAATATTTCTTCCACTTTTCAGGTTGATAGTTACAATGTGAGAAAACTCGACTTTCAACTCTTCAACCGTAACAAAATTATTGGTATGCTTACTCAGCTCTTGGGAGATGTGTAGAACTCTTCTTGGAAAGGAAGGTGTAACTACATACAAAACACTTATAATTATATTAATGATTTCATTGCTGGTTTTATAGAAGCAAGTTTAAAACAAAAAGTGAAAAGGAGTACCATTTAAAAGGTACACTTCAAAAGCAATCGAACAAACCTTTTTTTGTTATTTACCTTTCAAATGGTGTTCCATTTCAATTTTGGGTTAATACATAAATACTGCGCCCACTCGACTTGGATGGATTTCCTAAAGCTACAACTTTGTTGACCCTTTCTTTAACAGTAGGTTTATTTAGGAAATAAAAACATTTCCTCAGTATAAAGTAAGAAAAGGGTACAAGGTTTTACCTTCGTAAAACAAACAGAAATGTGCAAAAATTCCATTGAACTTCAGAGTTTAGAACACAGTACACGTCATACATAAAAATAAAAATTTAAACCTTAAAATCTGTTTCACTCGTGATCGGGATCATCAGGGTTATCTTATTCAAACAGAATGCTACTTAATCAAATAAAACTTCTAGAGTTTAAATATTTTTATCGGCAGCGTGGCCGAAAAGGTAACGGCGTCGGTTTTATGACGACCCTGATCGAATGATCTGGGTTTAATCAATATCCTGGTTACGTTGTTGGGTCCTTGGATAAAGCGCTTTACAATGATTAGTTCTGCTTAGTGGTTCCCAATTAGCAGTAAATTTACGTGGCAAGAAGTCAATCGTTAAGCAGAAAACCTGGAATATGGTCAACTCCTGAGCGGGTGAGGACGATTCGTCCAACTAAAAGCACCACCATCGCTTCCTCGTGAGCGGAGGATGAATATAGATCAATTTGAGCAATAGGAAGAGTGAGCGATAACGATTAAAAGAAAAATTTTTTCAAAGCAGAATATTGGCAAAGGTTTTTAAATTCAGCGAGCTTTTTTTCTAACATATAAGCAATTTCCTTTCCCCTAAAACGCTGTTAGATAACATTGTAGAACATAACGTGATATTGATTTTAAAAAATCATATTACACAAATTGGCCATAAGAAAACGCATCAAATGCTTCAAAAAAAACAATAATCATGCTTTTAAAAAAATACGAAAATTTAAATTAATAAACCATTCAGCGCTTACGCCGATAGTTAAAAAGGAAGCCTTTGCTCTTGGTATTGGCATCAGAAATGAAACGAACAGTAACGACGTTTTGATTCGAGATATACTGGTAGGGTCGTTTTCGATTTCCACTGAGACGAACCAAATTGTTTCCATTTTCAGAAATCTAGTAAAATTACGGTAACAAACTAAATTCAACATAGTGATGTACTTCATCCGCTTCGGAGATCATCAAGATTACGTACAGGAGTAGAAATTGTTAAATGAAACTGAGTATTATGTGAAACACCCATAAAAAATGTTTGTAATTCAAATAACCCCCCCGCTGATAATCCGGAAAATACGTGATGCAATCTGAAAAGTTTTCATTTTATAATTTTTATTGTTTCCCCGGAGCATTCTGTATTTGTAGTATCTGGCCTGTAGATTAAATTGAAAGATAGACATTCTGATCATCGAAAGGAAGTAAAATATAATTTTGTTTGAAGGTTAGCAAACCGTTTGTTTTTGTCGAAGAAACAAATTACGTCAACTTGGCGCAAATTGTAACATGAAACAGCGAAATGAAAATTAGGACGCATGAAAGTAATTGCTCTTTAACTTTGATGCCCTGACCTGCACCCAAAACATTCTTTTCCACCAAAGACTTCGAAAGAAGATAATAAATCAAAAATGCAATAGCCTATAAATAGTGCAAATGCTGCGTATGGGCATGGTTGTGAAATCAAGTTATTTTATTTATGATATTAATGAGTGATTTTTTTATTCTTATAGACGACATAATTTAAAAAGTGGTGCAAAACTTGCTTACTTTTCTTGAATTTGCTCCAGAATGGTACTTCTAACAAAACTTACTCCTATTTGTCGAAGGCCTCGCTATTTTGCTTCACTAATTCTTGCATCACGTATCATAAAACTTACTTTTTTATAAAGGCTTTCATGATAGCCGTGATTTCTTTATGACAAACTAAGGTCAATTTTTTTGTAATAAAACCACTTCCAAAGTCTCATATTAATCTGCTAAATGTTGTTGGTTCTTACTTCAACGTAATCACAGCAGGATTCGGTTTTGAATTCTTGGAACTGCACTTCAATGCGCGAATCTGGTTCTCCCGTTATCCTCCACAAACAATTTCGATTGTTTATGATATTGTTCGGTTTTGGCCATCCAGGGCTGGTAATGTTTTGAAAAAACTGTGTGGCAGTAACATTGTATCCGCAATCTGCCAAAAATGAAAACAGTGATTCTCATCCCAATACGTTTCTGTCTCTAGATCAGTGCTTCTCAATCTTTTTTTGGTCCAGAGCCAAATTTTAAACCTCAAATTGACAGGAGCCGCAACCACATAAACAAAAATTTTCAAGTAGTTTTGTGCAACTGCTGAAGATTTTTATTTTTTAAGTTGTTGAAACATTTCACAAGCCTATAGTAGCTAGCTTCACGGCACTGTGCTAAGCTAATAACTATCACCAAATTAAAAAAAAATCAATATTACAGCCCTTGAGCAGGTGTCGAACGTGATTTTCCTTAGGGGGACCTAAATATAAGGCAAAAACTTGTCTGCGTCTAGCACAGACGTGAGTCTGTGGCAGTGCCCCAAGCCGTTTGGCAATTTTTTAAATGTTTTGGAAAAATTGCTATTTCAATGCAATTTAAATGGCATTTTGGACATTTGTAGAGCCATCCGAAACTAAAAGAACTAAAGGCTGATATTTGGAACCCCTTGGACATAAATAAATTTCTTAGCCTCTTCAGCTCTCTTACTTCCTGTCCAAGTTCAAACTAAGTTTAAAAACAAGCATACTTGATTTTAAGTGACTTGGTTAAACGAGGCTTTATTACCAGTGGCACCAGGTCAACTCACTTAGAATATTTACCCCAAAATACAAGCGTTTAAGTGTTTTTTAGACTTGACCTGTAAGTAAAAAGGGGCTGAAGAGCCTGGGCAATTTCAAAATGTTATGACTTTCGAAATTTAGATTTTTTTAGATGGCTCTAAAAACGTACAAATTATGATCCTAATGGTGCTACAACGTAATTTTTGTGCGGAAATTACAAAAACTGCCCATGTTCAGTCTTACAGGTTGCACGGCTATTCAGTCCTTTTAGACCCTTTTGATTTTGCCTTCGCATTAGCCCCGTATTTTGCAATGTTAGTCCTACAACCCATCAAAAGATTAAGTTGGGCTCCCTCTCCTTCGTTTTGTATATCATTAGAATTAAACTTTTAATTGAGAAGAGAACGAAGCTAAGAAACCAAGCTAATGCGCTAACTCTAACATTCTGTAACTTTTAAGTAGAACTTTACAATTTATCCTCGACTGCTGGCTAAAAGGATGATCATAACCAAATAATGACAAATTTGACTTATTGTATTGTTTTAATAGTATTGGTTTTACCATTGAAATGAAGAATGGGTCAATATAGTTTACATAAACAATGCATAGCAGATTCATTTTCATTAGGTTAATGACAGTCGCAGTGAGGATAACCAAGAGCCGCAGTAGAGAATCACTGCTCTAGATGGTGATTCAAGGTTTTAAAAAAGCCTACGTAAGCTCAATGAGTTAATCAAAAGTGTTTTCAACCCAAACTAATGTATTAAATGTCAATCTAATTCGTTCAAACCGTAATTTTTTTGAAATCCTAAAGAAGTTAGTGTATATCTGTATGTCATTATTTGCAACATTAAATTTTCATTAGGTCAAACCTGACGTTACACAAACGGAATTTAGAAACTAAGACCTAGTTATATATAATCTATAATACAATCCATTAATTTTAAGGTGTAAAATCGTAAATACACCAGCGTTGATGATTCTTTATTTTGTACGTTGATGAACACAAAGGGATACGTTGTACATTGTTATCAAGTTCTAACGCAGCTTCTACGCTAGTAGCCTAATAGCAGAGGTGGAGTCGAGGACACAAGGCTCGAGGCCAAGGCCAAGGACCAAGGACACAGACGCAAGTGTTCTCCAAAAAAATAGGTCTTCAAAAATTTTTTTCAAGCGAAAAAGGTCTTCAAAATTTTTTTTTCAGGCGATCTCTACTTGAGGAAACCAAAGAAAAGGTCTTTGCAGATTTTCCGCTAGGCTTCTGGCGTTTTTCAACGAAATTTCAACGGTTCAAAAATAGTGCTGTCCTCGAGCCGAGGACAGGGCAATTTTTGAGGACTTGAGGCTTCGAGGCCAAGGCCAAGGGTTTTAAAATGTGTCCTCGAGGACGTCCTCGAGGTCAACGACGTCCTCAAGCACTCAACCTCTGCCTAATAGTAAAAGCTTATTAAGGGAATGGGGCTCTGGAAACAATTACCCCTGGAACCTACACAAGACAAGCCTTCCGAAAAAGGTCTTCTGCAAAAGGGGCTTCTGAGAAAAAGGTCCCTTACAACAAGCGAAACTGTAAAATTTGGAGATGAAAATAAGCGAAGACCAAACACGGGTTTTTAATGCTTTTTAATGCAGAGTTTAGTCAGAAAAAAAAGTGAAGGGTCTTCAGCACTTTTTGCTTCATACCAAGTCAAAAGCCAGCTGAAGGATACAAGGATACGCTTTAGGTAGCCTCTGTAAACGCTCCCAGTCTACAATCTCTCCGCCCACAACGCCTTAATGTGACCATCTCTTCTAAAGCAGCAGCACAAGCGTCTAAACCAATTAAGTAAAGAAGACGCTGTCATGCTTCCAATATACTGTAAGTAGGTGTAGAACAGGCTTAAAAGCCTTCGGTTAAGTTATAATTACGTTATTGGGCCATTCACCAAAAACGATGTAAGCATCAAGTTTGAAGTTCTTGGAAGTTGGCGTCATTCAGCGAACCGATTGGCATTGATAATCATATTAGCAATCGAATGACATTTATCTTGCATATCTTTAACCTTAGCTTTTTTGGCATATTCGTGTGTATCCAAAAAACTATTCGCAGGCTACTTTGAATATCTTCTCGACGAATCCTCATATGGCAGTATTGTTAGATGGCATAGATGAATAAATGATTTTTTTTTGAAATGTGTATACGTACAATGTGCGCTTTATGATGCTCACAGAAAAAACTCGTCGTAGCTTTTTCATCGACAGCAAATGAGCCCTCAAACTTAAGCAATTCGCTAGGTACTAAAAATGATCCTAAGTCATTAAATAGTTGTAAATTTTAAACTCGATAAATGTGATCGCATTTAACCTTAAGTTGCTTCACCTTATTTTAAACATGCAACAGTTATGTAAAAAATGTATCAACAAATTACTTGTTCTATAGTTTTGCGAATTCGCTCTGCTGGAGGCTGAAGAGAAATTAAATGGAAAATCTTCAGTAACTGCAAAACAAATCATATGAAACAAGCAATGATAATTACGAGATGACAAGACTACGATTTCTTTGTTTGCTCTTTTTTACTAACCTCACAGATCACAATCTTAGTGACTACTTTGTTCAACTTTTAAGAGCCTAATTGCAACGATATCGCAAAAAGAATGTAAGATTCGTAACGTTTACGATGCTTCAGTGCTACCGAAGCGGAGTATAACACCTGATGAAACTAAACCCCACTTTTAAGTAAAAGCGTTGGCTTAGCGATTTCGATGATGCAAAAAATCACTGATATCACGGTTTGCGTTTTCATTCAAATCTTTTGAAAATAACAAAAACTAGTTGAATTTTGAGGCTACTTATTAGTTCTTTACCAAACATATTATGCTACCTTGGTAAGATGTTCGAACGCTTTCAAAATTGCTGGTTAAGTTAGAAGGAATCCTTACAAAAACCGAATCTGTGCGTGTAATGTAGGTGAGGATCAATGGATCTTGGGAAAATAACGGATCGATTTGCAATTTTCCATCCAACACTTCATTTGTCTGTGAATCCCCTTCAATAATCTGAAAAATTATTTTAAGCCAATTACTGAATGTTAAGAGTTACTGTAGAATAAAGTCATTTCGCAGTGTTAACTTTTCTGGCAATTTTTAGTACTTTTTGCCTACTGTTTTTTCTTCATAATTTTTAAAACCAACCCAAAAAGTAATAGAACAAATAATATTGAATTGATTGATCAAACAAGCCGAAAAAAAAAATAAATAAACAAGCAAGCAAACAGCATTCCACTTTTTTATCAAGCATTTTTACTAGTATTTACTTTAAACTATTACAGTGAGTAGTTAATGGTGTGAACGGAGATTGCTTGTAAAATTTGCTGTGAAAAAGATCAAAAGTGGCCTTGGAATTCTTTTCTGAGGAAAGGAATTTAAAACCATTTTTAGTAATGATCGAAAAGAGAACTACTATTTCGTTATGTTTTTCCTCTGTTTTCTACAACTACATTTTTTTAAAATCAATCATTTAATAGTTTTTATGCTTTGCCATAATTAAGATATTTGAATGATGTCAGAAAGCTTCGTTGAGCACTTGTACTCCAAACCAGAGACGTAAAATACGTGACCATTTCTGATGACGTCACAGTGTATAAGTTTGAGTTAAATTGGCAAAAAGTCTTGAAACTTCCTAACTCAATTAGCTCAACGTTTTACGAATGATGATAATACGGCGGATATCAAAATACTAACACATACGCAATATTTAGAAATTACAGTATGCTCGAAAGTGTTGCAGTATAATATCAGCAACTACTCCTCTGGTACTATGAATAGTATTCTTACTGCGTGTATAATGAAAGATTTGACTTGATTCTTTTAAATTGCTAAATACGTTTGAGCTTTTGAACAAGAGATCATTCTGGTGTAACTAGCATCGTAGCTACGAAATTGGTAACTTTGTTACGATTTAGTCTGTTTAATCCACGTAAGCTTCATACCCAATAACAAACAACATAGTAATTTTAAAATCTATCATCACTCAAAACTCTTTAGTAATTCACCATACGTTTTTTATAACAAAAGTATTTTGTAAAACTGAATGGTTTCCAAATTTTTGTGTTTCAATGGTTCATTAATTAAACCCAAACAAAGGTCAACATAGTTTCGAAACAACCTTCTAAACTTAATATTTTCTGTGCGCAAACATTTAAATAAGGCCTTGATGCAGATAAAACGAAAAAAAAATAATTGGAAACTTTGTTGTGATGGTACTATACGAACGGTTTGTGTCCATTAACATATAATTTCGAAACAACCTTCTAAACTTTATATTTTCTGTATGCAAACATTTGGTTAAGCCCTAATGCAGATAAAACGAAAATATAATAATTGAAAACTTTGTTGTGATGGTACTATACGAACCGTTTGTGTCCATTACGCTATAGCTCTAAACATAATTTAAAGTCAGTTTTTGACAAGTTTTTGGATCAAACAACCAAAGAGTTTGATTAGTGATTTTGTGCTCCTAAAACAGTCCATATTGCTTACACGCAATAACATATAGAATAAGGTGAAACGAAAGTTGGCGAAAAAAATTTTTTTTTCAAAATGCCTTCCATAATAGCATAAAAAGGACGTGGCTACCTGAAAGCAATAACATTTCTAAATATTTTTGAAAAATTAAAATCTTTTAGGTTTCCGCAAGTAAAATATTTGCACATTCTTTTTTACTGAAAAAATATTGTAAAAACGTATATTTTTACTTATGTTAAGAGATCGATTTGAAAATAGTGATTTTTTACATTGATAGAGCTTTTTACTAGTGTTTTGAAAATTTTACTCTACGTATTGGCATGTTGTTGTAAGGAATTTGTTCATCACAATGTCAAAATTTGCATGTTTTTCAAAAATTTTTCAAAAAGTTTAGTTTTCCAATAAAAAATATGCACAATACAAAAATCAGATTCAATACAGCGATAAAAGAACAATTGAAAACCATATTTTTTTCCGTTTTGGCATCATTTTCGATCGAATTTTATTGATAAAATGTCGTTTCATATCGAAATGAGACGTGATTTGACAACAATTAATTCGTGTTTCAATAAGTCCATCTCGCTGTTTTTGACCACATACCACCTTAACAACTTATCTTTCCACTGCTACACCTCTGAAAAATTTTACTGGGCCCTGGCAAGGACAGTTTTCCAATGCTGTGACACTATTGCTTGTGTCTTCAATCTATTCTCTAATAAGTGTTTCAGGAACAAAGGTTCTGTTATCTTTTCAGAGGTCCAATCGAATTTTTTTGCGTAATCGCATTGCATTCAAAATTTATTGAAGAGGCTTTAAATAGTTCTTGGTGATGCTGATCGTCGGGCTTTTAATATCTGGCGTACATGCCAAGATCACGAATATCATTTCTGTCATCGTGCAACATTGCAAGCACAAAATCCTTTGGGTGAGCAAAAAAAACGTTTCTTTGGATGACAGGGCCAACTACTTTTTTCCCTGCCATGCGTAAATAAAGAGATTTGAAAATTAATTGAAAAATGTATTGGTCCATTTTTACAAGAAGGATTGGTTTTGGTTATACGAGACAATGCTGGTGCATAAATTGTCACAATAAAACTACAATCAAATTTGTAGAAGGTTCTTCCGTTGCGACAATCGAAGTATTCGATTAGCGGTATTCAACGAGCGAGAGCCATTTAAGATTCCTAGATTTAGAAAACATAAATCAAGGAGCCATTTGCTTTGTGACACGACTTGACACATTTCATACAAATAACGTTTATCTGTTCTTAAATCGTTGGAGTTTAAAGAGGGAAGATTATAAAAATTGTTGTCAATGATTTGGCCTCAAGCTTTTCACAGTCTATCAGAGCTTTACCAAGTATCCCAGATAAACTAAGGGGTCAGCATAAATTTTAAAACAAGCTGGATTAAAAGCATGGACAAAAATGCTGCAAACCGACTTCATTGTTCGTTCTAAAGTCATAAATTTCGCAGGGGTAATGCAATTATAGTTTGGTAGCTTTTTTGGCAAAATTTTTAACGCACCTTCAAGAAACTCGTCTTTTGAGGAAGCAAGAGCTATGATTATCAAAAATCAACATCATATTTGAAATTTGCAATAAATTTGCTACTTAAGCATATTTCAACCAAACAGGCAATAAAAATTGCCTAGTTCAACCAAAACCCCAAATAGGAAACAAAAAAATTTTCAAACAACAGTGTCTCTTCAATCCTTTCGGCTTCTTCGTTATAACTACCTTTAAAAAAATAGATTTATTTCAAATTAGTTTGACATTGAGTCAAATTTATTTACAAATAACCCCTGAAAATTTGAAGTTGCTAAAGTAAGGGGAAATTTTTCAATTTTGAGGTAGGTTAGAGTCACTTTCAGAAACTTTAGCAGGTTTTGATCCATGTTGACGTCATAAGACGTTTTTGTGACGCAATCACTTTGACTAGGGCATTTTATGATTTAGTTTTAAAAACCAAACCTACGTGCAAAATTTGAACTGTCTATAACGTCATTAAATTAAAAATAATGAAGCCAAGTTTTCAAAACATGGTCGTGACGTCACAATAACGATGTCATCAACTTAAAATTAACTTTTCTTAAAAATGTCAGTGAACACCAACAGTTCAACACGCATGCCAAATTTGGTGCTTCCCTGACTTTTGGTTTTCCACGACTTTTGGTTTAGACTCCCGGGCAAAATGCGTTAGTCAACAGCCCACGTAAAAACCACAAAGACAAAGGTGAAAAAATGTCAAAACCATCAAAAACTTTATGACCTTTGCGGAATCCTAGAAATTCAATATTTTTTCTTCAATTTTACATACTCATTTATGTGATCCTACTACGTCTTTTTCGTGCCATTACCAAAAAAAAAATTCGAAAGTACATTTTTACTCTTCCCTAATTTGTACAGTACTGTAGAATCCAAGATTACGTTTGCTTAACCGTGCTCATCCCAATTAATCCGTTTTCAAGGACTTGCCAAGCCGTACAACCAAAACTTCTTAACTCTATGACGCCAGTAAACCGAATAGCCAATTTATTTATTTCAAAATTCCAAAACTTAACAAAAAAGTTTAGGGATTGGAGGCTTTAAATTTTAAACGACGATAATTTCAAGCGATTTGAGTTTCTGCTCTCTTACCCTATTTGGTATCAAAGACCAATAGACACACAGCATGCAGCGCTGATGCACCAAAACTGCTAAACTTCACGGTCAAGTTAAGTTGTGTTTACCATTGAAAATCAAGAGATCGAAATTACCTACAGTCACGCTTTTTAGACTGGACAAAATAGTTCCTATTAAAGATCAGCAGACGAAACACTACCGTTCTCTCATCAGTTAATCCTTGAATCATCCAAAACATCACTTGAAATTGCATTATTAAAACTATGTTGCGCTAAAATTTAGCAACATAATTTTAAGAATGCAATTATAGGGTATTCCTGATCAAAGATATTTTATGGTAAGGAGTGGTATAAACGTGAACAGTACTAGCTACAATATTGTCAACAAGTCTTGTTGTCAATCAGGGGAGTATTTAGGAGTAGGCACGGTGCCATGGCCCCCCCCTTTGGGTCGCCACGATACTGTAATTCGCATAGAATAGAATTGCATGCCAAAATGCGGCATGCCCTACCTTTGTAACTTTTTGAGCACACAAACGGACAGACTCTTGGTGAAGAATTTTTTGAGGGGGCCAAAATTTGGACTAAATTTGAGTGAAGACCTTTTTTTTGGTCTTCAACTAATTTTAGGCAGGAAAAGGGACTGATTCTGAGTGGAGAAATTTTTCTTTTGGTCTTCATTATTCTCAAATTTCCTGCCCTCCACCCTCCCTTTTGAAAATCCTGCGTACGCTACTGTTGTCAATGTATTTCAACAATAAGAAGGGAATACAAAATATCGTCCCATGTTTTTTATACTCTAATTGACAAAATCGGAACAATAACTAATAGCAAATTCATCGTAACTTTGTAAGAAATAATAATTTGTTCTTACTTCGAAAAAATTGCAGCAAGATTTTACACCATACAAGATAAACTGGATAATTATTCTGAAATTTGGTACTCCAGTTATTCTCCATTGAAAATCAGAGGTGTGGTTTAATGTTGCGTACACCGGGACGTGAATTGACTGAAGTGTACAATTCGCTCTTGCACATATTATACTTGATCCTGTAGACATAAAAACAAGATTTACTGCAGGATGACAACTAGCGCATGCAGTTTAAAGAAAAACACAGCTGACCACAACAGTATTAAAAGATTTGAAAATTAAAAATCTATAAAACCCAACAGTTTTGATTCATCCCTAAATGGGATCATCAGGGGTAAGGTTAAACAATATAAAAAGTGGCAGTAAGTTGTTAGTTGGAGGCCTGGTCCACACTGGGCGTAAAATTGTGAGCGTATACGAGCTCATCCTCAGTTAATTTTTATCGATTGTCAACTTGTACGCTGGTAAGGCTGTTTGCTGAGCGTACAGAATTTCTGTTTGAAACAAAATGGCTTAGAAATTAGCTTGAGGCTGGTTCCTAAGCCATTTTAAAAGTCATTTAACTTGATAACGTGACAGCTGAGCTACACCTCTAATTTTATCGTTTTTATCATTGTTTTTATTTAATTATTGAAGTTGAGAGAGATTCGTTTTTACACGTTCTTCAAGCATAGCACTTGCATGCAACATTTATAGTTACTACCAACGTTAAAAGAATGCACAAAGTACTTTGAACCAATTATACCGTAAAATTGTTAAAACTATCATGATTTCAAATTTCCATACACAGAAAAATGGTTGTTTTATGTCACACAGTACCTTCGTTATTGGTCATCGATGACGTATCACATCTCTCCAGCACTTCAGGTCTTAATGGGATTTGGCAACGACCCGAGGAAATTGTGTCAAAAATGACCACAAATAATCCAATAAGCTTTAACATCACACAAGGCTATAATTTACGCTATTAGTCGAATATAAGCATAATCTTCCTGTTGGCACAAAAATAGAATTTTACGAAAATTACGATTTTATTTGACATTGAATAATTTGAACTTGCAATCCTGTTGTTATGAAAAATATTTTTAAAAATGGCTAAAAATATATGAAATGTTCAAAGTTCATGTCAATTAGCCGCAAAATTACGACAAAAAAATTTGAATAAGTCTCAATAGTCTCAACATACACTTTCCATCTGTGCAACTACTTTATGCTTGATTTTAGGGATGGCGCAACAGCCAAAGGATTAAGATTCGAAATCAGAAGATTTGGGGTTCGACTCTCTGCTGTTGCGAATTCCACAAGTGCTTAAATTTGAAATTTTATTTTTTCCGGTTTATATTGTTTGTCATTGCTTTCTTGTTGGCTATAATTTTTTATAAGCTTAAATTAGCTATGTAGTATAACTACATTTCAAAAAAAAAGCGTTTACAAAATATCTTACGTCAAATAAAAAATAATAATTTACTCTCTTTTCATCTTGGACGAGCTTTCGGGATTTTTTGGTCTGAAAACGCTTCTGGATATTGAACAAATTTTGAGTCTAAATATGTAATATTGTTTTGCGAGTAAATCAACAGAAAATAAACGAAAAAGTATGCTGGTTAAACTATTCCATCAATTTTTTTAAATTTGGCCTTGTATCAGGGTTGTAACGAGCCGACAAGTACAAGACCGAAGCCAGCCCGAACCCGAAAAGTGATTTGAAGCCAAAGCCAAGCCAGAAAATTTGGTTAGATCGAACATTGTGTACAATTAGTGGTCGTAATAAAACAGTCATTGCTGATCCATTGTGACGTAATAACAATAAATACTTAGCAATAATAATCGCATTAATGCTTAAACGAAGTCGTCATTCAGTGTTGCCAAGTTTTTTTTTAATTACGCTGTAATAGAAAAAGCGAAAACACCAAGCAAGTATGTATATCAAACCCGGCATTTTGTTAATCTTAAGCCCGAAGCCGGCCCGAACCCGCTCCAAAAAGCCCGGCCAGACTTACAACTCTGCTTTGTATATTACGGTATTTCAGCCGTTTAGGATAAGTCCTATTACAGTATTAACAAATGTCAAAGAGTTATAAACCAGATTTTATTTAACATAACTAATAATTGTCCGTGAGTCATCAGCAATAAAGTGGATGCTGAATCTGCATCATAAGTGATTTTTTAACACATAGAAATCAACATCAATTCATCATAAAAGAAAAAGATCAGCTGTAAGCGAACCTTCCGATGATAATTTTCATGATTTAAGCTTTTGTGACGTAAAGGTGAAAACTTATGTATGGAAATAGAGTGATTTTTTCATGAACATCTTTGAAAAACCTTTGGCGGTACCTTTTCGTGACTAGGCTGTCACGTTTACATATTCATCCCGTGAGTATCACAGATGCAATCTCATGTTGCACTTGGTACAAATCTGGCGTAGTGCTCCACACCAAAGTAATATGGAGGTCATGAAATTCCGCTGCGACTAACTAACACTAAATATGAACTTTAACTGCATTGGTTGTCTGAACATGTTCTGAGTAAGTTATGATTGATGCATAATACCTCCAGACAAAGAGACTAGATATGAGAAAATTCACTTTAAGATCAATTCAGTCAAAACTTTTGCAACGTTTCTGATTTTCTAAGCTGTTTTATCTTTTTTATTTCGATTGCAAGAAACGGCAGAGTGGCCGAGAGGGTAGAGGCGTTGTTCTTACGACATCCATTGTCTGGGTTCCATGTACTCCCTGGTCACGCTGTTGCGTCCTTAGATAAGACGCTTTAAGTGATTATCTCTGCTTGGTGGCTTGAAGCAAGCAGCAAATTCAGTGGATAAGAATCTCAAGAAATCCACGGAAACATTAGATAACTGGAAACTCCTAAGCAGGTGCGAATTCTTTCAAGCACATAGTACTTCTCGCAATAAAAAGTGTGCTGATCATCCAACAATTATAGAGTCTGACCCTGGTCTGAAACAGAAGAATTAATATGCACTGCTCTAGCAAAATATTTTGTTCATATTATTTCTCCAACGAAATTCCAGCTAAAAGAATGTAATTAAGTTATAATGTTAAGATTAATCGATAATATTAATCACAAAGCTTGATCAGCCACTTCTTAAGCTGAATTTTCGTAACGTCTAGTATCATAAAGGCCTGGTCTACACAAAACCCAAATTTGTAAAGTATACGAGCCTATTGTTAGTTCATTTTAAAACAGCAATTCGGTACGTCCTGAGCGCCACCTTACCAGCATACAAGCTGCCAGTTGGTTAAATAAAATAAACTAAGAATACGTTCAAAAGATTACGATTTTACTTGCAGCGTATAGAACAGATTTAGTTGCTTCGATAAAAAAAGTTTAAACGACTTCAATTTCTTTACTACAATTTTCGAATGACTCTTTTTCTACACTAGCAGCAAAAACTTTGACAACGCTTGAGTTCAGTCAAGCACGGTAACTTAAAATTACAGCTTTTTGCGTTAAAGAAGCTGCATATTCTACTGGCACTAAACTTAGCCACTTACAGTATATGCTAAAAATTGTTGACAAGAACTGATATTACAAAGCTTTCATTATGCTACTACTTTTAGCTATTCTCAGAGATTGAATATTCTAAACAATCTTAATTACCTTTTCAAAAGCGATCGGCATTTTTGCTTAAAGTAAATCCAAACAAATTCCTTTTTGGCCACATTATTCGATACTTTTCGGTCAAAACTATAAACAATCAAGGCATGAATGAATCACCGCTAAAATTGCAATCCCTAAGGAAAAAAATTATTAACTTTCTCAAATATTTAGGACAACAAATTATAACCTTTAATGCAATATTGAGCTTTTGTGTTTCGCAATTTTATGCAGCATCAAGAAAAGTTACTTTTGTGAAGAGGCCATGTTTATTAGGTGGACATTTTCGCAATAAATTGTTAGAATGCCATTCGAGAATTATTAAATGCATATATTTTTCTTGGTAAAAGGAAGCTGAAAAACCACTGGTACATTGGACTTTAAGAAACGTGACTGACTCAAAAACTGAGGAATGATAAGGGTACTATAGGTCGAACGGTCTCTTTGTAGACAGAATATTATTAGTTGTGTAGATCTGCTATCGACCTAATTATTGTTTGCGAAGATAAATAAATGATTGATAGAGAATACGAGAAAAGACAAAAACGAATTACCTGGTTTCACTGTTTTCATTTTGCAAAAGATGATTTCGTTTTGCTGTCATTGCTTTGGTAGTATTTTTATATGAACAAAGAACGATTTTAGAAGAGCAAGAAGCTGTTTTTGCTCATAATTTAAGAACAATGCCAGAGTTGACATGAAAAAATGGCCCGTATACGCTGCAGTAGTAAGCAATCTTTGAGCTCTCTTCACATTTTCTATTATTGCCGTTGTTGGCTTACCTGAAAACTATTTCGATAACCATGATCAATAACTAAAACAGCTTAGACAACTTACTACTAAGCTGGAATGTGTTTGTGTCATCATATTCATTATTCAATAAAATTTAAGAACAAATGAGGCTGGAAATTTGCAAACATTTAGGTTGCAGCATTTACCTGATTGGAGATTGCGATCTCTTCCTAGTACTACGATTCGCTGCATCTGGACAGTTTGTGTCAAAGCATAAAAAGTAGCTTTAAGACAGGAGCAAAAAAATTAGCGGTAGTTTTAATATTAACCTCGGTTATTTTAAATAACGGGATCTTAGACCGTTACAATTTCTTTCCTTTCTTTTTTCATATATTGCATCTTTTCTTGAACTTTTAAAAACCATAGCTAACTTGCAAGCTCATTTAACGCTAATAAAGTTTCTGATTTTGATTAACGATTTCAGAACCAGCTCGTGACAAAATTAAATTGCTCAACGTGCTGGCAAAATCTTTAATGGCGTTTGCAAAATTTGGAAACTTAAAAAATCAAATTTGATTTTTTCGCATTACAAGAGACAACGTTCCAATCAAATTACGAATTTATTAGCTGGGTGCTACACTATAAGAGGGCCCATGGCGTTTTTGAAGGGTTTTAGGGTGGGCTTTTGCTTCTTTAAATATTTTATTATGCCTATTTTCCACTTTTTTTCGGTTTCAGTTGAGCTTACCCAGAAAATGGGGTGCAAAAGCACTGAAGACTTTTTCAATTTGTTTTCACATGATTTGCCCCCAGTTTGACGCTATGAGGCGAGCCATGTAAAAATTAGGCCTCCTAACCTGGGCTCAATTGATTTGCGTTGTTAAATTTCAACTTTCGTACACCTAATTTTCAAATCTTAGAAAAAAACTGATTTAACTATTTGTTCTTTAGTTGAAGTTTAATTTACGGTTAGCTTAATTTTCTTTTAATACATCAATCTTTTGGGGTTTGTTTTAGTTGCGTTTGTGTTGCAGAGTAGTAACAGACCTAAGTTGGAGCATTATTTTAATTCTAATTTAAGTTAGCCAATTAAGAACTTTGATCCAATGACTTTGAAATATTAGCCGAATTGCATTGTTATCTTTTTCTTTTTGTGAAGTTTCTGGTGTAGTTTGTGAAATCAAAAAAAACACGTCGTGCTTACGCGTCAATCTGATTAATGCCAAGCCAAACATATAACAGATCTCTTCCGCATATTAATGGGACAACTTTAAACGTTGCTGGAACAGATCGCCAGAAGCTCTGAAATACTCAAGCTGAAAAAAAAACTGAGCAGAATTTCCGATGCGGTTTTTCCTCGACAGAACTTTTTTTATAGTTTGTCAAAATCACAAGTTAAATTACGTCTTAATAGTTCTATTGGCGCTATGCATACGCGACACAAATCAATGCTTTTCAGAAGACGTTTTCAAGATTTGCAACGAAACATATGAGCTCAGATCCTAATTACTCGAAGAGCAACACATCACGCAAAAGTTTACTTATGATTTGATGAGCAGAGCAAATCTCGAACATTTACATTCAAATTTACAAGCGTGTAGCATTACAGTAATAGGTAAAACTGTAAAATACTGAATACTTGTACTTTAAACTAAATAAGATTCCAACACACTTAGCGCGAATTCAGTGGTACCAGCAGAGTTGATGTCGCGCTTGAGAAAAACCAACAGCAATCAATGTTTTATATCTTAACACTATATTACACGATAGGGAATGGCAAAATTGTCCCCTCTAATTTTTTCGTGATAAATCTTTTCAGAAATAAGCTTTTGCGTCAAATTAATTTGATTTTCAGTTAAATTTATTCAAAAATAACTGCTGAAAATTTGAAATTGCTAAGGTTTGGGTAACTTTTCCAATTTTAGGGTTTGACGAAGGGATTTAATTTTTTGGAAAATATTTTTCTCGAATGACGTCTTATAAGATGTTTTTGTGGGGTGACCACTTTGACTTGGACATTTTATGATTCAGTTTCAAAACAAACCTATGTGCAAATTTTGATCCGCCTTTCACGTCAATGAAAAAATCACGGCATTTTTCCAACATATAACCGTGACGTCATCAATTTAAAGACATTTTTAAAAAATAATTTGCTCAACATCAACCTGTATGTCAAACTAGAAGTTTCTATGACTTCCGGTTTTGTTAGCAATAAGAAAGAGGAGACAAAAACGCGTAAGTCAAAGAACTAGTGCATAATAGAGTTAAAGGGTACCCTACAATACAAGTCAGCTGAATAAATTGTGAACAAAAATTATAAACATTAATTTAAACCTTGTTTGGTGTCCAATATTGCCAGTTTAAAAAGAAAATTCATTCTCATACAGTGCTGTTGTCAGTTACTGTAAAATCCAACTTTCAAAAATTTAGAATTATGGCGTCATAAGACAATGACTTCATTACCAATAACATAGCATTAAAAACTGTAAAAAAATTAGCGATATATGGTGAGCACTAACTCTTGTAAAAGTTGTTTTAATAACTGTACTGATAAAGAAGCATAAAATATTGTAGTATGTATTTATTTTCAAATAGTTCGTGTACCTTGATGTACATAGTTGTTTAAGTTTAGTTAATTTTTTTAAGCATTTTTATTTTACTGGACATGCACATATAAATCGCCAAAATTTTAGTCAACTGTATTGCATGCCATCCTAACAGCGTTAGATTTGACTAAAAATGCGATAATTGATGTGAAGCGAGCTTCTTTGTTTCACAGAATCTCATTCAAATATGCTATGTCTTTGTTATGTTTGCTTCTCTATCCCATCACACTGTTCCGCTGGCTATCACCTGGTGGGGCGGTGGAGGTTCGCGCAACCGCTCATCCCTGGCGAAAGTTGTAGTTGTCGTTATGGTTCGCCCGGTCTGGCCGCAACCCATTCGGCAGAAAGTGGAAGAAACTTTACCCGTTGATTAGCTTTCCACAAATTCTATTGTCCAGATTTTGCTTGAGTTTGTTTTAAATGTTTAGATTTCTATTTTATAAATGTTATAGGTGTTTTTAGTGATTTTAATTTCTTGATCTGATCAAGCGCCATTGAGCTCTTTTTCTAGTTTGCGTCAAAAACACTTATTTAAACCAAATTTTGCATCGATTATGTCAGCAAGACTTTTTCACGAGAAAAAAACATTTCAAATCAAATTATGTTTCCTGGAGATGAAACTTAGCTAAATTCAAAGCCATTTAATTAAATACAGTGCAGAGGTGCATGCGCGCAATCAGGATTTTTTTGGGTAAGGAGGAGTTTGAACTAAAAATCAAAATTTTTGTGAGAAATATGCTTCCATTGGGCAGCCTGTTGAACATATTTGTGAAATTTAAACGTTTTTGTTAAAAAAATGTCTTATTCTGGCACCGTTTTGAGCAAACTGATGCATCAGCGCGGCTAAAAGTCGATAGCGTGGCCTAGAGGGTAAAGGAGTCGCTTTTACGACAATTCTGATCCCATCGTCTGGGTTCAACCCCAACCCTGGTCACGTTGTTGCGTCTTGGATAAGCTTTACGATGATTATCTCTGCATGGTGGCTATTCAGTCTGCAAGAATTCCAAGAAATCAAAGAACAAGCAGCAAATTCAGAGGGCAAGAATTCCGAAAAATCCCCGGGAACATTTGATCACTGGAAACTCCTTAGCAGGAGCGGATTCCTTCAACCACAAAGTAGTTATTGCAATGAAAAATGTGCGGATCATCCAACAGTTAACGTCTGACGTTGTCCGGTGACAGGAGGATAAATATGCGCTACAACAAAAACAATAGAAAAAAAATTAAAGGCGTCGCCTTTTCTTTCAAGCATTTCTTCCAAATGGCTTCTGAGTTTTAGTTAATTAGCTTTTTGAAATAACTCAAGCAAAATGTGATCCAAATATGGCGCTAAAATGGCTGCTTTTTTTTCAAAAAATCACAGAAAATGAACAGCGGCTAGGGGCTTCGCCTTCAGATCCTTACGGCCTCCGGTGGCTGACGGTGATATGATATAGACCCTGTGCGCGAAACAATTGATTTTCACCCGTTTGTTCAGCACACCGCCCAAGCGAGACTTTTTTTGAACAAAAATTTTTATCTTTGTTTAATCCCTAGAATTCGCAAAACCTGGTTGTGCGTCTGCTCCTGGAAACTGCTCGGTTTCTCGGAGCCGTTATGACCTACTGTATCAGTAGAGTAGGCCATAATAGTGTGCACTTTTCATTAGCCTTATTTTCCACAGTTAATGAATTTTTTTCTAGAGGTGAGGTACCATTAAAAGTTTCAGCAGATAGAGGTGGTTAAAAAATGTCCGTTTTTTTTCCTCGAATCCCTAGTATTGATAAAATGTTCGATCCAAGCCTCACACTGCTGAATAACTCCGGCCACCCTAGCATTGAAATTTTCCTTAGCGCGTTCAAACGTGTGTTTCCGGAATTTTCATGATTTCCGGTTTGATATTCTCTTTCAATCTCTTAATTTTTGGAGAATTATCCTCATAAACCCGTTCTTTCAAGTAACCTCAGAAGAGATACTGTAGTTTGGCGAGGTGAGATCTGGGGAAAACGCAAAGGCCGTGGACTGTCTGTTGTTCTCGAAATTAACTTGGGAAGTTGTTTCGAGAAAGATTATCGGTCCTTCTCCAAACAATTGCCTTCTTCCACTGTTTGACTGGATAGCGTCTCCGCTGCATGTCAATGTACCGGTCCGAGTTAACCGCGACTATTTGTCCGCCATCGTTTTCCAAAAAAATTAGCACCAAAGATACCATTTTTACCCATTGCACACGACAAGTGAGGAAAAGACAATTGTGTGGTGTTCAATGGGGAAAAATGCAGTCGTTGTTTTTTGTTTTTTTGAAGACCATGACGGACAAACAATCACAGTTAACTCGCCGCAATACATTGGCATGCTGCGTAGACGCTTCATTTCAGCCATGCGGAGGAAGAAAGCAGTTGACATGAATACAGTTGTTTTCCAGCAGGATCAAGCGCCTCCTCATTATTCCCAGTGGACTCTCGAGTAGTGGACCCGAAAGAGTACTTTCGTGAATGTCAGATAATCCATGGCCTCCGTATTCCCCAGACCTCAATCCCTCAAACTACTTCAATCTTCTGCAGTTATTTGAAAGAACGGGTTTACGAGAATAATCTTTCAAAAATTAAGAGATTGACGGAAAACATAAACGTTACCCCATGAGAATTCCGGAAAACATGTTCAAGTACGTTATTGACAATTTCAATGTTAGGGTGGCCGGAGTCATTCAGCAGCGTGGAGCTTGGATTGAGCATTTTAATAACACTAAGGATTCGAGGTAAAAACTGGACATTTGCAAAATGTCTTTCTATCAGCTAAAAATTTTTGTGATACCTCACCATTGGAAAAAAGTTTGCAACAAAATGTCATCAACTGTGAGAAATATGGCTAGGAAAAGTGCACATTTTTTGTGGCCCATCTTGTATAATGTACATTACCAGTTTATCTCATACTCGAGTGACGGTAAGTGGGTCCTATAGCCAAGTTGCTTTGCTGGCTCAAACCTCTAGTTCGACCACCAATTGTAACGATTGAAATCGTCATAAATAGCTGGTTGGCTTTCAATCTCACAGTGAAAACAAAGTTGCAATATTGTAGTAATAGGCCTAATTGACAGTGTTTTTTGTGCTCGTACTTCGTAATTTGCAATATAACTCTGCGTTGTGTTTTCAGTAGTGAAGTTTGCTTTAACTTGTCGATGATAATCAATTTGATTTTGAATTGTTGGTATATGCAAGCACTATTTGCACTTCTTGATAGTCAAGTACTTCAACACTTGGACCATTATTTTATATTATACCATGAAGAGCACCGCAACTATTCCGAAGCTCTTCGGTTTTGCAATGTTGATGACAATCAATTTCGAAAGACCGGTCTATTATTCTATGTCAGACAAGGACTGCATTTGAGGAATGGTATTTATCAATGGTTAAAAAGATACGGTAGGCTTAAAATAAATATCTTGCTGACTTTCTCGGTATTCAAGTTTGCAAATAAACTGTGCAATTTTTCAGTTTAGGCCAAACCGGGAACAAAAAGTGGGGACCTCGGAATTGGAAGTTTACTGTCGATGTTCATTTTCCAAGCCGAGCAAATTGGGCTCAGTAGTGTTGGCTTGCCGCCGTTATACGATATTTTTAGTGAAACATGTACCGGTAGCTGTTACCTACAGTAGCATACAGATTGCAGCTGAAATTAAACTGTAGCGCAGTAGATTACCAAAGTACTAAAACATTAAAACTTTGCCCCTAATTGGGGTTATCAGAGGTAAATCTAAACAATTTAAAAAGTAGACAATTAAAATCTGAACTTCAAAGCCTACTCAGTATCTAGTTTGTCCGTTTTTTTACGTTTTCGCATCTTCATGAAAAAGTATGTGCTTTTTTGTCCGCATTTTTATTAAGTCCATATGGTCGCTTATAAGCGAAACTGCGTAAGTCCTAATTTTACGCAAATACGTTTTTTCAATTTTATACAGTTATTGAAAAGAATCTTTACAAAATAAGCTGGATTTCGTGTCTCTATCTCATTTGGTTTTTAAGATATGAATTTGGATGAACAGTCGTAGTACAACATGAGTTTTTCAAAACTGTCGTGTGCTCCACTCATAGGCGTAGCCAGGGGGGGGGTCCAGGTAGCCCGGGCCCCCCCCCAATCAAAATTCCACTAACGACAAAAAGTTATGACAACATAGCCTGGCGATGTTTAAAACGTTCGAATTTCCGATTTCGGCCGAAAAATCACTCTCAATTTCGGTGAAGACCTTTTTTTTTTTTGAGACCACCTGATTTTGGGCGGAAAAAACGTTCGAATTTCCGATTCCGGCCCAAATATCACTCGCAATTTCGGTGAAGGCATCCGAATTTTTGAGGGTTTGTGCTTAAAATCCCCCCCCACCAAAATTTTCTAGATCCGCCTCTGGTATGGGCCCCCCCCCCCAATCAAAAATCCTGGCTACGCCTATGGTTCCACTTACGACAGTTTCGCGAAATACAAATGAAGTTTTAAAGAGTTACGGCTGTTCAGTGTTCAGGATACAATAAATAAGCTAATAACGATGATTATCTAAAAGTAAAATGTTTGTTTTACAGTAATTTTAACAAAAACACGTGTTTCTTAAAAGAGTATTTTCCGACATGGTGAAAAAATGCTGCTAAACGTTCTACTTTTAAGTTTTTGAAAGCTGTGGATTAATTGACCAAATTTTCCAAATTGGCAGTTGCAGGACCATTTACTATGCATCAATTTTTACAGCATTTTCTTAGCCAAACCAATTTCTTGTATTCAGTATGTTGTATTTCAGGCCTGGTGTCAGAGTAGCGTGGCTGGGGGGGGGGGGGGGGGAGGCAGAAAAAATATTTGGGGATGCACTGATTAATTTTACCCTAATCTTCTGGAGAGAAAACCAAAAAAAACAAGTCTTCATCCAGGCCGTTTGTTTTCTTTCATGACACAAGTCTCGCTCGGGGGGGCACATTCTTTGCCCGACGGGGCGCGGCGGAATCTAATGGTGCGGATCTCGCTTTCAGCCCACAAACTCAGGGGTGAAGACGAAAAACAAAAAAAGGTCTTCGGCGCGAAATTTTAAGCTCAGTCTTGGCGTTCACTCGTGTTTTTCGTCTTGGAACAAAAGTTTAATCACGCTTGGAGGGGCACAAACAGTATTCTTAGGGGGCACAGGCCCCGAAATGCACTCCAGTGGCACCGGGCTTGTTATTTTCTTTCGGGGCACAATCCTCGCTTGGGGAACACACTTTTCGCTGGGGTGCACGAGCAGTGATTTGGGGAGAGCACGGCCCCAAAACACGCTCCCGTAGCGCCGAGCCTGTTGTATTATAAGATTACGGCTTGGTCTATGCTGTGCGTAAAATTGTGAGTGTACCGGTACGAGTGTTACCTTAGTTTATTTTAACCAACTGGCAGCTTTCCGCTGGCTAGGCGGTACGCGGGCTTATTAAATTTCTGTTTAAAATACCCTAAGGATAAGTTCGTAGGCTCACGATTTTACGTCAAGCGTAGATGCCATACTGAGCATAATAATCACGCTAAAGTTAAGTATAAAATTAGACTTATTTTTCAAAAAAAAGCAAACATTTCCAGGCTGTTGGGTCTTCGGTTTCATTGCTAGACATTCGTTTTTTGTTGTTTCAATTTGCTGGAAGCAGAGTCCTCAGACTCTGACGATTGAAGGCGGAGCTCTTAAACTTCAGAGCTGGCTCACCTCTGCACACTTAACGCAATCGTTTTTATGGTCACAAAATTTGTTCCCAAAACCCTAGTTCCCACCCTTGAGTAAAACTCTTGCAGCGTGGCCGAATGGGTAATGGCGTTGTTTTTACGAAGACCCTGATCGAATGATCTGGGTTCAACCCGCACCCTGGTCACGTTGTTCGTCCTTGGATAGACGCTTTACGATGATTATCTCTGCTTGGTGGCTTCGAACAAGCAGCAAATTCAGTGGACAAGAATTTGAAGAAATCCACCGGAACATTGGATCATCGGAAACTCCTAAGCAGGTGCGGAATCCTCCAATCACGAAGAAGTCGTTGTAATGAAAAGTGTGTGGATCGTCCAATAAGTTAGCGTCTGACGCTGTCCGGTGATAGGAGGATAAATATGCGCTACAACAAAAAACAACAACAACAACTGCTGGCTACTTCTAATTTAGTTTAATTTAATCGTCAAGAGCAAAATCGATTGAAGGCATAAACATACACAATGCAACGTTAAAATAGAGTGTGTATGAAATACTTGTTGCTGATAATGATCACTTGGTTGTAATGAATCAATGGCTGAAAATGTTATTCAAATCCAATATTTGATGGTTTTGTACCTTATAAATGCATAAATATATCTTTGCAATTCTTTGTCGTAATTTGAATGAAGCATTAACAATTAAAACCTATAGATGAAAAATTACTCACAAATTATTTGTTTAATGAACCAAAAAAAAAACCTTACATACGTAAATTTTACACATACTATAGACTTTAAGTTGATAATAACAGATGCAGTTTCTTCAACTCAACTACAACGAGATGGTCAAGCGTTTTTTTAAATTATCAGGTTTTCAAAACAATTACAGTACATCATTTTACAACACGTGACTATACAATACCCAACTGTCAGTTTTATTAGCAAATGATATCATCAGGATTGAATCTATAACAATTTAAAAACTACGCACTGCATTCAACTGGCGCTAGTTCAGAGCCTCTCAATTGCTAGTTTGGAAAGTTTTGACCTAGTTCTTAACTTTTTAGCTTTTATCTTTTGAAGTTTTGATTTTCATCGTCTACTTTTTTAATTCTTTAGATCAATGGTTCTTCACCTGTGGGGTATTCTCTACTGGTGGGGAATGACCAGAGCTGGGCACCCGCTTCTTGAAAAGTAGCAGCGCTGCCGCTATTTAGCAAAAAAAGCAGCGGCGCTGTCGCTTATCGCTACTCAAATAAAAAAGTAGCGCCGCTGCCGCTATTTGCATGCAAAACAGCGGCCGCTGCCGCTACTTTAAAAAAATAAATAGTACAAGGAACGATGGCATTCAAATACGGTATCTAATGGTGAAATTTCAACTTTATTTACGAAAGTTAATTATTCAAGCCTTTTAGATATTGGTTCAGGTTACAATCGGCATTAGCAGGCTTAAATGGTAGACAAGTAACCAAATCACCATTCACTTAGGTGTTGGCATGCTCCTTTCAAAAAAAACAAGCATTTCAAAATGCTGATTGGTTAAACCAGCGCTTTAGAAATTACTTAGGAAGTTAAGCTTGGAAGTTACACAAGGAAGTTAAATTTTTTGTCGCATTTTCAACACAAACAAAAGGCATTAAGAAATATCGACTCAAATAAGTTAAGGTTTTGCCATTAAAGCACAATGACATACAGTATTCAGCTTCTATACAATTCTGTCCCGGATCGTATAGCTCTGAAGTAGTTGATCTGTTTATCACGCTCTCGGCCCTCAAACACAATAATAATTCTTCGCGTAGAGATCCGAAAAGAAAATTTATCAATCAACCGAGTTCCAAAACATTTCTTGGAGTTTTGTAGAAATGGTAGGTGATTCACGTCCCTGTGATGATTTCGTCCAATTTTGTCCCACAAAAATTTCCTCTTTCGAAAATTTCTGATGACTTTATTGCATGTGATTTTTGGTTTGCCCCCCCAATCAAAAATCCTGGCTACGCCTATGCACGGGGGATGGCATATCGAGCCGTGCCCCCCAAATCACTGCTTGAGCTCCGCAAGCGAGAGTAAACTTTTGTAGTAGCACAACTAGCAAACTTTTGCCCAAAAACAGGTAACCACAAACGCTTTTTTCTATGAAACAGCAAGACAGATCAAGTGAACGTAATCAAGTAGCCTTAAATTTTGCGATGAAGACCTTTTTTTATATTTTTAGTCTTCATCTCCAAATTTGAGGGCAAAATCTATATCAAAGAAGGATAACACAGAATTTGGAGCAAAATATTCACCAGATCGCTGCCGCATTCCGAATTTGTCTGGTCTCGGCTGCGTAAGCGTCCCCCAGCCCAAGTTTTTGTGCCCCCCTCCCATAAATACACTACTCTGTCTCCGTGCCAGGTACTGTACTGTTCTATTCGCAGTGCACGATCTTTACTGTGGTCTGTGACCAGATAGCCAACAAATCATCTTCATTTGTTGTACTAAATGCTATCATTTTGAGGAAATATCGCGGAAAACCGTCTTTGCAATCTGCAAGTTTTCAGCAATTTATCGAACTCTTTTTTGCATTTTCGTTAAAGAGATACTGCTCGAAATCGGCTTTATTGAAATCGGTTTTATCAGTTCAAATTGACCCGCTACTAGACCACATTCTTTGCTCAACTTCGATTGAGAAAAAATCGGACCATGTGCGATAAAACTCGCCTATACAAGCAGTATAAGAGCAATGACAAAACGTCACAAAGGTCTTGTATGTTCTACTAAACTGAAATAACGAGTCAACAAGAACAGAGTGAAAACAAGCGAAGAGTAAAGACTCCAAACGGTAACGTGTGAAAATGTGAATTGAAAAAGTCTTGGAAGGAGTTTATTAGCAGTAGCGGCAGCGGCAAAAAATTTGCTTAAAAAACAGCGCTGAAGCGCTGCCGCTTTTTTGGCTAAAAAAAACAGCGGTGCTGCCGCTTGTCGCTGGTGACAAAAAAAAGCAGCGGCGCTGCCGCTACCGCTACCGAAAAAGTAGCGCCGCTAGTACCGCCCGCTGGTGAACAGCGCCGCTGTGCCCATCACTGGGAATGACGGATGACCGGTGGAGAATGACCGGTCGGACAAAAAAATCACTGCTTCAAAACTTAAACACCACACCCAAATGTTGCCTTACTTTTAAAATTACAATCATTTCCAGACTGTTTTAATAACAAAAACAATTAATATACAGACCCGGCGCCATGGGGGGCATACCGGGGCCGTGCCCCCCCAACTGACTGCTTGTGCCCCCCCTAAACGAAAACTGTGCCCCCCAAACGAAAACTGTGCCCCCCCAAACGAAAACTGTGCCCCCCAAACGAAAACTGTGTCCCCCAAGCTAGGACTGTGCCCCCGCAGAAATTAACAGGCTCGGGGCTTTTGGAGCGCAAATCGAGGTCCAAATTAGTGTTTTTTGTGGATGAAGACCTTTTTTTTGAAGATCACCTGTTTTCGGCCGGAAAACCGCTTGAATTTGCAATTTCGGCAGAAAAATCCCTGTGACTGTTTGCTTCTCACATTGTTTATTTCATCCAGACTGGGATAAATTTCTTGTGCCCCTGTGCCCCTCTCGAATTCACACAAAATAAGCTTCTCGTGCCCCCCCAAAATTTATTTATGCCCTCCCAGTCACGCTATCCTAGCGCCGGGCCTGTTAATATATGAGGGATTCTATGTCATATTGTACAATATTTTCGTACAAAACACTTTATGGGTTAAAATCGAATTTGCCAAACACCGTTGCTGTGGTGGGAAATGGATAGCTGGCTAACTAAAAAGAGGGAAATCGGAGAAAAAGGTTAAAAGCACCTATGGTGTAGCTTAACCCCTGATCGCGGTTTTCAGCTTTGATTTTTAATATGTAATAATCTGCTGTGATATCTCCTCAAACTCTTCGTTACCGAGCATTTTTTGAAACCGTGGTATCAACCACAGACTAAACAATCATGTACTGTACCACGTACATGCATATCCAGTGCATTATACAGGTTGTTTCAAAAAATGTAGTTTCAAAAAAATGCATAGAAAAAGCTGCACTATTATAATTAATTCTGTGAAACAGAAAATATATCATAGCAAACTAGTGAAGTTGAATTTTTTTCTGCAATGTTAATTTTTTCTTGAATCTTCTGATTTAACAGCAATTCTTAGATGACATGTTCAACATATCTTCTTTGACATCCAATAACCTATTAGAAATGTTTCCCGCGGGTATGCCATTGTTTCTCTCCTAATGTTATCCTTTAACTGGTCCAACGTATGAGGTTTGGGGTTGATTGTATATTCAATTTTTGCAACCACTGTTTACTCATTTTTTCTAAATCCTTTTAGACAAATTTTATCGCTTCCAGCTTCCGCTTTTACATTTCTTTTGTCGAAATTGCAGTTATTGCATTCAGTATCTAAGGTACATTGTATGGTCATTGCTCAAAAGAAAACAAAAAAATCAAATAATGTAAAGAAAGTGGGCAATTTTACTGATTTATAGGCTGATACTTTTATTGTATATTCTAAGACTAACATTAATCAATGTTCAACTTTATAATTACTTTTTATCCTAGAGCAAGAAATAAACACCTTTTCGTCTCTGAAACGATTTTTCGTACTTTGCATTGTTGAAAGTATTTAAAATCAAAAATCTCAGCAAGCTAAAATAATTACTTCAGGTTAAAAGTTATTTTTACGTTCTGATAAATGCTAATTCTAAATTTCTTGACAGACACACCTGTAGTCAGAGATGGGCACGATCTTGATCTTCAAGATCAGATGGTGATCCTGAAGATCAAGATCGTGATCTGATCTTGATCTTCAAAATCACATTATTTTAATGATCTGATCTTGATCTTGTAGATCACATTTTTTGAGTGATCTTGATCTTGAAGATCAACATCACTTTCATTTTTAAATGTCGCGTAGGGTAAGCATTGCCGAGGCCAGGTTATGCGATATTTTGAAGCTATTTCATGGATCCGACACCGAATAAAGTCTAACCTGGAAGGAGCGGAATGGAGTCTAAAAATTTTTTTTAGTTTACTGTCTATGATCTACGATATCAATGTCATAAAATATACAATGCCATGAATACCATGAAATGTACTATGCCGCGAAAAAGGATTTTTTTGTTGTTGACCAACGGGATGGCCGAGTGGCAGACGCGTCTGTCTTCAATGGCGAATCTTGTGCGGCAGACCGAATTTGATAAAATCTAACACAATTTGCCAATGGCTCACCACTGTTGCAACGTTAAATTGTGTTACCGTGGCACTTTGAAGCGGAGATGAGCCTCGCAAACTTGTGGCACCCACAAAGGATATTTAAGCGACTATAATAAAGATTTGATATTTTTCATTTGATTTTGTTCTTGAATTTCGTTATTGTTATACAAAATTAACAAAAGTAATCAAAAGGGTTTGCGTGATTATTTAAACTAGTAACATTTCTACAAAAAGTTTGTGAGTGTCAAATGTTTTGCGTTGTTAGCGAAATTAGCACGGCCATTTCCCATTGATAGTCAAAACTGATACAGCATTTAGCATTTATAGCTTACCCCCCCCCCCCCAACATCACTACTACCTCTCTTTGAATGCTAAAAGTAAAATGATCTTGATGTTCAAGATCACAGTGTTCGGGTGATCTGATCTTTGATCTTCAAGATCAAATTTTTTGGATGATCTGATCTTGATCTCCAAGATCGCCAAAAGGTGGTGATCTTGCCCATCTCTGCCTGGTGTGCCACTGGCTCTCCTACAGATGTATCATGTTTTAAAGCTGCTACATCTCACCAAAGACCTGTCAGCGAAGCAAAGTTGCTCATTGCTCTGCATCTGGAAGTGGTATCAGATACAGAATACGTCAAGTGAGGAAAAAAGCTAAAAATTTTAAGCGGGTGCCCAAGAACTTTTTTGGGGGCAAATTTACAAACAACCCGATATCTGTTAATTGTAGAGCCCTTTTTCTATATTTTTGACATCTGAGCTCTGGCTCAGAGCTTGAGTTGTGACCCGATCCCTGAATCTTTCATGAGGCATTTTAACAAACTTTATCCTTATTTTACAATCTATTGCTTTTTTCTCATTCCTTCGATTTAAATACGAGACTTTCTCAATCCGACAAAAACAATGTTTACATTTAGGGGTGGCCCATAGGCCCCACAAAAATCTGAAACTTTGTCAAATTTTGGTATTTTTGGCATATTGTGTATTTTTTGATGGAAAACTGTGATATCATGTGTAGAATAAAGTGTCAACTCATATTTGTCAAAAATTGATCCTCGTATGTGTTGTAAGTGAAAATCGTGGTCACTTTAGATTTCTACCACTATGTGGCGTATATTTAAATCTTGAATATTGGTAATATTTTATAGTTTTTAATACAGAACAATAAATTAACCTTTTTATATGAAGTTTTGCAATGGTGTTGAGGAAAATTTTCAACACCATTTCGTTATAAACCTTAGTTATTACGTTACAAAAATTTGTGTTACGAATAATATTACCATATAAAAGTATTCATAACAACCGCTTCGTGAAAAAATGTTGAGTGATATTAATTTCTGGAACCAAATTTTCAGTAATAAGCGTTCCAGATCTTTTATACGTTGTAATTTTTTTTGTTTCAGAATAGTTGTACACTTTTTTCATCGTCCTTCTCAGAGATTTCAAACTTCTTGCATTAATTTTATTTTTATTTTCCATAAAACAAACAATTTTTCAGAGAAAAACTATTTCCACAGAAATTTAGATCAGTTGCTTTATTTTCTTTATTATTTTTGGCTAAAAGACAAATTTGTGGGATCTTGTTGAATTGTTGCCAGTGCTGGGCATTTCCGCAAATCGCTCCGCAAATCCGCAAATTGCGGACTCAAGGTTTTGATTTGCGGATTTGCGGACCGATTTTCTTACCACAAATATTTGCGGTAAAAAAATT
Source organism: Trididemnum nubilum (assembly GCA_963965965.1). Taxonomy (NCBI): domain Eukaryota; kingdom Metazoa; phylum Chordata; class Ascidiacea; order Aplousobranchia; family Didemnidae; genus Trididemnum; species Trididemnum nubilum. Next base: position 30,251,952 of record OZ014477.1, on the reverse strand, counting down.
GGAATCTACCGCAAATCCGCAAAGCAACAACATGGATGGGACCGTTTTTTTCCAATTTCTAAAAAAATAGTTTTTATAATTCAATGTGAGACAGATTTGGGTGGATGTATCTATCAAGTACAACACCCTTTACCAAGTTCCGCTGCTGTGGAACGATTATTTTCCATAAGTTCCAGTACTGCAATTCTTAGCGTGAAACGAGCTAACTTGACGTCAAGAAACTTTTAAGGACTTGTTTTTCTGAAGGGAAATTTGACTTTCTTGGAGTAACAAGAGTTGCACAAGACGTCTTTGAGGACATGTCCACTTGCCCAGCACGTCTAGTAAATAAGTAGGCTGCAGGGCGCAGGCCTACTAACATTTTCAATCTTATTTTTATCGTTTTAGTTTTTAGTTTCGTTAATCGTGTTTTTGGAATTCATACTTTAGACTGCATTCGTTGCCCTTCAAAAATTTCCAAAGATTTTTGGAAATCAATCTCACTGCTCGCTTTGAAACCCTGGAAAATATTTCTGTATCCTGGATAATCATGTGATATATGATTTATGTATAATATAACTATGCATTTTCGATGTTTTAAAGTTTGTATATTGCTGCAAATGATGGGTCAAAGTGTTTAGTCTATTTTTTATTCAAGAAATGGCAAAAATTTCTGAACAGTTGGTGACGTTACCCCGAAATTTTTTCAAAATTCACGAGTTTGGTCATTTTGACAAACGTTTTGGCGGAAAAAGTACCACCGCACATTGATCTTGTAGACTTTTGGCACCATCAGCAAACTGGCCTCTGTTGAAACAAATTTCTAATCTAACAGTGACCTTTGATTGAACCTGCGTTATATACCGAAACCCAAGACATAACACCTTTTGTTTTTGCAATTATCCTTAGATGCCGACTCAGCGCCAAACAGAAACATAAAATTGTAAATAAGAGCGAGTTTTAAATCAAAATCAATATCTGCACCGTAATCATATCATATGCACTTTGAAAGCTTTTGAAGGATTGCTACCTAAAGCTCGACTACAAGTTCAAGCATTAGAATTTCACGCAACTATTAATCAGGACTGTAAGCGACTAAAATAAAATATAAAAGGAAGGCAAACTTTTGGCTTGTTCTTCTTACACCAAGCATATTTTCGTCTTTGCAAAAGTTTGTCTATAAGAACATTTTTCAAAACAATCTTTAAAAAAATTGCACCAGCACAGTTGCAGCAAAAAGAACGTTAAGTGCAGTTATTACCTATAAACTAAATTACTGTTATTGTGATCTGGAAATTGCCATGCGCGATGAACAAGCAGAAAAGGATATCAACAATAAACCACCCCCCTCCATTCCGTCACTCAAGCAGTAAATAGTAACCTACAAGCTTGTAAAGTGTCATTTTCAAGAACACAAAATCGCAACTTTGTTCAACTAGAGTTTTTACGTACCGCGACTCAATAAAATTTGTGCATCTTTGTTTATCGTATATGACAAGTACAAATACCGGTATGTAAATCAACTCAGGTTTTTCAACTCAACGAACATACTGTAATTAGAAGTTAGAACGAGCGACGAAAGTGGCTAACAGAAGAGGTTGCGCTCTTCCAAATCTCTACTCCAGCTACCAGAGTCGCAGCTGCTATCCAACTCCGATCGCAGTTTTGTTTCAACGATAAACCTGCGTACATTTCCACTCGGCCATGCCCTGACATGTACTAATATTATAACTTACAAAAACAGGATATTAATTAAATCGAATAAAACTGACTGAACTGGTGTTTATTACAGGTCTATAGCCTACATGGGAAATATAAAGCATTGCCACTGCTGTATAGGTCTCCTGTATTTATCAAGCCAAAACAAAATAATAGCAAAGTTTGCCGAAGTAAAAAGTCATTTGCGGTAGCGGAAGAGCAAAAACTACCGCAAAGGTATAGCAAACTTGCGAATTTGCGGTTTCGAACCACCCATTGCTATTTTGCGGAACTTGCAGTTGCAAAATAAAGTGTAAATTTGCGGTACCCAGCACTGGTTGCAGCCATCGAGCTGAGTTGACGCCATACATTTAGTCGCCATTTTATAGTTGAGTATTTTACACTTTAAATTGCCTATCTAGCGTCTAGGGCTGAATGTTAAACAAAAAAGCTGTAAATATCCTTGAGCTTTTCTAAGATTCTCTCGATTCAGCTTTGAGTTTGATATTGAATAGGATTTTCAGTTTTCTGCTTTCATGGAAAATAACTTAAATTTTATGACCGGCCAGTTAGTCGAGCGGTAACGCGTTCGTCTCTGGAGCGGGAGGTCCGAGGTTCAAATCTCGGTCTGGTCAAATCAGATACAGTGCAAGAAGCTGTGTTACACGGGCGCAATGATGCGGAGATGGGCCCTGCCAACTCGTTACACGCTTCGGCGTATTACAGCGAGTATAATGAAAGAAGACAATTTGCAGATGCGTAGTAAAACTTTTGACAGCTGGGCAAAGGACCTATATGGCATTATCAAAAGTTTAAGAGTAAACTCAACACTATCTTCACAAAAAGGTTGAACTGTTTTGCTCTGTATCCTGTATTCTCCTTTAGATGGTATCCGGTTTTCTCATAGGCAAAATCGTATTGCAGTTTTTAAATCACCAGGAACAAAAATAACATTAGTTGGTGCAACACTGTACAGCTTCAAGGTACATGTATGATTTACTATTTTGGAGTTTTGGTTTTGCTGGTTGTACAAATGTACAACATGCAAGCGACACTGCGATTGTAATACTCTTAATTCCAGTACTTTGCTAGGCAGACGTGTTTCACAATAGTTGTTTTTGCCAAATTTTAAAATATTTGCATCTAATGTAGTCTTCAAGTTTCAAATAAAAGCTGAAAGAAAAGACATTCAACATCGACTTTTAATTTTAGTGCTGCTGTCCAACTTGCAAAAATGTGTTGATGTTTTTGAATTTATTATGTTTTTTATGATTTAGAAATATGAAATTATTTTGCTACAGCAGCCAAAATTAAGTCTTGTCGAACTTTGTCATAACTTACTGCCATAGGTGGGCACAAGTCCGTTAATCGTTAATCCGTTAATAACGAAGTTAACTTTTTCTTGAACTCGTTAATCCGTTAAAAAGTTTTTTCATGTTAACGCACTAAATTAACTTCCGTTAAGTTCTGTTAATGGACTAAAGTAACTTCCGTTAAGTTCGGTTAACTTCCATTAAAGTTTTTATTGTTAATATCTTGCACCATTCATTCATCGGACCGGTACAAACCAGTTTGCACTGGTAACACTTGTTGTGTATTAGCACGAGTTTTATAGAAGAAAGCGAGGAAAGAAGCTCTTTTTTGAGGCAAATAATACTCTGCAGCCTCATAGGTCTACTAATTATTGCTGTTCACAATTTCCAAAGATTTTCCGATTGCAGCTTCGTTGCGCATTTGAACCTATTTTTATTTTGAAATTAGATTAGACTGTAAAATGTAACTTCCAAAACACAAAAAGACCACCATAGCAATAAATACTTCCTTACAATCACCTCCAACAGCGTCAATACGTGTTCTAGAAGCGAGTGAATAAAAAAAAAAGTAAATTACAAGCAAAATGTTAACGGATTAACGGACTTTATTAACTTCCGTTAATTAAAGCTGAAAATAACAAATTATCGTTAACGGAGTTATGAAGTTTGTTAACGGACTGGTGGTTAACGAAGCTAACGTTTTGCATTAACTTGCCCACCTATGCTTACTGCCAATTATTGCTACTGAGATTGCTTCATAAGATTTTCTTTTTTTGTGTGAGTGTGTTTAGTTTAATCATAAATGGCTTCCACAAAAAGTTGGTATTGCTCATAATTACATAACCAAACTTTTTCTTTTGTTTACATATCTTGAATTTTTTGCTAGTTTTGTTGATTGCTCGTTGTGTGTGTTTAAAAATCATTGTCAAAACTCCTAAGATTGCCTATTTTTCAAAATTATTGTGCCCTATTGTTTATCGAAGCTGTACATTGAAAGTATACGAGTAATTAGTTTTGCAAATTTGATTTCTACAAAGCTCAATATTTTTGACCAATTAGAACTTACATCACAAAATCAAGTACTGAATCATATCAGAGCCATAAAACTTTACGTTGCTGCTTAATTTAATGTGTTTATGCCAATGATCCGCAACCTTTTTTAACCTACAGCACACTTATAAAACTTGCTGAATTCGGCGGCAAACCGCAACAGGCAATATCAGTGGCAACACAAAAAATGCAAAAAACAAAATCAATCTTTGAAATAGGTCTTCAGTCCGGAAACCACCGATTTCCGCCATTATAGAAATGACCTCAAAAAAAAGTTCTAATTTTTTGCTGCAGGTATTGAGGTAAGAGGTTGTCGATCGCAAAAAGATAAAAAGCACTTTTTTGTTTGGTAGAAAACTTACAAAATAGTCTGCGTCACACCTAATATGGTCTCGCAACGCACTGGTGTGTCGCAGCACACCTGATGCGGAGCACTGGTTTATGCATTAATTTACTACAAGAAAATAAAAACTTCAAAGGTTCTAAAAGGCCTATACCAAAAAAGAAATTAGTAAAAAAGTTAGTTAGTAAGAAATTTTATAGAGCGAGCATTTTGTGAGGTATTCAAAGGCTTAGATATTTTGTGCTTTAACTGTTGTGTAGCGAGGATCTCCGTTCACTGCATATTTAAGCTGATTCTCAGATTTGCTGTACTACATCAAATTTAAACTGATTTTCAAAACACCACAAAACAGTCAGCGAAGATAAAATCGACACATTTACCCACAAAAAGACATCTTCGGTGTCTGAAAAGCAGAAAAACTTTATAAATACTGTAAAAATTATTATTACGCTGTTTAAAATTTGTCAGAAAATCAAGTCAAATCTAAAGCAAGACAAAACAATTTTTGTAATTACATTATTTTTTATCCATAATCTTCAAAATTTAGTCTCTTATACCATCAATTTTTTATGTTTCACTTAAATACTAACAAAAAATCCAAAGATTAATTTTTTATGATGGGCAATCAATAATGCTCTAGCAGTGTTGCCAACTAGGACTTTTCAAAAACCATCAGCGCTGTTGCAGAGGTGGCTACGGATCCTGATTGGACCGGATCGGACCCGGATCTTTCTGTTTTTTCTCGGATACGGATCCAGTTTTATTAGAAGATGCGGATACGGATCGGATCCGGAACTGATTTTGCTGATTACTTTCAAACTCATTGTTGATGTTTGCCAAAATATTTGTTAAAATGTCCAAAGTGTAGTTGCATACTGGCGGATCCGAATTGGATCCGGATCTCAAAATTTAAAAGGTTTAGGATCCGGATCGGATCCAGATCTCTTCTTGTTGGATCCGGATCGGTTCTGGATCTTTTAATACGTGGATCCGGCCACTTCTAAGCTGTTGTCAAAGAATAAATATCCAAACCACTAGACCGGGCTTTTGAGGCGAATTTTCTACAAAAACATCCATTAATGAAGGTGAAATTAGGGCTGAAGACTTTGTTTTGGAATATCACCATCATTCCAAGCATATTCTGGCCTGTTGTTTGAGATCATCCTATTTCCATAGACTTTGCCAATCACTTTTTTTACTTGTCCCTTTATTTGAGTAATTTTCACCACAACATCAGATTTCTATCAAAAACATCAACCCTGGTAGTACTGTTCTATAGTCGTCATAAAATTATCTTTGCTGCAGGTATTATTAAGTCATTGTTTTACGATATATGTTTCGATTATGCCTCAGTGGATTTGGTGATCAACTGATCAAAAAGGTAACGTACCGTACAAACATCAAAACGAAGAATAAAAATTGCTGTCCAAAGTCAAAATTTGATCTCAAATTAATATATTAAGCAGGCTCAGATTTTTGTAGACTTTTGGTATGTTATTTAGTAAAGCTAATACTATTGAAGCTAGTCAAGAAATCTTTGTTGCAATTTTTAGGCGCAAGGCATGTTTTTCACTCGACAATATGGTGCGATATCTAAATTGATGCAAAGAGTCATTACGAGTTTTGATGACCTCAAACGAAAGTAATTTTGCAAATTAATAAAATCATTTACGTAAGACGTAAATGTTTATGTACAGTTTATAATGATGCCCTATTAAAGACTTGCTTCAATAGATTCTGAACAGAGATGCTACTATGCTGATTTTAAACGAGCAGACGGTCCTGGTAACTCTACTCAATTTTTGTGGTCTGATGGAACACCAGCAACACCCAATCCGTTTTATCGATGGGAGCCAGGTCATCCTAAAAACTCTCCTCTTGACTGCGCTTGTATCAAAAGGTTTAGCAATGAATCACTTGATTATAGAACGAGAAGCATCTCTTGCAATTCAACACAGACTGTGATCTGTACACGACTTCGTAAGTTACTTAAGAGCGTTATATTGCGTAATTCTCTCTCTCTTCAATGCCCGCTTATCCGTGAGGGTTGCGGAGGCAGAAACTAGACATTGATCAGCCACATTTAACGGTCTTCTGTCACGTCCTTCATTTCTCGCGTAATTGCTTTGGAAAACTTTACACTAAGTCAACTTGAAACAGAATTGAAATTGCATTTTTTGACTGCAGAAAGCTAAATATAGAAAAAAGTTTTCGTAAATGATTTTCGCAAATTTTTGACTGATTTTGTAAAAACGTTAATTGTTCCTAATCATTGTGCAAAAAGCAAACCAGCTGTCGGAATGAACGAAGTCTTTTAATTGGCTTGGTAGACTTTACACTTACTGTGCTTGCCACCGAAAAGATTCATGGTGTTCATGAGCATCTAACTGTCAGTAAAAGTTATCGCCATGAGAACTCTGGAGTCGAGCAATCGACGTCGAGTTTTTATGGTTTCCACTGCAATAAAATTTTGCGGAAACAAAACAGGCGAGATTATAAGACCCGATTTACTTATACGACCCAGTCTAAACTTGGCTAAATCGTAAGCGTACAAACGAATTCTTAGTTCATTTCAACAAATTAAATTTTTTACCCGTTCTACACTGGGCAAGCATGGCAGTACGGTACGGTACTTAAGTACGGTAGAGTGCGTCTCAATTTTAGCTAAAATTATGGTAGGCTACGCTTATACCCGCTTTTACGGTACGAGCTTTTAACGAAGGTACAATACTTTGCTATGCTGTTTGAGTATGCACACTAAAAGTACTGTTGCGCAGCCGTCCTATTCGAGTGGTTTGGGTGCACTCCGGATGCCAGCAAAAGTGATTAGCTAACAGTGAAATGCGCTCGGAACTCGGATCTTAATTCGGCTCTTTAATTCCTGCCCAATTCTCCATCAAGCGTGTAGAACAAGTCGTTCTTTATAAGGCGGTCATGGTGTAACAATATCAGAGCGAGCGCGCAAGCAACCGAGCGATTGAACAACCGATCAAACTATAGCAAGCGGTTTTTGTTAAAGGCAATGAGAAAATGAACACTTCATAACCAGAGGTGGAGTCCTTGAGGACGTCCTTGGCCTCGAGGACACATTTTGAAACCCTTGGCCTTGGCCTCGAAGCCTCAAGTTCTCGAAAATTGCCCTGTCCTCGGCTCGAGGACAGCACTATTTTTGAACCGTTGAAATTTGGTTGAAAAACGCCAGAAACCTTGCGGAAAATCTGCAAAGACTTTTTTTTTGGTTTCCTCAAGTACAGATTGCCTGAAACAAAATTTTTAAAGATCTTTTTCGACTGAAAAAAAATTTTGAAGACCTTTTTTTTTAGATTGTCTGAAAAAAATTTTGAGGACCTTTTTTTTGGAGAACACTTGCGTTTGTGTCCTTGGTCCTTGGCCTTGGCCTCGAGAGGGTCTGTCCTTGGCCTTGGTCTCGAAATTTTTTTGTGTCCTTGGCCTTGGTCTTGGCCTCGAGCCTTATGTCCTCGACTCCACCTCTGTTCATAACATAATACCAGTAATTAACAAGAAAAGCGTAATTGAGGAAAACAATAAAAAAACATCCTACTCAAAAGACATTTTGGGATAAAATCCTTTGGAACTATTTGAATAATTAACCTAACATTAATTAAGCAACCACATTTGAAATCGGTAGTTTCGATCATACAACGTACCAAGCTGTTTCACCCAAACGATGTTACGGTGACGGAGAGAAAAATATCACAGTGTGGACAGCAATTGACAGTGCACTGCGGGATTGTGGCAATTTCGTGGTTCGCTCCACAATTTAAATTGATTGTCGTAATTGAACCAGTATTATACAATTGCTGATAGTGTGCGCTTTTATGGGGCGCCGTTTGTCTAAAATATTTTTTTCATTTTATAAGGATAAATTTTGCCCCAATTTGACGTATCTGCTTCGATATGACATATTGCAGCAACATGTGACATATCTACTGCGATATGACATATTGCAGCAATACGTCATATCTACTGCGATATGACATATTGCAGCAATGTGTGAGATATCTACCGCACGAGTGAACAGTTGGCACCTTTAAGGTGCTTTTTGTTTGCTGATTTATTTTGCTACCATAACGATGTCATGTGCTTTGCATCACTTGAGCGCGAATACATTTGGCGCCATTTCTGCTTGCAATTAGGATCTTTTTACGCCATTTCAACTACTGGAATCAATGCAGACTGAAATCAAACACTGCTGCTTGTAGTTGGTGCATGTTTGACAGTCTGAGGCATTGGGAAACATACTGAAAGTTACCACTCATAGGGATTTCACCGTAGTAGAAAAGTTTCATCAGACATTCGGCAGGAATTTTAGAGCCAGGACTGAATTTAATTTGAATCACTGCCGTAATTACGATACCGTATTTACTCTGTTTATTCTATCCATCGCGCGACACTTAAATTGCTGAGCGTTTAGCAAGCTCAACAGCAGATACCATTTTTGACTAGGCCACATTCCAAACTGACAGACATATTGACCTCTCGCACCGGCACTATCGCAGTTCCTAGCCTGCCATATCTGCAGTGCATACCCAAGATTATGCAGGCAGAAATGGCGCGAAAATTATGGGGCGCCGTTTGGAAAAAAATTATTTGTTTTGTGAACCATGTTTTTTGAGCTTATTTAGACCATTATTTGTCCGATATATATATCGGAAATATCCGACTTATATATCGGACAAATTGTACCCTAAGTCGGACCAAAAAACACGCGCAAAATAAGTTGGACAAAATAGTTTTTTTCCAAACGGCGCGCGACTCGCCGTTTGGAAAAAAACTATTTTGTGATGCATGTTTTTTCCACTTATTTAGACCACAATTTGTCCGATATATAAGTCGGAAATATCCGACTTATTTTGCGCGTGTTTTTTGGTCCGACTTAGGGCACAATTTGTCCGATATATAAGTCGGAAATATCCGACTTGTTTTGCGCGTGTTTTTTGGTCCGACTTAGGGCACAATTTGTCCGATATATAAGTCGGAAATATCCGACTTGTTTTGCGCGTGTTTTTTGGTCCGACTTAGGGCACAATTTGTCCCATATTTAAGTCGGAAATATCCGACTTGTTTTGCGCGTGTTTTTTGGTCCGACTTAGAGCACAATTTGTCCGATATATAAGTCGGATATTTCCGATATATATGTCGAACAAATAATGGTCTAAATAAGCTCAAAAAACATGGTTCACAAAACAAATAATTTTTTTCCAAACGGCGCCCCATAGAAAATGTCTTTGCGTTTAAGTGATTCAACGCACATGACGTCGTTATGGTAGCGAAATAAATCAGCAAACAAAAAGCACCCTAAAAGCGCCAAATGTTCACTCGTTCGGTAGATATGTCACACATTGCTGCAATTTGTCGTATCGCATTAAACATGTGCATAGGTGGGCACAAGTCCGTTAATCGTTAATCCGTTAATAACGAAGTTAACTTTTTCTTGAACTCGTTAATCCGTTAAAAAGTTTTTTCATGTTAACGCACTAAATTAACTTCCGTTAAGTTCTGTTAACGGACTTAATTAACTTCCGTGAAGTTATGTTAACTTCCGTTAAGGTTTTTATCGTTAATATCTTGCACCATTCATTCATCGTACCGGTACAAACCAACTTGCACTGGTAACACTTTTTGCGTATTAGCACGAGTTTTATAGAAGAATGCGAAGAAAGGAGCTCTTTTTTGTGGCAAATAACAAGCTGCAGCCTATTAATTATCGCGGTTCAGATTTTCCAAAATTTTCCGATCGCAGCTTTGTTAGTGCATCCGAACTTATTTTATCTTGAAATTAGATTAGACTGTAAAATGTAACTTCCAAAACACAAAAAGACCACCATAGCAATAAGTATTTCCTTACAATCAGCTCAACAGCGTCAATACGTGTTCTAGAAGCGAGTGAATAAAACGAAATGTAAATTACACCCAAAATATTAACGGATTAACGGACTTTATTAACTTCCGTTAATATAAAGCTGAAAATAACGGCTTAACGTTAACGGATGTGTGAAGTTTGTTAACGGACTAGTGGTTAACGAAGCTAACGTTTTGGATTAACTTGCCCACCTATGAATATGTGACATATCGCTGGAATATGTTATATCGCAGTAGATATGTCACATATCGCTGCAATATGTCACATATGGCTGCAATACGTCACATATGGCTGCAATATGTCACATATCATTGCAATATGTCTCATATCGCTTCAATATGTCACATTTCGCTGCAATATGTCACATATCGCTGCAATATGTCACATATCGCTGCAATATGTTGCATATTGTTGCAATACGTCATATCGCAGTAGATATGTCAAATCGGGGCAAAATTTGTCCTTATAACATGAAAAAAAATTTTTAGACAAACTGCGCCCCATACGCTTTTGCTTGTGACTGTATGTCCTACGTCACGCTGAGTTGCACTGTGCGAATCGCTGTCTCTGTTGAGTGTTTACAGGCATTGTGCTGTAGGCCTGTGGCGTGTTAGTAGAAACACTGTAGCAGAGCTGTTTACAGTTTACATTTAAGTTCATACTATAGTCTTTTGCAGTGACTTATTTTATTTACCTATTTATTTACGATATGTGTTATTAGGTTAAATAAAGCTAATATTACAGTATGATTGTATAATTAGTCACGACAAATTCCAAACGTAAATTGAAGGGCAAGGGATGAGCTGATATTATTCAATCAGAAACATTGAGTGAAAACATAAATAGTGAGAGGTGCAAACTAGTACAATTGCATTTAGGACGTGAGTTATCAAGGTTTACATAGTTTAACAATTGATATCTCAATATCATTAAAACTGAAGACACAGCATGAGTTTATCCAAAGTGCTGGAAAGAAGCTGAGCAAGCTAAAGTTTTGCTATTTCAAAACAAGATCAAGGTTGTGAGCAATAATATTTATAACTATCAAAATTATCGTAATCATAATCATAGTGAAAACGTACCTTGAAACTTTCCAATATGACATTTTTCAGATTCAACAACTTACTCAGTTTATCAATTGAAAACAAACAAAAATAATTGACACTACGTCGATAAGACTCAACTGCTAACTGATTTGACTTGAACACAAAAACATTACAAAGAGGATGAGCAACAAACGCAAAACAGAAAATTAGGTCAGTTTGGACGATTCTTCGCCACTTAATACAATAGTTGTAAGAAATGCTGATTTGCATACCGTATTACGTTCAAATCTTCTATAAACCAATTCCGAGGGTTCGAATCTCTTCGCGGCAAAGAAAAAATTTACGGCAGAGGCGTGCAATATTTTACAAGTACTAACCAACGTACCCTACCATGTTTGGAGGGTTCATATGAGCTGAACAGCTAAATACTTGGCAAAACTGATATTCATGAATCGTATTTCAAAATATATATGCAGTTAAACCTACTCTAAAGCGCGAAAAACGAGAACTTTGGAAAAATCGTGCAATTTTTTTTTGACGTACGTACCGTAACCGTACCGTTTACGTACGGTACGTGTAAAGCTGCCTTCCACCGTTTGATTAACCTACGTACCGTACCTTTCAATTGAATACGGTACGTTTAGAGTGCACCATCTGATGAAAAGTACTTAGGTGCTGTACAGAAGCAAATTTTGTTTTGTTACATACGTTAGTACGGTAAATTTTAAAACTACGCCTTATCTAAATTTTTAACGTACCGTACCGTACTGCAATCCTTGATACTGGGCGTAAAATTGTGTGTCCCAGCTATTGTTTGTATATTTTACCCAACTACAGTTTGTATGCCGGTAATTCGGCATGCCTGACGTTACAAATTTCTCTCTAAACTTAATTCGCTAATGCGCTCTCGATTTTACGCACAGTGTGGGCCGGGCCTTACTCGGGAAATTGGTTCGATAAGGAAACCAAAATTCTACTCTAAACAAATTATATGTAAGTATACGCTCTCAATTTTATATCAGGTTTAGACCTGGCTTAAAATTGCAATTTCAGGAGTCAATTGTCCTTCTAGCTAAAAATCCAAACTGAAATCAGACGAACATGCGATAAAGACTCATGTAATCCGATTGGAAGCAGAAGGACCAAATGCTGCTTTTGTAGAAGTGGCAGTTAATGGCGTAGCCAGAAGAGGCCTCAGGGTCCCCTCCCCCCCCCCCCAATTGAAATGCCATCAATGACAAAAAGTCTATTGTTTCTTCAGTTTCAGTTTCTTTTAGCATCTTCACGTGCAACAGTACACGCGTACAACAGTAATTAACAATAATATTGAAGACCAGGTGACCCAGGCCCCCTCAATTCAATTTTTCTAACCAATTTAAATATATAGCCCGGGTAAAATTAAGAATTTTTGTCCTAAAAGTTGCATCCTCAGGTCCTCATAACCTTTTTATGAAGGTAATGCGATAACCAGGGCCAGATTTACCGTATGGGATAGCGCCAGGAGCCCAGTGCTCATAAATAGGCGAAGACAAGGGGGGTCCAGTGGGCACCCCCTAACTAAAATAACACCAATGATAAAAATGTGACAAAAATATCTATGCTTTTCAGCTTCAGTTTCTTTTAGCACCTTTGCGTACAACAATACACGTGTACAACACTAATTAATAATAAATTGACATTAGGTGGCCTCGGCCACCTTAAATTCAATTTTCGCAACCAATTTACGTGTATAACCTGGGTGAAATTATGGAGTTTTGTCCTAAAACTTGCAACGTCAGGCCCTTATCTAACCTTTTGTGTGAACATAATGCAATAGCCAGGATCGGATTTACCATAGTATGGCACAGTGCCAGGTGCCATGCGCTCAAATTGTAAGACATTTATTTGGTCTTCACCTATATTTGGCAGGGAGATGTTGCAAAAATCCCCAAAGTACCAAAAGCCCCACGCAATGTAAATCCTGCTCGAGCAACAACATGCTGGTAAATAGGGTCCAACTATTTACTGTACCATTTTTCAATAACAATTTCTTCCACTGCGCTAGCGCGAAAAAATACTTTCAAAAAATAACTAGGGAAACGCTTATTGAACAAATTATTGTTTAAGTGGAGGGGGTTTGGGGCCCCTGGCCGTACTTGTACTCCCATAACTGCTTATTTTCATGACAAAACCAAAATGGCTAAAGAAAATCTTCGAGCGGATTATTAATTATTTACTGCTAAAATATTGCAGAAGGCAATGTGTCTTACTTCCCTTTACTCGGGCCAAATCACTTACAAAATTTAGTACCAAAATGTAAGATCTTAAACGTGTTTTAAACGCAAAAGCAGGATTGAACAATTTAATTATTTTAAAATGTTAAAAATCATAAATAAACTTTCATATGAAAAATCTAGTTCTTTCAAACGACTTTAAACACGTGCAAAATGTGATCCAGTGGCATTAAAATAGCTTTTTTTTCCAAAAAATTACAAAAAATTGTCCAGCGGCTGGGGGTTCCGCCCCCAGAACCCCGTTTGGTACACATTTGAGTTACACAAGTTCACTTAACGCGTCTCTCGCTTTGAACATTTTTGGAATTTAACTTTGGGTTTAAGCCTTCTCCCGTTAGCAAAATCCTGGTTAAATGCCATAACCAGGCCACGGCTTCTGATCTTCCAATTTAGGATATCTTTTCCCACAGAAAAGCTCCTCTTTTGAAAATTTCTGTTGACGTCACTGCATGTGATTTGTGGTTTGGGCCCCTCCCAATCAAAAATCCTGGCTAAGCCTACGGTGGCAGTTATAGGTGTTCACCAAGATTCGTGGTAAACGTGGCAGTATTGTTTAAACACAAGGACGTATCGCACCTGTAACATTGGGTTTAATTAAAACTTTTTTTAATTAATCAAATTTTTGGTAGTTTTTACTACGACCAAACGAAGCATAACTACTGCAAATGCAGCAACAATTCTATCAACAACAACAGCAGCAGCAACAACAGCAGTAGCTACACAAGCACTATCACCTACAGCAACAACAACAGCAATCACAACAACAACAATATCAACAACGACAGCAGCAGCAGCAACAACAACAGCAACAACAGCTACACGAACACCATCAACCACAACAACAACAACAGCAGCAGCAGTAGCAGCATCAGCAACAACCACAACGGCAAAAACAACAATAGCAATCGTAACAACTGCAGCAGCAACAACAAAAACACCATCAACCGCCACAAGAACAACAACAACAAAAACAGCAGTAACAGAAACATCTACAACAAACATAATTTTAAACACGAGTACAAAAACTACCGATGTAATTTACCTGACAATCAAGTTTTCCAGTATCAATTTTATAAGCACTGTTGATACCGATGATGCCAAAAATCTTAAGGATATTAACTTTTTGTCGTTATTTGGGATTGTTGGAGGAGCTGTCATAGCAATTATATTGGGAGTTGTGGCACTTTTTTTTGCAATGGACTGGTAAGTTTTTTGACTTATTCCAAGTTGTTTTTAAGACATTTTAAAAATAATCTTCAAAGGACAAAAAGTCAGTTGTTTCATTTTTGTGCAGGAAAAGGTGTGCAAGAAATTTAAAGTGTTGTAGATTATAAAATCTGTTTAAACGTAATTAAAATGATTATTTAAAGATGTTTTTTGCAAATTAAACATTAAAATACATTATTTGCTCAATAATACGAAGACAATCATCACGTTCACAAGGCTATTAACTAGCTCTATAACTGATTGAAATGAGTAATGAATTTGCTTGCTAACGATAACGCTATAACACCACGGCGTATTTTTTTAAATTATCTTGTGAAGGTTCAAACAATGTGTTAAAAGATATTTGAAAAGGCACATTGGATGTCTGTGGCAAGATATGTTGTTGGAGTGTGACGCAACATTTAGCCCTCTTTCTTTACGCTGGCAAGGCACTTCAACATCTCTAACCAGCGCAAGGGAAAGCGTTCACAGCTGCAGCGTACTGTTGTACTTGCCGTTGTAATATCTGAGTCAAAAGGACTCGTTCCAATGCGGTTGACTGGCTCGGTTGGTTGAACAGCCTAGGAGCTACCATCGGGCTTGACTTGAGACCCAATGTATCCAATTTTCTTGTGGTTATATGTTGGAGTGTGACGCTACAGCGGTCAGTAAAATCAATTTTCAAATCATAGACTCTGTATTCGGTCGACTAGAAACAGACGCCCGGAGAAAAAGGGAAGAGCATTGAAGAAAAAAGTTTGCTCTTGTTGCGAAGGTTTTTGCGGTCGCGCGTATATGACTAATTTGATTAGACATATTCGTAGAACGGGGAACGGTGAAGAAAAAAGTCACGCAGATTAGACAAATCGGCATATTTTAGAACAAATGAACCGTGAAGAAAAAATAACAAAACAGTCAGTTTCCAGTCTACTAATAAAGAGTTTATGGTCAAATAGACAGTGTATCTGCAGCTATTAAAGCCGTATTCTGGCTAGATTGCCAGTCGGGTATGAAACCAAAAATTATAAAAAACTTTTTTCACAGCTACGTATAGTATTCTGCTTGATGTTCAGCAAAAAAAAGAATAGTGTGAAGCCTCCAGCTATGGAGCGCCGTTTGTGTTCCCTAATTTGTGCAATGTTTTTTTTCTTGTTTAATTAATTAAATAGTCATCTGAATTAAATATACAAAAACATATATACAAAAATAACACGTGCAAAAATAAATATGCAAAAATTTTTGAATATTTATTACACCATAATTTGCGCAACGTTTCTTTGGTAAACGTTCACGTACGCAGCACTTTTTTTGCTGATTTAATTATACAGTCACGCTCAAAAATAAATATACAAAAAATTTGTACCCAAAATTTTTTTGCGCAAAAATGTTTTACACAAAATTTTTTGTGGCAAAAATGAGTCCACAAAAGTATTTGTGAATTTATTTTTGCAACATCTTTTTTTTGCATTACAATTGGTTGCGTCACAAATATTTGTACATTTATTTTTAATAACAAAGAAACAACACACGCCGAAATAAATAAGCAAAATTTTGTGACGCAAAAATTGTTGATGCAAAATTTCTTCTGCAAAAAAAAAAGTATAAATATCACATAGCATTATGTAATATAAATATCATATAATATGATATTTATCCTGTGGTGGTACCTTCCCGCTGCTCAATTCCAACCCTTTATCATTAAGGACACGAACTAAACAGTCAAATGTTTTGGACGATTTATTTTTGCACGTGTCTTTTTTTGCGAGAAGAAATTTTGCATCAACAATTTTTGCGTCACAAAATTTTGCTTATTTATTTCGGCGTGTTGTTGTTTCTTTGCTATCAAAAATAAATGTACAAATATTTGTGACACAACCAATTGTAATGCAAAAATTTTTGATGCAAAAAAAAGATGTTGCAAAAATAAATTCACAAATATTTTTGTGGACTTATTTTTGCAACAAGAAATTTTGTGTCAAACGTTTTTGCGCAAAAAAATTTTTTGGTGCAAATTTTTTGCAGATTTATTTTTGAGCGTGACTATGTTATTAAATCAGCAAAAAGTGTTGCGTACGTGAACGTTTACCAAGGAAACGTTGCGCAAATTATGGTGTGATAAATATTCAAAAATTTTTGCATATTTATTTTTGCACGTGTTATTTTTGTATATATGTTTTTGTATATTTAATTAAAATGATTATCTAATTAAACATGCAAAAAAGCATTGCCCAAGTTAGGGTTCACAAACGGCGCTCCATATCCAGCTCCAATATTGTGGTAGGCAGGTATCAGTTTGACTCGAAGACCGAAAGGTTCCTTTGCTGTCTCCTGACCAAGCCAACCATGGGCGAGTAACTAATTATGTAAGTACAATTGCAGCGAAAAAAAGAACTCGCATCTATTTCCTTTGAACAGCTATACAGCCTTGCAACTATGCTACTAAAGCTAAATTATTAATTTTTTAATGAAGATTTGCTTTTTTATCTTTCCTAAACTGTTATCCGTGTAATATTTGTTGCTGCTAAAAGTATTCTCCTTCGAATTGTTTCTAAACAAACTTTTCAAACCCTAATTAGTACCCGACTTGCATTTTGTTGCAACTGCAAATCAGCGTAAAATTATGAATTGATGTATTTGCAGGAAAAGAAAGCGAAATGCGACACAAAATTTTTCAGAAGCCGAACAAAAAAACCAAAATAACCTGCCAATTATCCAATCAAGTTCAATCCTTTTGCAAGAAGCACTGAGTTGAAAAAAACTAATAAATACTGTATTGCAAATCCCTCTTTCAATACTTTTGTTACAACTGTATGGCTTACTTGACCTCTGAGCTAGAAAAATAAAGCGAATTACACCTCTGTCAATTTCTTTTTCATAGCTCAAGTACTATACCTACAAATTAATAAAACTATCAAATTTAGTCTAATGGTATCGGTACTGCGTTAATGCAAGGATCTTCTTCTGTTGCGTAACCCAGATGATTCCCAGATTGCTGTTATACATTTAATATAAATGTCGTAATGTAATGGGTGTATAACATTCTGCCAATTCCGGTATTTTATAATAGCTAAAATTGAGATATAATTTTGGAAAAAATTTTTTTCAGTTGGGGCTGTGGTTGCAAAGATATTCCACAAATACAAAGAGAATATGCTTTAAAATACTGCAGTTTTTGAAAACCCCGAATTTTTTCTCCCAGTTCGAATTTCCAGAAAAAGAGGAGGTTTTGCCACAGTTGGATTGATCCTGTGATATCTCTTTTTTCCTGAAAGTTCAGACTGAGAGAACAGATTCAGAGATTCCAAAACTTTTTATGGGGATATTTCTTGTATTTGTATCTTTATTGTGACAAAAATAAGAACAAAAAGTTTTAAAAATTATAATTCGACTTTAACTATTGTAAACTACCAGAATTGGCTGGATATTTCATCTCTTTAACTTCGAACTACTAAGGTAGCATAGCAATCAGCCAGAATTTAGGTCTTTATAAATTCTTGCTGATTGCATGGGTTCGTAATACTGTACTATCAATTTTATGTACGATAATATTCCTACTAAGCAGAGGTGGAGTTCTCTAGAACACATTTTCAAGTTCTTGGCCTTGAAGTTCAAGACCTCGGCCTCAAAGCCTACAAGTCCTTGAAGATGTCCTGCCCTAGGCTCAAGGACAGCATTATTTTTTGATTGGCTAAAAAGGAAAATAACCAAACAAAAGACAACATAAACTTCTAGCTAGTATGTCAATTCGTTCCTTTCTTTATTTGAAAAATAATACAATGTGATTGCAAACAAAGCCAAGTCATATCGAAACATTTTAAATGGTAAAAGCTCTAATCGGAGAATGAGGACTGAGGAGGCAAAAAGCTTCGTAGAAAATCGTTGTTTTTATTTTTGTAATACTTTCGGTACAAACTGCAAAGCACTAAAGCCATCTAGAACCATAACAAGGAATCCCAGGGCCTGTGGTAGGAATGCAATACCGTAGCGTATTTCTGTACCGGTATATAAATGGACTTTTGTTCATGATATGAGGTTATATTTAATTATCCAGCTTTAACTCAGCTAAAATAAAATTGCAATTACATCTTTGTAAGTCAAGTTGCCTTAGCCAGGAGACAGCGAAGGAAGCTTTTCGATTTTTAAGTGAAGCTGTCACCTGCAGAGGTGGTCAGTAACGAAGTAGTTCTACTTAAGTAGACTACTTAAGTAGTATTTTCGGTAACGAGCGACTTACTTGAGTATTTTTCATTTCTGATACTTCTACTTTTACTTCAAGTAAAATCCTCTCGAAGTAACGCTACTTGAGTAGTAAAGACTTTTATGTAAAGTAGAAGTAAACACCTAGCCAATCCTTTTTGATGATGATTTGACCAATGACCACGATTTGAAGTTTTTTTGTTTGTCTCATTATATCTGGCAACTCTGCTTATCGAAAACATGTTCGTACAGGACGCGAAACAGAAGTCTGGTACGCTGTGATTACAGTCTATGTACCGGTAATGAGCCGCAATTTTGAGGTTTGGCAAGGTTTTCTGGAATTTCTTTGTTTTAGGTGGGCGCAGTATTATTGTGTACTTTATTGTTTGTTAGGTTTTCCAAAGAAGTATTGCAGATAGATACCGGTAGTTGAAAGCCTTTACTTAGGCTTATAGCTGCCAGTATACAGGGTGGGCCAAAAAAATGTTACCACTTTTTATATTCTAACCATTTTCAAAATTACTAAGACTTTTGTTTCATATTCCTGCTCTTAGGAGAAAGCAGGGAGTCAATATGAATAACGTCATTTACCAGCAAGATGGTGCTCCTCCACATTGCTCAAATGTCTCACTGGATTTCCTCAACGAGTACTTTCCTGGAGATAGACTCATCTCACGGCGTACGAACAACCCATGGCCTGCCTACTCTCCTGATCTTTCTCCCGCAGGCTACTTCCTATGGGGGTACCTGAAGGAGAGGGTGTACTACAACAACTCACAGATCATTGAAGCCCTGAAGACCAACATTTGTCAGGAAATTCGAAGAATCCCTCTTGAGATGTGCGGCAATGTCATCACAAACTTCAATGTGCGTGTTGCAGCTGTACTCCACAGAAGAGGAGCTTGGATTGAACATGTTATCAATTGAAGACCTTAGAGGCAAATGTTGTTAAGTCACTTTTTGCTGTTTTGAGTAAATTGAGTTTAAAGGTTTTGCAATGTCACAGACGTCAAACGAAACGTTTTTTTCGTAATTTTTTAGCAATATTTTGTGTCTTTGGGGCGTCCAATGGTACATGTCAAGTTTGGTGCAAATTGCGTCACAAATGGCCGAATTATGGCCAAAAAACGATTTGACTTAACAACATTAACCTGTCACAAGAAGGTTCGACTTAACAACATTTACCTGTCACATTTCGGAGTAGAATAATATTTCTGTTGTTACGTAATAAAAAATTAAAATTACAATCAAAAATTAAAAATTTTTACGCGCATATATAACCACGAAAGTGTTTCGATCCAAAATCAGTTACAACTAGTTGTACCGGTAGTACTGTAGATTACCAGATAATGAAGCCTACAAGTAAATTATCTCCAGGGCGTCCCTCATGGGCACCGCCTTTTCTAGTTTTGGTTGTTATTAGGGTTGCAAGAATTCCGGTGATTGTTGCAAGCTACTCAATGTAGCACAGCAGTCATTTTAGAGTTGATTAGCCTACTTAGATAGCCTAGTGATTAGAGATAATATTCCTTGAAACATCAGCTGTATTTGGCTGCTACATTTTGTGGGTAGGCTAAGATGACAAGTGGTGTAAGTCATGGGGTGGTTCATTAAGTTTTTGACTTCTTTTCAAGAAAATTTTACCTTATCAAACAGCAGGATTAAGTGCCTGTCAATCTTATGAACTGGTAGCAGTTATTGTTATGCACAGAGATGGGCAGCGCTGTCTCAAGCTTTTACCTCTCATCAGCAGCCTTCAGAATATCTAAACTGTCTAAACCAAAAAATATTCCCCAGCCAGCTCTCGGCCAAACTGAACAAGCTTTTTCAGTTATTGTTATTTTATTTTCTGGTTAGCTTAATTTACTCGAAATTTATAAGTGGTAGTAATATTCTAGCATTATACAAATATTTTGAGCATAATACTGCATTAACAAAGAACAAACTTTAAAAAAATAATCATTCTAAACGTTTTTAGCCCTTTCAAGTCGGATTTTGTTTTAGGTTAACCGTAAAATATTTATTTTTTTCGTCTCTATGTCATGTCGAAGGTATGCTGCCAATTATGATGATGATTTTTTTTCTAGTTTCTTTAATCGTGGGACACTAAAAAAAAGATGTTACGTATGTGTGCGTTTCAATTGCGTTCAAGCAACGAAACCAAAAAAGGACCCTTATTAGCTGCTCAAAAATAGCGTTTAAATCCGGAAGCAAAATCCCAAATGCAGTAATAGCAAATGCCTGGTTGCTTGAAATTAATAAGAGCCGCAAGTAACTTATTCTAACTCCTTTTGTTAGTAATCAAATCTTTACTACAAATAAGCTTTGTCGAGGTAATTTGGGAATTAGGAAACCCATTCTGAATATTTTATCAACCTTACTTAAGCTAAAATTTGCTCAGCGCGAAAATAAAAGATTTTTGTTAATCTCTGCTGTCACCTAGCGACAAAATATTTGTGAGATAGATTGTTTTAGCATATTGAAGTACACAATATCAATTGTAACATATTACAATTGCAGTACTTAAATTTTGGGGGGAACGCGTCCCCCCATTGAGAATTAGCGTCCCTGTAATAATCAAAAGAATTTTTTCACGTTTTTTGAAAGGATCGAACAGTATCAAACGAGCACAGAAGTGGAGATATCCAAAGTTAGACGAATCCTAATTGATAGCCTTGGCGTTGACATCAACCTTCTTGACTCAGCCAGTTTAGAGATATTTTACTTCAAACACGACACAAAAGCTTCTTTAATCATAATTTTATTGGCAACCCTGACGTTTATTATATCGGCGACGCCATTTTAGTTTATCCTAAGACAACGCCGCAAATCATTATATTAATTAGAATAAGCCGCATAAGCCTTTCAACCAATATACATTATAGGTTGATCTTGAAGAGCCTAACGAGGAAACAGCCTGTCGGGGGCATTATTTTAACGATGTTAGAGGTGTTTTTATTATTTTTCCCGTATAGGTTTATGTAGATCATACGTCGTATTTTTGGGGGACCTTAATTACGTCGTGTTTGAAGTAAAATATTTCTGGAAAAGCTGAGTCAAGAAGGATGGAGACAGCACTAATCTAATCTAATACGATTGACCCAACTTTAGATACCCCCATTGATTTTGCTTCTAGTCCTAGTTTATGTAAAGTAGGTAATCAATATAAAAGATAGCTAAAATAAAATGTTTTCAAGGAGCAGAGCAATTTACTAATTGATAAAAACTTGTTCGTGTGGCCGAGAAAATATGTGCGACTCAAGCGTTTTATAGAGTGAGTATGAGGGTGGAGCATCTATAAAGGCAATTATAGTGATATTTCGGCAAATAATAGGCTTTGAAGCGCCATTTTGATCAATTTTTGCAGATTTTTATTGCCATTTGAAAGATCTAAATTGTTAAAATTCAGATGTCATTTAAAAGAGTTAAATTTTCAGCCCCTTTAGCACCTCTTATACTTACAGGTTAAGTACAGCTACGACCAGGGGTCCGGGTCCCCTCCATTCAAATTTAATAATATGTTCAGTATGAATTCCCCATAGTTTTGCTTTTTTTAAGTTTGTCGCGTAAAAATTGACGAGGTGGATTGTTATTTAAAGTTGCTCGTACAATAGATGGTTAATTGCATTGATTCAGCTCATAGAAAAATTAGATAAGAGTCAGAAGTTGACTTTTAGGACAAAATTTTGTCTAAATTACTGTATCCCTCAAATAACGAGAAATTTTGATACTTCTCCAGATTTTTCAGTCTTGTAAACTTCCCCGTCACAAATTACTTATAAACTTTCGCGATTCTTTTCGTGTCTGAAGTGGTCTTTTAAAGTGACGCTAAAAACACTTTTTAACCAATCAGCAGTGGTCGAATGGATAGAGCGTCTGCTATTCAAACAGTAGACTCGAGTTCGTTTGTCGGCGGGGTCAAACCAAAGACTATATAAGTAATAAAAACTGGTACGTATTCACAACTTTTCTGATTGACGTTCAGCAATAAAAAGGAAGAGTGTGAAGCCTCCACCGTGTGTAATAAGCAGGTGGGCAGGTGGCAACTTGATTCGGAGACCGAAACGCTCCTTCGCTGTCTTTCAGCCAAGCCAATTTGACGAATAAACTGTAATTGCAATTTCAAAAACTAATCTCAAAAGCAACTTAACCAAGGGATTTTTTCTTTATAGCTTTGCTCAACTGTGAACAACTAGGCTATACTCTTTCTGAGATAAAGTCAGAAAATAGATCGTATATTATAGGAATATTTTGCGATAAGCTGGAGCAAAGTGTCCCCTGTTGATATAGAGGTCAACAAGAATTTCCGAACTAAGTAGATCCACCTTCTTTCAGCAAGCAAATGTTTGGTCGACACGAAATTCGTGTTTCTTTATTGTTGAAATACACTACATTAAATACAAGTAGCAGTAAAACAAAAACCACACGAAAGAAAAAGTCGGTGTATAGCTTAATATATAGCTTGACACTAATAGTTCTTTAAGTTTTAATATGTGATCTCTAATCTACAATAATTTCCATTTCATATAGCGCAAGCTCAGGTGCTTGATATAAAAATTCAGAACTTATTGATATCATACTGTAAATTAATTAAAAATTGGATGAGAATTAGAAGAAGAGCTTGGAAAATAAGTCACAATGGTTTTTTATGGTTGATTTTTTTCATTTTTCATGAAAACTGGGAATCATGGAATCGTGATGTTCTGCTCATCAAGTTTTGTGCATACCTAAAAAATAAAACTTTTTATTGTTAAACTCCAAAAAATAAGTATGGAAAGATACCGCTAAAAAAAGAGTAAAAATATACGAGCTGAAGTTAGTACCGCTGGAAACCGCAAGTCTTTATCATGTAGATGTGCTAACGATACAATGCAAGGCCATATACAGGGTGTCCCAAAATAAATGAAAACCATAACCTTGCTAATAAATATCTTTATTTATTGAAACCCTATTTTTGCTATTTTTCAGATTCAATAGGAGTTACAAATAACAATTTTTAATTAAAATCCCCTAGGCTTGGAAATCGGAAGAAAAATTTTTTTTTGCCTTAAGGCTTAAATAGAAACTAGATCTAATAAGACTGTTCAAACACGTTTCCGCAGAAAGTTTAATTTCAACACTTGTCCTAGAAAATACCAAATATTCTTGTGGTATCGTTACTTTCCAACCTACAGAACTGTTAACACTAAAAGCCCGGACCGGTTATTTTCTATAGTTGGTGAGGTTGTAAGCTGACGCACGTGCCTGGTATACAAGCATGAAACAACTAAGGGGCACTGGCTATTACAACAGCCTCATGTGCTTATAGATACTGTACCACTGGTAAGTACAGCATTATCAAAAACCAAACTTTGTTTTGCTGAAGGCCGTGATTCAAGAGATAAGCTGCAACGCCTCCCCCTCCCCTCCTCATATACAAGCCACTGTGAAGCTTTTCTTACTCTTGAAAGTACAAAAAAACTGTGAAAACTTAAACTTCGTTTAACGGCCGGAATTTTTCCAGGGCTTGTTATTTTATTCTTGTTATAGCATTCTGTGCAACATAGTGCCTAACAGTTTTCAATTCTTAGGTATGTAGTTTTAATTTTGCCGATTAACTACCGAAGATTTTAGCTATTGGAGCCAGAATTGATTTTTTTTTATTGAAAAAATCGCACTAATGTTTTAACAAAGCCATAAATTTCATTTAATGCATTAATTGACGTCGTGAAACTTTTCCGACCCACATTAGGTTATATAATCTTGATCTGACAGTCAGTTAGTTAAAAATTGAGACCGTTTATTACGAGTGTGACATTTCCAAAGCAATAAAATCCATAAATTTTCGGCATTTTTTCAATCACGTGTTTGCTAAAAAATTAACTTGTGATATTATCGGCAATTTTTAAATTCTAATTGAACATCTATTAGTTAATGAATTATGACGAAACACAGCGAAAATGAAAACTTTTACTACATGCATTTTTATTGCAAATCAAATCAAATCTTTCATTATACTCGCTGTAATACGCCGGAGCGTGTAACGAGTTGGCGGGGCCCATCTCCGCGTCATTGCGCCCGGGCAACACAGCTCCATTCGAAGAAATGTCGCAACGGTGGCGAGCCGTTGGCAACACTGTGTCCGATTTGACCGGTCCGAGATTTGAACCTCAGACCTCCCGCTCCAGAGACGAACGCGTTACCGCTCGACCAATTGCGATAAACCAAACCAATGCAAAAATTGAATATTTTTATTTCACCGTCATATAACCGTTTATTGGCAAAGGCACAAATATCAATTTCAACCAATTTAGGTCAAAACAAATGATAATCAAAATTTCAAAACTTTAATTTTGTTTTGTTGCCAAACGTTGTTTCGCATATATTCACAGCATTTTATCATAGTCACTAAATGTTTATAGTGACTATAAATTTATCAAAAAATATTGTTTTCTCGTTTTGGACATAACTTGTAAGTAAGGGAAACGGGGGCGTGAAGGGGCTGGGCAGCTCAATTCTTCAACTGGCTTTCAAAATTTAGCACATTATTTTTGTTCAGATGGCTCTAAAAGATACCAAACTTGATTCGAATGGTGTTCAAATAGCAAATTTTTTAATAAAAAACAAAAAAGATAATTGCCCGGCAGCTTTTGGCTCCACCTTCAGACCCCGTCTGTGATGTGCATGAGTTAAACCGGTTTGTTTGGCACGGCCCCCAATTGCGACATTTTTAGGAATAACTTGATCTTTGGGTTTAAGCTCCCCCAACCGCTTGAACAAAATCTTAGTTGCGCACCTGCAGTGAACACTAGAAATTGTACATTCATTCTTTTCACGACACTGAAAATATGATTCCCGAAAACAAATTCGTTAAGAATAGTGGCGTTGCAAGAGGGGCAGGGTTGGCGGCCCGCCCCGAATGTCACCATTTTGGGATGACACCATTTGTTTTTTTTTTTTTTTTTTTTCTTTTGAGACCGAAAACCCACTGATTGGTCGGCAAAAACCTTTTTCTTCTTGTCATTACATACTTTCAAACCGAAAGCCAACTCGTTTTGAAGCGAAGACCTTTTTTTTATTTTTTATTTGGTCTTCATCTATTTTTCGGCCAATAAAGGGTGCCACCACGAAATCCCGCCCCGTGTGCCGCCATTATTAGCTACGCCTCTAGTTAAGAAGTTTCTATGGAAGGCTTTATTTCACCGAAAATTTTTATCTACTTTTTTATTAATTCTGACTCAAATCTAATCCAAATTCATATGCTTGATCTAAAACTATTCCCGAATCGAACCCTAACCCAAACCCTAACCTAAACCCTAATCTTAATCCCTAAAAAAGCAAATAAAAATAGCGCTGCTGAATATTTCTCAGTTTCGTTTTATTCTCTTTAACTTGAAAATTTACGGTGAAATAGTCACTAAGTATTGTTCAAATATAGTCAAGAATCATGTAAAATGGTTGGCGTGCGAGCTTCCGTGTAATCTATACAACGAAAAAGAACAATATTTACATGAGACGCTGACAAATAGAACCCAATAAAAGAGTACTTTAGGTTGTTGTGATTGTAAACTGACGTACGTGCCTGGTTCACCAGCACAAAACTACTAAGGCGCACAAACATGCATTTTTATTGTGATAAACGAAAATAAGGCAAAAAACGAATAATTTTATTTCACCGTCATATAACCCTTTATTGGCAAAGCCACAAATATCGATTTCAACTTAGTTTGGTTAAAAAAAACAAAAATTTCAAAACATTATTTTCGTTTTGTTGCCAAACGTTGTTTCTCATATATTTACAGCATTTCATCAAAAAAATAGTGTTTTCTCGTTTTGGACTTAGCTTAAAAGTAAGAGAAACGGGGGCGTGAAGGGGCTGGGCAACTCAATTCTTCAACTAGCTGTCAAATTTTCCGGACATTATTTTTTTTAAATGGCTCTAAAAGATACCAAACTTGATTCGAATGGTGTTCAAATAACACTTTCTTTTTTCAGAAAAAGCATAAAAACTGCCCGGCAGCTTTTGGCTCTATCTCCAGACCCCGTCTGTGATGCGCATGAGTTAAACCCTTTTGCTTAGCACGGCGCCCATTTGCGACATTTTTAGGAATAAATTAATCTTTGGATTCAAGCTCCCCCAACGGCCTGAACAAAATCCTAGTTGCACACCTGCAGTGAACACTACAAATTGTTATATTCATTCTTTTCACGAAACCAAAATGATGATTCGATGATGAAACCAAAATGATAAACCAATTTTTTTTTTACAAGCAAGCCACTGTGAAGCTTTTTTGGTTGGTTTTTGGTTCAAATGAGAATGGAAAAAAAATCTTCGCGACAAATCAGTGGAGATATGGTTTCACTTCATAATATGGTGTCACCCCAAAATGGTGACACCCGGGGCGGGGCGCCCAGCTCTCCCCCCTCTTGCCACACCACTGCTGTACCTCTGGTACGCATATAAATACCTTGCCACTGCTAAGTACAACGTTATCAAAAACCAAACGTTGTTTTGCTGAAAGCCGTGATTCAAAAAATTAGATGCAATGGCTTCCCCTTCCCTCCTCTTTTACAAGCCACTGTGAAGCTTTTTTTTACTCTTAAAAGTACAAAAAAACTGTGAAAACTTAAACTGTGTTTAACGGCCGGAATTTTTTCAGGGCTTGTTATTTTATTCTTGTTATAGCATTCTGTGTGACATACTGCCTTACAGTTTTCAATTCTTATGTATGTAGTTTTAATTTTGCTGGTTTTTTACACCAAATAGCTACCGAAGATTTTAGCTATTGGGGCCAAAATTGAAATTTTTTTATTGAAAAAATCGCACTAATGTTTTAACAAAACCATAGTTTCATTTAATGCATTGATTGAAAGCGTGAATATTTTCCTACCCACGTTAATTTATATAATCTTGATCTGACAGTCAGTTTAGTTAAAAATTGAGACCGTTTATTACGAGTGTGACATTTCCAAAGCAAAAAAATCCATAATTTCGGCATTTATTCGATTGCGGATTTGCTCAAAAATTAACTTGCAAATATTATCGGCAATTTTTAAATTCTAATTGAACATCTATTAGTTGATGAACTATGACGAAACACAGCGAAAATGAAAACTTTTACTACATGCATTTTTATTGTGATGAACCAAAATAAGGCAAGAAATGAATAATTTTATTTCACCGTCAAATAACCATTTATTGGCAAAGGCACAAATATCGATTTCAACTCAGTTTGGTCAAAACAAATGATAATCAAAATTTCAAAACTTTAATTTCGTTTTGTTGCCAAACGTTGTTTCTCATATTATATCAGTACATTTTACCAAAAAATATTACCATACTTTGATAAAAAATTTTGAAACTGCGTTTTCTCTCGTTTTGTACTTGGTCTGTATGTAAGGGAAACGGGGGCGTGAAGGGGCTGGGCAACTCAATTCTTCAACTGGCTTCCAAAATTTAGCACATTATTTTTGTTCAAATGGCTCTAAATGATACCAAACTTGATTCGAATGGTGTTCAAATAGAAATTCTTTCTTCAGATAGAGCATAAAAATTGCCCGGCAGCTTTTGGCTCCAATTCCAGGCCCCGTCTGTGATGTGCATGAGTTAAACCCCTTTACGCTCGGCGCCCCAGTGCGACATTTTTAGGAATAACTTGATCTTTGGATTCAAGCTCTCCCAACCGCCTGAACAAATCCTAGTTGCGTACCTACAGTGAACACTACAAATTGCATATTCATTCTTTTCACGACACTAAAAATATGATTCCCAAATACAAATTCGTTAAGAAGTTTCTATTCATTTAAAATACTGTTCAAAAATCGTCAACAACCATGTAAAATGGTTGGCGTGCGAGCTTCCGTGTAATCTATACGCCGAAAAAGAACTATATTCAACATGAAACGCTGGCAAATAGAGCCCAACAAAAGAGTACTTTAGGTTGTTGTGATTGTAAACTGACGCACGTGCCTGGTTCACAAGCATAAAACTACTAAGGCGCGCAAACTGTTACGACAGCCTCATTTGCTTGTAGATACTGTACCACTGGTAAATACAAGGTTATCAAAAACCAAACTTTCTTTTGCTGAAGGCTGTAATTCAAAAGGTAAGCTGCAATGGCTTCCCTCCCCTCCTCTTATACAAGCCACTGTGATGAAGCTATAGGTTCTTTTTACTCTTGAAAGTAAATAGAAACTGTAAAAATTTAAACTTCGTTTAACGGCCGGAATTTTTCCAGGGCTTGTTATTTTATTCTTGTTATAGCATTCATTGCGGCGTACTGCCTTACAGTTTTCAATTCTTAGGTATGTAGTTTTAATTTTACCGATTTTTTACACCAAAGGGCTACCGAAGATTTTAGCTATTGGGGCCAAAACTGAAATTTTTTTATTGAAAAAATCGCACTAATGTTTTAGCAAAGCCATAATATTAATTAATCCATTTATTGACGTCGTGAAATTTTTCCTACCCACATTAGGTTATATAATCGTTATCTGACAGTCAGTTAGTTAAAAATTGAGACCGTTTATTACGAGTGTGACATTTCCAAAGCAAAAAAATCCACAATTTAGGCATTTTTTCAATCGCATATTTGCTCAAAAATTAACTTGCAATATTATCGGCAATTTTTAAATTCTAATTGAACATCTATTAGTTGATGAACTACGACGAAACATAGCGAAAATGAAAACTTTTACTACATGCATTTTTATTGTGATGAACCAAAATAAGGCAAGAAATGAATAATTTTATTTCACCGTCAAATAACCCTTTATTGGCAAAACCACAAACATCGATTTCAACTCAGTTTGGTAAAAAAAATAAAAATTTTAAAACATTAATTTCGTTTTGTTGCCAAACGTTGTTTCTCATATTATCAGTGCATTTTACCAAAAAATATTACTATACTTTGATAAAAAATTTTGAAACTGCGTTTTCCCTCGTTTTGTACTTGGTCTGTATGCAAGGGAAACGGGGGCGTGAAGGGGCTGGGCAACTCAATTCTTCAACTGGCTTTCAAAATTTAACACATTATTTTTGTTCAGATGGCTCTGAATGATACCAAACTTGATTCGAATGGTGTTCAAATAGCAAATTTTTTAATAAAAAACAAAAAAGATAATTGCCCGGCAGCTTGGGGCTCCACCGCCAGGCCCCGTCTGTGATGCGCATGAGTTAAACC
Organism: Trididemnum nubilum; assembly: GCA_963965965.1. Taxonomy (NCBI): domain Eukaryota; kingdom Metazoa; phylum Chordata; class Ascidiacea; order Aplousobranchia; family Didemnidae; genus Trididemnum; species Trididemnum nubilum. The sequence goes on along the minus strand of OZ014477.1, from coordinate 30,221,801 downwards.
CCTTTGCTTAGCACGGCGCCCCAGTGCGACATTTTTAGGAATAACTTGATCTTTGGGTTTAAGCCCCCCCAACCGCCTGAACAAAATCCTAGTTGCGCACCTGCAGTGAACACTACAAAATGTTATATTCATTCTTTTCACGACACTAAAAATATGATTCCCGAAAACCAATTCGTTAAGAAGTTTCTATTCATTTAAAATACTGTTTAAAATTTGTCAAAAATCATATAAAATTGTTGGCGTGCAAGCTTCCGTGTAATCTATACGCCGAAAAAGAACTATATTCAACATGAAACGCTGGCAAATAGAGCCCAATAAAAGAGTGCTTTAGGTTGTTGTGATTGTAAACTGACGCACGTGCCTGGTTCACAAGCATAAAACTACTAAGGCGCGCAAACTATTACAACAGCCTCATTTGCTTGCAGATACTGCACCACTGGTAAATACAAGGTTATCAAAAACCAAACTTTCTTTTGCTGAAGGCCGTAATTCAAAAGGTAAGCTGCAATGGCTTCCCTCCCCTCCTCTTATACAAGCCACTGTGATGAAGCTATAGGTTCTTTTTACTCTTGAAAGTAAATAGAAACTGTAAAAATTTAAACTTCGTTTAACGGCCGGAATTTTTCCAGGGCTTGTTATTTTATTCTTGTTATAGCATTCATTGCGGCGTACTGCCTTACAGTTTTCAATTCTTAGGTATGTAGTTTTAATTTTACCGATTTTTTACACCAAAGGGCTACCGAAGATTTTAGCTATTGGGGCCAAAACTGAAATTTTTTTGTGAAAAAAATCGCAATAATGTTTTAACAAAGCCATAGTTTCATTTAATGCAGTGCTTCCCTAACCTTTACATAACCGCAGCCCATTTTGATTTTGAAAATTTTCCATGGTCCACTCTTAAAGTATTTCCGGCCGAAAACAAGGTGATCTCTGAAAAAAAAAGTCTTCACCAAAATTCAAGCGGTTTTTCCGGCCGAGAACAGGTTATCTCCTGGAAACAAAAACTTCAAACACGACTTTTCAAAAATACGACTTTTACCAAAATGCTCTGTGGCCCACTGCAAAATGTTTTGTGGCCCACCGGTGGGCCATGGCCCACAGGTTGAAAAGCACTGATTTAATGCATTGATTGAAAGCGTGAATATTTTCCTACCCACGTTAATTTATATAATCTTGATCTGACAGTCAGTTAGTTAAAAATTGAGACCGTTTATTACGAGTGTGACATTTCCAAAGCAAAAAAATCCACAATTTAGGCATTTTTTCAATCGCATATTTGCTCAAAAATTAACTTGCAATATTATCGGCAATTTTTAAATTCTAATTGAACATCTATTAGTTGATGAACTATGACGAAACACAGCGAAAATGAAAACTTTTACTACATGCATTTTTTTTCTGATAATCAAAATAAGGCAAGAAATGAATAATTTTATTTCACCGTCAAATAACCCTTTATTGGCAAAACCACAAACATCGATTTCAACTCAGTTTGGTAAAAAAAAATAAAAATTTCAAAACATTATTTTCGTTTTGTTGCCAAACGTTGTTTCTCATATATTCACAGCATTTTACCAAAAAATATTACCATACGTTGATTAAATAGTTTGAAACTGCGTTTTCTCTCGTTTTGTACTTGGTCTGTATGTAAGAGAAACGGGGGCGTGAAAGGGCTGGGCAACTCAATTCTTCAACTGGCTTTCAAAATTTAGCACATTATTTTTGTTCAAATGGCTCTGAATGATACCAAACTTGATTCGAATGGTGTTCAAATAACACTTTCTTGTTTCAGAAAAAGCATAAAAACTGCCCGGCAGCTTTTGGCTCTACCTCCAGACCCCGTCTGTGATGTGCATGAGTTAAACCCCTTTGCTTAGCACGGCGCCCAAGTGCGACATTTTTAGGAATAACTTGATCTTTGGGTTTAAGCTCCCCCAACCGCCTGAACAAAATCCTAGTTGCGCACCTGCAGTGAATACTAGAAATTGTTATATTCATTCTTTTCACGAAACCAAAATGATGATTCGATGATGAAACCAAAATGATAAACCAAATTTTTTTACAAGCAAGCCACTGTGAAGCTTTTTTGGTTGGTTTTTAGTTCAAATGAGGATGGAAAAAGAATCTTCACCATAAATCAGTGGAGATATGGTTTCACTTCTTAATATGGTGTCACCCCAAAATGGTGACACCCGGGGCGGGCTCCCCCCCTCCCTTAGCGACACCACTGCTGTACCACTGGTACGTATATAAATACTGTACCAGAGGTGGAGTCGAGAACACAAGGCTCGAGGCCAAGGCCAAGGACACAAAAAAATCCGAGGCCAAGGACAGCCTTTCCGAAGACAGAACCTTTCGAGACCAAGGACAGGAATGCTCGAGGCCAAGGCCAAGGACCAAGGACACAGGCGCAAGTGTTCTCCAAAAAAAAATAATTCTTTAAAATTTTTTTTCAGGCGATCTCCAATTCATTGGCGTACTCAGAACTTTTGTTTGGGGTAAGCCCAGCACTTAAATTGTAGGGGGGACGCGTCCCCCCATCGAGATTTAGCGTCCCCCCAACGAGATTTGAGCACTGGATGATCAGACGAAAAAGACCTAATTCATCACCTAATTTTTGAAAAAAACCGCTTCAATTTCCGGCGAAGATCTTTTTTTTTGGTCTTCACCTAATTTTGGCGAAAAAACACTTCAATTTTAGGCGAAGAATTTTTTTTTGGTGTTTGTTCAATTTCGGCAACGGAATTACGTAATCTTCCCTAAAGTACTTTCGCATGCCAAATGCGTTTGGTCAAGGCTGCAAAAGCGTCCCCCTATGCAACATTTTACAATTTAAGTATTGGGTAAGCCTAAACCACAAATCACATGAAATAACGTCATCAAAAATTTTCCTAAGAGGAAGTTTTGTGGAACAAAGATATCGTAGAATGGAAGATCTGAAATCGTTGCCTGTTGGCACGTAACCAGGATTTTGCAAAGGGAGAGGGCTTTAACTGATAGTTCAAAAACACAAATATTTAACTTTGGAAACGTGTTGAAAAAGCTAGTGTAACTCAAACGTATCACAGACAGGGGATCTGGGGTTGGGGCTCCCAGCCGCCGGAGGCTTTGGGGGTCTGGGGGCGAAGCCCTCAGCTGTTGAGCGATTTTTTGTAATTTTTTGGAAAAAATAAGCTATTTTAATGCCATTGAATCACATTTTGCAAGTGTTCAGAGCCATTTAAAAGCACTAGATTTTTGACATTTGAAAGCCAATTGAAAAAATCAAATCGTTTAATACTCCTTTTACTTGCAATTCAAGTTTAAAACACGTTTAACATCTTGCATTTTGGAGTTAAATTTAATTGTAAGTGATCTGGTCCACGTAGGGAAAAGTAAGGTGCATTGTCTCTTGCAACATTTTAGCAGTAAATAATACTCCACTCGAGGATTTTCCTTAAAGATTTTTGTTTTGTCACGACAATAACCAGTTATTGGAGTACATGTTCGGCCAGGGGGCCCGGGCCCCCTCGATTGAAGTTCAATGATTCGTTCAATCAGCATTTTCCATGGCTAATTTTTTTAAAAAGTATTTTGTGCATAAAAACCGGCGAGGTTGGAGGTGAATTACTGAATTGTTATTGAAAAATGTTAAAATAGATGGTTACGTCAACTAACCATGTTATTGCCGGGCCGGATTTACTTCATGCTAGGCCCCTGGCACTTTGGAGATTTTCGCAAGATCTTTCTGCCAAATATAGGTGAAGACCAAAAGAAGTCTTACGATTTTAGCTCGGGGTCCCTAGCTGGTACTCAGGCGCGTAGCCAGAAATTCGCAATGGGGGGGCTGTTTTGGGGGTCTGGGGGCTGGGCCCCCAGTCGCCGGAGGCCAAAGTGGGTGAGGGGGCGAAGCCCCCAGCTGCCGGAGACCTAGGGTCTGGGGGCGGAGCCTCCAGCGCTCAAAATTTTTGCATTTTTTTGCAAAATGAACTTAATTTTATAGCTATTTTAATAAAAAATAATGCTTTTAGAACGTGGCATAAAAATTGGCAGCCCAACATGATTCAACTGGTTGCATTAATGGGCTATATGAGAAGTGGCTAATGATAACATTGCAGTTCTCTTGTTTACTTGCTGGTAAATCATAAAATCCTATTATTCAATAAAACTCACACGGAGTAATCTATTTCACCTATATTTTATAAAGAAAAATAATTGGGGGAAGGGCTAATGGAAAGATATTTGAGAGAAGTGATTGGTAATTAACTAACACTGAATATCCCCCCTCCCCTTATTCCTGAGTTTATGGTATATTTGTAGATGAAAGCTATGTTTGGCGTTTTTACATTAGCGATCAAATTTGATTGTTTATTTTCGGGCATTTTTTCAAAGTTTTCATTGATTTGTGACTTCAATTTTTGACAATTAGCCCCCCCCCCTGAATATATGTTTCAAGTGATGCTTTAAATCCCTTTTTAGTCAATTCCAGCGCAAAAAAAAACAGTCTCAAAAGAGCTAAAAACGTGGTATTTTCCTTATTCTGCATTTTGATTGACAGGTCACTGGGGGGAGTTGGGGCTATAGCCCCCACCTCCCCCATGGCTACGCAATTGCTGGTACTGCGTCATATTATGGTAAATCCGGCCCTGTTTAATGCATTACGTTCACAAAAAGGCTAGATGTGGGCCTGAGAGAGCAACTTTTAGGACAAAAACTCCCCGTTTTCTTCGGGTTATACGGTTAAATTGGCTGGCAAAAATTAATTTTAGGGGGACCCGGAGCCCCTGGTCTTCAATATTGTTGTTAGTTATACTGTTGTAAGCGAAAAATGTAAAAAAAAAACTGAAACTGATGAAACTATAGGCTTTTTTGTCACAATTTTGTCATTGGTGAAATTTCGATTGGGAAGGGGCGGACCCCCTGCTCCCCTCCCCTTGGCCACGCCTATGCTCCAAGTGAGGAAAACCAAAAGGTGCTCGCAAATTTTCTGCGAAGTTTCTGGCGTTTTCCAACGAAATTCAACTGTTCAAAAAATAGTGCTGTCCTCGAGCCGAGGACAGGGCAATTTTCGAGGACTTGAAGCTTCGAGGCCAAGGCCAAGGACTTCAAAATGTGTCCTCGAGGACTCCACCTCTGTACTGTACCACTGGTAAGTACAACGTTATCAAAAACCAAACTTTCTTTTGCTGAAGGCCGTGATTTAAGAGATTAGCTGCAATGGCTTCCCCTCCCCTTCTCTTTTACAAGCCACTGTGAAGCTTTTTTTACTCTTGAAAGTACAAAAAAACTGTGAAAACTTAAACTGTGTTTAACGGTCGGAATTTTTCTAGGGCTTGTTATTTTATTCTTGTTATAGCATTCTGGCGACGTACTGCCTTACAGTTTTCAATTCTTAGATATGTAGTTTTAACTTTGCCGATTTTTTACACCAAATGGCTACCGAAGATTTTAGCTATTGGGGCCAAAACTGAAATTTTTTTGTTGAAAAATTCGCACTAATGTTTTAACAAAACCATAGTTTCATTTAATGCATTGATTGAAAGCGTGAATATTTTCCTACCCACGTTAATTTATATAATCTTGATCTGACAGTCAGTTAGTTAAAAATTGAGACCGTTTATTACGAGTGTGACATTTCCAAAGCAAAAAAATCCACAATTTAGGCATTTTTTCAATCGCATATTTGCTCAAAAATTAACTTGCAATATTATCGGCAATTTTTAAATTCTAATTGAACATCTATTAGTTGATGAACTATGACGAAACACAGCGTAAATGAAAACTTTTACTACATGCATTTTAATTATGATAAACCAAAATAAGGCAAGAAATGAATAATTTTATTTCACCGTCAAATAACCCTTTATTGGCAAAACCACAAACATCGATTTCAACTCAGTTTGGTAAAAAAAAATAAAAATTTCAAAACATTATTTTCGTTTTGTTGCCAAACGTTGTTTCTCATATTATCAGTGCATTTTACCAAAAAATATTACTATACTTTGATAAAAAATTTTGAAACTGCGTTTTCCCTCGTTTTGTACTTGGTCTGTATGTAAGGGAAACGGGGGCGTGAAAGGGCTGGGCAACTCAATTCTTCAACTGGATTCCAAAATTTAGCACATTATTTTTGTTCAGATGGCTCTGAATGATACCAAACTTGATTCGAATAGTGTTCAAATAGCAAATTTTTTAATAAAAAACAAAAAAGATAATTGCCCGGCAGCTTGGGGCTCCACCGCCAGGCCCCGTCTGTGATGTGCATGAGTTAAACCCCTTTGCTTAGCACGGCGCCCCAGTGCGACATTTTTAGGAATAACTTGATCTCTGGGTTTAAGCTCCCCCAACCGCCTGAACAAAATCCTAGTTGCGCACCGGCAGTGAACACTACAAATTGTTATATTCATTCTTTTCACGACACTAAAAATATGATTCCCGAATACCAATTCGTTAAGAAGTTTCTATTCATTTAAAATACTGTTTAAAACTCGTCAAAAATCATATAAAATTGTTGGCTTGCGAGCTTCCGTGTAATCTATACGCCGAAAAAGAACAATATTTACATGAAACGCTGGCAAATAGAGCCCAATGAAAGAGTGCTTTAGGTTGTTGTGATTGTAAACTGACGCACGTGCCTGGTTCACAAGCATGAAACAACTAGGGAGTGCAAGCTATTGCAACAGCCTCATTTGCTTATAGGTTCTTTACCACGGGTAAGGTCAAGGTGAATGATAACTTTTGGGATAGGGCAGAAATTATTTGAAAAATATTTGGTCTAAGCTATATAGAGCTGGTTGAAATGCTACTGTGTTACACAAGTTATTTAGGGTCATTATACTTCCTCGTTTTTGTTTTTTTTTTGTTCCAATATCGTGGCCGTAAGTTTTGTGTGGTCTTGTGTTTGTGCTTGGTCGTGGATCAAATGTATGGAAGCGATTTAGAATAATTTGGCTCGCTTTGATAATGTTTTTGAGTTCAATTTTGCCAAAAAAATTATTTCCAGCTTATTGCAAGCTAAATTATCGCGAGTGAGGCAGCACCATAAGCAGAGGTGTAAAGTAACGAAAGTAGCTCTACTTAAGTAGCCAACTCAAGTAGATTTTGTCGGTAAGGAGCACTTTTTAAGTAATTATATTTTTGGATACCTTCTACTTTCACTTGAGTAACATTAACGTAACATAACGCTACCTACGTACATTTTATATTAAAAGTAGTTTGTAGGCTTAGTAAGGCATACCTTTTTTTTTTTTTTTTTTGGCAACGTCGGGCAAAATATTCGAACCGTGGTGAAAATCGTGAATGAGCGCGAGCTCGACTAGTACAGACAGGTCCAAATACGCGCTTCTTCACCTTAAGGTATTGTTGGAAAAGAGACGAGATTTGCGTACGGCACTAGCGATTACTGCGCCACGGGAATATTAGGTTAGTTACGGACTACTGTGTAACAAAGTAAACTGACCATAAGGGTGGCTGTGATGCTCGGCGCTAGTGACGTGATATTTAATTACGAGGTTCAAAGTTTTTTAGTTTTTAGGCTAGGCTATTAGATACCAGTAGCCAATAGTCAAGGCCTGCATGCTTGGTAAATTGTTTTACTTGGCTAAAAATTGCAAAAATGCGCAAGTTAGTGTAGATAGTGTAGTCAGTGGTCATGTTGCCTTAGTTTATCCCACAAAACCTTAGTTCCTTGTAGTAAGAAACATAGGCTGCTGGTGCAGTTACTGTAGCCACATATCGGTTGGGTAAACACCACGAAAGCTGTAACATTTTGATATTAACAGAGTGGCTATTGCTCAAGTCATTTTGATGTTTCACTGTTTTTTTGTGTATACTGAATAAATTGCACAGGTTTCATATATGACGACATCACAACTCATCACAATAATCTAGCGAGGAAAGGACACAGCTTGGTAATTAATATTAGTAGCCAACTAATCATGTTGCGTTACTACTATTAAGTGTTATAATTGAAATACTTTACCACATTCATGCTTTTGGTACGATTAACAATGGAGCCGTTTATAGTACTGAACTACTAATATACGTCCGCATTCATAAATTGCTAACTTTTGGGCAGTTATAGTGGTTTGGGCTCTCATTTTAAAGCGCGATATCGCATATTTATACGTGGTATTTAGCAACATTCATAGACCAGGATGCAGAAAATACAAGGGTCTTGTGAAAGGAAACTTTCTACTTGGCTACTTGAGTAGCTTAAAAACCTGTTTACTTTGTACTTTTACTTGCTTAGTTAAATGGTTTAGTACTTTCTACTCTACTTGCACTACATTTGATCGTCAGTAACAACACTTTTACTTGACTATTGTTTCTGACTACTTTTTACACCTCTGACCATAAGCATAATGTAGGTATTGGCTGAAAAAACTAAAGTTATCGAAAAGATTTTTCACTCTGGTTTTTACGCTCTTGCAGAAATTTGCAAATCAAAACAAATCTTTCATCAAACTTTTGCTGTTTTCGCCGAAGCGTGTATCTAGTTGGAAGGGCCCATCTCCGCCTCATTGCGCCTGCGCAAACACAAGTTCTTTGGAAGAAACGCAACAGCAGTGGCAAGCTGTTACCAAAATTGTTTCCGGTTTAAGCGGCCCAAGATATGAATCCAGCGCTCCAGCGACGAATGCAATACCGCTCGACCTTCTGGACAGCGCAGAAATTTGCAATAGATTGTAATCATTGCAAACTATATGTGAATTATGATAAAACAGTTTATATATGTATATAAATTATAATCAAAGACGCGCCTTACTTTGATTATAACTTACATGTTAAGTGATTCATATATAATTCATATGCAGTTTATAATAATAATAATCTTATTCCAAACTTTTGCAAGTGCGATGTGTATGAAGAACAGAGCTTTCTCCATTTAATTTGCATAGCCCCTTTTCCCACCAAAAACTTTTCTAAATGCATTGTTCCAGTATTCAAATGGAATTGAAAAATATACCAATTTGAAAAAGATAATAATTTATTGAAAAAATCTGCAGTAATAAGCTGAGTAAACTAGGCTAAAACATACCTGTTTTGGATTGTTCCTGGGCAGCGCAGCTGTTTCATATTAACATCGTCACAAACAAACTTGACGCAGTAAGATTACTCGACTCTTCCACAACACTTGAATTTGCGATCAAAATTCTTTTGAATAATTAACAGTACTGCTGCATGTTGCGGTAACGAACAATACAATTTCAAACCACAAAAACAGAGTCGATGCTAGCCTGTGGAATTATTAAATATGTACTTGTCTTTGTCAATCAAGTTTCTTGCATTATAGTCTGCACTGCATTGCTATTTCACATTTCAAAAGAAGATTTTGAAACGATTTTGAATGAACAAATGCATCATCCAAGGGAGTTTCAAATAAAACAAAAGGTCATAAACCATTCAAATAAAACAAAAAGTTCATAAAACAAACCTCACTTACTCAAGCTGTTAATAATAAAACAAAAATCAATTATGATCGATTTTGTAGCTCCTTGTAACTTGTCAATACTTGACTTTAAACGACATTCGTGTCAAAAATTTTCTTTTCCGTTTTCTGTCAAAAGATACAGAAATTTCTTGAAATTGTAATTTCCAAGTTTGAATCTACCCTTTCGATAACTTTCTATTTTCAAGATATGCTGCAGGCTGACAGTCAGTGTTTTACTTCCAAAAGTTTTAATTGAAATCCAAAAAATGTATATTGTTAATTCTCAATTAGTGTAATTGTGTCAGCGTTGCTGTCAAACAAAGTAAAGGATTATAATATTGTAAAACAGCAACTTTTGGAGTAAACACTTTCTAAATTTTAAACAACTATAATTCAGTTTCTTTGGAAGAACTAGCCTTGCACGACTGCAACATACCAAACGCAGACTTTGACTGCAGGTATCGCGTCTCGAACACAGCATACAGCTTTCTTTTATACTGAAGGCTGCAAAAAATTATCTTTGCAGCGCATGTGGTTACATTCCAGGATCTCAATTATTTGCTTCTGAGTGTTCATCTTTTGAGTGTCTTAAAAAAACGTCTTTGGCTCTTCCTTTTTGTCTCTGATCTCTGATCCAGATTTTAGGCTGTGACCAGCAGGCTGGTGTGTCTCACCGGAGTTTCTCTGCGCACCAATTTTTTGGATAGTAAAGAAGCAGTGGCGCAACTATAGATTCCAGCCAGGTGATACGAGCTTAGACTAAAGAACCAACTTACTATCGTTACCTGCGTATGTGACAATTTACGCATTGTGACGCCAAAAAAATCTGAGGATGTAGTGGCAGGAGCAGGCACGCAAGCAGTATTTTTCCAAGGGGAAGGGGTTTGAACCAAAGGTTAAAATTTTTTTGTTTGAAAATGGCTTCGTTTGTCGAGCAGAATGGCCCCATTTGTTGTGCAGAATGGCCCAACTCAATCGTATCATACGCGGAAGCCCCAGCGGCTGGGCGATTTTGGTAAGTTTTCGAAAAAAAAATCCATCTGAATCACATTTCACTCGTTTTTAGAGCTATTTGAAAGAACTAAATTGTTGCGATTCCGAAGCCATTTAATATAACTAACTTGCCCGACTCCTTCAAGTTGCCTTTTACTTACGGTCAAGTCCAAGACACATTTAAACGCTTGAAGTTTTAAGATCGGGGAGATGGCTGCAGCCCTCTTAACTTCCCTGGTAGGGCACTGCCCAGGAATACCGTAAGTTCAGTAGGAATGCCAATTTTATGCTAAATTTGGAATGTAGAAAAATGTGAAAAACTGTTTTTTCTAATTTTACTTATACGGTATCTTCTCTTCTTAAATAATTGCTTTGAAAACATATTATTGCAAAAAAAATTCCCAAATTGCTATTTTTCCGACAAAAATTACTAACGTTGTTTAACGGGGCCTGGGAACTTTTTTGCCTTCGCCCTCAGAGCTCCGTTTTTGTTTTTTTTAAGGCCAATAAAGACTTGCGCTCACAACTACGGGTACGGTGGTACCTCAATTGATTGATTCAAATTAAGAAAAAATATTTACTTTGTAACAATTTGAGAGATTATCGTATAATTTAAAAAAATTTCGTTAAAATAAATAAACTAGAAATAAAGTTTGCGTTTGAAAAACTATTGAAAAAGTGGGACTCCATTATCAGTGGACGTTTGCACTGGACCCTCATTGCCTAAAAACATTTCATTTCCACATTTAAAATTAAGTTATTCCCTTGCACGAGTTACCGCCATCTTTTGTTACGGTTTTTACCACGATACTGCTTCGCAGTACAGTATATATCGAAACTGCTGCCGACGCGTGAAACTTCAAAATGGCGTCTGGAGTCATTTCAAAAACAGTACAACTCTTTTCAAATTATCATCAAAAACTTTAACGAAATGCAATATTTTAGGCACTTGGGCACCCTTTTCCTTTTGAGAGCGGCTGTCCTCAAAAAGTCGCTCCAAGGCCTGGTCCGCGGACTTTTTTGAGTCCTGGACCTCAAACTTTGGGTGCTCGACTCCACCTCTGATATATTGTGTAACTCCAAGAAGCTCATGCATATTCATGCACTGCAGCATTAACCAACCGACTAAGCTGCTTATAAATCACCACTCGGAAAAAGCACTATAGTTTAAATCAGCTTAGCAAGATACGAGTAGCAGTAGTAAAATTTTATCATGGCCCATATCTGAGCTGCCAGAGGAGAATTTCCTGAATATTATACTACAGCCTCGAGACTAAATTTTACAGTATCTTTATGGTAGCATCAGCACTACATCAGGTTTAAGCGGATTAGTAGAAACAATTAAGTTGGCTATAATACATCTTATCATTGCCCCTTTCACTGTTTCATGTTCATTCGCCCAACAGAAATGCAGGGAATAGGGGGCAATTTTAAAATACCAAGTAGGGTACTGGTATATTCAATTACAGTGCTCTTGGTTTTCCATTGACTAAAAGCTTTTATCCAACAAACCTGGTTTCAGCCGGCTAAACTGTACTGTGTTTGGTCACTAACTGGAGATTTCTATTTCAAGACCCATAACCCAGTTTGTGATCTAGCCCGACTTTAACCCATGACTCCAAAATTCTTTCTGCCTAGCCAGACCACTGCCAATACAAATGCCACGTTTTGCATCAAAGTAAATTGATTTTCTCATGTTGCTTCAATTTTATACTAGGCATAACTAGATACTAATGCTGATTCTATAGTTGTTTTTTTTACGATAGGCTACAATTAGATCTATGCTTTTTGATAAGTCTGGGGCCTAAGAGGTTTGGAAGCGAAAACTGCTGTATACTGTTAGAAACATTCAGCCTAGCTGCTTACAGTCTGCTGTTTTCGGTTTTCCATAGCCCAGTCCTAACCTGTAACTTAACCTTTCTCCAATTCCTAAAACTGGTCGGCCGGTAATTTTTGAAACGTAGGTCGAATATCAACAGCAATGACCCTAATAAATCCTTTTTTCCAAGTAGGTTTGTCGGTACTGCCGGTAAAACGCAACTGACATTGAATTTGTCTAACCATTGCTTTTTAAATTTCTTAACAATCACATGCCTCTGTTACATCATAGTTATGAACCTGAAAAAAATAAATTGACTTATCAACATTTTCCTCTGACAACGGGACCTATAAACAAATCTTTGATCGCTAATTTTTCAGGGAAGGAAACGAGTTTTTTCTTCAAAATTTCGCCAAAAGTTGTATTTTGCACCACAGTACCAGAATATGGTCATAACTCAATTTGCCAAAAAACTGACTTAACAACTTTTGTCTCTCAGGTCTTCAATTATTGAACTGTGTAAGAAACAAGAGACAAAGTGAAAAGACTTTGTTATCAAATTTTAATTGGATATTTTTGTTAAACATCTGTGAAAAAAAAATTTCGAATAAATGTTCATTTTTAAAATTTGTGTATGGATTAAAAGTGGTAACATTTTTTTGGCCCACCCTGTATACCAGTAAGCGTTTGGACTACTACCGTAGTACCAGCATTGATAAATTATAAGATTTAGACTAACCTGTATTTAAACTATCTTAGCAGCCTACTGTCATTTGCGTGACTGTCATTTACCGCTCTAGAGGCATGCGAGCTATACAATTAGCCATCCGAGCAGAGTAATGCATTGCTTAGATCAGTGCTCTTCAACCTTTTTTTACGTGTTATACCTTTTGCGATTTTCGAAAACTTTGTTTACTCCACAAAAAATTCTAGCCTGTGTAAGCGGTGTAGACTTTTTTTGTAGATCCGATTTTTTATGCTTAGATTTGGGCGAAATTGGACCGAATCTAGCCCGAATGTAAGTGGAGACCATTTTCTTTTTTTTTTTTTTTTGGAGATCGCAGTTTTGTTTCGTATACCCTCTGTATACCGAGTACCATAATTACCGTTTCGCATACCAATTGGTATATCGTATACCCGGTTGAAGATTTGTACGAATTAGATGTTACGAATCTGTGGTGACCTGCTGATTGGCTTACTTCATATTGTACATAGCAGGTTTAATCCAATAAAGGTTTAAATGGATTGTTGAACTCGACCGTTAGGTAGTGTACGTTATTCCACCTCACAACGTGTAGGCCTACAATAAGTACGTATCGAGTTTGTTTTACTGTACAGTACTACGAAACTTATTGAATAGTTACGACGATTCATTTACAGGTCATCTAGGGTAGTGTGTTTTTGCGTTGCATCAAATACCAGGTGTTGACTCAGTCTCACTAAAAAAAAAAGCATACCGAACCCTGATTAGCATGGTACAGTAGACAAACTAGACATGCGCATTACTCCTGGTTCATACGAAAAAGATTAGCGGTTAACGGCGTTGCGTTTGCTGCGGCCCGTCTGGGGTTCAATTCCCTAGCCGGTTAACGAACAGTGTTGCTAACGACTCGCCATCGCTGCGAAATTTCTTCTCAAGCTGTGTTGTCCAGGAGCGGAGATGAGCTCAGAGTCCCTACTAAATCGTATTCGTAACACGCTTCGGTGTAATTTCAAGAGAATAATAAAACTTTGATTTTTTGATATGCTACCATAAGTATGGCTTTGCTTGAAAGCTGATCGTAAGCGTCACAACAGCAAACCTTCGAAGAATAAACAAACACGTGAAATTCGAAATTACTTTCTACTTTCATTACTTAAGTAGAATTAATTTTGACTACTTTCCTACTTTTACTTAAGTGGAAATGCTTCGCCATACTTCTACTTTTACTTGAAAGACATTTTTGAGTAAGTAACAATACTTCTACTTAAGTAGATTTTTCGACTACTTTGTCCACCTCTGGTCACCTGCCCATAGGTGTGCCTCACACCGTGGAACTCAACATTGCCTTTCATTGCTTAAAGTCAATCAGGGAAGCGGTGAATACCAATTTTTATAATCTTTGGTTTGGCCCAAAGATTATAAAAATTAGTGCTGCCGTCGAGGGTAGGCTCGGCCTACTAAATTATTTTGACAGGGTAGGCTCTCGCCTTCTAAACCACGCGATTTGCCCTACTCGCAACTGATTAGAAATAGTTCCACAACAAAACTCGGCCAAAAATGGGATTAAATTTTACTGAAGATATTGTTATCGGGTTTTTTACCACTAACTTGACCAAAATTTAAAACATTTTCTAGAACCTACCTACAACGAAGCTTCCAGAGCCTGCTCACCAGAGGTGGAGTCGAGGACACAAGGCTCGAGGCCAAGGACACAAAAAAATTCCGAGGCCAAGAACAGGAATGCTCGAGGCAAAGGCCACGGACCAAGGACAAAAGGGCAAATGCTCTCCAAAAAAAAAAGGTTTTTAGAAAAAATTTTCAGGCGATCTCAAAAAAAAAAGGTCTTCAGAAAAAAATGTTTAGCGATCTCCAGAAAAAAACATTTTCCAAAAATTTTTCAGGCGCTCCACAAACTTTCAACAATTCAAAAATTAGTGCTGTCCTCGAGCCGAGGACAGAGCAATTTTCGAGGACTTGAGGCCTCGAGGCCAAGGCAAAGGACTTGACCTTCGAGACCAAGGCCAAGTGTGTCCTCGAGGCCAAGGACAAATCAAAATGTGTCCTCGAGGCCAAGGACGTCCTCGAAGACTCCACCTCTGCTACCCACCTTTTTGTATAGGACGGCACCAGCGGTTTGGCCGACTGGAAATCGAACGGAGTTTATCGTTTTAGTAGCAGACGCTCTATACACTCGACCACAGATCGGTTCAATATTCAGATGTTCTAATCATTGATACATTGGGTTTAAGAAGTATATCTTAATGCACTTTGGCCAATCCAGAAAATTTACTGAATTAGCGCAGCAGAGTCATTAACCTTCTTCAGATATTTTTTCCCGTAATAAGCTACGAAAGTTTCTTTTTGAATAATCGGATGAGCCGTACCGTCTTGCAATGACATAAATTTAAACTTGTCTTTAATTATTATTGTTACTGCATCAATCAGTGAGCTTTTGTTCAAAGATATACTGCTCGAAATCGGTTTTATTGAAGAAATGAGAACTACTTGAGGTAATAAAGAGGTGCCCAAAATCTTTTACCCCCAATTGCACTTATTAATCCATTCGACTCCGTACCATTATCAACCCGGCATTTCGCAATTTTGTGACATCACAAAAGACGTACTGCAGAGCAGTAGCCTACTGGCAGCTAGGGTTGGATTGAATTTGAATCTGAGTCGTTGGTGAATTTGAATTCGACTTTTGCAAAAGCAATGAATTTAAATGTCTTAATTAAACATTCCATAAATTTGATTTTTTTAAATCAAAACTTACCCTGTGAAAGTAGCAATTTATAAACTGGTCAAAAAGACTTAGAATCAGATCAAAACACTATAATTGTTCAAAACTTGTTCGTGTGCTTTTATTGCGTCTTTTTTTCGTTTATTTACTTATTTTTTTCTGATAAAAATTATGAGTTTACACATGTGGTACTGTCTTATACGGTGAGTTAGGCCTACCTACTTTTGCAGATTACCCGAGTAAAATTATTTTGCTCAACTTGCAAGAATCACTCGAAAATCTTAGTTTTTTCTAATTCTATTCCTATCAGGGTTGCAGAGTCGAAGCAAAATTAGTTCGACTCCAACTCCGACTCTGCCTCCCGGACTTTATTTCCGCTCGACTCTGACTCCCGACTCTTTAAATGGTAAAATTTCGACTCTGACTCCCCGTAAAAACCTTCGACTCCGACTCTGCAACACTGCCTAGCACGACCAAAGTCGCTTGTAACAAGAGCCCTGTATGGTACTGCAACGAAATGGTAAAGTCCCCCCTCCAATCAAAATTCCTGGCTAGGCCAGAGCCCTATCCTCATTCTGTGATAACCTCCTGACTAGCAAACTTCCTTCTTTGAAAAAGGCAAGTTTTGGCACCACTGATGCACATAAACGTTTCTGACACAAACGGTAGGCTACGGCATCTTGGATCTTGACAACGCTGTCGCAACCATCGCTACTCTTTTTGACTTAATAACAACTCTGCTTAACGGCGTTATCGCACCTGAATTTTTGTCAGATTAGCATAGTACGGCAGCTAACTAAATACAAACCTACTCAAAAATGTGAAGATGTAAATATAAGCATATACTGTTCTAGCCAGACTAATGCGTGCTACTGCAACATGCACCTTAACTACAGTTACGTTAACACAGGACGTAGCGTACATTTTAATCAGATTTTTGTGCAACACTGGAAATCGGACATATATTTTCGACTCTGACTCCGATTTGCGACTTCGGCAAAATCCTTTTTTCGACTCTGACTCCGACTCCACAAAAAAACCTTCGACTCCCTCGACTCCGACTCTGCAACACTGATTCCTATCTAAGTTTCCCAATAGTGTGGTTTGTCAAATATGGGGTAAGTTTGCAGTTATAACTACAGATTTGAACTGACACTTTACATCAGTCCAATTAAAGTAAAAATATAATGAATTAGAATTTAGTTTTTTTAAAGTCAATGAATTTGAATTTAAAAATTAAAAACAAAATGAATGGATCTAACCCTGCTGGCAGCCTACGTCTACAGGTTCCAGTAGCAGTGGCCAAATTTTCAAATTCGTTTATGAACTACTCACAGCTACCAGTTAATAATCGCGTTTCTTAGTCTGCGAGAATTTTTGCAAAACTATCCTTTTATGAGACAAACAAGTGAAATGTAGGCCGTAGGGTTGCCAATGGTGCAAAGTCCAACGGATTAAATCGTATTTTCGAGAATAATGGGAATTGTGAAAAAAGGTTTGGGCACCTCTTTATAACATCAAGTCGTTCCCATTTCTTCAATAAAACTGATTTCGAGCAGTATCTCTTTTAAGTTGCGCTTGCGTTACAGTGTAGTTAAAGTTCTAATTAAGTTCGAGCATTATTTTAAGGTGCCAATTAACGACATTGGTACACTCAATGACTTTGAACTCAAAGGCGATGTCTAAAGCAACACGTAAGTACCAAAAGAGGTTCTCCTTCACGGCCTAATGACAAAACTTTCAAAATTGATTGGGATGCTCGCCGGAAGCCCAGAAAATACTCATGGGGTCACACAAAAAATAAACCAAATTTTTGATACGGTTATTTGCACGACAGAAAAAGGCTTTTCTTATACCTTAATAAAATCACAACTGCATTACGGCCATAATAGTTGTATTGGCGTTACATATACGCGAAAGAAATCAATGTTTTTGAGAAGTCGCTTTCAAGATTTGCGACGATACACACGAGCTCACATCGGAATTTACACGAAAAAGGTGAAAAGCAAGTACATTACGCAAAACTTATGATTTAATGAGCAGAGCCAAATCTCGAACAGGCACATTCAAATTTACAAGCATGTAGCATTAGCATTACAGCAAAAACTGAATAATTCCAACACATTTAACTTGACTTCAGTGCTGCCAGCAAAGTTGGTGCCGCGCTTGAGAAAAAAAGAAGTATTCAAAATTTATTTTTCTACCTCAAAGGAGTACTACAATTCACCTGAAGAAATCGTTACCAAAAATTAAACATAATCTAAAACCCGCCGATCTGATTTTCGTGATTTCCAGTTTCGAGAAAATTCATCCTCATGAAGTGTTGCCAGTTAAAATACAACTTCCAAAAATTTTGTCTCCAACAAACTTCTATATAGTTCAATACATTTTGAATAGCAAATTTGACGTATATAAAACCTATGCATTTTTGCAGACTGAAAATACTCTTCAAGTTATGTCGGATACGCTTTACCGAAATCCAGATTTTAAGTGGCAACACTGCATTCAAATCAAAACGAAAAAATAGTAGAAAGCTCAAAATCGGTTAAAGATGCATTTTTTTAGTTACGTTTTCAGTTGGAGAGAAGCGCTCCTTTAAAGAAAAAAAAAGGATTTAAAATTTTTGAAATCGGAACCTAAACAACGTTGATAAAAAGATATCCCTATTTAGTATTCTACAGTTTACGTTTCTTAACACAATCACAGAATAAATTGATGATGCCCAGTGCGTTTAAAACATTAAAATTAAGCGACAAATCGGAAATACAAAAAAAATGTTTTCTTTGGAAGTTGAACCACACAAGCAACTTTTTCTTTCTGGACGATTTAAATGTGCAACAAATACGTATTTACAAATGCGAATTTCATCAAGTATTATCGTATAGCAAAAATCGCTATTGCACTATAATTATTATGGACGTATTAAGGTGTAATTATTATTTTAAAAATTTAAAGTGTGTTTATCAAATAGAAAATCAACATCCATTACATACACTAACAGCACGATATAAGTTATATCATTCAGAAACATTAAAAAAACTAAAATCGAGCGAAATTAGTACTAAACTGCTAATTCTTTCAATGTATTAGCCCCGTTTGCTAAACATTTTTAATAGTTTTAGCCGAAAGGTCGGAAAAGATTTTTGGAAGTTTAGTACCATATCAACTAGATTCTATATTTTTTTACCATGAAAAAGAATCCTTCGTTCAGTAGTGGAACTTCAAATTTGATAAATCTATGACGTTCATTCTTTGAAACTGAAATCACTATTTATGAGCAAAAACAAAATCGATATATACACAAAGAGAAAACAAAAATAAACTTCATAATGTTCGGTAAGATTTTTGATTTTGATTCAACCACAAGAATATCACACATTTAGCTTCATAATTGATTATAAAGCAGCAGAAAGAAGGGCACCAAATATATTCTAATTTATGGCATATCACTATATGAAATAACAAACATCTACGCAATGCTCTGTACATTGTTAGTAAAACACCTATAACGTAACAGTACCATGCTGCGAAGAAAGAAACAATATTTTATAAAGAGCTAGCACGTGCTATCATGTCCGCAGGGCAAAACATTACGAGGGGGGCGTGATCGAAAGCAGCGAAAAATTTTTTTTAATTGACTAAGATAATGAAAATTTCGTACTCTGCCGGAGAAATTAATGATAACGTTATTTAAGATTCAGCTATCTTTTTCTTCAAATGAAATTCTTTCATTATACTCGCAGTATTACGCCGAAGCGTGTAACGAGTTTGCGGGGCGAGCCATTTGCAACATAGTGTCCAATTTGACTAACCAACAATTTGAACTTCAAACCTCCCACTCCATTGACGAACGCGTTACCGCTCGACTCACTGACCCTAAAATTCGCCATTTCGGCTATTTTGCCATATTTTTTTGTCCATGACTTCATCTTCAGTGTAATCAAACTTCAATAATTTGGTAACGACGTCATTAACTTCCAATGATTTTTTAAAATTTGTTGTAGATCAAACACCAACTTTCATGCTAAAAAAAATGCCCCCCAAGACTTTTGAAAAGCTGGCAGAACAGCTTTTTCACCCCAAGGTAATAACAGTTGTTCGGGAAAACATGCAAATAAAAGCCAATCTCACCCATCAAGCAGAAATTAACTAACAGCACTCAAAAGCAGACACTGCGCTAAACGCTACTGATCAAATCGACATCAGCTAAAAGCTAGCAGAGACAGCTCTCGAAAACAATGGAATGTGAACAAGAAAAACATGCAAAATCTTCTTTAAAACTGGAACCAATTCGAGAAACTAATCAACCAAAGTTATTTCTCGTACCAGAAAAAGCATTCTACCACAAAAACAATCAAACTTAATATCTGTGTAATGGCTTCACGCTTTTTGCGTGTTAGCTCATGCAACGCGACTTTATTTCGGACTAACCCGCGTACAGAAACCTTAAAAGAACTTAAGAAATAAGCAACAAAACTGAAATAATTTTGAGTTCAATACCGAGAAATACTAACTGCATTTCAATCAGATCATTATTTGCTACTGTCAGTGCTATTAGTTGAAAGAAACATGACAAAAAAACACCCGATCAAGCCCATGCTTATACTCACAAAGCACGTGGTTTGTGTGGTGTGAGAACGTGGTTTACGTGCATGGAATTTTAAAGTGGTATACTGTTCAAGCTCACTCTAGAGCGAACAGTTTAGTTTATTCTAAGTACTGGCTAGGACCGTCTGAAAAAACACAAAAACAGTCGTGAAAGATTCGTTTTTTCACGAATCACGAAAGCTCAGGATCATATGAATCTTTGATCAACAAGAATTTAAAATAAGTCAAATGGGTCTTTCGATGCATTTTCTGTTTTGGACTCAGTAGCAGCAGGTGTTGTATTAAATATGTCAAAAGGGTCTGCTTTGGCAAATGCATCAAATGCCCCAGATGGTTCAGCATGCTTGGCTGATTTCACATCGACAAACCCATTTAACAAATCTACAGAGCTGTTAGGGGTTGGGTCAGACTGGGGTGGGGGGCCAGAGGTCAAAGGGTCAAGAAGAAAAATATCACCACCTTTCGAAGCAGAACCGCCGAAAAGAAGATCGCTATCTAGTGGGGAACTTTGGTTAACGTCGGACACAACAGGAATGCCATCCAAAAGAGAACCTCCGTTATCCATTAGGTTATCTGAAAAGGATGTGTCGAGTAAAATGGCATCCTGGGGTTGTGAGTTTTCTGTTGCGACATTGTGGGTCGTTTCTGGAGCTGTGTCACTGTCGTCATAGTCATAGTGAAAGTGCGGTTTATCAAAGTCCTCTTCTTCGTCCTCCTCTCGAAGTGACGTACCTGACTCCTCCTGTTGGAGATCCGCAATTTGGTATTTCGGTTTCGATATCTCGATTTCCAGACTGTCGGAGGAGTCCTGGGATGATTTGGAATGATCTAATGCCGCTTCATCAAGGGAATCTCGATCCTCCTAAAAAGGAACACATAAACTAGTTAGTTTAGTTTATTTTAAACAGAAATTCAGTACGCGCAGGGAATACAGGGATCAAAGGTTGATCATTGAACATGCTACCCTACCTTAAGCCACACAAGGCAGACATTAAAAAACTATTGGAAAGTTTTGCCAAGTTTAAACTCAGTTGCAAAAAACGTGCTATGGAATGAATGGAGTGTTTCGAGAAAAATTGCTACTAAAAAAATCATAAAAATTTAAACAATTTTTAAATTTTAGTGCTGTTTTGAATTTTTGGAAAATAGCCATCATAAAATGGAACAAAATTTTCGCTAAGTCGGAGAATTTTGACTTGCAAACAGCCATTAGCCAGTTCCGAAGTTCAGCATTAATCAATTGCATTGAAACCAGATTCAAAAATTCAATGGATGCAACGAAACAATAATGAGAATAAAAAAATATTTTTGGAACCGTTGTAAATCAATCAATATTTGCTACCAACGTAAATGTGGTTTCAAAATCAAAACGAATCGCAATTTACAGTTCTTTGAAAAACTCAATAAACAAATTTGCCTCGTCACAAAGACTCATTAGTTAAATTATGTACAACACTACAAATAATCTACGTCATTTCGCCACTCACCACATCGCTTGAGCTTGAGCTGGAAGTACCGCCTTCTAAAAACAAGTTAATTTTAACTTTATTTTTAAATGTGTTCAACTTCATTGTGACACAGATTTTTTTCTGATCTCAATTTTCTCATTATGCAAAATATTGCTTACATTGTCTTTATCATTTCGGATTTTTAAAGAAGTAACGTTGCCAGGAGCAAAATCTTATTTTTATTCATCAATTCGAATTTAATACACTACTGGAGTGTATTTAAGGCAAAGTTTGACAAAAGCAACACTTTCAATATGCAAATGAACATTTAAATTGATATTTCAGCACGACTTTGCGGTTATTTTAGTCAAACTTGGAAAAACTAAGTTTAAACAGTTTTAAGTTGTGATAATTTTTTTTTTTTCTTAGAGAATTAAATTAATACTGAAGTTACATTTGAGCCAAATTAGTTTCAGAGTTCTTTCAATCAGCTCTCGAGACATTTTCAATTTGTCACACCAATTACACAATATAATCTGGCAACAGAATTGCGTGCCGCGGAATCGCCTTTCAGTTCAATAACATCAGTTTGTGACTTCTATACGCAGTATCAGCATTCAGACTGGCGCTAAGTTGTAAAATAGATCATCTACGTGACCGAAAATAGCGATAAAAGGTCGCATAAAGTTTGCCATGTGAAATCGACAATTTACTGCAGAATTTGCAGAGGAACTGAAACTGCAATTATTCTCGCTCATGCTGACAACCGGAAAACAGCCAGCGATTGCCTACCTAAAATGACAAGAAAAAGTATCGGCCGTCTCGTTTGGCGCCAATTAAACAACACGAAAATTGAACGCAGTAAGCTAAAATGAGTTTTCAGCCAATATTTTGCAAAATCCAACAAAAAGTATTTTTCTTACATCGGCATTACAATACTTTTTACACTTTATTAAAATACATTTCGGACATCTTTGCCACCTGCTTCTTTTCACAATCCTTCGGTTGCGGTATTAGTGAGGGACTTTATATTAAAAACGTTAATTTAACCATATCGAAGAGCAATTTAAAAATTCTCTTGAAACAGATAGCAAACTCATTTATTAAATTACCATTGGTGGCATCAGACACAGCAACTCGAACTGGGATCACAGCTGCAGCTTGATCATCTAGGATTTGCGAGTTCTGTATCAACAAAAGAAACTGAAGAAACAACTAAACTTGTCAGTCGAGCAAAACTTTCAGTGAATACAAATAAAATCATTGGTCGAATGGATAAGCGTCTGCTCCTGAAACGGTAGACTCGGGTTCGATTCCCTGTCGGGTCAAACCATAAAAACTGGTATATAGTCCCAGTTTTTCTGCTTGATCTTCAGCAATAAAAAAAGACAGTGCAAGTGGTAAACAGGTGGCAGCTAGACTCGAAGACCGAAAGGTTCCTTCGCTGTCTCCTGGCGAAAGCAACTTGGCGAGTAACGAAGGAAACACAATTACCACACCAGTATTCTGCAACATTGATATTGGTTAAACAAGAATTGAGCACATCAGCCAACAAAAAAATGTCAGGGTTGAAAAAATATAAAAATAGTGGATTGATTATATTACCGTAGTACGGAAGTTTGCAACGTGCTAAATGAAATATTGCAATCCACTGTCCAGAGGTGAGAAGGTTGCGAAAAGAAGACCATGAGTAACTATGATCGCTTGGGCGATGGAGTGCTCAGGGTCTAGGCGGTGTGGAAATGGTTACTTCTCTCTAAGTTGAGGGTCTATGACCGGACATATAGTTGCACTATGCCCTCATTCACACTTAAAATTCGAGTAATTCCAAGGAGCCATAAAGAAAAACTTCCAATTTGTATGAAATAAACATAATAACGATGACATCAAGAACGAAGAAAATCATAAGCATTTGAAAAGAATCGAGCTTCACAAGAGTAGAAGGAGGATGCCATGAGAAACCTCGTTTTGGGCAGATCACTGACGGCACACTTTTAAAGTAGCATCAAGTACCTGTTCAATTTCAACTTGCGATTTTTGTAGGACATACTCCCCTTCACTTTCCGTGTCGGAATCTTGTTTTGAATCTTCACGATCTTCTTGCGTCACTTCTGGTTCTTTTGTGTCTTCTTGCGTCATATCCGCTTCTTCTACTTGCTTAGCTTGTGCTTCAACTGCAGCTGCAGCTTCAACGTGTCTCGGTTTCGGTTCCGGTTGTTTTGTTACCGGCTCTGGTTCTTTTGGTTCCGGAACTTCCAAATTTTGAGGTTCTGGTTCATCTTCAAAGTCTTGTCCATCGGGTTTATTGTCTCCAACTATAGAAACCATTACGGTCTGCAAAACAATTCGCCATGTAAGAGAAGTAACAAAGTTAACCACTTGCTACTTCATAAGTTCTAAACCAATGCTAAAACAGCGAGAAATGATGTCCGCCCTGGAGGTATAGCATGCTTGAGGGCCATTGATAAAGCCACAAAATTATGATCTGTCTCATAATGCTATAAAACAATATAAAATGGTGCTATTGATAAACGGAAAAAGAAGTACATATCACTAATTTTTGCGGCACAGTTCGGTATACCGTAGGAAAGCTTGCATTTACAAATCGGCTAATTCAAAAAAAAAAAAAAAAGATTAATTACGCCGGACTTTTTATCGACCTCAGCATCTATCACTCAGAGTATTTGTTAAAAAGTAAGACTTTAATAACAACCAATTACCAAAAATTACAATGTAAGCAAAAAAAAATCGATTTCGGCATCGAATAAGGCCATCAAATGGAATCCGTGAAAATAAGATCTCGGCTGACAATCCTAAGAGAAAGTTCACACACAATACAATCAGACACTCGAAAATACTATACATTGAAACCAAACAATTTCGATTGAAAAGCAGCAAAACCAGAATTCAAATCCTTACTTTAGAAGCAATTTCCTTTTCTCTTCTTTGTGCTTCAGCGGCTTCCATGCGAATATCAATTGGCTTTTTTCTTGTGCTCGGCTCCACAGCGACACCTTGCTGGTTTTCAAACCTACTTTTCACTGATCTACAAAAATAGCACTTATATTGCGAAGAAACAACTGAAAATTGGATACCTGAAGCAATTGAAATCTAATCCTGAGCTGAAAAGACGGAGAAAGATTTTGAGCGGAATTGCAAAAACGCATTTTTTTTTTTGTTCGTGATTAAAAGAAGTTGACTGAAAGAGATTGACGAAACATGGTCCTGAAAACTTTTAACTTCTTCAATTTTGAAACTTCATTGAGTCAAAAGTTGGGCAGATATACTTTGTAGCAGAATCTAAACTCCTCCAACTTGAAATCTAAATGCATACGGGAATCGCGTTTTAAATTTTTATTGTCTTGTCTGCTTTGTTTTAAATAAACAGTGCTATAGCAAAAGTTTATTTTATCATTAAAAACACGTCTTCATATTTCATACTACTACTTTGGCTAATGAAAGAAGAATGACTGATGTTTACCGTAGGTCAGCAACAGGGACAATATCAATCTCTCTGGTGCCAGCTGGAGGTGGGCGCACAACCTCGGCCGCTGGTGGAGGACTGCGCGGAGTGGTGGCTTGTCTCGGTGCCGGAGAACTGCAAAACATTTCACACGGTTAGATTTTTACAAACAGAAATGACAAAGACAGATTGCAAAATCGACAGGTTCTCGTGCTTAGGTGTCGGATTCTCGGTTTATATTGCATTCTATTTGTTTTCCCAAGCCGCAGACGAGTGACGGCAAACGGTAGGTCAAATAAGTTAAAAACTAATTTGTCTCAAAAGTCATCATCTAACACTTTGCATTGAAATCAACAGAAAAAATTGGAACTATTTAAATCAATACAGATAAAATGTTTCAATTAAGTCAAATTATATCTTTTGAATTTTAAAAGGTTAGATTATAGGTTGGATAGTGGGACACAAAATAGAATTATTGATAAAAACTTTAAAAAAAAAGAAAACTCTTCGTCAGTGCCTTTGTGTAACAAGTAAAGATAACATTTCTCACTTTGGCGTAGCAACATTTCCTCCTTTTTCGAACATCTTCTTTGTATCTTTCAAACTAAGCGATAGTTCATAATCCGTGTCTGGCTGATCGGACTGCGAGTTGACAATTTCCTGTGAGAAAAAAAGACTCCATTAGTAGCTGATTAAATTTTCTGGTAATTATTCCGGAAATATCGTGAAGGATTTTGGAAATGCAGCGTTTTTTGGTCTTTTTGACTGGCCAACAATTGTTGGAGTTTGTCAATATGGGAGAAGTCAAACAAGACTGAGAACAAAGACATACGAAACAGCCAACCTTAAATCGTAGAGGGACTTGCTGATCAAATGTCTGGCAAATGTTCATAACCAACTAAGCAGTACGTTGCGAAATCGGCGATGTGGTGTAGTGGTTAAGTAATTGGACTTCTAATCTTATTAAATGCAAGACAGCGTTCAATTCTATCCAAGAGCACTATTGGTTTGAAAGGGTTATAGAACTTTAAATGGCGGAATGCTCCAAAGAAGTCCACGATTGGCACTGGAGATTGGTTGTTAATACATGCGGTGCTGCTTGCAACATCCAACTTCAACCAAACACAAACGGAAAATAGAAGTTCACCAATTAGCACGTTTCACCAAAATTCAAAAAAAAGTTAACCAAAAGCACCATACATCTTTTTGCAACTACTTTGTGGCTCACCCGTGGTATAGTAGTTTCCTTGGTATTAACTGTGTTTCGTGGGGTGTACTGTTCGGGAGGGGGGGCGTTGAATATGGCGACCCTTGACTTCAAAACATCAGTGGATATACTGTAGTCAGGTACTTCCTTCGTACCTGCAGTAGCAGGTCGGACCACATCTAAGAAAAAGTTTTATACTTGATATCGAATGTAATTAGGCACAGCAATCAGAATCGCAACAGAAGCACTCTGAGTAGTAGAAGTTAGACGCCGCGTTGGAATATATTTCATTTTGAACTGGAGGATCTTGATACGTTATCAAAAAAATAAAAATAAAAAGGTCAGTACCAGTGCACTATAAATGTTTTCAACAATTTAATGACATTTATTTTACGTATGAAAACCGTTTCCGTGCTTGGCCGCTTCCAAAAATTGATAGTTTTTTTGCTTAAATAAGTTTTGGTGATACAAGCAATATGCTACCCAACGCGGAATGCATTACTATTGCAGTTTGTACAAGGCGCCATAAATAAAATAAATATTTCATAAGTAAACACTTACCACTTACAGCTACATAGCATATACCTTTTTCGTCGGAAATTGTCTTCGCAGTTTCGCCGTCTACGTTATCTGTAAAAATAAAAATTTAAACAGCTTGAGAACTCAACAAAATGCGGGATGTCATAGCTAAAGATGAAGTCTACCAAAACTTACGGTGATGAAACGATCTTCAGGAACTGGAGCCCGTAGCGCATTACAAATATTAAAGTCGCTTCTGATATTTTCATAGATTTTCGTTGGAGTAATTTGCTTTGAAAAGGACTAACTTAGTTAATAAATAAGCTTGATAAACTGATGTCAATGACAGTAAAGGGTCTGCATGAAACTGTGCTTTTTTTTAGAACTTGTAAATTTTGAGTCGAGGCTGGCTGATTATAAATCTTCAGCCTCATACGTTTTCAGTTTGTTCTTAACTTTAATGTAGATAGTAGAATAAAGCGACACAAATTTATTCTTGCTTAATAGCTAATTCTTTTGTTTTTGATCATCACTAGTTCACTACTGTTAGACAAATAAGCAATAGCAATCGACACAAGGCCAAGAAAACTCTAGTGATTACTTGCAAATGCGCTGTGTTAGATAATGTTTTAATTATTTCTTTCATGCTGAACCACGCATTGTTCTTAAATTTTGAGTAAAAATGAGCCTCCTGCTTTTACAAAATCATTCTTATACAAAAATTGTATGCTTCCAACAAAATTCCATGTGTTTTTGTATGCTAAAATAAGTTAGACAAGCCTAAATTAGCGCAAACATCAGTACCTTCTTTTCTGCCCGAACTGGTCCAATTTTCTCGACTTTGCTGGCGTCGTGGTGGAGACACAGGGAGCGGAGGGGAGGCGGGAGATTTTGAATTCTCGAACATGTTCTTCATTGAGCTGACTTTGACCGCAGGAACATAGTCGGCCGTTTCTTTGGTGCCCGCTGGTGGCGGCCTGACCACTTCACTCATGCTTTGCTCGCTTTGTGCCCCACTGGTTGTACTAGCGTCTTCGTTGCTCAAAGCCGGAGACTTGGAGCGCTTACTGCTCGAAGATCGGGACGAAGTGATACTCTGCCGGCTCGAACTGCGACTTTCCCGGCTACTGCTCGATATTGAGCTCCGGCCTGTACGGGAAGATGAACTGGTGCTACTGCGACTTGATCGCGTCCGTGGACTTCCTTTTGGTTGCGATGTCTCGAAAAGAGCCTTTGTGTGCCGTAAATCGACACTTGGAATATAGTCTGGAGTCTCCCTGGTGCCGGCTGGAGGAGAACGCACGACCTCTAGTTCATCAGAAACCTTACTTCCACTACTTTCGCTGTCACGCTTTAGTATAGGAGTAAGTTCGCGCTAAAAACAAAAACAATACAAATAAAGCGTAATACCGGTAAGGCGGTAACCAATTTAACTAAAAATACAACAGCACCCAAACAAGTGCCTTTGATAAACTCACCAAATGAATATCGATGCTTTTATACGTATAGATTAAATAAACTCTTGTTTAACGCTCACCCATAAACCACCAAAAAAGAACAATTTTTACATTTTAACTCAAAGATTTGTCAAAAAAAAAAAAAAATATCAAGTCTTAATGAGGCCTTTAGTAACAAGAAAACCCAACCAGAGGTAGGTCGGTGAGCTATAAGTTGATGTATGTGTGCTACAGGGTTGCCACAAAAACAGCAAAATCAAATTTCAGGACTTTTTAGGTCATTTTTCAGGACTTTTCCAGGGCTGTTTAAGACTATTTTTATAGGACTTAAAAATTAATTTTCACTGTTACTCCAAAACCATAGGAAAGCCTCTACTGTCGCCGCTTACGATTTTCTAGCGGCGCGCAAATAGCATTTACAAAAGTTAAGTCTTAAATTAAAAGCTAAAATTTTTCTGTTTAAAAAACGTCTCAATTTGGCAGCGTGCCGAGCCAACTGATGCAACTTACACGTATAAAAAACCAAGGTCCGGGGGCAGAGCCCCAGCAGCCAGAGACTAATGGTGTCTGGGGTCAAAGCCCCCAGCTGCTGGACGATTTCTTTTAACTTAAAAAACTGGTAATTTTAAGACCATTTTGATCAAATTTTGCACTTTCTACGAGCCATTTGAAAGAAATAAATTGCCAAGATTTGGAAGCCAGTTGAAGAACTGAAACGCGTGGTCTTTTCCAGCTCCCCGAAACCCTTACTCACAAGTCAAGTTTAAAACACGTCTAAACGCTAGCATTTTGGGGTTAAATTTCTAAGGAACCTGTCTGAGAGGGGAAGCCCCTTAGCTCCCCTGGTTGCGCCTTGCGCCATTGCTCACTAAGTAAACGAATCTACTATTCTGTTCTGGTGTACCACGGGAAAACCTTCCAGATATTTTCCAGGACTCATAAACAAATTTCAAGGACTTTTCAGGACCGGAAAAAAATCCAGGACTTTTCAGGATGTGGCAACCTGGTGCTAGATGGTAGCTGCATTAATTTTTGAGAAAAATATACCAAATTTACAATTCTAATAAAAGGCCAGCTTTCATGAATAACGTAAAACTAAAAAACATGCTGTAACCGCGCAAATTATTCATATATGTCAGTTTTCCGAGCAAAAAAACAACAACAAAAAGAAAGTAAAATCATCAGATCAGCATAATTCTGCACGTAAATATTACTGTTTTCTTTTAAGCTTGTCAATCAAACTAAACTGAGTTCGAAATTTAATTGGTATTGAACATTTACTACTTTTTACTATTGTGGTCTTTATTTTAAGCTTGTAACAACTACAGCTCGACCAAAGACCAGAACGCTGAACTCGAATTGATCAATTCGCAATTCTTCTTCAGACTCCAACGTGTACCATTGGATGAAGTTGCATTTTTCACAACACGATATACTGTAGTACAATGCCTACCAAACACAATTTTTTGTTGTTATTTCTACATTTTTTTGTTGTTCAGTCTCACTCAATTTGCTAAATGCACTTGAAGCAATTAGACATTATTTTATCTAGATTCAGATATTACGATGTTTTTAAATCTAAACAGCTTTTCCAAACTGATCAAACTCCACATATGGCCTAATGGAATGATCGCATGACAGCAAAATAACACCTAATTGATTGAATTACAAAATGACTGGCTTAATAATGCCCAAGGACATAAAACGACCTCGGCGTTATTCTATTCATAAGGACCTTCGCTTATTTATGTTATTTATATGAGCAAAGTAAATATCATCTGCGTGTGTACTTTGTGTAGCATGCCGATAGTCTAAATTTTTTCGGTCATTTAACGGTCATGGACCTTAATTTTTAGTTACTGACCGAAAACCTTCACTGAAAAACTGTCCATATATTTGCGTACATGACCTGAAGTTGCGTTTGCAGCTGTAAAAATGACAGAAATTGTTTGAAATGACCAAGTAAGTTTTACTCAATTTAGTCTTTTCCACGAAAATTTCAAGCGGAAAAATAAATCCAGCTGATAGTAAGCTTACCAAATTTCGAAACCAATTCTCGACTTATTTAACTTTTTTACCAACTAAATTCTAGCAAACTACGTCTAAAGCCGTTATGCCAAAATTAAAAAAAACTTAGACTTGAATTCTAAAACATTGTTTCATGTGACGTCATCAATTCTCATACCAATACTTCTCATCAATTATTTCGTCAATGAATTTGAAATCCTTTTTTTTTACAATTTAGGACAAAATTCTTCTCGTAACTTGTCTCGCCATTAACAAAAATTTTTTAAATGCTTCAGTTTTATTAGATTGATGATAACACAAACGTTTTTAAGCTAACTTAGCACAGCATACGCTTTTCAAGAGTGCATGAAAATGAAACATAGCAAAGGTGCACGAATTCTGCAGCCTTGACACAGATTAGCAAAAAAAAACGCATCACCACCAACCGACTAAAAATTTTATTGCTAGGTAAAAACGCTTCAGCATTCGGAGAAACGGCTAGATAGCTGAAACCATTTTTAATCATGCATGAGCTGCAACATAGATGACAATGTGTTCGCAGATATCGAGAAACCGCATGCAGAAACTTTTCCACCAATCCAATCAAACTTAACAATACATTTACCAAATATGGTAAGCTTAATCACACTTAATGGCAAACTGTAAGGCCCGGTCTACACTGGGGATAAAGCCGCGAACGTACGAGTGTATCTTTTGTTTATTTTAACCAACGGGCAGTTGTACGCTGGTAAGGTGGTACGCAGGGCGTACAGAATTTCTGTTAAATAAACTGAAAATACGCTCGTACGCTCACGATTTTACGCACAGTGTAGCCGGCATAAACTTGAACAAGCTTAAGTTTTAAGCGGCCAATTAAAGTATTGCATACTCGTAGGGATATATCTAATGCTCTAACGATCTATTTATCCACCTTACGTTATTTTTCAATGAAACATTGCTTTGGAAAACCTTGTAAATTTAACCATATGAGATTTATTTATGGTAGAAAATCAAAACCTTTAGAGCAAAATGTTCGGAACAATCAAAATAGTTTAAATATGAAACACAAAGTTAAAAGTCACAACAAAAAACATAAATTGTTTCCTATTGTTTTGGTTTTGGGTTTTATATTGATAATGTAAAATTTTTACAGCTAATCACAGAAAAGTACATCACGTTTCATTTATGAAACGTAACTTCTCAAACGTCTCACATATCCATTGCTTTAGTATTTGCTTTCCATCGTTTTACTCTTTTAACTAACATTGAAACAACTGTCTTCAAAACGCATTACTACATGAAAATCATCTACTAAACGTGTACTAATGTTTAATATAATTGTTCTATTTTCAACATGTTGAAAACGAAAGTTCGGAGAGAAATCGTAACATGTTTAATGCCGTTAATTTTTTTTTCTGTTATTTATAAGCAATTCGTGGGTAATCTGGGGGGCTGCAGACTTTAAAGACCGAGGCCAACTCGCAATCGCCCCAGTCAACCATTAGATATTTTTGATTCTTTGCAGTATTATGCGTCTTTGATTTATTTTATCATTTCTTCCAGAAATCAAGAGCGCATCAGAGCCTTTGATTGGACTTGTACAGATGCTGTAATTTCACTTTCATTTAGTTTTTATTCTTGTGGGATATCATTGTTTTCTATAGGAAGCAGAACTTTAGGTTGAGACTGGGTGCTCTTCAATTTTCGCAACTTCTAAACCTCATTTTGTTCTTAATGTTATTCGACAATACAGAGACACAAATCAATTCTTGCTGGGCAAAAAGTTGTCTTTTGCAATAGATTATGATTACAGTTGAACAAATCAACAATCGTAAAACAGAGAAAGTCAAACAAACTCTGCAGATTACTTACAAATGCATTGTTCTAGCCAGCGTTCTTAATTAATTTCTTTCAAGCTGAAGCTGGTATTGTTCTTAACTTGTTTTTTAAATTTTGAGCAAATGAGCCTCGTGTTCTAAAAAATTGTTCTTATAAAAAATGTACTTGTAAGTCTTTGGCTAAAATTGCTTTCTTGCTGAGAAGCTGCAATCTTTATTCGTAAATGCCATTAATGGAATAGCACTTGCCGTTATTTAACAGAACTACCATACGCATACGAAAAAAGTCCTACTGCTCCAAGTGTCATCTACATGTTAACAAAGATTCCACAAGATAGTGCAAGTGGAAACTAAGAAACATGATTGTGCATCTCCGCTTTTTACAAGAGTAAGCAGAATTTTTTTTTAATTTTTAATGTTTTTTGAACAGGTAAAAAAGTCACGCTGGAAGTTGAAGTTGAATCGGACATGGAAACTTTTGAACTGATAATGAACTTCAGATTCGAGGTTTTTGCAAATACAGTACAATCAGAGCGAGCTCTCAAACGCTTGAGGTGAATTTATACAGTATCCGTTTTTCGTCCGTTTTTTACGTTTTTGCTTCTCCGTGAACAAGTATGTCCTTTTTCATCCGCATTTTTATATCTCCATATCCGCACTAACCAAACTGTCACATACTGGACAAAAGTTGTCCGAAAAAAATTTTTCGCAGAGATACAGCCTTATTTTAAAATATCGCTCTTATCGTTCATGCACAAAATTTTTATCAGCATGTAACAGTCTACTTTGTGCGGATATGGACTTATAAAAATGCGGATAAAAAAGCGCATACTTTTTCAAGAAGCAAAAACGTAAAAAAACGGACAAAAATGGACGAAAAACGGACACTGTGTAAATTCACCTTTAGATGATGGAGATGCTTCAGAGTTACACACAAAATAATCGATTTTAAATTGAGCCAAGAACCGTAATCACACATTGAGAATGACACTACGAAGGGTGATGTTATTACGCAGACTTTTCCGCGGACAAACACGCAAGAGTTCTTTATACAAAAACGGTACAATTATCGTTCTGGGAAGCAGAAAGACGAGAGGAATTTATTCACCACTCAGTACCAGCAAAAAAAGAAACTGAATAAACATTTGTGGAAAAAAAGAACAGAAATATTAAAGCAACATCTTCTTATAAAAGCAGTTTACACTACACCGCATTGAAGCATAACGAATAATTTTTTTGTTTGTGTTAGTCAAACTTCACTGCACTTCGCTAAACTTTGCTTTACCTCACTGAGCATCACTATAACAAGAGATGCACTTATCTTCGCTATACCGCAATTTTGTCGAAACCATTACTTATTTTGGTTATTTCGTAAGCTAAGCAAGTATGGTACCTTTGAATTTGATTCGCGGTGGCGATTACTCTAGTTGGTATAGCTTTGGGTTAGTGATCGAAAGGTGGCTGGCTCCTGGTTCTAATCCGAAACTGGTAATGTGTCGATATACCCTTGGTAACGACATTTTAAGCTTATTTTCCGTTGGAACCAAGCAGTCGTCTACTTGTTGTGTGGCCCAGCATGACAACAGACATGCTAACAGGACCCAAACAGGATGCTATGAGTTGGCGAAGTACGACAGCGCAGAGTGCTTGGTATTAATACGTATCACTGAATGAATTAAATTTGATCTACCAACTTGAAATAAAATCACTTGTAAGTAGCGGGCAAAAAGATTGTTTTCCAAGTTAGTTTAAGCAACTCGAAAAAGGTTCAGTAAATTACTCGAAGTCAGTACATAGATACTTGGGAATTGAAAGTTAATGGAAATGCTAAGCTAACAGGGCGTTCACATTCAAGCGTACAGCTTACAAAATCAACAAATGAACGACTTTATCAATTTGCAAATAGCACAGCAGCTGTATCTACTAAAATATGACACGCTGGAAGTGTTCTTCTTGCATGCTAACTTGGCTCTGAACTTCTCCCACAACAGTTCATAGTATCATGACCAATTGGCCACAACAGTCCGACTTCATGATTTCAATTTTCGTTATTTACAATTGCAACAAACGAACTTGAATTTGAAAGTTAGAATTACTTTGCGTTTAGTATTAATTTAGAACTTCCAGCAAGTGGCAGAATTCATAGCGATTAACGACTTCAACAAAAACTTCGCGTGAAGAGGGGAATGACAAACGATCACCGCCTATTGGCAATCGCAACCAATTATTCAAATGGTGGTGGTGGTGGTACTACCCGACCCCTTCCGAGGGATGGGGGCGCGGAGGAACTCCGCGGAGACCCAACAGTCGGGCCACACCCCAAGGTCTGGACCATAGATCGAGAATAGAAAGAGAGGAGCCAAAGATAGATTTGCGAAGGGGTTCAGAAGCAGGACAATCGAGGAGGAGATGATTGAGGTCCTGCAGAGGGTGTCCACAGGCACTACAATCAGAATTCTCCTTCCGACTGATCCTGTGAAGATAAGAAGATAAAAGAAGACTGTGACCATGGCAGCGAAGACGAGAGAGCTCACTGCGTATGGAGCGAGAAAGAAGAAGTTCCTCCGAAGAGACTTCGGGGACTTGGAAGTTCAGGTGGGAGTGAGAGATGAGACGTCTCCAATTGCGGTATTGGGAATAACGGACTTTGGCAATAACTGGGAGGAGAGGGCTAGGGATCGCATCAGTGTTCGCATCTGGAGCGGGAGATCGGCCAATTATTCAGATCGGCCAATTGGTCGAGCGGTAACGCGTTCGCTCTGGAGCGGGAGATCTGAGGTTCAAATCTCGGGCCGGTTAAATCCGACACAGTGTTGCCAATGGCTCGCCACCGCTGCGACGTTTTCTTCAAAGGGAACTGTGTTGTCGGGGCGAAAGATGCGGAGATGGGCCCCGCAAACTTGTTACACTCTTCAGCGTAACACAGCGAGTATAATGAAAAATCTGGTTGATTTGATTTAACTAACCACCCATTTGGTCTTTTAGCCCTGCCATTCGGTAAGGTAGTTTTTTTACTTTTAATCCGACATTGTATTGATGTTGTCTTGAGGGTCTAACGTCTATCCAGTGTTACTTCTAAAACGGTATGTTATGTTCAGTAAGTACAAGTTCGACTCCCCGTCGAATCAACTAATGACCAACTTATAAAAAATGATATTCACATCTTTCCTGCTGGACGTTCATCAACAAAAGGAACAGAGCTTCAAGTGGTAGCACAGATGGGGAATTGGCGGACCATAACTAGTAGGCCCGGACGATTAGGCGCCAGAGCCAAATTTTTTTATTTTTGCAAAAATTTTCAAATAACATGATACCATATTTCACCAAGCATTCACCTTTTGAGAAGCTTTATTGACAGCAGGTCTTGGTGAATGGGTACTTTCTGTCATTGATTTGTATCTAAAAACAAAATATTATAACCTGTATATTTCACTGCAAACCTATTCTACTTTTGTACAAAATTTTCGCCCTTCGCTCGCACATTGCTGATGAATTTAGAGCATTGCATTTTTTTATGCCTTTCCTACCAACTTTAAATGCTTTTCCTACTAACAGTGTTTTTGCAGGGTTCCACGTTTAGTAAAATTAAGTCGAATGACATAACCACAACGCCTAATACACATCCAACAATAATGTGGTGATGGTCATAGGGCCCCTATTGTTTGGCTCGTTTTGGGAGGCTATATGGTGCTTCATTTACTTCATATAGGTATGCAGCTGTAGCCTACGTTTTTTGTACAAAAGGAATTACCGGTATTTAAAAATAACTTTTTACTATTGCAGTGACAATCTCGCCGTCAGCACCAATATTTAAAAATATAATTGAAGGAATAGATAAAATAGCTTTAGGGACAAAGATACTAGTTATGTCGTTATGCCAAACATTGCGCCAATAGTTACAGAACCCATCTCAATCACATCAGTTCGTAAAAATAGCGAGCTGCAGCACTGCTCAATTGGTAGAGCGTCCGGTTTGGGAAAAAAAAAACGCTGGCTCCCAGTTCCTAATCGCTTATAACCCATTGGGTCTATGCAGTCTTCATTTTTATAGTTGACAAATCAAAAGGCAAGTACGTACATTTGAATGAGCTAACATTGTCGAATCAATTGGCTAAAAATGCCAATTAGAACAAGCATGACTGAACATAGATTGTAAATCTTAAGTTTAATTAGAGCAGATGTGCTTTAAGATATTCAGCAAACAAACGTCTAATTGAATGTGTGCTCAGTCGTCATTAAGCCAGTGTAAATTAAGTGGCAATTAACGATGCTAAGCATAAAAGTCGACATAAATATCGTGGGCTACATCTGCATAACTATACGAAGTATATAAAGCATCCCGTTGATCACAAAACGAGCAAAAACAATAAGGTACTGTGACAGTCACACATTATTGTTGGGCGGTATAGTAGGTACGCTGTGGTTATGTGATTCGACTTCCAATTTTAGTAAATGCAGAACCATGTTCGATTCTTGCCGAAAACACTATTGGCAGGAAAAGCATTTAAATTTAAAAAGGAGCAACGCTCTAAATCTGTCGGCAATATGTGAGTGAATTGTAAAAATTCCATGCTAGAGTAATAACATCTAATCTCTGTTCCGAACTCGGCAATGAAAAACCAAAGCTTAGCCAAAATTAATAAAAAAAAGAATGCAAAACAGAAGTCAAGTTTGTCGGCAGCGTGACCCGAGGGCAAAGGCGTCGTTTGTACAACGACCCTGACCGCATGATCCGGGTTTAACCCCCATCCTGGTCACATTGTTGCGTCCTTGAATAAGACGCTTTACGATGATTATCTCTGTTTGGTGGCTCCGAACAAGAGGCAAATTTAGGGTCCACGACAACTGACCGCGACAAACTGACCGCGAAACAACTGACCGCGAACAACTGACCGCGAACAACACTGAGTGGCGAGAAGGGCGATCCTAAATATATTTTTACTATCCCCAGAGCCATCTTTCCCAAACCCTCACTTTGTGACGAAATCACCGCGACGAAATCAGTGACGAAATCACTGTAACAAAATCGATGGTTCGCGGTCAGTTTGTCGCGGTCAGTTGACTTGGCTCGGCAAATTTATGTGGGAAGAAATCAAACGTCAATCTTTGAGCTTTGAAAGAGATCAATTTCTAAGCAGGTAAGGATTCGTCCAAAATAAAAACACCATCATCGCTTACTTGTGAGTGGATGATAAATATGGATATAACAATCAATCAATCAATTACTTATAAAGGATTGCATAAAAATTTACCTTTTTAATCTATCTTTCACGGATTCTTTGCCGATCATTTCATCGAAGACAGGTTCACCGGATTTCACCGGTTCGTCTGCTGGTGTTACTTGAAAAAAGAATGCTGCGGTTAGTGGTTGTATTGAAACATATAGGAAGCAAATTGTTTCCGTAGTGCTTCCCAATAAACGATTAGGTCGTATAGATACCACCTTGCTATATTACAACGTTCGATGCTCAAATTGAGTTCTAGGATTGCAATAGAAAAAGTTAACAAAATGCGGCCATAAAAAGATAAAATATTGATTGTACTCTCAGTGCGGAATTAACGTTAAACAAACAGTTTTTGAACTGAAATCAAAGAATTGGGCAAAGTTAATCAATTTGTTCAAATCTAAATCAATTCAGCGTTGGTATTCGCAAGTCAATTAAGTCAATGCAATGTGCATTCGCGGTGCCAACTTAATGAAACTTACCTATTTGGGACACTAGCTGAATGTGCATATCGATGTTGCTATTTCGCGACAAATATAATTTCATTTTAGTAGGTGCCATTTTGAAAACAACTTTTTGCTACCACTTTGTTCTTACGCTTGTTCTAATTAACTTAACCGATAAAATAAGCAAAATCTAGCAGAGGCTAAGCTAGTAAATACAAATAATCACGAGCTGTCAAAATTAATAGATACAACCTTAAATAGTCTTTCCGTGCAGCAAAAAAAGACTTTTTTTTTCGAAATTTCGTTGTATCTAGTCTAATAAATTACAAATTCCATCTCTCAAAAAAAAAACAGTCTCTGCTTCATATTTAACGTACCATTTTGATCGTCATGGCTACTCCCATCTACTTCAGCAGCTGGAGTCTGAAAAAAAAGCACAATGAATGACCTATTTTGACCGTAGGTCATCTTACAAACGCGAATAGTAAACAATTATAGTTTACGGTTGATTGAGAGTACATAGATAATGGAATTATGTAATTCTGTTACACTAAAGGTATTCCAAAATCGCTACATTACTCATCGAATTACATTTAAATGTCTCACTATTACATGTTGATTTACAGATTTGATTTTGAATGGCATATTCTACATGATATTTCACATGCTTTGTAAACTAACTAATTTTTAGCGAATATTTTCGGATGACAGATTTATTAATGTAAACAACCGCGTATTTACAACTGTGACAATCACGGCAAAAATGTCATTATCGATTCATTCATTTACCTCTATGAACCAAACACTCGCGCGTCTGTCAAACCACACAAGCAAAAAACACCAAAGCCTTTCGTCAGGCTAGGCCACCATTACGGGTGGATTGTAAGGAACCAAAAGATCAGAGTCGTCTCTTCCATGAACACAACGGCGCATTGCCAATTCGGGAATCAAACCGGTAGTCCGAAATCTTAATCACTAACCCGACGCTCAACAACTGATTTAGGCCGCCCTAAGTATGAATTCCTAGTAAAATTATCGACGTAAAATTTTTTAAGCGGGTGCGGCTTCGTCCAAAATATAAGCGCTACCAACGCTTCCTCGCCAGTAGAAATTGGATCGATTCATTGGATGTCACAATTCTATATCCCACCAAAAAATCCACAGCTATTGTACCTGCTGTCTTGGTGATGATGCTATCCGGTTATAGCCGGTTTTTTCTGGTTGTGCTTTTCTTTTCGATAATTCAGGAGTGACCAGTTGTTCGTCTTTCCGACTTTCAAACTGAGATTTTAAACCGCTTAAATTAACGGCAAGATTTTCTGTTTCCGATCGTTGCTCGGTCTCGTAGTGCTCGTTTGTTGGCGTCATTTCGTCCTCAAATCTACGTCAAACATCAAGTTGAAGTTACGAAAAAAGTGGGAAACCCAAAAAATGGAAAAAATTTCTGAAAATTTCTCAAGTGAACACCATTTCAAATATACTAAGCAACAATTAACACAGTATATATATGGGCGAGT
The DNA here is from genome assembly GCA_963965965.1 of Trididemnum nubilum. Taxonomy (NCBI): domain Eukaryota; kingdom Metazoa; phylum Chordata; class Ascidiacea; order Aplousobranchia; family Didemnidae; genus Trididemnum; species Trididemnum nubilum. The sequence goes on along the minus strand of OZ014477.1, from coordinate 30,182,399 downwards.
TCGGTACAACTAAGCAAAAAAGGTCCCAAGATGAGCCCTTGTGGCGCTCTTCCAAATATCGTTTGCTGCATAGCAGAAATAAAAAGTATTTTGTGGCGAGAAAATACCGGTAATTGACAATTAGACATTGTACAGTGTACACAGCACATGCCAAATGAGAATTCATAAATAAGATATAGAGAAACAGACATAATGCGACACTAGGCAGAGTGGCATGTATGGCTTCGAAATCGGCTTATTACGTGATAACAAAGTCGGATTAACTTAAGCCAAGTTTCATCTACAACGCTTACAACTTCGCCTACAGCATAATTTTCAGTGCAATTGGTTTGCGATACGTAACTTGTAGCCCCTACTGACTTCATTGTTAAATCTAAAACTCTCCTATTCGGTACATCACGCAAAAAATACGTAATCAATTCGCCGCTTTAATGATTAACGAAGGTCACAAAATGCCCAGGTACCATTGAACGCCAGCTGCGCGTCATTTTTCAGAAGGACACAATGCTGTAAAATCTCTTGTAGCATATAGCGCGTTGTGTACTACAAATAAGCATGTTCATCAACAGCTTCACACAAGGCTTCTTTAAATGTTAACCGTAGCAAAACTTCAGAAAAACAGCTAGCCCCTTTTTAACAGCGAAAGAGGTCACAACAAACTTAGTATTGCTTGTTGCAAAAAGGTTAGGTAATAGCCAAATTGTCCAATATTAACATTTTTGACACATACGGTGTTCTTACAAACACTTCCTTGATAGCAAATTTGGATCTAACTCACTAGAACATGGGCAAATTGCAAAGAAAGATAACCATAGTCTTCATATCATAAACTTTGATTGTACTGAGTGTAGCTGTGAAATAATTTTATTTTAAGAACCATCTCACTTTTAGTTTCACATAGCAAGTAAAACTAACCGCTACCTTTTACCAGCACATGCAATAGCAAAGCAAGTTAGCATTTAAAATTAGCTTAGCAAGACAAAAAGAAAATGTGCGTTAAGTCGAACCGAATAGAATGCCAAGATAACCAAACTGTGAAATTGCAATCAAATTCACTGCTTTCAAGTTGAAGTGATTATCAAGAAAGAATGGTGCAAGTCGTGAATACGAAAAAAGCACAAACACATACAAGATGATCACCACGTATACTTGGCGTGCAATTCGCGTCAAAACGTCTCAAAAGTAAAACCGACCGCGTCAAACTGGTCGCAGTCAAAACGCTCTGATTCTTAACATAGTTGCCAGTATATTTTTGCTTCGATAGACAAACACTGTTAGGCTTATACGCGAAACTTACGCCAAATATCCGCTGGCTAAAAGCCGGGTTTACACTAAGCGCACAATTTTGGGCACACCATCGCATCTTTTGTTTGTTTCAACCAAATGCTGCTTTCTACGCTGGTGGGAAAGCGCGTTGGGCGTAAGCTACAATTGGTTCAAAAAACTGGACAAGATACGCTCGTGCGCTTACGATTGAACGCAAAGTGGACATCAACCACAAGCGCCACACTATAATTATGCTATCATGCACCTTATTTTTTTATTAACATTCCCAGACGATTGCTGTCTAGTAGGTGGACTCCTGAATAAAAGAATGTGTTAGTTCATGCACGAAACAGCACCAAAATAACAAGTTATTATTCATGATACAAGGGCACTAATGCTTACAACTTAGTGTTTTAATACGGTATTTTTACCATCAGAAGACGGTAATGAGGAAGTTCAATTCTTTTCACACCAATTGATCAAAGTATTTCACAAGGTTTGGTATTGAAAGAAATTTCAAAAGCTTAAAAATTGAAATGTTCACAAATGCTTGTTTTACTCCTGACAGCTAAATATAATTTAGAACGCCTTTGGTTTGATGCTCCTTGAAAGGAAACATTTGATGCTCCATAAAGCCGAAACATCTTTATTTGGTACCTAAAACAAGCTAGCTTATGACATATTGAGTTCTTAATGCACACCGAAACAAGCAAATTCAAAAAAGTAAAAAATAATACGATAGCACTATTTCCCAAAGAAAGCATTTTACTTTTTGACCACTGATAATACCCAACTGTAAGCAGCAACAGCGAGTGCCCAAGTGTCATAAACTACAGTTTTTAAAGATTGTTAGTAACGCAAAACAACACCACTCAAGTCCAAACAATATAGCAGTTTCTGCGTAATTTGGTCGGTAATATATTGATAATTTAATCAATCATTATTTTCCTCTTCTGATACTTTTGCCAAATAAATTTAATGTGTCGTTACAAATTTCAAGCAAAATTGTAATGGAATACTACAATAGAAAAGTTTTCAAAGGCAAGCGTTGGTCTCTACCGCAATCGCAAGTTCAACATGAGCTTATGTGTTGCATTAATCGGATCCACATTTGTTCAGAATCCATCGATACAAATAAACCTCAAAAACTAAATATTGGACTTGCGGCAAAGCAACAGCTACAATATTTTGCCGTCATCCAGGCTGTAAGTTACGGCATATTAAGTCTGGCATTGCTTCTAGCGCAAACGTGCCTTAAGGTTTACACTGGTAGTGGAAAAGGCTGCAGTGCGGTTATTTTGAAACAAAATATGAGCGTGCAAGCAATCTATTGCAGTGGAGCCAAAACTTTCGGCATTCCTAAAAAGGTGACCCATCTCTTATATCTTCTAATTAAGTAAGACAGGAGTGGTACGATAATAAAGTCTTTTCTCTTTCAAAACGCGTTTAAATAATTAATTAAAAATGAAAATAATACGTGAAATGCTTACAGCGAATAAGCCTTTTTTGTAAGGGGATAAATAATTGAGCAGCAATTGCTTATAGGTGCTATAAAGTTAATAAGTGTTTATTCAACAGCGAAATGAAATGTGAGCAACTTTGCAAAAAGGGCTGAAAGCTAAAATTAATGGCAGGTTGAATTCTAACGGCTGCAATGGTATTCGCGGCAGTTTATGCGTAAATTGATTGCCTGAAATTCGCATCTTACTACACCTACTTGTTTACTTGTTCCTTTATAGCAGCGTTTGACACATTTCTTGGAGATTTGGGGCGAGTTTTACTTGCTGCCTGCAACATCAATAAGAATTAAGAAAAGTACAAATATATGATTTTTACATTTAAAGTTAGTTTTAACAGCAAAGTATCAATTTAAAAATACAAAAGCAAGATAGGGTCTATACCATAAGCGTAATCAAGATTTTTGATTGGGGGAGGGCCAAACCACAAATCACATGCAATGACGTCATCACAAATTTTCAAAAGAGGAACTTTTCGTGGGTCAAAAATAACGTACAAGACCAGAAACCGTGGTCTGGTTTACCAAAAGTTAAAAAGTGAAAATGTCTAAATCGGGAGACGTGTTGAGTAAACTAGAGTAACTCAAACAGATCACAGGCGGAAGTCTGGGAACGGAGCCGCCGGAGGCTTTGGGGGTCTGGGAGCGAAGCCCCCAGTCGCTGAGCGATTTTTTGAAAAAACAAGCTATTTTAATGCTATTGGATAACATTCCACACGTGTTCGGAGCCATTTGAAAGAACTAGATTTTTAACATTTGAAAGCTAATTGAAAAAATTAAATTGTTCAATCCTTTTTTTACTTACAATTAAAGTCCTAAATACCGTTTAAAATCTTAAATTTGGGATTAAATTTTGTAAGTGATTTGGACCAGATAAGGAGAATAAGGAACATTGCCTCCTGCAATTTTTAGAAGTAAATAATAAAATAATATACTCGAAGATATTTCTTAGAGATTTTTGTTTTGTCTTGAAAATAACCAGCTGTAAGAGTACATGTACGACCAGGGGGGGCCCATGCCCCCTCACATCAAATTCAATAATTTGTTCAATGAGCATTTTCCCGAGCTTTTTTTTTTTCAAAAGCATATTGTCACGTAAAAACTGGCAAGGCGGAGGTGAATTAGTATTGAAAAATGGTACAATAGATGATTACGCTTACTAACCATGTTATTGACCGCGCAGGATTTACATTGCGTGGGGCCCCTGGCACTTCGGAGATTTTCGCAAAATCTTCTTACCAAGTATAGGTGAAGACAAAAAAAAGTCTTACGATCTAAGAGTGGGGCCCCTGGTACTTAGCCATATGGCAAAGCCGCGACTGGTTATTGCATTACGTTCATAAAAAGGCAAGATTAGGGCATAAGATAAAAACCTTTAGGACAAAACCTTAATTTCACCCGAGTTACACGTATAAATTGGTTGGCAAAAATTGAACTGAAGGGGCCCGGGCCCCCTGGTCGTCAATACTAAATTGTTAATTGCTGTTGTACGCGTGTATGTTGTACCCAAAAAATGCTAAAAGAAACTGAAGAAACAATAAGCTTTTTTATCACATTTTTATCAATAGTGGTTTTTTAAATAATTGGGGGGACCGTGGTCTATACCTTGTAATTTAATGTCTACTGTTTATAATTTGATACGTTATACTTGTTTATTTTTGAACAGTTTTGTGCAACCTCATTGAAGTAATTTCTTACATCAAATGCGTTTATCAAACACAACATGCATAACAATATGTTTACTTTGCGAAAACAACTTCCATAAATCTTATTTATCTGGTGATACAAATCATATCAGGAAGTTTGGAAAAAGTAGGACTATGCCTGGTGCGACATAACCAAAGAAGCCAGGTGGAGTAGTAATTAACCTTGCGGCCTTTGCATGTCCACTTTAAGAGGCACAAATGTAGAACATTATTGTTATTTTTGTACTGACAACATTGGATATAAAAACTGATCCAACCACCAATATTTTTCGATTGGTTTTGTATTAAAGTACAGTGCGGAAAAGATTATGGTTGTAGCACATGTTTCGATTAATACAACAAGCGGGTTAAAAAAGGCATAGGAAGATACGAGTGCTCAACACCCAACGACTTCAAAAGAATTGCCCAACGTTAATATGAATTTTCATATGGATTAGGAACTGTAACTACATGAACAAAATAATATGGTGACGATCAGTAAATCGTAAATCAGCATTATTTTTTAATAACTGATTAGCTTCTAGTTGAAACAAAAGCCAAACAAATTCAAATAATATTTTTAGGATAGCAATTAATATTATTTACTTCAAAATTAGTTGGTACTATCAATCACTTTAACTTGACTTCCACATAAAAATTGCTCAGGGTCTGCATTAGTTTGGGTCGCTAAACGTCGACCAATGTAGCTGAAGCTCGAGCTTATAAAATTAAAATACAGTAAAATAAATTTAAAATACACAAGGTAATTCTATCACTAAAATGCTGCCTATGAGAAATAAGATTGAATTGCATTGAGATGTTTGCGAATGCTGAATAGTGTTGGTTATTGAGACGGTTTTCTAAGTTCTTCTGAAAACATGTCTACTCGAAAATAGGAAAAATCGGTACCCACATTTGGTCTTAAAAGTGATCCAAAATGAAACAAAACCAATAATATTCTAATTTAGATTTTCACTGAGAAATATTTCTATTAATTTTGTCGTGCATGATGGCAGAAGCAAGAAAAAAGGCATTTCGAAAGCATGCTGAAGAAATTTGAGTTTGTTATTGACCTTACTTTTTCTAGATAGTTCAGTGTAGTTTTGGGACAGTTTTGAATTATTCATGTGGCAAATTAGTGCATGTAAATTGGTCTGGCACAAAGTATATTTTTCGTAATTATTTACTGATCGATTGCCACATATGCCAATAGCTCAAAGGCTTTTGTCAATTCATTTGCGACCATCACAAGAAGATAGCTTTGGCGTCATAAATTCCGGCAATAAGTCTGATCAAGAGCAGTTCAGTTTTGTTTGAACAATAATGGTAGAGCATATTTCACTGAACCATAAAAACAATTGACTAAACCAAGTCAACTGATCGCTGCAGGCGCGCAACCAAGATTTTGCTTGGGGGGCTACGTAAAAGTTAAACTTTTTGGTTTGAGAAATGCTTCAATTGCTCAAAGTACTGAGTAACTGGCGCAACTAAAGCGTATCACAGACGGGGGTCTGGAGGCGAAGCTTTCGCCCAGCATTTTAGTAATTTTTCGAAACAAAAAAATTGCCGTTTTAACGCCATTTGGATCAAATTTCGCATACGTTTAGACTAATTCGAAATAACTAAATTGTTAAGATTTGAAAACCAGTTTAACAATTAAATTTCCCAGCGTCTTAGGCCAGGTGAAATCAGAAACACGTTTAAATGCTTGTATTTACAAAAATTTTCAAGTAAGTTGGCTAAGGAGGGGGCGGAAGCGTGTGAAGCTCCCTCTCTGATTGTACCACTGGACCGCCGAAAACTGAGCACCAGTAGCGTCCGCAGGATTTTGAAAAGGGGGGGGCTATTTTGAAAGAGTGAGAAGTGTGCAAACGACCTTGACTCGAATTTTCATTGATTTTGAATCGGTTTCAGACGGTTTGTCCGAAACTTGAGGCGAAATGTCTCGGAAAGCTCGGAAATTCAAAGCTTTTTTCCGCCCAAAATTAGGTGATCTCCAAAAAAAAAAAGGTCTTCGCCAAAATTCAGAGTGAATTTTCGGCCGAAATCCGAAATTCAAAGCTTTTTTCCGCCCAAAATTAGGTGATCTCCAAAAAAAAAAAAAAAAAGGTCTTCGCCAAAATTCAGAGCGATTTTTCGGCCGAAATCCGAAATTCAAAGCTTTTTTCTGCCCAAAATCAGGTGATCTCCAAAAAAAAGAAACAAAAAAAAAAAGGTCTTTACTCAAGGTCCGTCCCGTTTTTCACCCGAACTCACTCAAATTTCCAGCCGAAAGCCTGATGCCCAACTTACAAAAGGGGGGGGGCATGCCTCAATTTTGCTCACTTTACTATGCAATTTTGCAATCCTAGCGACCCAAAGGGGGGGGCCATGGCACAATAGCCCCCCCCTAAATACGCCCCTGCTGAGCACCAACATCGGGGGCAGTAAGCGATCAGTTAGTTGCGGCGGTCAGTCGTCATAAACATCAGTGGACACGAAGCATTTTTTGGCAAATCCTAGTATAGTAGAATTTGCCTAATTCATCACCTTAATGGGATTAGAAAAAAGTGACGAGTTAGGCGAGCTGACGAATTATGCAAACAGGTAAAAACTCCATAACGGCTTGTTTTCTTGGCCCTTAATTTATTGTAAACGTAATTTGTTGCGTATATTGTTGAATATAGTGCACGTTATCGCTGAAAATAAAGCGATATAAGCTTACAAACTTAGATTTTTTTATTTGACATTGATTTTCTGTAACTTCGCTTGTGAAGAGTCAAACAAACTCACGAATCAAACGATGACAAATAAGACGAATTCAACAGTATAAATTTCAAACATAAGAACACACTATTCTACACCTAAAAATTAGTAAACGCAATCAAAAAAACGTTGACAAGATTATTTAAGACTGGCACATTGCCTTTAAATCCAACTCTCAAGCAAGTTTCTGCAGAAATAGATTGCGACGCGAATCGAACACGCGATTTGGAAAATGCTCGCTTTACCATTACACCACAAAGACGACGCTGCTCAATGGTGAAAATGGTATCTTTCGCCAGAGACCCGAAAGATTATTTGGTTCAAAGTATAAGGTTACAAAACCTTAATGCAATTGCTTCGCAAAAACAATAGAAGGACTCAAAAAGAAAGCGAGCAAAAATTGGAAGTGATCTTGGAAGACAGATCAAGCCAAAGCGTTGAAACTGGTAAATGAAAACCATTGTTCCTTTAACTAATGCTAAAGTTGAATCGTCTTCAGCGGCCAAGGTAAAAGTAGAATAAAAAGGATAAAAAAAAAGGAAGATCGTAGGTGACAATGCTGCTACAATCTTCAAAACTGGATCCTTGTTTTTCAAATCAAAATAGCCATTGTTCACATAATTAAATTTTTCAATTTTAAATATCCGGTTGAACAGTTATGGAATGGTATTGTGCGCAACCGAAAATGACATCAGCAAAGAAAAATTAATGATTAAACGCAGTGCGGTAACAACAAACATAAAAATGTGGTAGGAAGTCGAGTGCTTTATTAGGTATAGCAAACAAATAATGCTACAGCAGTTAACACTCACTCAACCAACCAGATTCAAACCAATCACAGAGATTATTTTCTCAATCAAAATTGTTTTAACAGAATGAAACTAATAATCTTCCCAAAAACGGAAATTGATTCAACAAGGTAAATATTGTTAAGTGGCGAACCTGCAAGCAACTTGACTGCGTTCAGGCCAAAAATAGACACTAGTGAAGATATCTGTGCCGGATTAATCGTAGACTTTTTGCAGTGAACGTGGTCACTCACTACAGGAACTCAATTATCTTCCTCTCAAGTGCCCTGCATCTGAATCTCTCAGAGGAGCCAATTAGTCTCCACCCACTCCACCTTTGATTGTTTTCCAGTTTCAGGGTGTTTATCTATCCGGCCCCTCCCTTGGAAGGAATAGGATAGCACTAACCAACATATTGGCTGGATAGATGAAAGGGCGCAGCTGTTCTAAATGCACATTACCAACGGCTACCTGAATGCTACACAATAATTTTTGAAATGAGTAGTATAGCGCCAAGATAATTTGCATTGTGCTATATGAAGAGAGTATGAACGTTATCGCATAACCGACAACAATTTTAAATTTTAACGTCCATTTTGCATTTAGTTTTATAAAAATTGGGAACGCTGGGCGGTATACGCATTGGAATCGAACTTGTACTGAGTACAGCATTCGCAGTCTCAAAAGCCAATAGAACTGTCGCTATCATGCAACGACGTTCTCAAACGACCAACACAACACTGTTCTACACGAACGACAGAAACCACATTGATGCAACAGCAACTCACCAAGACGATAAAATGAGTAGAAATCTTAGTTGTCGTTTCAAATTTCGACCGAAGTCTCCGCAACTTCGGTCCGCGAATAAACAAAACCCGCTTAGCAATATACCTACCGGCTTGTGCCTTCTATATGTCCATAAAGCCGCATACAATAAAATGAACACTGGAGAAGATTTCCGGGTTGCTCTGTCAGAGCAGACTAGGGAAGCTGCCAACCCAGGCGACTAATGGTTACACATCAGCAGGAATCACATGTGTGGGAGTGAGGTGAACAATTTTTGAGCTATTTCTCCATGGGTCTTTCATGGAGAAACAGCTCATGGCCGATTTCTAAGGCATGACATTCGATTGCACTATGTTCTTATCTAATTATCCACAGGAAAGATGAAGGCAGTTTCAGCCACTGCCACACAACAATAGACAAGTCTTAATAAACGCAGCGTTTTAAAACATTTTCAAAGTGTGGAATGACAAAGAATTTTTCTAGCTTCTTCTTTTGCTTTGATTTAGCAGGTATTTTATGTTTAAAAAAACGTAAATCAAAAGCAGGTATCTGCATGTGTTTCTTTGTTTTGAGAGCTGGGAAAAAACTATATCAAATATACTGTTGAAATTAGAATCATTAATTTAAGTTTTCTAATGTGGTAACTTCATTGCAGTCCTTTGATACACATTTGATACCTTAGCGGCAGATTCGAACTGAGCCTTCAACTTGTTGAGTTCAACGCCGTAAGTCTCTTCTTCGGGTGATGGTTCAACTCGATTTACAGGCTCTAAAAATTACAAAAACAAATTTTTGTTTCATAGAAACTTTTGTTCTAATAAATAACATTACTGGTGTGTAAATACTACGCAACTAGGGTAGTTCCGTTTTCAGATTTTTATTTTGAAAGAATTAGGATGGACCATGTCTAATTGCTTAACTTTATATATGGAATGCAAGAACTTTGATGCTCCAAATTTCCAGAGTTTAACCTTTTTTTTTCGGTCATTTGTCGGTCATTGACCTAAATTTTTGGTGAATGACCGAAAATATATTGGCCAATTCGGTCAAAATGACAAAAAAAATTAGCAAGATTTTGCATTCAAAACATAAAATCATGTTTGCAGTGATAAAAATGACCATTAAAATTATAAAACGGCCGAAAAATTACGTGCAAACTCAGACATTTGACCGAAATTTCAGTACGAAAAACTTAACCCACAGTTTAACGCATCACTATTGTTTGCATAGTAGAAAACCTGCAATACCAGGAGGAGGTACGTGGTCTCGCTTTTGGGATTGTTCTCTTGCCATTGCAGCTGGGGATTTGGCCGAAGGCATGGGGATAAACTTAGAGGACGAGTCGCTGTTTTGCACTTCATACTGGGAACGCATTGCTTTGATATTGGGAAGCTCGAAGTCTTCGACAACCTAGAAACGAAAAAATATTAGCGGTTTAGACACAGAAAAAGTAAGTCAAATGAATCTGCAGCTGACATGAAAGCATAGAAGTGTAGCGCGAATCCATTACTTTAATCGCAAGAAATTCGTTTCAAAGAAAAAAAAAAAACATTTAGCCAAGAGCTGTAACATTACAACCCAAATGGCGAACATGATTGTTGCAATATTGCAAAAATGTTGAAGGTGAAAGACTAGAAACGTAATAAGGTATTTCAACTCCATTAGAAAAAAAAAGGAAAAGAAACACTTTATTGTGATCCGATTTGAAACTAATTTTGTAGTCGCTGTCCAGTGTCTAGTTAGAAGTAAAGTTGCACGCAAGAAAAATAAAAATCATTTTTATGAAATAGAAATTGGAAAAACCAATCAAAAAGATTGCGAGTTATGAGAATTGAAAAAAGGTCACAGCCAATTGAGCGTAAGGAATTTTAACAGCTCGGAGTATTGTTTTTGATCACGTGAAAAGAATAACGTGTGGCTTGATCAAGACGGTTTTGTCGTGAAATGAAGACGTTTTAAAAACCACAAAAACGAAATCCATTGCTAGAGAAAACTACTTTAACGATTAATTCTAGCAACCACTTTGCGAATTTGATTCAAGAAATGCCACAGGGCGAAATCGGCTGCTGCTTTTTTTGCCGAAAATTATAAATCAAACAAAAATCTCCCACACGTGAACATACACTCCTAATATGGAGCTACTTAAAAACGACGTAAAACATCTAATTTGTCATCATTCTCGAACGAGTTTTGCGTCACACATCGAACTGGGCGTTGCGAAATCATATTTACATACCAGTGAAATGTCACTGGACACTACTACACAGAGTAGAATAAATGTTAAATGGTCGAATTTAGTCAAAAATTAAAAATGGACCTTAATTATTCTATTTAGCATGAAACGTTTCGACTTCAACTTGAGTCATTTTCATTCTTAAATAGAATCACGCAGCATCGTCACTTAAACAATTGACAAAAAATCCTGAGCACCCGTCTTAGGGTGTTGTTGTTCTTTTTTTTTTTTTTCGGTCAGTTAGTGGTCATTGATAACTGACTGCGAACAAACGGACCGCCAACTAACCCTATCCCAAATGTGGTAGTCAGTTCACTTGGTTTGGTGCTCATAGACCAAGTTTTTTAGTGAATGAACGAAACAAAATTAGCTATTTCGGTCACAATGTTGAAAAAAGTTGAAAGTACAAGTAGTTTTGCATATTTTTACACGCAATTACACACCGGCAGAGCACGGAACAAACTCAAAATATGCAAAGTTATTAAACTAAACATCATGACGAAATCAATTGCACCATGGAACGATGACTATATTACAGATCTAGTAATATAGTCATCGAAAACCCAATATGTACAGTACCGTGGTTTAGATCTTTGAAGTTAATGATAGCTTTACGTGCTCTAAAAGCTTTTATGAACACATTTTATTTAATGACATGCTAAAAGCACACAGCAATACTACTTTATTGATCGCAAAACATTTCGAAAATTAAACACAAATAACCGTAACAGACTCTACCGCAAATCAATATCTAATAATTTAATATCGCAAGTCCATGATAATATAGATCTACTTCACAATGAATATAGAGTGTACTTAAAAGAAAACTTTACTACAAACGAATATGATACTATTTTATCCTGTTGGAAAGACAAGTAATAATTCGTAAAAAAAAAAAATTTATAAGGTCTTCATTTTTCCACTAATGTGTACACCACTAATGTATTACGTCAGCAAAAAAATCATCTTAACAACATCTGCATTTGGAACTTATTTTTCTGCTTAAAACAATTCGTTGGTTGTTTGTCACAAGCCCAAAGTCAACCTCACTTATCATTCTGATACCGGTAGTGCTGACTGCCAAATGCTTATACTGTTTTTTCAGCAGAAAGCCTATAATGCCAAATTACCAAATTGGCGAAATACGAGAGCACATCGCTTACTTTAAATGGTGCTTATGTCTTATTCAGGATTTGCTAAAATTATGAAATGTTTTCAACTTATATCAACTCTTGTAATGTCTTTTGCAAGATTGCAAACCGAATTACAAGTAGCTACTATATATGCATATATATACTTTTTTTTTCTTTTTCGATTTCTTTTTAAGACTTTATTCCTCACTAAATGACAGGGTTGAGCACCTGCCATCTTGAGAAATAGAGCAATTAAAAGAGTCGTAGATGTTGTTTGCGGCCAGTCAATCATACACAATAATTGTTAGAAAGAACAAACCAGATGGCAAAAAACTTTCAAAATAGCTTTTGTGCATTGCTTACCTGTTCATCTGGGCGTACCACATCTGTTGGGGTGGGTGCACTCCCATTAGGTAATTGATTTTTGTGAGCGGATGAAGCCGACGTCGCAACAGGAGATTTTGGAGCTAGGAAGTTAGAGGTGCCCAAATCAGCTTTAGAATTCCACAACTGTCGAGTCCTGAAATACAATATTACCGGTATTTGTTTCATAGTAATAAACTACTACTGTATTAAAGTAGTACTCTGGTAGATGGTAATAAGCAGCAAATAAATTGAAAAAGCTTTGTGTACTTTTAATAGCTTCATTTCCAAGCTCTACATATGGTTAAGCGTCTTTGCATTTATTTCAACAAAGGAAAGTAAAAAAGTCAATATCTTGTCAACCTCTGTACCAGGGGCGTCACCAGCTTCGCGAGATCGGGGGGGGGCAAAATTAAAATCAGGGGGGCAAAGGTTTTCGCCAAAATCCGAAGGCTTTTTCTGGCCGAAATCGCAAATTTTCCGACCAAAAGAAGGTGATCTCAAAAAAAAAAGGTCTTCGCCAAAATCCGAAGACTTTTTCTGGCCGAAATCGCAAATTTTCCGACCAAAAGCAGGTGATCTCCAAAAAAAAAGGTTTTCGCCGAAATCCTAAGGCTTTTTCTGGCCAAAATCGCAAATTCCAACGTTTTTTCCGGCCAAAAACACCAACTTAAAAAACTACCGTGGGGGACAAGAAAAAAATCGGGGGGGGGGGGGGGGCAAAAACGAAAAACATTGCCCCCCCCCCCGCTGACGACGCGCCTGCTCTGTACTACAACTTAGCGTTTTCTTGAGTAACGAGTATCAAACTTCAAAAGCTGAATAATTAAAACCTTGTTGTGTTTTATAAATGCAAAGAACTATTTAAAGCATAAATCATTAGTTACAACTAGCACTTTTACAGTCTGCTTTTCTAGCCTGGACCTAATTTCTATCCACTGCCTGTTTATTGCTGGGCCATGCCAAACAAAGGAGTCAAAAAAGGAAAAAAAGCTAATTTAACGGCATATATAGTCTTTTCCGGCCAGTAAGCTGAGACCAATTTTTAGCTCTTAAAATGAGGGTTTTACTATATTACCTCCCTACAATCCGAGGCAAAAAATTTGATTGGTGTGGTGCAGTGCCAGATTAATCTGGGCCAAGCATCATGAAACTTTGCACCAATTTGGAGCAGAAAATGCAAATTTTATCCATCTTAATGGTAAATGCAAATACAGTAACGATAAGTAAAAGTGCGAATAGTGTAAATTTATATAAAGCAAAGAGGAGATCATGCAGGGAATTGATGCGCAGTGACATTTTGACCTCTGATATTGACTAGACTCAAAGTTTATCTGCCCAAATAATCCGACCCCAGGAAACCAGGTAAAAAATTAGGTCCAGAAAATCAGCTTATTGGCAGAAAAATATGGTAATTGTTAGCAATGTTTTTTTGGTGACACTATAAACTCTTTGATAACCATGGTTCTGAGTAATTTGGCACTTCGTGTGACTTGACTTAGCAATAAGCAGGCACCAAAACAAAACAAAAAAATCAAATCAAATCTTTAATTATACTCTTTGTCAGTGTTTCCTATAAGCACAAAAAAGTGCGAAAAACTTTCCAGCATTTTTGCACAAATTTTTCACAAGTGCGAAACTGGCGTTTAATTCTGGCTTTTTTCATTTTTAGAAGCGCAAAACTGCAAAGAATTTTGGCGTTTTTTCTTATGGAGACACGATGTCTGGCATGGTGCGATGACCATTTTTTTGTTAATGACCCGCAAAATGCAGAAAACAGTGAATTCACAGTGTGATGACCTTTTTTTTTCTTTTTTTTTTCAAGATCGCCTTGGAAGTAGCAGAAAATACCAGGTCTGCAGTGCGATGACCTTCATTTTAGGATATCACCACGTTTTTGTTCTTTCTAAAATCGGCGTTGTGAAAAGGCGACATCACAAAGCCTGAGCTACAGCATTTTTGCAAAAACTTCATGGTACTTTTGCACATTTTCCAGCACCTATGCAAAAGGTGAAAAATTAGAGGGAACACGGCTCATTGTAATACGCTGAAGCATGTAACAAGTTTGTGGGGCTCATCTCTGAGTCATTGCACCCAGGCATAAAACGTAAAACTCGAGCAACTAAACAGTAAAACCCAAGAATCAATCCTGCAAAATAGGACAAGTAAAAATGCTAAATAAGTGCACTTAGTAATACCCACATACTGTATGCTACTTTACACAGGATTACACATACTTGCTTAAATTGTTCAAAATACTTTCTTGCTCTTCGGTATCAGACATTATGAACAAATATTACAGAGCTGAATATTACCAAACTGTATCATATAAGAAACTGTATGTGTTAGCTTCCAATCAGGCTAAGATTTCAAATAGGAAGTTAGCATACACTGTAGAGATTAGAATATGCTTAATGCATTAAATCTAAATTATTACAAAAAAAAATCAAAATAAATGAACTATGCCATGAATTAAACCACATGTCTCTCATTATAGCCTACCCATAAAAATAGTAGTCTAGCACAGCTGAGTTTGGAAGAATATCACCCCTCATCAGTTCTAGCTAAATGGACTTATCAAACCTCCAATGACTGCTGTGCCACAATTACTGCAGACAACTCATCTAACCACCAAGTCAATCATCAAAGTCAACCCAACTAACTACCTGTGTTGATTCCACCTGATGAGTGGTGATATTTCTCAAAATAAAAGCTGTACTAGGCTGGTATTTTGTGGATAGGCCTGTAGGCTATAATAACAGACAAATAATGTAATACATGAGGTAGTTCATCATTTCTTAACTTCTTTTTCACAAAAGAAATTTATCCCTTACCAATTGGCAGGGTCAAAATGTAGTATATTTTAAATGTAAGATGTTAATACCAAGAGTTCTGTTGGTAAACTGGTAAAGAGCCTTTACATGATCATGATTATCAAAATCCCAGGAAATAGACTTGTGCTCAATTCCCGGGTGGGACAAAGAAACAACACTAAAAATTGATATTTACTACTTTCCTGCTTGATGTTCAGCGTTAAAAAAAACTGAGTGAAACGTTCACTGTGTGTGGTAGACAGGTGGGCAGGCATCTTTGGTCTGTAAATTAAAACACCATGAACTTTTTCTACCTCTATGATGCTGTACTGTTTTTTAAATGGATAGGCTACCGGTGTTTACTTTGAATTTGCAATGAATTTTGTAAGTGGGTATTGGCAATTTTATGATGATTTGTTATTTATCTTTCATATCCACACATTTAGTGCAAGGATGCTGCTAAAACCAGAAACATACAGCAGCACAAGGATCACGAGACTGTAAAACTGACAAACTCTAGCCCTTGCAATCCTTTCAAACCTGCATATTTTAGAAGGGATGTCGTTAAGTATAAGCCATTAGCTTTTTTCGGAATCTCTGCGACTTGTGTATGAGCGTGCCTTGTGCTCTCGCTCCACTCATGCGTGTACTCATTAGGGTTAGGACTAGATTTGGGGAATAGCTTACAGTAGATCATATTGGAGAAAGTGCACACATGCACATACATGACTGATGAGTCGCAGAGCTTCCCAAAAAAAAAGCAAAGGCTCATACTTAACGACACCCATTCAGCATCTACATGTAAGCTACCATAATGCAATGATTTCAATAAAATAAATCATCGCACAATTTGAAAACTTTTAAGAATGTCCTATAAATGTACATGGACTTTTTCAGTTTTTTAGGACAGAAATCTTTGATGTTGTTTGGCTGTTAGGCTAATCTGTTTTCAGTGTCTCAGTAGTTTTAGTTTGAATTTGCATAGAATTTTGTAAGCTGGCATTTATTCCAGTAAAGGATGAATGGCCTTATCTGCCAGTGAGTATGCATCAGATTAAAGTTTGAGGCAATAATAACATCAGACATAGTTTCTTAGATTAGATTAACTGCATTTAAGTACATTTTTTATAACATTCTGAAAAAATGTATGGTACGTAGGTTGTCGCTTTACTGCTCTAGTATTACTAGGCTACATAGCCTATATCGCTTTACTAGTGTTTAGTACCAGACTACTTTCTGACTTTAAGAATCAATGCTTATTTGTCCAAAGCAATGCAAGGCCGAGCCTAACCATCCAAAAAATTTTACCCTTACCCAGTACAGCCTAACTGCTTGACCACCGTGTACTGATTCAGACTGCCAACACACTCGAATAATTGCTTAGGCTTACTAGACAATGCAAAAACATAAACAAAGCTATGCCTGATCTCTGATGTTATGCAACATGCCAACATCAGCATGCAATATCATTAACCAGTCACCGTTGGCATTCTTACAATTAAACATGCACTTAATTATCTATTTGCCGAGTACAAATAGGCTAAATTTTTGCCCTTTATTATTGTAGGCCTACTCTTGCTACAACTAGACTACTCCTTTTCTTATATTTTTAGTAGCCTACGTACCTTTCAACATTCGCTTTGCTTTAACTTGCTACAAATTCTGTGTTTTCGACATTGCTCTACTACTAGTCTGTAGGCTACCGGTACTGTGTTACTGAGTACCTATCGCAACCAGCAGTGTCCATCAATCTGTCAATCAATCCTAAAATACCGGTAGGCATCATCAGTGACAGGATAATTAATTTCTTCAGCTTAAAAATTGGTTTAATTTAAGAACAAGTGTTGATTAAAAAGGCTTTACTAGTTTACGGTTTAAATATAAGTACGGTATACTATAGCCCTGATTCAAGGGCCTGGGGGATTTGCTAAAAGATTAGAATTCAAATTAGGGTTGGGGTTTGAATCAAGTAACAAAGTTGGATTGGGTTAAGATACTGGTGCAGGATAAGGATTAACATTAACTTAACGAATTGTTCACTGATTAATGCTGTCTTCAAACAAACTTTCATTAGTCCCTCCCTACGATTCCCATCAGAAGCTTCGAAATTTCGCATGACGCGCCGGTGTACTGCATCAAGAAATCCCAATGAGCAAATTAGTTTAGGCGCGGCGCAAAAAAAAACATCCAAGTAAATTTCAGCGTAGAAGGTTAGAATCTCTACGAAATTTGCGGTACCCGAAGAGTAAAGGCCATTTTTTTTAGAGATCAATTTGCAGAGTTAGGAGGTCGCCGAAATTTTTGAAACTAATCTTATTCGTCTAAATCGGCGCGCTTGTCGCACTTTGTTTAGCGCGGTGCAAAATTTATCTAGATTTCGATGGGCGCAAAAATTCCGGGCAGTGTAACTGAACTCTCCATTTCTCCGACCTGGGCTACGTCTGTTTTATGAGCAAAGATTTTTTTAATTTTTAACATGCAGAAATTCATATTTTTATCGCTACAGTACTTGCACTTTGAGTTTGAGTAGTAAATAGGCTATGCTAACTTGTGGCTGTTGTCCAATCATAGTCAGGTCCTATGGCACTTGAATATGACCTTTCGTTTTTTTTTGGAGTAAAATAACTTCTAAAAAAAACATTTTGGCATTGTACCATTGTACATCTCTTACTCTCTAATGTTTAAGCGTTAATAAGCCAGCCTAGCTTAATTCTTTACCTTCAAATGAACAAAAAACTCTTAACACCATCCAATGATTTCCATTTTAGGTAGAAACCATATAAATTATTATGTACAAGTGGCGCGGTAAGTGAAGTAGCTCATCTACTAGAGCACATAAGCTGGTGTGGCGCAAAAATTAAATGAGTGCTAGTTTGGAGCGAATATCAAGAGCTGTGTGTGGCGTGTCAAAAGGGAGCGCGCTCCGATTGCGGTTAACCGGCTAGGTTGTACAACCTCGAGTGAGCGATGATCTGTTGAGTTATAAAGCTATCAATTCCAATTATCTTTCATTATCTTTCATTACAACCTCGAGTGAGCGATGATCTGTTGAGTTATAAAGCTATCGGTTCCAATTATCTTTCATTTTGAGTTATAAAGCTATCGGTTCCAATTATCTTTCATTTGTGGTTACTTCCATGCTAGTTTCCACATCGCCACTGGATGAAGCAGGAACTGCGACACACTTCCCCCTTTCTGAAAGCAGTGGTAGGAAGGGGCCTGCTAACGTCGTCTAGAGCGCCGACCATCCAATCACGTCGGGGTCACCAGTGTGGCGTGTCAAAAGGGAGCGCGCTTCGATTGCAGTTAACCGGCTCGGTTGTACAACCTCGAGTGAGCGATGATCTGTTGACTTATAAAGCTATCGGTTCCAATTATCTTTCATTTGTGGTTACTTCCATGCTAGTTTCCACATCGCCACTGGATGAAGCAGGAACTGCGACATGTGTATTGATAACTATCTTTTGAACTTTCCACCTTAGTTCATAATCATTCTGCTCAGGGCTTTAGAATATGATTTAGTCGGAACCCATAAACAAGAAACTAAGCATTTGTTATACATTCCAATTGTCGTTAAAATGGCAATTTTTTCGTTAAAAATATAGAAACATCTCAACGGCTGGAAGCTTTTGTCCCAGATTTTTGGGGCTCCACCCCCAAACCTGAGACCCCCCAAGTGAAACGCAAAAAGACTTGAGTTAAAGTTTTGAGTTAAAGCTCTGGTAGTACAAGGCTAAAATGAGAGGGTATAAAATAAAGCAGTTTTTACTCTTATAGACAGATTTTTTCTGCCAAATCTTTTGTTACATTACACCCGTTGTATTTCTACGAAGCGTGTATCAGCCTATCGCATTTGCGGCAACCACCTCCGCATCATTGCGTCTTGGAAATACAGCTCCTTTTGAACAAATATCGAAGCGGTGGAGAGTCGTTAACAGCACAGTGTCCGATTTAACCGGCCCGAGATTTGAATCTCAGACAGTGGCGGATCCAGAAAATTTTGGTGGGGGGGATTTGAAGCCAAAACCTCAAAAATTCGGATGTCTTCACCAAAATTGAGACTGATTTTTCGGCCGAAATTGGAAATTCAAACGTTTTTTTCGCCGAAAATCAGGTGGTCTCCAAAAAAAAAAAAAAAAAAAAAGGTCTTAACCAAAATTGAGACTGATTTTTCGGCCGGATTCGTTACGTTTAGGTCGGTGGGGGGGGATGCATCCCGAAATGGAGCCGAATTATTCAAAATAAGGGCTGATTTTTCGGCCAAAATCGTAACTTTTAGGCTGGTGGGGGGGGATGCATCCCCCCATCCCCCCCCCTAAATCCGCCACTGATCTCAGACCTCCCGCTCCAGAGACGCACGCATTATCGCTTGACCCAGGTGCGCAAACAGGATTTTGCTTAGAGGGGAGGAGCTAGAACTCGAAGTTCAAATTAATAGTCAAGTCAAGTTTATTTCACCATACGCTTACAAGAACACAAGCAGGAAACAGCGTCAAATTTTTTGTCATTGGTGGCATTTCGTTTGAGGGGGCCCGGGCCCCCTGGGCCACCCCCTGGCTACGCGTATGATTTTGAGATAAGATCCTTCAATATTTCTTTCATAAAAAAAGTTCTTTCCTTAAGTTCTTTCATAAAAAAAAAACATTTAAAGCAAAATTAAAATAACTTTTTTTTTCCAAAACGTGGAGGACTCGAGTCAAGTCACTTGACAGTTTTTTGAAACCTCCAAGAATTGCATGACATTATTATGACGTGGACAGGTGGTCGTCATTATGATTACTTACTTTTGTACACGTAAATTCAGATCAAAGAAACTGCAATTCCAGGCAAGGACAACATACTGGCTATGCTCTCATTATATTTATCATTGGTAGTATTTCAATTGGGGGTTTGTATAACCGCCTGTGTTATGGCATTAAATTCATAATAACGTTAAACGAGGGTCTGGGGTTGCAACTTTTAGGACAAAACTCTTAGATTTCTCACAAGTTTTGCATATAAATTGTTAAAAATTTGAATTAAGTAGCCCCTGGCCCGGGACCCTTGGTCGTCAGTTAGGGCTCTGGGGCCTTCTGGTTGTCAGTTAGGGGCCCCAGGAACCCTGGTTCTTAGTTAAGGGCCATACGGACCGCTGTTAGTCAGTTAAGGGCCCCGGGGCTCACTGCTTGTCGGTTAGGAGCCTCTGGGCTCCCTCGTTATTAGTTATCGGCCCTGGGGGCCCCCTGGTCGTCAGTTGGGGGCTACGGGCCCCTTGGTTATCAGTTAGGGGCCCCTGGTTGTCAATTAGGGGCCCCCTGGTTCTTAGTTAGGGGCCCCGGGGCCCCTTAGTTGTTAGTTAGGGGCCCCGGGGCCCTCCATCATCATTAATAGCCTATTATTGTTAATTACTGTTATGTGCGTAATCACCAGAGGTGGAGTCCTTGAGGACGTCCTTGGCCTCGAGGACAGATTTTGAAGTCCTTGGCCTTGGCCTCGAAGGTCAAGCCCTTGGCCTTGGCCTCGAGGCCTCAAGTCCTCGAAAATTGGCCTGTCCTCGGCTCGAGGACAGCACTATTTTTTGAATTGTTAAAATTTTGTGGAGCGCGCTTGAAAAATTTTTTGGAAAGCGTATGTTTTTGGAGATCGCTTGAAAAATGTTTGTGAAGAACTTTTTTTTTGGAGAGCACTTGCGCTGGTGTCCTTAACAGAGGTGGAGTCCTCGAGGACACAATTTATCGCTTGAAAAATTTTTGTGAAGACCTTTTTTTTTTTTTTTTTTTTTTTTTTACGAGATCGCCTGAAAAATTTTTGTGAAGACCTTTTTTTTTTTCTTGGAGAGCACTTGCGCTTTGTGTCCTTGGTCCTTGGCCTCGAGCATTCCTGTCCTTGGCCTCGAGAGCGTCTGTCCTCGGAAAGGCTGTCCTTGGCCTTGGCCTCGGATTTTTTTTGTGTCCTTGGCCTTGGCCTCGAGCCTTGTGTCCTCGACTCCACCTCTGGTCCTTAGTCCTTGGCCTTGGCCTCGAGCATTCCTGTCCTTGGCCTCGAGAGTGTCTGTCCTCGGAAAGGCTGTCCTTGGCCTTGGCCTCGGATTTTTTTTTGTGTCCTTGGCCTCGAGCCTTGTGTCCTCGACTCCACCTCTGGTAATTACTGAAAAAAAAAAAACTGCAACTGAACATCGCTAGGCTATGTTGTCATAATTTTTTATCATTGGTGGTATTTTAATTGGGGGGACGCCCCCCCCCATGGCTACGCCTATGCTGTAGACTAATCATGCAAATCGGGGATGTGAAAGCAGTCAGAGTTTTAATGCTTCCGCTTCCAGCTCCTCTTGAAGTTTTACGCTTTCGAGTTCGCTTCCGCTTCCTCACCTTTGAAATTCTTTGCTTCCGCTTCCAGCTCCGGATAGAATTAGTCGCTTCCGAGTTTGCTTCCGCTTCCAGTCTCTTTTATCGAAGTGCTTCCGCTTCCACAAAAATTTAACCGCTTCTACCGCTTCCACTTCGACATCCATGCTCAGTGTGAAACAGCTAATTGTACTAGGTTAAAAAAACAGGCAAATTTTTGTTATACAGTAGTCTAGCATGTCATAACAAAATAACCAAGATCTAGCAATCATGGCTAATGCATCACACGAGTAGCAATGGAGGGGGGCAGGGGGCCAGGGCTCCCCCCAATCGAAATGTCACCAATGAGAAAAAGGTGACAAAAACGCCTTGTTTCTTCAGTTTCAGTTTCTTTTAGCATCTTCGCCTACAACAGTACACGCGCGCAACAGTAATTAACAATAGTATTGACAACCAGGGGGCCCGGGCCCCCTCAATTCAAATTTTGCCAACCAATTTAAATGTATAATCCGGGTGAAATTAAGGGTTTCTGTCCTAAAAGCTGATCCCTAAGGCCCTCGTCTAACCTTTTTATGAACGTATTGAAATAACCAGGGCTGGATTTGCCATATGGCACACAGCCCATAGGCCTAGCCAAGAGGGCCCAGAGTGCCCGCCCCATCCAATTAAAATGTTACCCATCACAAAATATGACAAAAAGTCTATTGTTTTTCAGTTTCAGTTTCTTTTAGCATTTTTCGTTTACAACGGTAATTAACAACAATATTGACAACCATACAGGGGCCCCGAGCCCCCCTCAATTCAATTTTTGCCAACCAATTTAAATGTATAACCGTGGAGAAAATAAGAGTTTTTGTCCTAAAAGTTGCTATCTCAGACCCTCACCGAACCGTTTTATGAACGTAATGCATTAACCAGGGCCGGATTTACCAAAATATGGCGCTATACCTGCTAGGGACTCCGCGCTCAGATGGTGTGCCTTTTTTGGTCTTCACCTATATTTGGCTGAAAGATGATGAGAAAATCTCCAAAGTGCCAAGTGCCCTGCGCAATGTGAATCCGACCCGGGCAATAACATGGTTAGTAGGCGTAACTATCTATTGTACCATTTTTAAATAACAATTCATCTACATCTCTCCAGTTTTTCCGCAACAAAATAGTTTTGAAAAAAAAAAATTAGCTGGGGGAAATGCTCATTATGCTAATTATTGAATTTGAATAGAGGGAGCCTGGGCCCTCTTGGTCGTATATGTACTCCTAGAACTTTTAATTTTTGTGACAAAACAAAAACCTCTAAGGAAAATCCTCCGGTGAATTATTATGTACTGCTAAAATATTGCTCGAGGCAACGTACCTTGCTTTCCCTACCTGGGACAAATCACTAACTAAATTTAACCCCAAAATTTGAGATATTAAGCGTGCTTTGTACTTAAATTGTAAGTAAAAGGAGGATTGAACAATTTAATGTTTTCAATTGGCTTTCACATGTTAAAAATCTAGCTCTTTAAAATGGCTCTAAACTCGTGCAAACTGTGATCCAATGGCATTAAAATAGCTAGTTTTTCCCAAAAAATTACAAAAAAAAACGCCCAGCGGCTGGGAGCTTTGCTCTCAGACCCCCCATAGCCTCCCGTCTATGATATGTTTGAAACACACTAGTTTGCTCATTACGCATCCCAATTTATACTTTTTGGGGTAGGTTGAGCCCTCTCCCTATGTGCCAACACTCAGGCCACGGCCTTTGATCTGCTAATCTGCAATATCTTTGTCCCACAAAAAGTCCAACTTTCAAAAATTTCTGATGACGTCATTGCGATTGATTTGTGGTTTGGGACCCCCCAATCAAAAATCCTGGCTACGCCTATGTAATGCACTGCAGTACTTTAATCATGATCAATAAAAGACAGCTTTTAATCAAGCAAGAATTAATTTGCGTCTCTTGATTCTCCAATAAAATTTAGGAAGGCTTTATTTTACTGGTAAGTTTTATGCCTATCTACCAGTAGTTTTTTATTAATTCTTACTCAAATTTAACCTAAACTCAAATCCTTAACCCAAGTGCGTAGCCAGGATTTCGTAAAGGGGGGCTATTTTGGAAGGTTGAGACTACCGTAAGCGAACTTGACCCAAATTTTAATCAGAATTGAATCAGATTGAGGCGGTTTTTCTGACAAAATTAGGTGATCTCCAAAAAAAAAGGTCTTCACCGACTTTGAGTGAGCTCCACAACCAAAAAACTCCACTGTTCTGGTCCAAATACCGGGAAGTCCTTCACAACTTCGGCTACCAAATCCCTTTGGGGGGGGAGGCTGTTTTCATTTTTGGAGCAAAAATCGGTCTCAAACTCTTTAAAAACGTGCGATTTTGCATACTTTTCAGGCCAATAAGGGGGGCTCGCGCCCCCCGCGCCCCCCCCCCTGGCTACGCTACTGCCTTAACCTACTCTAAGCTTACTTTAAGTCTAACTCTAACTAACCCAAGCCTAAACCCTAACATTGACACTTAAAAAAGGAAATAAAAAAGAACGAGATTTAAAAATCCTGAAAATTTAAGATCAGCCAGCCTTAGCCCTGGACCTGAGGGGAATGCTGCAAGGGCTAAATACCTAAACATAGTTTTTTGGTTTTTTTTTTACCGGTAACTAAACTGCAGTATCCCCTACAGTAAGCTATCATCCCTATTCCCTACCAACCAGTAACAGCAGGTTCTTAGTTACCGGTAAGTAACTTTCAATTTGTAACAGCTGCGACTGACTAAGTACAAGGATTCATAAACTACAAGTGACACTACCAGGCTTACTTGGCAGTGCCACTTGCCAGTGCCACTAGCCAGCCAGCAGCCACAGCAAATTAGGAAGGAGACTACCACAACCACATCGTGGCCACTGCTGGCGACAGTAAACCCTCGAACTCTAATGCCATAGTAGTATTGGTGGTATATCACACCTATGATCTTTCGCAAAGACGGTGTGCTCACGGCTCTTTATTAATTGCGATAATTTAAGGCAGCAAAACGTTAAAAACTATGGTAGCAACTAAAATGGAAGTTTTGCATACATAGTTGTATACCCAGAAATAAAATTATTATTGTTACATTTTACCCCAACGGTTGTAGCCAGTTTGAAAATCCGGAAGCGCCTGATTTTGAAAAAACTGCTTCTGCTTCCAGCTCCTTTTCAACACTTTTGCTTCCGAGTTTGCTTCCGCTTCCAACCTCTTTCATCAAAGTGCTTCCGCTTCCACAAAAAATTAACCGCTTCCAGCTTCCGCTTCCACATCCCTGATTCATACACAGTTTTCAATTTTGGAAAAGTTGATATTGCTTTGGTCTATAGTTTCAGTTTTTAAGTCTTGCCTTTGTCAGGA
Organism: Trididemnum nubilum; assembly: GCA_963965965.1. Lineage (NCBI taxonomy): Eukaryota > Metazoa > Chordata > Ascidiacea > Aplousobranchia > Didemnidae > Trididemnum > Trididemnum nubilum. The sequence continues at coordinate 30,157,383 of OZ014477.1, read as the reverse complement.
TGCTGCAGTGCAAGGGTTTACTTTATACTGAATAATTTCAAACCTTTCTATTCACAACGCGGAACAATCCAAATTTGGTGACCCCCTTTCGTGCGCATTATAAGGTTGTTGGATTGAATGGAGTTGGAGGATAAGACAAAGTCTAAATTTTATCCACCCGATCCCAATTTGAACGAAAAAGGGTGGTAATCTTCAAATTTCCTTTTACTTACAGTGTTGCGATTTTTGTCAGTGTTGCAAGAGAATATCCAACGTTAGAAAGTTAGGCATAGGCCTACAGTAATCTTGAAAAAGCGGCTAATTTACAATTCTGACAATTTACTTGATTTTGACAACAACGCTGTTGCAAACACCCATTAAGAAATTATAGTTGGAATACCGAACATGCAATACTTTCTGGAAATTTTGTTTTTGATTGCTAAAATTATTAAGAAGAAAGTTTTTCCTACCGGCCAGTTGGTTGAGCGGTAACGCGCTCGTCTCTGGAGCAAGAGGTCTGAAGTCAAGTCAGACGCAGTGTTGCCAACTGATCGCCATCGCTACGACATTTCTTTAAAAGGAGCCAGTAGCGTTGCCAGCCATTGGCCTGTAAAGTATGCAAAATCGCACGTTTTTGGTGCTTTTGAGGCAGATTTTTGCTGAAAAAATGAAAACAGCCCCACCCCCTCCCGAAGGGATTTGGGTGCCGAAATTGTGAAGTCGTTGCCGTGATTAGGCCGGAAAAACCGTGTGAATTTCCGATTTCGGCCGAAAAATCCGTCTCAATTTCAGTGAAGACCTTTTTTTTTGGGTTTTGTTTTTGGAGATCACCTGATTTTGGGCGGAAAAACCGTTTGAATTTCCGATTTCGCCCAATGAATCCGCCTCAATTTCGGATGAACCGTGTGAATCTGATTCAAGAGCAATGGAAATTCGGGTCAAGGTCGCTTACAGTTGTCTCACTCTTTCAAAAAATCCCCCCCCCCTTTTCAAATCCTGGCTACGCGCCTGAAAGGAGCTGTGTTACCCATAGGCGCAATGACACGGAGATGGGCCTCACAAACTCGCCACACGCTGCTGAGCAATACAGCGAGTATAATGAAAAATTTGATTTGATTTGAAAATTTAACCTGTCATATTTTGAGAACGGAAGGTCGGAAAATATTCAAATTCGGTAGACATAGTCTTTTCTCTCAAAGGGTTGAGAGCTTTTGAGAGAAAACTTAGCAGAAAAACCTCCGCTTTTCATGCCAAAGGCTTCCCATTTCCATAGGACTTCTCTCTTTTAAACCATGAAAATAATTATTTTATTCCTTTCATATTAGTATCTAAACCCAGGCGCGTAGCCAGGAATTTGCAGTGGGAGGGTCTGTTTTGGAGGCTGGAAACAACATCAAACGATCTTACCCAGATTTTGAGTGATCTTGAATCAGATTGAGTCAGTTTTTCTCTCCAAATTTAGATGATCTCCAATAAATAAAAAAAAAAGGGTCTTCACCAAAATTGAGACAGTTTTTCTCTCTAAATTTAGGTGAACTTGTCTTTTTTCTGGTCGAAATCACATCAGGTCCTTGACCAATTCTCATCGCCAATACCACTGGGGGGGCTACTTTAATTTTTAGTGCAAAAATCGGCCTCAAAAGTGCTAAAAACGGGATATTTTGCGTACTCATCAGGCCAGTGGGCGGGGCTATAGCCCCCCTCTGGCTGCGTTTTGTCTAAACCGTTATTAATTTATTATCACAGCATATTACTCCAGTTCTAAAATTCTAAAAAATTTAAATCCTATAAAATCTAACAGTCTGTTTCACCAAAAAACTGGACGTCCATTGTTGTATACCCCAGGGACAGGAGTGCCGATCTTTGTTGAGCATTGGGGAGGGATAATTTGCAATTTTACCTTAATTTTGCCCTATTTTCAACATTGGAGAAATGAACCTCGACCACGATTTTTTTTCAGGTGAGCAAATTAAGTGCAGACCAAAAAAAAAAGGTCTTCACCGAAAATGGAACACTCATCTCCCCGAATTCAAGTAGAAACCTGCGCTCAGATGCACATCAGAGTCAAATTATTGGGGGGGATGCAGATGTAAACCATACTCAAATTATTAGGGGGGATACAGTCAAATTATTGGGGGAATATATCCCCCCCATCCCCACCTGGGCTTCGGAACCCCTGTCCAGGGAAATCATTACGACTTCCACTGGCTTTTTCGTTGCAATTCCAACCACCAACCCTGCAGTTGCAAGCAGCTTGAGTATAATATGCTCATCCGACAAAAACCTCTGCCGCTGTGCTAAGCTCTGGGTTTGCTCGGTTAGGCCGAGAACTGACTGAGAATGTTCTTTGTTTAGACGTGCTTAGAGCTGCTGAAGAGAGCTAAAGGCTCGAAACAGCATTTTTCGTCTCTGTGCAAGTCTGTTTCAGTCGAACATGGGATCATCAGGGGTGTGCCTCGTTTGATTTTTGTACAATATTGTAGTATCTCTTTTGCAGTGGTGTGAATTTTGGGATTAATATTTTTCCATTTTTATGTAAAGACTTAAATATTTCTATTATGTTGTGGTTATTTGTAGGGTCTGATTTAGGCCTTGACACTTTCATCTCTGGAGAGATGTGTGGTGCCCCACACCCTCCTGTTCTTTCTTTTTTTTTCAACACTCTTTTCTTTCCATCTCAGCTCTCGAGACCGTCATTTTTTTCCTTTTTTTTTTGTGGAAGGCTAGTTCTCTCGCACGTGTTCCTTTTTGGTTTTTGTTTGCTGTCTGAAGCATTAAAAGATTTGGTTCATGTACATGTGTATATTTAACTGTTTGTGGTGGATTGAATTGACGGATTTCCCACAGATGAAACAGGATTTTCACTGCACCTAATAAAAGTGAAGACCAAACAAAGAAAAACAACGATGGACGTCAAGTTTTTTAGTGAAACACACCGTTAGATTTTATTGGATTTTAATTTTTTAGGGTTTTAGGACTGGGGTAATATCTTCGTCAGATTTTCGCTGCATTTACTGCGCAATAAAGATGAAGACCAAAGCATAGTCCAGATGTGGGCACAAATAACAATATATCAAAAGCGCAGCGCAACAACGCGCAACGATCTTTTCAACCAGTAAAAGCCCTACGCAAAGTGCGTAATTAAATTTTTTTAATTTCTGAAACGTAGCGCAACTTCCGCAACGAAGTTTTTTATTCAGTTGAAGCGCGAGGCAATTTTGCAATTGCGGAACGGCATGTTCGTACCAAGTTAAAGCGCAACCTAACTTCCGCAATTGAAATTTCACAACACACTGCAAATATAGCATTTTTTGCGATTTTTGACAGAAAAAAAGCAAATAATTTATCAATATTACGATCGAAATGGAACAAAATTAAGTTCAATGTATAGAATTGCGCTAATAAGCAAAACAATTTTGAAAGAGCATCGCAATTAAAATGCAACAAATTTTAAAGAGTGCAGTCCGCAACACAACTTCCGCAATTGCGAAGGTTGCGGAAGTTGTGCTTTGCCCTTCTAATTGCGCTTTGCCCACCTCTGGTAAGGTCTTAGCTAGATTTTCGTTGCAATTATCCTACTAGCGCGGAGCCCCTGGCACTCTGCTAATGTACCATGTGGTAAATTCGGCCCATGTTATTTGCATTATTTTGCCTTAATATTAGGCTGACATTTATATCTGTATTCCTACTGTAAATACACAGACGAGGAATAGAAGACAAAAGTTGATTTTGAAACAATCATAGTTTTGATTTTGCCCCTAAAACTTTGACTCTGTCTATTTTGCCATATGATTTTTTTGGTTGAACATTCTTTTAACAAAATTAAGATTATTGACCTCGTCAGAAAAACAGTAAAGAACTGATCTCACAGCATGTTTAACTACTATTCGCATCCTCATTGATACCTCTGTTGCCTCCGGTACGATCATTGGATCCCCGAACTAATGTTCTAAATTTTTTGGGTACATTTTGTAACTAAGCAAAAATATTTAAAATATAAAGATGCTTCATGAAATATGAAGAATTTGTAGAACTAATGAGCATTTTAAGTATCATTGTTTTGACAGCTCTCGAACTCAAAAGGACAACAGCAGTAAACACTGCGTAAGTATAAATCATTTAATAGACAACAATTCATGCATTTAAATCAAGGCATTAAATGGCTGATAGAAACTACAAAGAGCCAAGTTGAATGCAGTATCCATAAATTTAACAAACAAAAAAACATAACAAAAAGCAAGCTATTTTAATATCACTATCATTATTTTCAATTGCGATAGCGTGTATCGAGTTCGCAGGGCCCGTTTCTGCGTCATTGCGCCCGGACAACACAGCCTTTTACGAAGAAATGTTGCTGCGGTGGCGAGCCGTTAGCAACACTGCGTCCGATTTGACCGACCCAAGATTTGAACCTCATCAGACCTTCCGCTCTATCGACGACCACGTTAGCGCTCGACTAACTGGCCGGTCAATATAGCGATATGAACTTGTGATTGACAAACGCCGTGATTGCGTAAGATATAATTTGCTTTACGAGTAGCATTATCAAACAATGTAGGCCCCTTAAGCTTTCGTATTCTAAAATAATTTATGTTGAAGTCTCCCTTCAGCTGTTGTTACGAAACCAGCTTAAATATAATCTTATACTGTAAAGTGTAAATGCGGTAGGGATGTTGAAACTCGTTGTGACGGATCGTTTCATTTTCGCCGGTGCCTTATTCCGTACTCTTAAATAACCTCGGTACAACGCGAAATTTGGCTTGAAGTTTTTTGCAAGTCTCTGTAAGAGGCAATTGAGCAAAATTTTGTAAAAATAAGAATTAATTTAATACGAATTTTAATGAACAAGCGCAATAGCTGCTGCAGTAGTAGTAATAATCATATTACTTAAACTGTAATGTCTTTTTGGGGGACCCTATGAACAACGTCGTTGTAAAAAATAACCCTTTAACCTAAGAAAAAAATCAGAAAATTATAATAAAAATCCAATAGCAAACATTTTGACTACGACATACGTCTGTGGAGGTTTGAATAAAGTTAGACAGCCTAGTAGCCAATTAGCATTCTTCTCAATCTTAAAAAGGAATATGCTTAAATTTGACCAAAATCGCGAATTAAGCTTCAAAGCTCAGAACATCATTAATTTAAAATGAGTTCTAAATTGTTTAACAAAACAAAAGCACTTGGAATAGCTGCAAAAATGCAGTAAAAATGTTCGACCCAATTTTTGTTTATCTCAGCAAATTATGTTAAAATGGTTTGAAATGTTATGCAAACTTTGGTTCTACATAACACAAACTATCCTTGGCGTGAATCACGGTGTCTAAAGAAAACGGCCTAAATCGTTCCATAATTTAGTATTCGTCTTCTTCCGCGAGAGGCGACAGAGCTAGTTCGTCAGGAGCAGCCGCAAAAGAAACTTTTTTCTTTCTCACGCTGGGTCCTTTTTGGACATTGCCTCCTAAATTAGACGGATTGTTGAGTCCATTTTGCTGTCGCTCCAATCTCAGATTAGCAATAAATAGTCTCTCTTCTTCACTGAGATCAGTAGTTTTCACAGGCATGGCAGGAGCAGATCTTCTTCTCTGAGGCTCTGATTGTTGATCAGTTATTCTTCTTTGTCCGCTAGAGTGCGCTGGGTTGTTAATCGAAGAGTATCGTCGACTTTGTTCATTTTTTAAGCTATTTCTTCCTTGATCCTACAAATAGCAACAATATAATACTAGTGGCTCATGGCACTTTTACCTGCGTAGTTCTAATTTAATAGCATCGGTACAGAACTTTATTATTTTTGAACTTTACGTTATATTTTTTGAACTTTATTATTTACTTTATATATTTTGAACTTTACGGAACTTAATTATTTTTGTTTTTTTCTCCTGCTTTGTTCTTTTCCTTTCAGGTTTTTTGTCGAGTCTACAACCCAAGCAGTAAGCAGGATTTGATGATGGTGGCTACATTCGACTGGGCTAGGCAACAAAAACTGAAGTGGTGTAGTTAATTATCGACTTGAACTTTAAATACGTACAATTCTCTTATGCTGGTTATTGATCTCTATGTCAAGATACTATGTCTATCAATTCTTGGTTCAGATCTATTTGACATCAAATCAGAATACCATCACATACATAACATTTTGCTAGGGCATGTTCAATTATACTTTATGTAACGATTGTCACTGATCTATTTCTTACCATAATCTTATCGCTCCCCCTATAAAAATAGCATCTCTTGTCCTTATTTGTTTTCGTTTTCTGTCTTTTGTTGTAATTTACTCTTTTTTTTTGGTTGCGTTTTTTTTTTTTTTGTTATTACGTTACTATTTCTGACTACTGCTTGAACGCTTTGGTAGATTCCTGGGGTGCTAAACCTTAGTACAAAACCTGACGACTTGGTAATGATTTACTGGAACTTAAAACAGCTTTCATGATAAATATAGGCAATTAACTGCTTGCCGGTAAATTCCAGTACATCGCACAGCAAGGTAACTAACAGAGGTGGAGTCGAGGACAATAGGCTCGAGGCCAAGGCCAAGGACACAAAAAAATCCAAGGCCAAGGCCAAGGACAGCCTTTCCGAGGACAGACACTCTCGAGGCCAAGGACAGGAATGCTCGAGGCCAAGGCCAAGGACACAAGCGAAAGTGCTCTCCAAACAAAACAAAAAAAGGTCTTCTCAAAAATTTTTCAGGCGATCTCCAAAAAAATACGCTTTCCAAAAAATTTTTCAGGCGTTCCACAAAATTTTAACAATTCAAAAAATAGTGCAGTCCTCGAGCCGAGGACAGGCCAATTTTCGAGGACTTGAGGCCTCGAGGCCAAGGCCAAGGACTTGACCTTCGAGGCCAAGGCCAAGGACTTCAAAATCTGTCCTCGAGGCCAAGGACGTCCTCGAGTACTCCACTTCTGGTAACTAAAGCCATTACCTTTTAAGTTGAGTATCACTGGACTCTGCCTTGACTGATCTGAGATACACATCATCAACATCGCATAGACACAAATTTAGTTCCTCTTATGGGTATACCTTCGTTCTGACTTAGATATCGGAGAGATCACAAGTTATGGTACTTTGTCCCAGCTATTTATTTAGACGCAATGTGGATGGTGTGACTCATATTGCTATATGTTGTGTATAATTATTTTGATGCATATAAACCGATTGCAAAATTGTTATTATCTTGATGCTATAGCCAGCTGCTACTTGAAAGGGTTTCGGGACACGGTGAGGTTTCGTTTTCAGGGTGGTTTTTCTTTCCTCACCTTGCTCCGTTGAGCTATACATAGTTTTGGGCCGGATGCTCCACCCATTGACCACCTAAGTAATCGTGCCTGGCCTTGCACTGGTCACTGTCCCTCTTTTTTTTCTGTATCAATCATTCGAACAACTACTCCAGCCGTTAGTTTTACTTCCATCTTGTGTGCCTGCGTGTATGTTGATGAGTGTAATTGATTAGGCCTACAATGTACTTAAGCTGGTGTGACAGGTGTAGCAACCATGCAAATAAAGATCGCTTTTTTCTCTTCACTATCCTCTGCATGTCTTAAAGTCTGACATTGTGTCGCTACTTCCTTTTCCTGACTCTACGTGTTATTATTGTGTTACCATGCATTTGCTATTCTTGTGGTGGTCAAGAATAAAAAAAGAATGAATGAATGAACTACAGCTTTCAGAGCATTGCTAAAGTAGTTTCTACATTGCAATCCACTGTAGGCCTATTTAATCCTTTTTATAGAACTTTTGCCATTTGATTGCTTAATCTACGGCTCCACTTCGATTTTTCGCCACGCGCAGCTACAGAGACTGTGAATAAATCCGCACTCGCTTATGGTGGAGTCTGTTTTATTAGCATCCAACTCCTGTTTGATTTTTGGACTTTTATTGGCTTCGGCAAAAACTTTTGATTTATTTCATGCAGGCAAACTTTCACGTCTACTAGGCCCATATTTTCTTAAATCTACAAGAATTAAAAATTTCAGCTGGGTGGCCCATTCATCATGTGTTTATATTTATATTATAGTTGCAAACTCTATTGAGTAAATGGCCATACGCAGGCGCGTAGCCAGAATTTGAAAAAGGGGGGGGGGGCTTTTTTGAAAGAGTGAGACAACTGCGAGCGATCTTGACCCGACGTTTCATTGTTCTTGAATCAGAATGTTGATTAAAGGCGGTGAATCATCCAGCCAATTCCGGTGGTTTACAATAGCTAAAATTGAACTACAATTTTTGATATTTTTTGTTTTGATTTTGGGGCTGCGTTTGGAAAGATATTCTACAAATACAAAACGATGTCCCCCCGAAAAAAGTTTTTGGAAGCTCTGAGTTTTGATCTTCCCGCCAAAACCACAGTTCTCTAAACTATTAGGCCTACTGTAATCTTATTAAACTATTAGGCCTAACTATCTCTAAACTATTAGGCCTAATAGTTTAGAGATAGTTAGGCCTAAGCTATTTAGAAATAAAGTATTTAGAAATAAACTATCTCTAAACTATTAGGCCTACCACAGTTCTCTAAACCATTTGGCCTACTGTGGTTTTGGCGGGAAGAACAAAACTAAGAGTTTCCAAAAACTTTTTTCGGGGGGACATCTTTTTGTATTTGTTGAATATCTTTGCAACCGCAGTACCAAAATTAAAACAAAAAATATCAAAAATTATAGTTCAATTTTAGCTATTGTAAACCACTGGAATTGGCTGGATGATTCACCGCCTAAAGAATCACACAAAACATGGATATTTTGGCCAAAATCGGAAATTCAAACGTTTTTCAGCCCAAAAACAGGTGATCTCCAAAAAAAAAAAAAAAAAAAGGTCTTTTCCGAAATTGAGACGAATTTTTCGGCCAAAATCGGAAATTAAAACGGTTTTTCAGGCCGAATCACGGCAACTACTTCACGACTTCGGCACCCAAATTCCTTTGGGGGGCTGTTTTTATTTTTTCAGCAAAAATCGGCCTCAAAAGCACCAAAAACGTGCGATTTTGCATACTTTACAGGCCAATGGGGGGGCTCGAGCCCCCCTGCCCCCCCCCCTTGCTACGCTACTGGCCATACGCAATCTCATGTGGCAGCATACTTACTTTGGCATCCCGCGGATCGGCAATTTTTCTGGGACCTTTTCTGGAATTGGTTGACGCTCTTTTATTTTCAATGCTTCGCGGAACACCTACAAAAACAAGTAAAATGCAGGAACAAGCAGTAATCTTTTCCCGTAATTGCATACCCGCACTCATGCTGGCATACATTGCTGCCAAGATTGCTTTTCATTCCCGCAAAAAATAATTTGCTGCTTATTTAAGCCACCAAGCGAGATGGCCTTTTATAGCTGCATTTACAAAGACGTGCGGCGCGCAAATGGGTTAAAACTGGGCGGTTCAAACCAAATCATAGGATAAACATTGTCAAAAAATGCCTTCTTAAAGATGTCTTCTTCAGTTTCGCCTCTGTTATGTTTAGCATCTTTGTTGTTTCTTTAGTTTGCTTCAAAGAATACGAAGAACCAGGTGCAAAAAAAAACAAAAAAACAATAGCCTTACAACATAGCAATGCGCCCAGAGCCCAAATGAATCAGTATTCCATAAATCCTGAGAGAATGACTATTTTTAGAGCTCCTCAATAACGGCCTCATCACTGTCCGGACAACCAACACCGATAGTAATCATCGGCTTCATCAGCTTTATATAACTACTTGATTATCGAGAGCTTTGCAATTCTGCAAAACAAAGCGTTGGAAATCTGTTCGTGTATAGTGTAGCAGGTAGTTTAACTTCAGATATTGACTTTTGTCATCTTGTGATTGGGGCCTTTTTGGCAAGGCAAAGCTAACCATGACCAAAATTTTCTATCCACCGGAAAATTAAGTTACGACTTTAAACAGTTTGTTGTTTTTAGTTAAACAGATACTGCTCGAGATTGGTTTTATTGAAGAAAAAAGAGACCTACATAGGTAATAAACATATGCCCAAATCTTGTTCCACTATTCCTCTTAACCACGAAAATAAATTTAATCCGTTTGACTCAAGCCTGCGTTTCAAAATTTCGTGACATCAGAAAACGATGACTTTGCAAAATTTCTTAAAGATTATCAAACATCGTGTTGCTTATTCTCCAAGAATTTTTGCAACTAGTTACGAAAGTTAAAACGCAAGACTGCCAATGGTACGGAGTCAAAAGAATTCAATCTATTTTCGCGAATAAGAGGAATGGTGAAACTGGAACAAGGTTTGGGGCACTTGTTTATTACCTTATGTAGGCTAGTATGCGTATCATGCCAGGTTGATACGCATGAGCGTCGATAAGGGGGGGCAGGGGGTTATGGCCCTCCCCTGGATTTTTACATACTCTCTCTTAAACCTCCCAAATTTCAATAATTCTTATATTTGTAGTAGTTAATACTGGCTCTATTCTTATAGGCTCCATCCTGAAAATTTTTCTGCCGAGGGCCCTTGCTGATACGGTATTTAAACTTAGAATTTATTTTATAATTTATACCGTTATCGCCCGGTTTTATCGAAGTTTTTAGAGTTGGTCCGTTTTACTCTCGAAATTTTACCTCAGGTGGTTATCGTTTCTTCAATAAAAGCAGTATCTTTAAAGCCTTGAACCCATGATGAGATGACAATATTTTGGCCTCTCGGAAGGTCATAGCTACAGTATATCACAATAGGGATGCATTACCGGCGTTCGACAACACAGGCCATAGCTGAAGTAATATAATATGAAGTGATATTTTAACAATTGGTTGTTAGCAAAATATTCGACCCCACGCTGACATAGAAACTAAGTTGAAAAAAAAAGAAATGTGATTCAAAATAAAAATACTTTCTACCAATACTAACACATCGATCACATGCCTAGCTGAAAGCAAATAAATAACCTATAAAAATGCATTATATTCGGTAACATGTATCAGACGCGCAACCAAGAATTTGCTAGGGGAGGAGGGCTTGAACCCAAAGTTAAAATCTTGTTTGTTTGAAAAATATCTTGATTGTGCAATGTGCTAAGTAAACTTGTGCAACTCAAGTGTATCACAGACCCCAGCTGCCTGAGGCTATGCCGGTGCATCGCTACCAGCCACTGGGATATTTTAGTAACGTTTCGGAAAAATTGCCATGTTGAAGTTATTCGGACAAAATTTTGCACGCTTTTAGAGCTACTGTATTTGATTGAACTATAAATTGCTAAGATTTCAAAGCTAGTATAGAAGAATTAAATTGCCCATCCCCCAATGGTTAATTACTGGCCAAGTCTAAAACACGTTTAAACAGTAGCATTTTGGGGTTAAATTTTTTAAGTAACTTGGCTAAGGTGGGATGTAGCTGAAACCCCACTCAGCCCTTCCCCGTGGTTGCGCCACTGACGTGTATTCAAACTCTACGTACAAACTATAAGCCGCTTAGCAAACAAGTTTACGACAAACTCCGCTGACAGCAATCAAGTCGTCAAAATTTGTTCAGCAGTAATAAAATAGCATACAACAGCGTAAATTACAATTCAAATCAATGCCCAATTCTTTGAAAAAGCAATAAAACATTTCTTTTCATATTTATAACCAAACGGTAAGCTCTGTTAAATAAAATCTTTGACTATTTTCAATTACTTTTCCACAAAAAACATATGCTTTAATAACAAGCAACAAAAATGATATTGCGTCATATTTTCACTCAGTATTTCAAGTTCAAATTAATATTTAGACTGAACACTACGTAAAGCAGTGGTGAACGTGAGTAGGAACGGTCCATAACTCCGTTACCGTAAAAAATTTAGAACCGGAACGATATTTCGTTGGGAAACTGAACATGAAGTTTGTTCTATGGCGAACATGTTTGGCAATTTGGGATGTTTAATTGGGAAAAGTGTAACGATTGCTAGGCAAAGACCTTTCTTCCTGGTCTTCACTTACTGTACAACTGATTTTAAAAAGAAGTACCAATCTGGAAAATGCAGCGATTTTCCGGCGAAGACCTATTTCTTGATTTTCGCCTTCGGTAAAAGTGGGGAAGTAGTTCGTCCTTTTTCGCATTATTTTGCACGCTTCAAAGATGAATCGTTGAAAGCAGCGTTCCGTAAATAGAATTTTGGGAAAGCGTTCAGCTAAGAAACTGGTTGGAACAGCGTTCCGGTAAGGCAACAGAACCACTTTATTGGTTTAAAAAAATCATACACTTTTGAACCAGGCCCTACACAAAAGAACCAAGGATAGGCTACATTAACAATTTTTAATGTACTGTAGGCTATTCGTAAAATAACAGAAATGCAAATTTCAAAACGCAAAAATTTTGAACCCAATCATTGCACAAGCAGTTTTTGTTCTACGTGACTGTTTTATTACCTCCGATGGTTCGTTCTCAAATCAAAAATATTATTCTACGATCATTATGTTTAATTGATACACATGGGCGCATAACGGCTTTAGAGCTGGTGAAATAAAGCAGCTTTTCGTCTGACACTTGTCTAGAAGTGCATACGTGCTTATGCAGGAAGATTTTATTTCACCAGAAATTTCCAACTACTTTTTTAATCCAACTCTAACCCTAACCCAAGGGCGCCGAGAGCCAAACGTGGACTCGGGGCCAGCTCAAATATGACGGATATTCGGTTTTGTGAAGTCCAAAATACACGGAGAAAATGCTGTGATCTCCAAAAAAAAAGTTTTCAGGGCTTCACATGCTAACTTCTCAGTGTCATTTCGATAGGCTCCCTCGAGCTCTCGAGCCCACTGAAGCCAACGGCCTTCCTAAAGCCAAGGGGCCCCCTCATGTGCCCCCTAAAGTCCATGGGCCCCGGGGTCATTGTCCCCCCTGCCCCCCTCTCGGTGGTCCTTCCCAAACCTTAATCTTAATTCTTGAGAAAGCAACAAAAAATGCACGGATGAATATGACCTATTGCTTATTTTCATTTTTGTCTCTTTTAACTAAGAATTTCCGGCAAAATACTCATTCCAGTTGGTGTAAATTGTGACATCGAAGTACTGTAGTTTAGCATTTGTTAATGTCTTTTTGTTTTCGAAAAAATGTGATTTGGACTTGTTAATAAATTTGAGAAAGAGTACAACTGGCACAGAAAACTGCAAGACATCCTTGATCGATATAATCGGTATTTTGAGTATCCGTACAGTGCAAGCTTTATGTATTTACGATTTGTAAAAAAAATTATGGTACACTCGTTTGTATTAAGTTCTAAATTTTGAAAATTTACTATGCCTAGCCAGTCAAATATACTTCAACTTGAAATTTCTTAAATGCACTTTTTTTTTCTAAGAACTAGTAAATTTGAGTTGAGGTTGCTTGTTCTTAAATGTTCACAAATTTTCTCCCCCGTTTGTCCTTATTTCCTTCTTCACTTTATAGGAGAATACAGTGATACGAATTTGTTCTTACTAGGCTAGAAGTTGTTTTTGGCTGGAACGCCCGACACACGGCCATTTTCAAACCAACGAGTACGAAGTTTCAGACTTTTGCTTATAACGCGATAACGGTTAGCTCTACCTACATGAAATTTTGACTGCGATTTGAGATTAATAAGATATTTGTTTGCACCAAATTTCGAGACAATAGGTGTCTATGGCTTTAGGGCCCGAAAATAGTCCCAAAAGTTTGGCGTAAATTCCGGCCTCATTTAAGAACGGTTAAAATATGGCAAAAAAATTTCACATGGTCATATGTCTTGTAATACCCCTTCATCCCTACCAATCCACTTTTGGTCGCGATGTTTTTGTTGTTTTTTTCTTTCTTCCTAGGTCTTATACGCTCTTCTTCTCCTAAATCACAAAACATCCAAATCTGATTTTTGTGAAAAGTTGTTAAAAGCTGCAAACGCAGTTTCGTCTCCCGAATTTTTTTGCCCCGCCCCCAGGAACCTCCCGAAAATCAATTATTCGAACGGCTTGAGATAGAGTTGTAATTCTTTTTGCTGTCGGTTGATATTTAGATAAAAAATACTTTTACATAGTTTGAGGGTACCACCCCTCCGGGTACCCCACAAATAATGGACTCCTCAAAAATCAATTTTGTGAACGTCTTGAGCTATAGAGAGTTAATTGTTTTTTAAATTGATAAATATTTAAAAGAAAGACATTTTGACATAGTCCACTCCTTCGGGTAACCCCCAAATTGCACCTCCTAAATCAATTTTTTTACTACTTAAGTTTTTTTAAAGCAATTTTTTTTTATATAAGTTTTTTTTTGTTTCTTTTTTGAGAATCCCATGATTCAACATGCATCGGTCATTCAATGGACTTACTTCCCAACAAGCTCCTATCTAGTTATAAATTATGATTACTGTTAGTTAAATCAACAATGGCAAAATGGAAAAGTCCACAAAAACCCTGATGATTACGTACAAGTTCATTGTTCCAGCCAGTGTTCTTGATTATGTTTTCATGCTGAGGCTGGTATGGTTCCTAATTTGTTCTTAAATTTTGAGCAAAAATGAGCCTCGTGTTCTTATGAAATGATTCTAATTAAACAAAAATGTGGAGCAAAATTTATGGGTTGATTGCATGTATTTTACGCTCACAAGCATGCAATTGAAGATTTTAAAGCGAAATAGTGTTTTTAAGTCTTGATTGATGGCCACGATCTTAGGTTTCCAAGGTGGTTTTGAATAGAAGGTTTTACTGAGGAAAATTTGTGCGGGTTTTGAAATACGCCTGCCACTGTCCGGGACCAACCAGCCGCCTTGGTGTGCCTCGTGGTAGCTGCGGTGTTTTTTTATTGTAGCATAAGATATTGCGAGCCATTTCTTTGATGAAAATCACAAAAATGTAGATTATTAAACTATTCGTCAAAGCTCTTCGATCGTGCTTTTTGCTTGATATCACAAAGTAAATATTTAACATCTCTTAATAATTTCGATTGGGATGGTCAAAGCTTCACCTTTCATTGAAATGTTTTCAAACTGATTAAAATAAACAAAACAAACACTTTCTTTGTCTTTAGGATATCCAACTTTTTGGCTGTTTTTACCTGCTTTGCATTTACTACTGCAGCTCACCTATAGCTATGCCCTATTTTTCAATTTTGGTTTATGGTTTAACTCAGTGGTCGGCAACCACCGGTCCGCGGACCGGTGCCTGTCCGTGAAGAGTTCGTTTCCGGGCCGTATACTTTTCCAGGCTAAATGCTTTGAATACACAAGGGTCATTCAGTAAATAAGGTGAAATTTTCAGTATAAGGACTTATAATTCAGATAGAAGCTTACTTTTTTTTTTTTTTTTCTTATTTATATGGATGAAATTTCTTTTGCAGTTTAAGATAAAAAGTTTACGAGTTTTGGTAATAAACAAAAATGCCAGATAAAAAAGGATTTTCCAGGATTGAACAGCGGTCAGTTATCAAGTTTTTAGTTGCAGAAGGGTGCAAAGCTGTAGAAATTCATCGGAAAATGTCAATTGTCTATAGTGCCACATGTTTTATAAAGAACAAACGCAGGGGACAAACATTAAGAACAAACGCAAAAAAGACATAAAGAACAAAAGCAGGGTTCATCAATCGAAAGGATTCATCATGCATCATGACAATGCAAGGCCTCACACAGCAGCCCAAACGGTGCAGACCATCAACAATCTGAGCTGGGAACTGCTCCCTCTTCCTCCTTACAGCCCAGACCTTGCCCCTTCAGACTTTCGCCTGTGTGGTCCCTTGAAAGGTTTCGCGAGAGGCACAAACTTTGAAAGTTACGATGAATTAAAAAAGTGTTGAAAGCGACTGGCTGAGACATCAGTCTAAAGATTTTTATGCTGAGGTAATACGGAAGCTTGTGCACAGATGAGAAAAATGTGTGAAATTGATGGGAGACTAGGTTGAAAAAGAAAAAGAAAAATTATGCTTCTATCTGAGTTATAAGTCCTTATACTGAAAAATTCACCTTATTTATTAAATGACTCTCATATTTGTAACGCTAATTGCAATTGGACATTTTATAAAAAAGATTTGAATAAACGAGTTTTAACATCTTGCAATGAAATATTTTCAGTTTACAGGAAGTAATACAATATTTTTTGACATAATTCCAGTTTACAGAAAATAGGACATTGCTAAACATTTGTGTTTATTTTTGAAAGCCCGTTAGCGAAAAAACTTTAATTTTTAACCGGTCCGCCGTATAAAAAAGGTTGCCGACCCCTGATTTAACTATAATGTTGGTTCACATAGCTCACTTAGTTTTATGTGCTGGCAAAGATTAGTTTAAATGGTAAAGATCGTAAGACTGCAAAATTGACTGTGAAAATGCGAATTGCTCACTCGTTGTACGATCTGCCAACTCTGGTTTTCTTGGCATGGACAATAATGAAGTGGAAACGAAGCTTATTTAACTACTGATTCCGTACTGAAAGTAGTATAGCAGTGGCCATATATTGTTTTTTTCCTATTTTACACGGGGAATTGACCAACGCATATAACACGGGAAGGGTCAAAAATGCTCTAATATCTAACTCCTTTATAAAATGCCATGGAAACACCAAATTTGGTATGCGGGTTGGCGTTTACCAACATTTTTTTTTTAAAAATAGGTTTTCAGTTGATGGCGTCATCATTGTGATGTCATGGCTATATTTTCGAAAGAATTCGTCGTTTTTGCGATGACATCACAAGCGGCTCAAATTTTGTACAAAGGTTTGCTTTTTGGTACTGAATCATAAAATGCCTAAGTCAAGTTGGTTACTACACAAAATCGTTTTATGCCGACATTTAAGTTAAATATTGGCCAAAAATTTTAGATTTCGGAGCGCAACTTCGGCAAAGTTCAAAATTGGTAAACTTTACGGTACAGTACCTTTTCGCAACTTCAAATTTTCAGGAGTTATTTGTAAATAAATCTAACTCAAAGTCAAGTCAAGTTGAAATAAAAAACTTTTTTGTTGAAGGGATTTATCACAAAAAAAAGCGTAATGGAGGCAAAAAGGCCCACTCGCCCAAGGTATAAAATAGGGTTAAATAAGCAAAACTAGTTGTTGATTTCGCTCTTTTGGAGCCTGTAACGCTGAAGCTTTCCTCGAAATCCAGTTTCTCAATCAGGCGCACAACCATGGATTTTGGTAAGAGTGGGGCTTGACCCCAAAACTAAAATTTGTCTGTGTTCAAAAACCAGCAGGAGGCTTGATGGGCAAACTGTTGCACCTCAAGTGGTTTATTGCCGGGTATCTGGAGACGGAACTTCCAGCCATCGGAAGCCATGGGGTTTGGGAGATGTTCTGTGTGATTTTTTTGAAAAACTAGCCATTTTAACGTGATCTGAAAGATATTTTCCGCGTCTTAGAGCCATTTAAAAAACCTAATTTGGAAGCCATTGGAAAGATTTAAATTGCTCAGCCTGTCATTTCCTCCTTATATAGTGGTCAAGTCTAAAACACGTTTTCAGCGCGCATATTTTGTTGAAATTTTCTAAGTGACTCGATAACGAAAAAGTGGACTTAAGCTTCCTTTGCTATTCCCCTTTCTTGGTTGGCCATTACTTTCAATCTCTAACAACATTATAAAAATTTTAGAATGTTGTTTATAATGCTTTTGCAAAAGAGTCTCTCAAAAACATTTTGAGAGTCATTGGTGAGAGTTAATATTTCGAAACAAACATTATGGAACACTGTAATACAGCGAATCTAAAATGGAACGCCAAGTTTGGTCTGCTTTACTTAACGTTTCATTTATATAGTTGTGCCAATTTTAATTACAGTACACGTACAGTAGCTATCATTCTAGGTTTACGGACTTATCGGGAACAGTATATAGGGTCATCTATTTTCCCTTTTAACTTCTACTGCGTTTAGGTGAAAAGTTTTTCATCTTCACCAACTTTTCCGACAAAAATTGACTCTCAAATAAAGGCAATCTTTTATCTATCATGATTTTGGGTAACTATAATCGTTCAAAAAATACGACCCCTCAAATTTGTACCCTTAACTTCTTATAGCTTACGACTTCAATTACTAATCTTGGGTTTGCTTACGTTATTAGCACACTTACCTCCGAGATAAGCATTGTGATACACAGCCACTTTCCTTCCTCCAGAGGAGGGGGTTGGGACTCGGTTCATAGTGCAATTTTATAGCTTCTTTAGTTTACATTATTATAATAATCTATTTTCAAGGCATCTGCATGAAAGTATTGTGCGTGTCAAATCAAAGTACTAAAGATCTTTTCATGGGCGTCGGCAAGGGGGGGGGGGAGGGGAGGCATGGCTCCGTCCTGGATTTTCACTCGCTCTCTCTTAAACCTCCCAAATTTCAAAAATTCTTCCAATTTTTGTAGTTGATACTGGTTCTATTCTTATTGGCCCCTCCCCCTAAAAATTTTTCTGCCGACGCCTTTGAATCTTTATGATCATGATGGCTGCTAATGCTTTAAAACTGGTCTTAGCTGCTTTTGTTTAAAGCTACAAAACATTTCACCATTCTTAAATCTTTGCCCTGCTATCAGGGGTTCCGAAACTCGGGGGGGATATATCCCCCCCAATAATTTGACTGCATTCCCCCCCCAATAATTTGACTATGGTCTGCATCTGAATCACTTGAAGTCAGTCTGCAACACTTGAATTCGGGGGAAAAAACTCTTCCAAATTTGGGGAAGATCTTTTTTTTTTTTGGTCTTCACTTACTTTGCTTACCTGAAAAAATCGTGGTTGAGGTTCATCCCCCCCCAATATTGATGATAGGGAAAAATTGGGGTAAAATTGCAAATTATTCCCCAATGCTCAACAAAGATCGGAACCCCTGCCTGCTATTACACGAGTACAATAATATAGAAGCGTAACGGTCGGGGTTTTTGCTTAATCTACGATCTAAAACGGTCGCTCTATTCTGGCAATTGTATGCACAACGACTAATACCATAAGGGTCGTATGCAGCAATGTGGATTAAGTTTTATCCGTGGATTAACAATTTTCTATGTTCTACCAATGACCTTATAGGATTGAAATAAACTGAATTTGCAATTCCAGAGACGCTATTCTTGAATTACCGTATAGTTAAAGCAATTTGCCCGGCCACTTGTTTCAAGTTTCTCCCTAAAGTTTTGTTAATCCTTGGATCAGAGTTGATCTACGTTGGCAATAGTTTACAATAAATGGTCAAATTGAACAGCAATTTCTTTAATTACCGGTGCTGCAAAAACTTGTTCAATTTTTTTTCTGATTCTTGGAAAAAAATTATCGCCTAGTTTTATTTTGCATTCTTTTAATTTTAACTCCAACATCCCAAATTTCTCTAACATTGAATCCTTAATCCAGTGCCTAACTTAAAAATTTCGGATAAATAATAATTATTTCTTATTTTTCTCTTTGGCCTAAAACTTTTTTAGTGAAATAACCACGTAATCGAAATAGCAGTATCGCTCCGGTAGCGGAAGAAAAAAGTAATTTCGCAATAACTAATTCTTACGCTTGTCACTTTAGGTTTATACCGGTCCAATGATTTGAGTTGGCTTTGGGTTGGCATTGGTCTAGTGATCCTCTTACCCACTGTCTAATTTCGCTGCAATACCTCATTTCAACAGCCAGTCATTCTAGACGTACAGAAATGCGAAGAAACTTTAATAGTAACGAAGCGCTGTTAGTTTTGCTGCCTTGTTGAAGCCAACGTTTAAAATTTATAATGTTTGCGATGCTGGAGCTGCTTTGTGATTTATAGACCCTAGCAATGACGAAATATTGTTTTATTGGACATGGGAGTCAACTGTATTTATTCTTGAATAAAGCCTTGTGCGACAATTACCTCAACGATAAACGGACCAAATATTAATAATTGTTTTAAGTCGGTTCAACTTTAATTTGTCAGCAATCTTCTGAACATTCAAAGATTGTAATAATGCTGTTATGCTTAGCTGAAAAATTATTAACCCTATTTTTTAACACCGGCATTTGGCCAACGGATTTTATACGGGAGAGGGCTTAAACATTCCCTATTTCACCCCCAAACAGAAGTCATGAAAACAATAAATTTGACATGTGAGTTGGTGTCATCAAATTTTTTTGCAATATTAATTTGCGTCATAGGCGGCTAAAATTTTGCACATAACTTTGTTTTTTTAAATTGAATCATAAAATGTTTAAGCCAACGTAATTACGTCACAAAAACGTTTCATTACGTCAAGTTAAATATGAGCCGAAAATTGCTCAGATTTGGAAAGTGACTTTGGAAATCTCAAAATCGAGAAACTTTCTCTAATCTTAGCAACTTAAAATTTTCCGGGGTTATTTTTGAATAAATTTAACTCAAAGTCAAATCAATTTAAAGTAAAAAGCTGTTTTTTTAAAGGATTTAGCACGAAAAACTGTTTAAGATAAAATAATAAAAGCAAATTCAAAATCATCTTACCTAAAAATCTAAATTTTACTATCAGTTGGATCTGCCTTAACATTTTTAAAAATTTTTGCTGTGATTAAATGGCAAGTTCAAAGCTAAAACTTCACTCCTAGTTTCTAAACAATTTTATATTTTTCTGCGTCGTTCGAAGGAATTTTTATACTCTTTAGTTTAGCTGTTACTCTTTGCTGTGAGTTAAGATGCGATCAGTGACGCTTTTCGTTTGTTTTACTGTATGTATATAAGTTCAACAAAATGTTAGCTTATACTTTCAAAATTTCGCTTTGTCGAATAAATTAACGTGAATGCTTTAAGCAAACACAAATTAGTCAAAACGACAATAACTTAATTTGAAAGTATTTGATGCCTGTCAATACAGATTGGCTCGTGGTTGTTGCCCAGACGCGTTCCGTAATATAACATAAACAAACCAAGAGATGTATTTTATAAACTGCTGAAACTGTCCCGCATTTTATCAAGCTGCTGTCAAATGATCCAGCATCGCAAGAAAGTATTAAAAGATAAAAAGCGTTTTTATCAGCGGCTGGTCGGCCCCAACAGCTCAACTGGCCCACTATCCATAGAATTGGCCCCCAGACCACTGCTACAACGGAAATTTTATAAAGCTTTGGTGAACACCTCCGAAGCAGTATAATATTTCGAAGATAGAATTAAGTCTATATACCAACTCATTGTCCAGGATGAGAATTAATCTAGAAATTTCTTGTTCAATCATTTGAGTGCTTTTTAGCCAATATTTTTTTCTTGTTTCTTCTACCAGCGAAGAAGCCTTGGGAAGAACCCCTCCACGAAAATGGCGACTATGTAAAATCTTTATTCCTGTCAAAAAATTTTTACTTTGACCTGAATCCGAGTCGTAAGATACAAAGTACTCTACAAGCAAGCAGCTGTCCAAAATATTAACTTGCAATATTTGAGTCTCAATAAAGGCGAAGTCGAGTCTTTTTTAATTTGTGCAAAATTGGTTAATAAATTAACTTGAATTAAGCCATAAATTTGTCACTGATTGTTTGTTTCTCTCGTAAAAATGCGGAACAGTCAAATAGACAGGTTAATAATTACAAAAACAATAAAATGGGGAAAAACATCCACATATGAAAAATTGAACATGTATAGAGTAACTAACTTGAAAAAGAAATTTGTTTAAACATGTGAATGAAGGACTAATGAGAAATTTAAAATGAAAACAAATATATTTCCTCTTAAACTCAACATTAATCGAAAACTTCTTTTTACAATATTACAGCTTTTTTTATTCCGGATTTGAAAGGCCAAGACTGCTAGTTACGATTCCTTATTAAAGTTTAATATTTTAGACGTTATACAAATCGTAAAGCCTTTGTACGACTGTCATTCAGAAAGCATTACATCTTCAATTCTAAATCATCTACTTCATGGTTTTGAAAAAGTTTTGAAATAACACTATTTTATAATTTTAGTTTTAATTTTTTGATTAACTTAGAAACAATAAACTATAAAAAAAGAAAAAACTAAAGAAGTTTTCAGACTTTTTAGCTTTTGTGTTCTTATTTTTTCTGGAGATTGCTTATTTAGGACTTTTTACACAATTTAATTTATGTTCCAACTTTATCAACCTACTTGTTACTGAACCATTCATACAATGAATCCTTTGTCAAGCTGATTTAACAATCTTTAAATTAAGCTGTACATCAAACACAATTAAGCTCGAAAATTTACAATCTGCAAACTTCATTGTTAAAGTCCGAAAAGGCAGGGCGGTTATCGTTAATAGCACCTTAGCATGACATTAGCACGTTTGCTATTAAAAATAATTCCGCCATTTTGGAAGCAGTGCTTAGATTGTTGTATTAATGTGCACTTGTACCAGAAGTAATTTCTGTAAATACCAGTCAGAAAACCAAAGTCACTAAATATTTTTTGCTACTATACGAATGCTTGTAATATGCAGTACTCTGTAGTTCTTTCATTAAAAAAATTGAGTAGCAGAATAGTTATTCACACACAATTTAACTTTGTACTTCGTCGTCATTTTTGTGCATTGTCAACATATTGAAGCTATTATCGCTATTAAAAGTAGCTCTACAGCAATTTTTAATAATACTAAAAGGTCTTTTTATAACTTAGAGAATTTCATTTTCTTTACATTTTTAGTTTTTTACTATAACATTCTTTACATTTTGACTCGAAGACGAAAAAGTTCCTTCGCTGTCTCCTAGCCAAGGCAACTTGGTGAATAAAATGCAATTACAATTACAACACGTAAGTGTATTCTTGAAAACTAAAGTTGATGTAATCTGGTATTTTTACTGCCATTGTGTTTATTAGTTACGTATTTGCCCTCAAAACTTTAAACTTTCTTTATTATCACCAGGGAAAAATAATCCTTTAAAGGGTGTTCTACAGTATTGAAAATTATCTCTCCGATTAGATTGCTTGTTTGCCTTCACACATAAACTCATAAAACTGCATCATAATGACATTTAGCAGATTAAAATGCAATGTTCTTCATTTTTTTTTTTTTTTTGTCTAAAATACAATGTAAGCTTATGTGACTGATATCGAAAAGGTCAATGTTTTTGAATCATTCCATTTCAAGCAATTATTGCTGGAGTATGATTGCACTTTTCTGTTTGTTGTTTGGGAAGGTATAGTAATTGGTTCCGCATTATGTATGGTCGAGTTTTACCAAGATGGTATTTATGGCTTTTACTACTCTAATTTAAAAAACGGTAAATAAATAACTCACCCCGGTTAAAAGCGGGTTGGTGGGAATGAAAAAGTTGGTCGAAGTATGTAGTTATGGGAAATATTTGGCTCCACGATTAATAGTTTCAACCTTCTTCCTCATCAACTTTTTGGGCCCCCCTTTTTCCCACCCAAAAAAATTACAGTAACGGTGGCTATTGCTTCGCATAAAAATTTAATCAACCCTTTATTGTTGACACATTTTAAGACGTTTTTTTTAGACTACTTCCTATTTAGCAGCGGTAGCAAGACAACAGAACAACGAAAAAGTTTCTACCGATGGGTCTGCATTTAATTTTGCCTCCATCGAAACCAGTGTTACCGCATCAACAGAAAAAAAGAATAAAAGATATGGGTTTAAATTATCACGTTTTGCAAATTCTTCACCCACCTACAATAATTTTACAAGTTCAGAAATGAATAAAACCCTTCAAAAAACTACCAAAACCAGCAACAAAATTACAAAATAAACCATCGAAACTGATACTACGTCAAATATTCAGGACAAAGACAAAGCCGGTAAGAAGACATGTCAGTTTGTCACGTGGGTATGTTGTTGCAACATCACAATTTCACATTCATCCCAGCTTGTATTTATTTTATTGTACTGAAGTTTAGTCTGCTTGACGACTTCGTTGTCGCATCTGCAGCATTTGCTTTTTTCCAGCTGGGTTTTTGTATCATTGCATTATTGTTTGTTGAGATTACTTAAATTTTTGTTTTGTTATGCAATGAATTCTTAAAATCGTCGTGCATGAAAATAATTTAGGACACTCTTTCTATGTTTCGCGGTTGCTTGATTTTAGAAAATTCGTTATACATATCGATCATTTTTACGGTGGTCGTGGTAGTCGCCATATACATGAGGATGATCACATGGAGATTTCTCTATTGTCAATCTCCAAATTCTACTATCACGAGAACTAGCAGGTTAGTATGAATTTTTTCTGAAAGATCTTTAGATCCGTTTAAGGGCGAAAGTGCAACTAACCTCTTTTTTTTCATTGCTTTACCGTAGGACATTTTTGTTCCTAGTATAGGCTGTTTATAAGAAATCTGTTTAGAGAGAATAATTTGTGTTAATAAATCAGGTTTTGGAACGAGTCTCTCTTTCAATGATTCGAGTTTAGTTACTTGAACATGTTCGAGTGAGTCTTATGAACATTTGTGACTCGAATCAAAAATTTTACGTAGCCTACCCAGGGCTACAAATCGATCGATTTTTATTCGCATTCAAGTCCGAGTTTAATTTAATTTTTTCGAATTCAAGTTCAGCAAAATATCAAGTTTTTCGATGTCGAGTTTAGGTTGACAAAAATACTAAGTTTACTTTTCAACTTAATTGCTTTATTTTTGTATACCTGCTGTTTTTCTATGTTGCCATGACATAAACGGTAGAACGCAATCTCGATTTACGCAGCGTGATCAACAAAAAATAATTTTTTCCGACGATTTTTAATCTTCAAAAGGGCATCCAGGTCGGAAATTTTTTTGCTCCATTTTTTCTCAAAAATTTTGACAGATTTGAAGACTAACTTCACCAAATTTGAGCCTTCAACGACCTTTCGTTCCTGAGATATAACAGATTAGATTTCCCCTTAGAAAGGATTTTCCCCTTAGAAATTTTGCCAGGGTTGCAATTAAAAACAAAACTTCAAAAATTGACTGCATGTTCTTGATTCTCCATAAATATTTTGCGGCAGAGTTATTGTAAAACAAAGTACAGGTTTAGAATTGTAAAATTAGCTGTTTTTCAATAAATGTAAGCCAGCTTTCCCAAAATTAATCTTCTGTCACAACACTGATAAAATGGCAACACTAAAGTGAGTGGAAAACGGCTAATTCTGAACTGCAATATCTTGAAAACGGGAAAGCGTAGAAACTTCAAATTTGGTGAGAATGCATTTTAGGTATGTCTCAACATTTTGGTTAAGAGTGAAAAACTTGATTTGAATGCTCTTTTAAGTTTTTTTTTTGTTGAACTCGAATAGATTTATTGAAGTTCAAGTTCGAGTTCAGAAAAACTATTTTTTCAAGTTCGAGTTTGGCAAAAAAATCGAGTTTTTTTGAGTTTGAGTTCAGGTTCGAAGTCTGAGCTTATCTCAGAATTTGGTACCCCGCTTACTGTGATTAAAACATTTCCAGAATTAAATTTACTTAAGCAGAAATGAAACTGTAAACACCTATTTTTCAAAAAGAAGCATAAAAATAATTGTTGTTGATTTCTAATGGTGACTAAATTTTAAAATAAGACTAGAGTCATCGGAAAAAAGTTCGAGTCGAGTCTTTTACATAAATGTAACTCGAGTCGAGTCACCAAAAAAATGGGATTCGCGTCGTTCCGTTCCTGGTATTCCGCAAGCTATATACGAGAACAATATATACTGCAAAACAATTATGGAAAGACTGTTAGTACTCCGTCGCATTTACATTGTTTTTTTATATCAATGGGTAAAAGATACCAAACAAACACTTGCATACGTTTATGATGATCTTCCAAATTCTGTTTTAGTTTTCTCCGCTTTCTTTTTCTCTTTTACGCCTATTTTTTATACAAACAATTTTATATGAGCATGAATCTCATTTTTGCTCAAAAGTTGAGAACAGACTAGATGGGAGCATGCTGAATACCACCCCCTTGAACGACAGACGCAAATATCTAGATTTAAAAAAACTGGCGCCCTAGCTTAAGCCATTCAATAATTTGATTTTGGGGGTCTCCGAGGAGTGGCACCCCGAAACTATCTCAAAATACTTGTCTGTTAAATATCTATTGATATCAAAAAACACTGTCACCCTAAGTTAAGCCGTTCAAAAAAATAGATTTTTGGGGTCCGTTTGGGGAGGATCCCCGAAGGGGGTGGCACACCCAAACTATGTCAAAATATTTGTCCGTTAAATATCTACGGATGTTCAAAAACACTTTCAACCTAAGTTAAGCTGTTTAAAAAATTGATTTTGGGGAGCCCCGGGGGGGAGGGGTGGCATTCCAAAGCTATGACAAAATATTTATCTGTAAAGTGTTACCAGTTATTTATCTGTTAAGCTGATATCAAAAAAACTAGTGCCCTAGCTTGAGCCGTTAAAAAATTGATTTTTGGGGGTCCATTTGGGGGGTCCCCCAGAGGGGTGGCACCCCTAAACTATATCAGAATATTTGTCTTGGAAATAACTACTGTTATCAAAAAACACTGTCACCTTAAGTTAAGCAGTTCATAAAATTGATTTTTGGGGGGTTCATTTGGGGGGTTTGCGGGGGGTGGTACCCTCAAATTATGTTAAAATATTTGTCTCTTAAATATCTGCTGATATCAAAAAAACTGGCAACCTAGCTTGCACCGTTCAAAAAATTGATTTTTGGGGCCCCATTTTGGGGGGTTTGTGGGTAGTGGCTCCAAAATATTTTGGTAGACAAAATTGTGTTTGCAGATTAACAACTTTAGACAAAAATTAGCTTTCGATGTTCTGTGGTTTAGGAGAAGAGCGTACAAGTGTTAGGAAGAAAAACAGGAAAAAAAACGAAAAACAAAGAAAAGAAAAAGGAAAAAAAGGAAACAGAAAGGAAAAAAAAAGAGAAAAAACCTCACCGCGGCCAAGAATGGGTTGGTTGGGATGAAAGGGTATCTCAAGAAATATAACCGTGTGAAATATTTTTTGCCGTACTTGAGCCATTTTTAATGAGACCGCTTTTTACGCCAAACTTTTGGGGCGGTTGTTGGGTACTAAAACCAAAGTCACGGGACTAATTGCCTCAAAATTTGGTACAAACTTGCAAACCAATAATCTCAAACTGCTGTCAAAATTTCATGTAGCTAGACCAAACCGTTCTCGAGTTGTAAGCAAAAGTCCGAAACTTTGCACTCATTAGTTGGAAAATGGCTGAGTAAAAACAAATAGGAACACGCGACGCGAGCATCGGTCG